>JAYEPQ010000013.1:22500-1222500 GCA_036321105.1 Dracaena cambodiana
CACTGCGGTGGTAGTGGGTAAGACGGGTCCTCATGCGTCGTGTGCCTTTATAACTCCAAATTTGAATTTGAGATGGTGTGGTAATGCAAGGGTAGCACTTCAGTGGGCCTGGGCCGGGGCCGGCGGAGGTGACCGCGTTTGCGGTGGGTCCGCACCCCTTCTACGTACGAGTACGAATACGATACGTACGTTCTGAAAATTTAAGGCATTAAGAAAAAAGAAAAAGAAAGAAAAGAGGACTCCAAAAATAAAACAGACATCAAAGAGAGGTCGTCTCAATCGATCAGCGGTGAGTGGCCTGTCATTTCAAGAGAGGGGAAATACAAAATTATCTCTGTTTTGGGGAAGAAATCAAGAATAATAATGGGGAATACTGGGAGAAGGTCTTTTGAGAATTTATAAGTATAATAATAACAGTAATTAGGGATGCTATGGAAACAATCAGTTCTTGAGAAAGATGATTGCGACGACGACGACGACGACGACATCATCTTTGCCCGCAACGAAAACGAGGTACGTCGATTGATTTCATCCGCCTTTTATTTTGTTCACTTCTCTTTTCAATTATAAATTATAATAATTTCAGAGTTCTTTGTTATTTTAAAAATTGGGATTATTCATCAAGCATATAGACATTTCGAGAATTATCTCTTTTTTCGTCAAATTCATTTATTATAAATAAATATATTTTAGATGCTTATTAGGTATGACATGGTATTTGTCCTTCAATTCCATTATAGACGCTCTAATTAATAATCCGGTCTTCAAAGCAATGCAATGCTTGCCATGGATTTTCAAATCTACCAATCCATCTGTCTGTCTGTCTATCTGTTCATGCACGTTGAGAAATAAGCTTATATAATCAATGATTAATCCCATTACTCTTTGCAGTTCTTGTTTTAGTGTGTGAAATAGATTTTATTTTTATTTTTTCCCTCTCTTTTACTTTTCTTGTAATGAGCAACTACTTTCTCTGACATTGAGCATCTTGTACATTTATTATTCTGTAGTTTTTTGCTTCTTGTTAAACGCAAAGTGCATTAATCATTATTTGATCATAGAGAATATTTAAAACAATCATATTAATTGCCATATTAGAAATGAATTTTAGAGGGTATATTTAGTACTTCTACAACTCTTTGAATTCATGATGGATGCAGCTAATGCTATGGTTGGGTCACGCTCATGGCTTGGAGGACTCTTTTACCATTCTGGCAATAAGCGTAATGGTAGTTGCGAGAGGACCATTGATTATACTCTCACTTCCCTTCAGGTATATTGATTTTATCATCTACTCACTATACTTTCTCTTCTTCCAACACGGTGATATAAAATGGTCAATCAAGCACCTCTTTTATTCTCTGCATCTTCTGAAATGCTAACCTTTAAGTAGTTATAGACTGGAAATATATTATAGAGGAGAAAAGGCTTGTTATCAGTCTAATTTAATGCAGGATAAGGGATGGTAATGAACGCATTCACGGGTCAATTTTTGGTCCGTCATATACAAAATTTTGAATTAGAAAAATAAAAAATTTATTTTTAATTCAAAAATCTGTTTATGATGGATCAAAAATTGACCACTGGATGCATCCATTACCATCGCTATGTAGGATTAATTCAGTCACAAATTTTCTTAGCTTGTTTTGCTTGCCTAATTCGTTAAAAAAATTAAGTGGTAGAAGGTAAAAAAGTGAGGCCCTATTTGGTTGAGTTCAGATAAAACAGTTATTTTTTGTTAAGTGGTGGTAAGGTTATGCTAACCTAATTTTCAAGTCTCTAACTTTGAGTTTTTAAACTCCAATTGTATGATGTGCTTGGCTCCAACAGAACAAAGTTATGAAGTAATGGAGGTAGGATTAAAGTTTCCATACCTCCACTTTTTGGGAGTTGAAGTAGAGATAACTGGGGATAGACTAACTTTAAAATTTGTTCCAAACAACCCTTAGTTAGGATTTTAGAGCTAAGCTATTCTATCTCAAAAAAATGTGAAGATAGCATAACGGCAAACAAGACCGAAAGGGTCCAAGAAATTAGGTTATTCAAGCCATCTCACTGTTACTTGCCGCTTGGCAGCCTCTAACTTAGAGACTGTCAGAGTCCGACCCGGAGATCCTTCCTGCCGATGACCTATTCACCAAATTCTTCGAGATTAATTGTTAGAAATAGATAGGAAATAGTGAGGTAGAGGGAATTAAGGGGATTAAGCAGGATAGCTAGAGAGACAAAAAGAGAAGAGAGTAATAGAGGAGAATTAGGGTTTCATTTCTTCAGATGCTGATTACAATTTCTAAAATTTAGTTGTATGCTCATCCCTTGCAGACATTTTTTTCTTGGTAAAGGTTATCAGTTCCATTCCTAGAGCTTTAGCACAACCAACAATATATAAAGCATGTTCAATAACATGCATCCCTAGTGCCTTGGCATGCGTTGCCACTTCAAATCCAAATCTTCTAGAGTACATCACTGCAAGAGTCCAAGCCATAACATTATATTCATTCAACTGATCATAAACTTTCCTCGAATCCTTAAGTGTTCCCTCAATCCCATAATTTATATACTAATTGATGATGTTGCAACTAATGCATGCACTAGAAACTAATTGATTCCTGATGGTTAATGTATGCAACTGTTGCCCCAACCCTGGTGATCTAGTTCACTGTATGTTTGTTCCGTACTGCGTAAAGTGAACAAATTTGTTGCATTCTTTGCAAGTCCATCATGCACATACCTAACAACCATCAGAATCCAATTCACCACATTCCTCTCCAGCACTCCATCAAACACTTCCCATGCTGAGACCAAATTTCCCACTTTCTCCAGATTTATGCCATGCTCCTTTGTCAAATGCTAGCACTGCTCCCTAGTGTTGTTATAGATTACCCACTCTGTCTTGTGATCTAGGTAGTTTGAAGGATGGAGATGCACCATCTGGATGTCCTTTAGTGTCAAGTGGTGATCAGTGCACTCAAGATTAGCTACCTGCATAAAGTATTATGGAAGTAAAGCCTTTGTGATTTTGATGCAATAGTCATAGCCATTGAAATTTGTGCTACAGAGTTTCAATTTGAATCTACCCCTGATTCATATTGGTTGTTCTCTTACATTGTTAGCAAACTTTAATGCCCTTTGATTGAGAAAATTCTCATAACACCAAGGATTCTTGCTATTTTGTTTATACGCATGAATCATGATAAACATTTAACAGAGTAAGGTGACCTCCATCAATGTGGCCAAAATAAGCTTTTGCTTTGCCTGCAGCCTTGTGAATGTCTCAGGTACTGAAAACATCACAAATATAGAGAGTATTTCATTGGACTAATTGAAATTTGGGATGATAATAAGCACTTTCGACCTTTGAGGATCCAATGGGAACTTGCTTATGATCTCACCTAATTTGGCCAAGTTCCCTTCATCATCAAGTACACCCGAGTAGTTTAAAGACCTCCAATGAACACATCAAGGTTTCAAGGGCTAGAGCAGCCTCCAATATTTTCTACTGCATAGCTAGAGGTGAAGTAGAAAAAAGAGGCATCACTTCCACATGACTAAATTGGCTCCCCAAATTATTGACCTCTTTGTTAATTTTTTGATATCCATCTTCTATCTCCTCCTCTCTAGTAAGAAAGACAAGCAAATCACCTTGTGGTTCACACGTGTACTTGCATGACTGTTCGAAAAGCAACTTTCAAGTAATCCCTCCTTATTCTTGTGGAATCTAGTACAGGAAGAGGTAAAAATACTATGATTAACAAAATTTTTGAAGGTGTCCAACCACAGCTTCAAGTGTCTTAAGAATTTTTTTTCAAGGTTCATTCTGAATTTCAGTAACCTTTCATCCCTGAAAGCATAATAAGGCAACTCATCCCTAGTGATAACTCGTATCACTGTCCCAATATTCTCTGGAATTGATCTAATCGAACTTCGTTGCTTTCCAATCAAATTAATGGCCTGAGAAGATGGTACTAAAAAACGAACTGAGCATGTTGCGGATGTTTGAGCTATACCATCAGCTCCAATATCAGTGACCATTAATGCATTTGAATGCTCTCAATACAGCGTATATTATAGGAGATAGTTCTACTTCTAGTTCTTCTTTTGTATAAATAAAAAATGATGCAATTGGTGGTGCCAATAATGTCATCGAGTACTTAAACCTTGGTGCTACTCTCCTCATATAGCTTCTTGATGGGCTCCCTCTTCTTCTGGGTGATGCTGCTAACCCTTATCTCCTGCACGATCAAGTGGAAAAATAATCGTCAAGCCACGGTGGTTTTGGATCTCCTCTTACACGATCATCTTATTAAACAACTTGCAGACCCGCTTGTTGCCTTCAAGTTTGGAGTGGCAATGAGCATTTGAACAATCTCACCTTTGATTATTGAATCTCCTTTCTCCTTTGAATCACTATCAACAATCTCCCTTCTCCTCAACATCTCCCTCTAGATTTGGGGCCTGATATCGAGGCAGGGAGTCTACAGCGATGTCAAGTTAGTGAAGGATGGAAAGGATACAGAGATCTGGTTCTGCTTGCTGGAGTCAAGAACAATATAGAGGCATACGCAACAGTGGGAGACTTGGATACCTCTGGAGTAGGGATGAATCAAGATTTGGTTCTGATACTAATGATAGAGTCCAACCCAGAGGTCCTTCCTGCCGATGACTTGTTCATCTAAATCTGCAACATCAATTGTCAATAGTAGACAAGAAATAGTAAGGTAGAGGGGATTAAGGGGATTAAGTAGGATAGAGAGAGAATAGAAGAGAACAATAGAGGAGAACTAGGGTTTTATTTCATCAGATGATGATTACAATTGCCAAAATTGAGTTATATACTCATCTCTTGTCGACATCGATCTCGCCCTTTAATTTTCTCTAAATCCATGTATCGATTGCTAGTATACTATAGCTTTCTCCACTCTTTTTCCTATTGCAGCAATAGACTTGAGCCTTAACTAGGGAGTCGCTTGGACTCATGGTTTGGGCCCTAAAAGAGACTAACACTGACGGAGAACTATTGCTCTCGATTGATCGGTTCTAGATAATAAAAGAATAGAATTAATTGTCTAAAATGACTAGAAGTTTCTTCAAAACCTTATGATTCAAGGACAAATTGTTGTGCACTACTTCTGTCTCCTTTTGGGACTGTTTGGTGGGTGGGAACTGGGAAATAGAGTTGTAAGGAATATTTGGTGCAACTTTAACTCCATTTTCCTTGTTTATTTTACTACAAAAGCTACATAATACAGTATTTACTGCAAAAACTTGTAGCAATTGCTACAAATAATTTGTTTGCAGCATTTGTAGCAAAACAGAGATGGGAAATAGAGTTCCATCAACCAAAAATGCTGCATGAAATCCATTTACCACCCACCAATCAATCCCTGATTAAAATAATTAGCAATAGATTTGTTACATAACTAATTAATTGTACATAGTAGACCCCTTCAATCTAATACCAAAGATGTACAGAAAGGCTGATAACCTATTATATGTGGGACACAGTTTTGTCCTAAAAAACCGCCGTATCCACGCATGTCGACGAGGGTGGAAACAGTAATGGATTCTGATGCAGTCATACATATTGCAGGTAGTTTTCAAGCAGAAAAAGAAAACAAAAAGTGTAGTTCCATCATGATCCCCATAAAAGAGAGATTAACTATCATCACAATCCCACTATAATCTCAATTTGTTTTGACTGCGCTAGTTGCAATCAATTGCAACTGATCAAAATTGATTGCATTCATATCACAATATATTGCCATCAATTGCAACTGATTCAAGTCTGTTGTGCTGAAGTGCAACTGATATAATCACTTGCAACCAATTACAACAAATCCCAATAAATTGTCATCTGACCTGATCTGCATTATACCTCATAACAGAAAAGAAAACAAAAGAAAAAATTAGACGAATGCAACAACATAAACAGAGAAAAGAACAAAGAAGGAATGCATTATCTGGGTTTCGATTTATCCAGCTCTTTCACCTAATTATTTTCCCATATGCAAGGATTTACCAAATCATGGCAGATCTATGAATACTGTCCTTGAATTTTCCTTTACCTTCCACTAATTTTCCCTCATTCATCTTGTTTTGGGCCTGCAGGAGTCAACAAGGATATGGGTCAAAAGCTTTTTGACTAATAACAACTTGCTATTACTTGTAATAGGAGGTCAATTCTTTAGTAAAGGTATGATAGGCAATAAGTATTAAGGGGTTTGTTTGCACCGAAGTATTCTCGAGGTTCACTTTGCACTTCAGCCTCTTCAGATATTTGTTTTTCTTTGAAGAGGAAATTGTAAGAGCTTGTAGGTACTTTAGCCAATCCTATTTGGATCCTTTGTGGCACCTCTTCTATGGTGTTTGTTCTTAGAGAGAAAATAGGCCGTAGTCAATAAAAAGCGGGAAAGGAACCATTTTAGTATATTTTTTTAGTTAAAAATAATTAGTTAGACGGTTATTTTCAGTTGTCATGGAGTCTTCCATATAGCAAATGAAACATCAGGCATGCTCATGGAAGTCCTTGAACACCCTCAAAGTATTTCATGTTTTATATAATAGACTGGAACTTCAAGCTCTTTTGTGCAAATAAACAACCATTGGCTAGCATGAAGCTTTTATATCAATAGAAAAAATAATAACATCACATACATATATATAATTACCAACGTATCTAAATTTTTTAGGTTTGCCATGCTGGACACCTCGTATCTTGTTCGAGTTTGTGCCCCATGTTTAGCTAATAGCATTAATTATAGTTTTGTGATGAAAAGTCTTTCCTTATTCTTGTATGAGAATGCTCACTATAATGGCAATTGAAGAAGAGTCAGCTATGTGGCAAGATAGTGCTATAATATTTAGCTATTTTGTTGGGGCCTTTACAATATGGACAGTTGACGGCTGAATCCAAGGTTGCACTGTAATAATAATTAACTTGGCGCCAATTATATATAAGGAAAGTTTTGAAAAATGATTCCCAATCAAATTAGGTTTTCAAGTTTTTTAGCATAAACCATAGGTATATCCCCTCGTACCATTAATAAGGTTTTAATTTACAGTGCTTACATAAAGCTAGTACATACGAACGTCCCTTACTAGGTGCGGACATACAAAAAGCAAAACAAAAACAAAAAGTAAAAAAAAGGTCCGGAAACATCCTCAGTCCCAAGATAATCCACATGACACCTTTTTACTATGTGCGTCATCCGTGAAACCATCCTATGGGTAAAATATGACATGATAAGATCACTCTTAAGTTGGACGATCCGTCATTGTAATGTCGGTTGCAGTATCCCCTTAGGCCACATTCATGAGACGAGGTGGCATGAAAAAAGTATATGAGTCATCCAAGAAACAAAGGTGCTCACCATCAGAGAGAAAACCTGTCTATGATATAATATCAAATTTATAAATAAAAAGTAGTAGTCGTCCGTATGTGTAACATTTTTGAAAATCTTGTTATTTTCCTCCATATATTTTAGCAAATAAAGGTCACAATTGTAACACCTATGTGATTTGATGCCCTTATGGGCCCACTCTATTCCAAAGATTGTCAACTGTCGGCATGTTTACTGGGATATAAAAAAAACATCGTTCATTTGGTACCAAGGTAGGAGACAATGGCACACGATAGTATTAAGTGCTTAAACCCATTGGCTTTACACAAAACGCATAAATTGTGATCCATCCAACCCCTTTTTTGGAGATTAACCAAGTCAGAATTGCATCTCTGATTATGAGCCAAGGGACACTCACCTTCGACGGACACAGTTTTCTAAATAACACCAGTCGATGTTAGCCTTTGCTCCCGTTGATGAAGTGACGATAGGCAGACCTAGTTTAGAAAACGCCTAGGTTATTCCATCTCTATAACGGTATATCTATCTCTTGTTTTGTTTGAATGATGTTACACAACATATTTTTTAGGGAGGCTCAATGAGAGCTAGCCTCTATCTACCCCAACTCTAATACTCACTTACCAGTGAGTTATGGTCATGAGCTATTTCATAGGGATTAGGAAAGAGTAAATGCATAATATTCTTTGAGCAATGAGCACTACTGATCTTGCTAAAAAAGAGACGTCCCTCCTCCTTTCCATACAGTAGGAGATACTTGGTAAAAAAAAAATATTTTGGACAAGGATCACACCCTTTCATAAGGTCGACATGTGTGAAGAGTTGGAGAGCTTTGATCTCCATTTTCAAGTTAACAGGCATAAAGAAGATATTTTTGGGACATCAGAATCTAAAGGGATGTGATTAGTTT
This sequence comes from Dracaena cambodiana, assembly GCA_036321105.1. Classification (NCBI taxonomy): domain Eukaryota; kingdom Viridiplantae; phylum Streptophyta; class Magnoliopsida; order Asparagales; family Asparagaceae; genus Dracaena; species Dracaena cambodiana. The sequence continues at coordinate 30,769 of JAYEPQ010000013.1, forward strand.
TATAATAGAACAGGTTTGGAGGTTTTAGCTAAAAGATCAAGTCAGGGTTAAGTATTTTTTTCTCCAATAAAAGATGAAGTACTTGTTCTCTTTAGGTAAATTTCTTTTTTCTATAAATTTCTTTTTTCTACTTTCTTTACATATGGAAGTGGTTGTATTGGTCTCTTTTAAACTAAAAGAGGAAAAAGTTAGACAAGTTGAATAAAAGAACATGAAAAGCTAATTCCATAATCATTGTCACCGTTTGACCCAAAATCCATCTCTTTGCTCATTTCAGTGGATTGGAGCAAAGTTGGCACTTAAATTGCGCCGAGATAATTTTTTTCCCCTCCATCCTAACTACATAAAGGCATGTATAGGTACATTCTCAAGTGAGTAGTTTTAAACTGCATTCTTATGCACTGCTCTACAAGTTGTGTGTGTGCGTGCGCACGTGTGTGTGTGCGCACACACCATTGTACCATGAAGTGAGGGTTATTACAACAACAACAACAACAACAAAGCCTTTTATCCCAAGTATTTGGGGTAGGCTACATGAACCAAAAAAAAAGAATCACGCCGGATCGATTACTTTGATATTCCTTCTCCATTCATTTCTATCAAGTAATATCTCCTTATTTAAACCTCTAGACTCCATATCTTTGCGTATCACCTCTATCCATATTTTCTTCGGTTTTCTCTTCGTTCTTTTAACTTATCCTATATTGATAAGCTCCCATCTTCGAACTGGTGCACTTGTAAGCCTACGTTGCACATGACCAAACCATCGTAAGCGATTTTCTCGCATCTTCTCGTCGTTGGGAGTTACACCTATCTTAGTATGAATATCTTCATTTCTCACTTTATTTTTCCTTGTGGTAGGCCAGTGACAGCCAACGAAAACATTGTTACATATTATGATATGAGCCAAAATATGAAATGGGGTATTAATCAGGCATATTCACGATGACTTGCTAAAATAAAATAAATAAATAAATAAAAACTTAATCCTCTGGGCGATAAGAATAATTGAATGAAAGTCCTCTTTATTCAAGAATTTTTTATCCTAATAATTGAATATAACTTTCACCCTTGTGACAAGTACAATCATCCCTTGATGTGTAGAGTGAGCAGTATGTCTAAACCCATAAATACTACTTTTCCACGAGTTAAGGTAGAAAGTTTTGCTTTGTGCATAAGATGAAGTATTTGATCACCTTCTTTTCTTATAGCGTAACTATTTTTTTAATTGTGTATTATAACTCCTATTTTCTTGCAGGAACAAAGACTTCAAAGGCTCAAGGATCGCTTGGATGTCCCTTTTGATGAAACTCGACCAAATCATTAAGTATATGCATTTTTTTTCTTGCTATATGGTTATATATTTCAATTCTATTCTGTAGCTGCTTTTATTTCCCATACTATGCAGAGTGATAGTGTGTGTGCACGCCTGCATGCATGTATATGTCATAGTAAAAGTCCTAAAAAAAAATTGTAATTAAAAGCATTGACATCCGTTTTGTTCCTAAATATTGTATTGGAATATGAATATTTTTTAGTTTGTCTTATTTCAATGATGACATAAAAGCTTTACTTAATTTTTTTTAATCTTCATGTTGTTAATATATCCCTTCACATGTGATGGCTTATATGCCTTATTTCATCTGTCTACATTATCTTTCATTAGGATTACTTTACGATCTTTAATTTCAGAATGATTAAGCTCATAAATCCATGTTAGATATATTTATGTCTTCTGCCTTCACTTTATAGCCATCAAGTGTGTAGTGGATATGATATGATCATTCAATGGTGACAACCACTGCAAAGGAGCAACACAACTAAGTTCTTTAATCTTACATATTTAGAGTGATGTTTTATATTACAAATGTGTTTAGTTGTGATGATATATAATTTTTTTGCTGTGTTTTAATTGAATTATTTTTTTTAATGTCCTTTGACTTTCAGTTTTAGCATTTCCATTTTTAGCATTTCTTTTCGTTTCAATCACGCTTCAATTTTTAGCATTCCTTTGACTTTCAACTAAGCATGTTTTTATATTACAAATGTGTTTATTTTTTTTTATTTTTTTTTTTTTTGGAGGGGCAGTTTTTTTTTTTTTGGGGGGGGGGGGGGGGGGGGGGGGTTGCGTGCATGCAAATACTTCTAGTTAAAATTCAATGCTTGGACTTTTATAAACTTTATTAGAATTGACTTATAACATATTGTCTTAAGTAAAAAAAATTTAAGCAACTAAAATATTTTTTTTCATACATCAACTGGGAACAAAATGAAAGCTTGAAAGTATAGTTTTGCTTAAACTTTTGGCTTTGTGCATATGGATCCTCATTCTAACCATTTTGTTATTAACTAACCACTTAAGCTGTTACACACATAGAAGAATGGGTATCAAACACAATGTAATAGGAGAATTTCTGCTGAGCCTCACCATGTTAATCTACATCCCCTATAGTTCATGTATACCCAGCAAATTGATGTATATCATGAGGTTTGCCCATAGATCTTAGGGCGGGAGATTTCTTATTGCTTAATTCCTTTAATTTTGTATATATTTGATGCATTGCGAAATCTGGTGATACACACCTCTGTTTTGTGTGTGGAAAAATCTAGGATGGAAGTAAATAGAACAAGGTGGAGTTTTTACTAGTGTTAAAGAAATTTGTCCTCCAATGTTATTTGATACTCAATAATCTGATAAACCCGTAGTAGTAAGAACATTTCTTCCCAAGGTGATGAAAAACTCTTATCATGTCTTACCACGTTGATCTTCATCCTTATAGTCTTGTGCACAATAAGTGAGTATAGATGATGAGCTTTGCCGTTGTATATAAGAACAAAAAGTATTCTAATGTTAGAAAAATGTTTATTTTATTTTCGTTTGATGCAAAAGGTAAAATCACTTTATATGTAACTTGTTTTTGGCATGCACATCACTGGACCTATAAAATATCATGATTCTCACATTTATTGCATTATCCGAACATTTCAAAAAATTATGGGATGAAGACCAATCACTTGTGAATCTTGTTATTATAGAAATTCTATGACTCTTTATTTTGTGAAATAGAAGTTTTATCATTGAAAAACCATCACAATTAAGTAATCTATAGGCAGTTTCTTCATTCCACCATTTTCTATGTATCATTGGTGGATATAAATAGGGCAAAGTTTCATAAACCCCCTTAAAGTTTGGCCAATGTCATTTATAACTCCCAAACCGTAGGATATCCTGCCCCTTATGCTAATATCCTTGTAATTATATGAAGTTATTTAAAACTAATATTACTGGAAAAATTAGCTCACTGGCCAAATAGGTGGTAAACAATAATTCACTTACATAATTAGCTTTCTCTTAACATCGTATAGTTAAAGATTGCATGACTAGGGAGATTTTGGCATGAGGGCGCAAACATGTTGATTGAAACATTTGGAGGGTTAAAGTATATGTACCAAACATAAAGGGGTTTGTGAAATTTTATCCATATAAATATTGCACTTCACATTGCAAGTCTATGACTTGAGGTAATTATGGAAATTTTTGGACTCGCATTGCAGGTGTAATGGATTAATGTAAGCAGGTTGTTTTATGATCATAAAATGCATCCCAAGCATTTATAAGTTACATCACCTATTTTATTGCACTCACAATGGGAGTTTGCCTAATTGATTCAAGTCCTCAGTTACTTTCTGCTTCACAAAATGCATCACAGTCTCATCCATAAGTTGCATTGTCATAGTATAGCCTTTATATGTAAGTTGAATGTTTTTGCTTTAAAGACCCTAGCTGTTGAATACGCTTTGTTTCTCGAGTAATGTTGTAACGATTTGCTCCATAGTGTGATACGTATGTGGAGTGTGCTACCAACCGGTACTCTTATGAAGTAAAGTAGGCCTTTGATACATTCACAACTCAATCAATAATATCAAATTCCAGTATCAATTGAGACAATAACCATATTCGTACAATATGTAAGACAATTCACATGTTAAATAAAGGCATACTTCACTAACCGAGAACAAATACGTAAAAGCACAAGTTATGTACAAGGTACTTGCTATGATATAGATATGATACAATTAAATATTTTAAATCCCAGAGGAATTGTATGAATACTCAAACTCGTCCTCCGAACGTGCTGAGAATATGAAACTCGCTAAAAAAATGTGTAGAAAACTCGGCCTTATTCAAGTTATGGTGCGGGTACTCGAACCTTTATCAGGTATAAAAATAAAAAGAGTTGTAATGTTTTTACCTGAAACTGTCTCGCCAGTTTTTGTTATTAAATGGATCGATGTTAGAGAATCCAACGCCGAGATCATGAACTGACCTTGAATTTTTTGTTTGTTCTGCTGTTATGATAATATATACTACAGTGACTAAAAAAATCAACTTTACTAATGCCAAAAGTTTCTTGGTCATTCTCTACTGTGTTATACATTTTAATTTTTTTCTAAATACACTTGTAAAATTTTTCTTTAAATTCTCTTTAGAAAAAATTTTCCTTTTTCATTGAAGAAAAGTGTATTGCTTCTTTAGATATCTACCACTTGAACATGGTGTAATTCTTATATGTATCCTTTAGTTTTTAATTTTACTAATCTAAGAGACATACTTAAAATTTTCTTAATTAACTTTTAGGGTTATTCAGGCGCACTAATATTGATAATTTGATATTGGATGTCAATCTTTGAGGATTCTTTATTAATGTTTTGAGTTCTACACGAGTAATTCGAGTACTCAGCTGCTTTTTTTAGTACTTACGACTTTTCTCGTACTAAGCGTGTAATGAATCTAGGTTTTAGAACACTTGATACGTAGAAATACAATATCCAAAGGTGTTGGAGCACATACACAAACAAAAGAGATAGATATTCTAAATCATGAGTGGATATTGGAATACATATACATAAAAGAGTCCACGAGCTTCATACAAAATGAATATATACAAGAGTGCTCCGGGTTTGCCATTATCTCTGCCTTAGCCTGGAAGTAGTCGCCAATTGGCAAAGGGATAGTCTCCTTGCAGCCTACAATACCTGAGCTTGTGGGTAACTTTGAGGTTAAACTCAGTAAGAATTATGAACAGAGTCGTGCATAAAGAAGTAAATATGAATGTGTCTACTAGCATATCATACAACCCTATATGATGCATGAATGTGTAAACCAGAATAAACATGCAACATGCTTAACAAATATGGAACCATGTACGATATCAATAGTCAATGTCGATGTCAATTATTGTGCCAATATCAATAGCAGTGGTCAAGTGCAAGATGCACAATTAATAATAGTAAAGGGAGGAAGATAAGGCAACCACACACATTCTGAATACCTGAGTCAAAACCAAAGGAAAGCCTTGTAACGCAGTCCATGCTACGTAACTTGACATGTAATCCTTGCTTTAATGTCATCATGGAGCTAATTTTATCATTTCAATTGTTGATCTTATTCGAAATTAACTGGGTGAGTCTGATACATATTTTAGGATTATCTTATTCTTACTCAGGATCACATCTCAAGGAGTAATATCAGTTGTAACATTCTCATTTCTGGTCAGGAAAACAGTTATAACAGTTCTAGACTATTCTTATTTCTACCCAAGAGAAGGATGTATGATATAAACAATAACCATAGTAATATCTAGTTCCTGTTCATGATCACATCTAAGAGACTCAAAAAATAACATATAGACTTCACCATTCATTTTCCCCTTTAACCAATACTATCAATTTATTTAATTACATATTATACTTAGTATTTAGTCTAGATAGTGATAACAATGTCAAATCAGTGTATCTGAATCATCATTATCAATGTGCAATGCATGGTCAAGTTAATTTGGATGAATGTGCTCTTTGGCTCGAGTTTCATTTAATATATAACCCCTATGGGTCATATGTCAAGATGCGTACAAGTGATCACTAACATGCAAGTAATACCCAAACACGCATATAAACTCAAGTAACAGTAATGCATGCACATATGAACGATACAACATGCACAAATGATGCTAAACATGAACAATAGCTACTTAGCATGTATACATCACATGTTTATTATGTCCTATTACAATGGTTATAACTCTTTATAATCAAATATAAAGCAAACCAATTGCAAATAATGACATGCATGGTACGGCAAGCATGCACAATAGTAGGCATCTAGAATAGGACATATCTCCCAAGATATGTAGACTAAAATCACCATGATATCCTACTAAATGCCTACAAAATTTGAGAATTAAAGGAGTAGGTTTGGATATTCAAATACTCCTTGAAACAGTGTATAGAAACTGGGACAGAATCAATATACCTAGCATAAAATGGCTATTGGTCACAAAATACACGACCATTTGCCTTAAAATTAAAAACAGGAGCTCCTTAACGTGCCATCCTAATAATATAGAATTCTGCAAGGAGTTATGAAGATTTGATTAGATAATTACTTGTGCACAAGACATATTTTGGCACACTCGAGTAATGAATTCAGTTGGGAAACTAAAATGTGGTGTGCACAATATTAACACTTAACTCTAGGTTTGCTAAAAGTTTCGTATGAAAATACCCATGTTTACTATTTTCCCCAATATTAAACTTTCAAGCTAGACATAGCTAGTTCTGCTGCACCGATACGACATACACAAATCGGAGTTATGCAATTGGGGGTCTCATGCACCCATTCTGATACCACCCTATACATCCACATAGAGTATAAACATGCATGGATCAATGCCAAATGCCATGGTGTCTGTGGATGCACATAATGTCTAGGTTGGTGGAACATTGAGACAAGCACAGAGGATTTGCTCTATTATGTATGTCATGCATGAATCCACTCCAGTGACCTAGTTAAACCTAGTAATTATTAGAGGTGTCATCTTTTACCTATTAGAAAGCTATTACGGAGTTCTCTAGTTTATTTTACCTGAATTAATTAATTTTAGAGCATATGGTGTATATATTTCATGCTTTGGGTGGGAAGGGAATGAAGTAGGCAGCTTTGTGATGATACTGGAACTCTATGGATGCTTTCAACACCAAGGGAAAGGAGGTCGGTCTTGCTTCTTTGTTGTCTGCCTAAGATGGAGGTTGGAAAGAGACTTCAAGGCATTTAGAGTGGATTATGAAGTTTGGAAATTATGCCGTTTGTTTGCAATTTCTATGAATTATGGAAGTTTAGAAATGAAGAGGGAGAAGATGATGGTCAAGAAGGATGAAGGCTAAGCAATTCTCTTGCAATAATGTGGGGGAAGAGGATGAGAGGGAACAAGAGGAATGGTAGCATTTAATGAGGTATGCAGGAATGGTGTCCTCTTTAATGTTTAGTATGGTTTTAGTTTAATAATAATATATTAATATATATTGTATTTCTGTAGGTATTGTCCCGATTTAAACTATACTCTGATATATTGGCTATATATTGTGAATGCATCAAAGGCCTCATGTATTATATATGATTGGCCGTTGTCGCACACCCCATATTATGTCCCACTGTGGAGCAGGGCATTACAAACGTTTTCTCTTATGCTGCCCTCATATCAAAGATTGTGTTTTCCCAAAGCAATTTAAGGATAGTGAAAAACAAAAGGAAGCAAGCATAGACGTAAAACTGTGTTATAATGATATCTAAAGAATATCAGGGTGCAACGGAAGGGGTGGGCACCTAGCATCCTTCCACCTTCAGCTACAGTTGTTTTTTTTCCCCCCTCCCTAATGGCAATTTGAAGGTTATCACACTGGAGTAATATTTTCAGTCCACCAATTTACCTTCTTAATTTAGAAATAAGTATGTTTTTCACCATTATGATATTTAATTTTTCTGTAAATCACTGTAGGTTGTCAGTCAGAGTTTATTGGTTGCTAGAATCTAGAACTGGTCTCATTCTCTTACTGTTGTTGTATATAGTTTTGTAATCTATGTTAATAACTGTATATAATGCGAACTCTATGGAGACAGGGAAATGGTGTCCCAAATTCTTGACTGGGCTACTACATTTGTCCCATGAATAAAAAATCTTATAAGTGCAAATATCACAAACATGTTTCGGCATTATAGTAGTTTTTTTATATGGCGAACCTATATTGGTCCTCCTCATTTCGTTAATAACCTATAACAGAACATGGGCCTCACCAGAACAGAGTTCGGATTCTGGTTTGTGGGATAATCATCAATCGCTATAACAGAATAATACAACAACAAAGTACATTAGAAGTAAAAAAAAAAGTAAAAAGTAAAATACAACAACAAAGTACATTAGAAGTAAAAAAAAAAAAGTAAAAAGTAAAAAAGCAAGTAGTAGCCGCCTAGCTCCTCCACTTTGATGCAAAACCTTTACATGGGTCTGCATTGTGGCAATTGGACTCTGTCTACTTGTTCCCCTTCTAAGTGTGTTCTCCTCCAATGCTATCGACCTCATTTTCTTCAAGCATTTCGTCAAAACTGCAGCTTCTCCTCTTCGAGGTGTATTCATGTCCAAAATATGATATCATTAACAATAAGTCTCATACATGATTCTACTTCATTGTGTGAGTTCCTAAAGATTCTATTATTTCATTCTCTCTGTATGTACCAATATAAGGCTGTGATCACTCTGTTTGTGAATTTACATGGACGACCCCTCTTTTCTACACTTTACCAGATATTTTCCCCTTCTACCATATCCACCTCCATATTAAAGATTGCCTTGCATTTGAGCGTAAGTTTAACCGCAATTTCGCAGTTTAACATGAGATATATGGTTGATTCACCTATGTTTCTACATAGGCAGCATCTATTAGGTCCCGACCATCCCCTGGCCGGTAGATTAGGCCAGGTGAATAACACATTCTTGCTGACCAGCCATGTAAATATCTTTGTTTTGGAAGGGCCTTTGGTCTTCCATATTGAATTTGCATCGGTCGATCTAAGACCACTATTAATTAGTTGCCTATATATCGACTTAACAAAAAATATGCCCCTTCTGAAGGGCCTTTGGGCATTGTAGTAGTTGTTATTATTGGACTTCTTTTTTGGGATATTAACACTTTTTTGGCAAGACCGGAAATTTTATGAACATAATTAGTTCCTTCATATTGTTATCTCAATAATGTTTGTTTCTATCTTCATTTACACACTGAAGCAGCATGTGCAAAAACACTAGTATATTATAACTTCAGTTTCTTCTCCCAGTGGCTGTGGATTTGTCTCACTTGAGAATTTATTATTCTTTGCTAGGACCTATCCGATACGGCATATTACATTTAATATTTGGCTTTTTTGGAATTCCTTCTTACTATAATACAATAATCACTATTATTATGCTAATGTGTGTTAATTATATGTTGAAATGAAGGCTTCTTACCAAAAAATATTATTTAAGCAAGACGGAGTGCGAGCTGCATGGGAGTATCCATTTGCTGTTGCTGGCATTAATGTCACTTTCATCTTGATCCAGAAGTTGGATCTATACTCAGGTCAGTTAGGAAACCCCGTCACCATGCATGTAAGCTTCTATTAGTTGTGATGTAAAAATAACCATGTAAAGATAGTACAAAATATTTTGGAGCATGAACTTTGGCTATGGTGTTTGAGTTTGAGACCCCATCCTTTCCTTATAAAAAATATAGATAATAACAACAACAACGACAACGATGACAACAACATCAACAATAATAACAGTAGCTACCTTCTATAATTTGGAAAACCTTGAAATCTGTAAGCATATTTCACCTTTAACACATTGGCAAACTTGAAACTAATTAGGATCACTAATGTGGTAATAATTTTCAATTTTTAGAACGGATAAGGATTCTTATCAACTTTTTGTTTTAACACTTACAACTGGAATTTGTCTATTATACAATTTGTCTCTTCTTATCAACGTATTAGAATATTTTATTTACTTATATATTGTATTTCTCATATATTTGTGTTTTATAAAAGACATGAGGAGGCCTTAAGGCCCCTAACATCATCTTGAGACAACACGGTGCAACTTATTCATAGTATCCATCTAAAATCTATAAACAACCACTAAACCATAACCCTCTTTTACAGTCATTCTGCTGCTGCTTCTTTTTGTCCATGATCTAACTCTATTTGCACGCTACCTCCCTTCCTTCTATTAGAAATAGATGTTCATAGCTAACTAGACTATCTAGCCTTTATCATCTTATATTTTTTTCTCTTTGCCTTTTCTACGAAAACTGATAACAACTATATAACTTAAAAAATGATACAATATCCACTTCCAACATTGTTGTTGTAGTCTTACTCAAACTTTTACTTCATTCACTTCAGGATTGAGGACATTGTGGGATGTTTCCATTAGGCTTGAAATGCTGCATAGAAAGTCAGTATAATTTTAGTACATGTTGCCATATCCTGTACTTTATTCGGCTCAGGGTTTGACAATGATGTGATGCAAGACGAAAGCCCAATTAGAATTAGGGTTTTAAAATTTGGGGTTTTTGGAGGAATTAGAGATGAACAGAGAATAATTTACAATGTTCGGGAATCCACCAAGACGAATTCACGTTCACTTTCTATGAATCCACGAGGAGAGATTTTGTACTAAGCGTAATCTACATAAGAAATTTCTCAAAATTTGTATCTATTATTTATCATCTCAAATACTTCATACAAAACACACACACAACACACACACACACACACACACACACATATATATATATATATAGAGGAAACGGGAAATACACCGGCAGTGAAGGGAGTTCCTTCACCGCCGCTTAGGTGGCCTAATAAAATTATAACACGGGGCGTCATTCAAGGTAACAAATAAATGAATTATATTAAATGACACCACGTGTAATAGTTTTATTGGGCCACCTAGGTGGCGGTGAAGGAAATTTCCTTCACCGCCGGTGTATTTCCAGTTTTCTCATATATATATATATATATATATATATATATATATATATATATATATATATATATATATATATATATATATATATAGGAAAACCCTAGCAAACAAAATCCTAATAGAATTCAAAATCCCAATCAAATATCCTAATGAAATAAAAAAATCCAATCAGATATTCTAATAGGATCCAAAATCTCAACAAAATCCTAATATAATCAAATCTAATCTCCATCATGATATCTAACAAACTTTACATATTATTATTCTCTAATGGAATCATCTATTTTCCCCCACTCGTAGACCATTTTCTCAAACCATATTAGTGCTCTTCTTCTATAAATCTTTTGTCATATTGAAAATATTATGTTCCTCATTGCATTCAGTTTTGTTATCAAATAACAAATCAATATTATTGATAGAGAGAAACCTCCTATTATAGAATTACAAAATTGTTAACATGCAATCTGACATAGTAAGAGTACGTATGGCTGCCAATTAATGTACAGGAAGGTCAACTGATATAAAATATAGTAATGAATTTAACACTTTCCCTCAAGCTAGTGCATTAATATCATTCATGTCGGCTTGTCACACAATGTTAAGAAAACCTTAGATGATGTAATTTTCTTCAAGATATTGTCCAACCAGTGTTTTAAATACCGGCCGGTATATACCGGTATACCGGCCGATATATTGGAATTTACGAAGAAACGAGACAGGATAGTGTATTTTTTACCGTTTCTCATTTTGGGCCGGTATGGGCTGATATATCGGCCACGTGCCGATATATCGGTCGGTAACGATATGAAAAATACCGGTCGGTATTAAGCAATATCGATTTGTTTTTTAATTGGATTTTGTTTGCGGGTTAAATCCATTAACCCGTTAAAAAACCGATCCGTTAGGAAATTAAAACCCCCAACGAGTCGGGAGAGGAAAAAACCCCATTTTCTCTCGCTCTCTATCTCTCTCTCCCCCGATCGCAAGACGAGATGATCAATCCTAACCCTAATTCCAAAATCCACCTCCAAATCACTCGCCGATCAACCTCCGGTCAGCCTCTGACCCTCCGATCTGTCACCGAGCAACCAATGAAGCTTCCGAACCCAGGTCAGCACAGAGTCGATAGCTGTTTTTGGATCTCCCGAAGCTTTCGAGCACGGTCATTGTTTTTTATCAACGCCGACAATCTTCCTCCACCTCTCTCAATTTTGCCGACCGTTTTGAGGCTCTAGTAAGCCATTTTTTAATTTCATGATAAATTTAAATTAGAGTTACAATTTGTTCAATTTCTCTTAAAATGGTGCTTGATTGCTAGCAATTTATTGTACTTTGTATTTAAATCTTTTATTTTTGTGCATATTTGGTTTAATTAGAGAGGGATTCTACGGTTCGGCCCACTGATCAATGCATTAGTGGGTCGAACACTGATTCATTGAAATGAATCAGTGTTTGACCCACTAATTCACTGAATCAGTGATCAGTGAATCAGTGGGTCGCTGAATCAGTGAACGACCCACTGATTCAGTGAATCAGTGGGCCGATCGAATCAGTGAATAAGTGATTCATATATTGAGAATTGGCTATGTTGGGAGTGTGTTTGTGGAGAGTGTTTAATTTATTGACTAATTTGGATATATAATGTGTTTGAGGAGAGTGTTTGATTTGTTAACTAGTGAATCAATGATTTGTTGACTAATGAGATGGTTTGAGAGTGTTCACTGATTTGTTGACTATTCACTGGGATTATGATTATATATCACTTAGTGCATATGCAGACGTTTTAAACGGTATCTACAAATTCGTAAGTAGAGTGCAAATAGGCCAAGATAAGTATCATAAACTTGTTTTATGTGTTTTAATACGTTTTATATAGGCAATTATATGATTATTCTTTAACTGGTATCACCGATATGAAACTCCGGTATTTAGAGTCATATCGCGATATCCCGCCCGGTATCCGGTATGTAATTTGGCCAACCGATATATCATCAGTATCCGATATTTAGAAAACTGCATCCAACTATTTTGACGATGGAGTAAAGTGAGTATAAATCAACTTCTTCATGAAATAATCTCGAACAAGATAATAATCAACTTCATTATAGTTGGTGTGATCATGGAACACGTGATTCTTAGCAATATAATTGGCAGATTGATTATCATAATATATGGTCATGGGACTCTTTACCAGAGCCAAACTCAATAAGTTTTTTTTACCACGTAGCTCATGTAGTATAGGCCATAACTCAATACTCCGTTTTAACACTCGATCGATGAACGACATCATGTTTATTGCTTCATCATGTCACCAAATTTCTACAATAAATGTTCGTTATCAACAATCGATTTTCTATCACCTCTATCCCTGGCATATCTAGCATCTGAGTATGCAGATACGTGAATGTGGCCATGCTTCTTGTGGCAATACTTTTCTGGATAACTCTTGATGTATGCAAAAATACTCGGAACAGTTTTTCAGTGATATCTTCACTTACTAAGCAATGTAGCACGATAAAGAAATCTCTAGTCTATAATTGTCAGATACATGAGTTCTCCAACAATTCTCCTATATTACTTGATATTATCATAAACTTTACTATCATCACTTCGAAGACCACATCTACTTCCACAGGTGTAACATCAAGTTTACACCTAAGTAGATGAGACTCTTGTAATGGATCCAATGCATATTCGCTCAAAGAAAGAAGCAATTCATTCTTCTAATATGCCTTAAAGGAAATACCTTAGCTTTTCCTTGTCTTCGGTCACAAAATATTGCTTAAGATAGTCTTTGGTCTCAGTCAAGTCACTTTCAGTGAACAGAATATCGTCTATATAGACAGTAAGAAGAGTAATCATAGGAGTTGTATGTCGAACAAATGTGAAATGATCATAATAACACCTCTGAAAACCAATTTCAGCAATTATTGTTGAGAAATTCTCAAACCAAGCTCAAGCACTTAAATCTATAAATGACTTTTTTACGTTTGCAAATCATATTCTCCTCCTGAGCAACATATCTAGATGTTGCTCCATATAAATTTTTTTTTGTAGATCACCATAGAGGAAATTATTTTTGACATCTAATTGGAACGTTGGCCACTCCAAATTGATAACAAGAGATAATAAAATGTGAATAGAGTTAATAAGAATAACAAGGGAGAATGTCTCGGTGTAATCAACATCATAGGTTTATGAGAACCCTTTCGCAACAAGACGGGCCTTAAATCTGTGCATAGAACCATCTGGATTGAATTTGACAGTATAGACCTAGCAACAACCAACTACTGGAGTGCCTTGTAGAACACGAACTAAGTCTCAGGTCCTCGGGGAGACTAGTGCTTGTATCTCCTCATCCATAGCCTGCTGCCAGGCAGGTACTAATATAGCTTCCTTCCTAATAAAGAAATGGAGGATAGAGAAAGAGCAAACTGGCGAAAGAAAAGAGTAAGTTTATCGTAGGAGACAAAATGAGAAATAGAGTGAATAATTGATTAATATTTATCTTTCTAGAAAGCAATGAAGAATTAAGGATAATGAGGGATGTGAATAACCAATAGTAGGAGATGGACGATCGGTGCAGGATCGAACTGGGTGCTTTTAGACGAGGAGAATATGTATGTAGTGGTGGTTGTTGAGGTGCTTTTCCAATCCCTGCAATGGGCACCGATAAAGGCATAGGAAGAGAAGTAATTAATAGGCAGATGGTGAAGTGAAAAAAAGGACTAGATTAAAAAAATGTGATGTCTGCAGAAGTGAAACATTTTCTAAACATAGAATTATATTACTTATAGCCTTTCTGAGTATGCGTGTAACCGACAAATGTACATTTAATAGAGTGGATCACATTTCCAGGTTAGGAGATAAGTCTTGTACAATACATGTACGGCCAAATGCGTGGGGTGGAAGAGGAAATGATGCTTTGATAGGAAAGAGATAAGAAATGAGTTGTACCACAAAACACTAAAGATGACATCATCAGGTGACAAAGCACAAAAACACCTTACCATAAATATGTAGGAATACACATGAATCATCAGCAGTGAGCCACATTCAAATATGAGGAAACCAACTTCGGGCACACCTCTTCCCCTAACACCAGTAGATCATCAAAAAAATATATTTGAAGTATAAAAGTGAACCCACATCTAAGTTTTTGACTTTACATTTAGAATTATAGAAGAAATGAGATTATAGTACTCCATGAATTAAATATACAGAGAACATACATTTTCAACACTTATACTGGTTGAAAACATCATTTTAAAAGTGTGTTCCACTCGAATTTAGATAAGCAAATTAGAAAACTCAAGACTAGTACTCACTCAGCAGACCAAACAAATATAATTGCAGCATTGCGTTTCAATGCCATCAAAGCATCACTATTGAAGAGTCCTCTTCACACATTCAACCAACGTAACATTTGAAAAAAAACAATATAAATGGCCTTGGGACTGGAACCGAACCAAAGTGAACCAAAGCAAATCGAACCGTAACCCTAACCCCAACCCTAACCCTAACCCTAACGCTAACCCTAAACCCTAACCACACCCTAACCCTAATCCCAACCCTAACCCTAACCCTAACCCCAAACCCAAACCCCAAACCCAAATCCTAACCCTAACCCTAACCGAACCGAACTTTAACCCCAACCCCTAACCACGACCTCGACTCTGACCCCAGACCTGAACCCCAATCCTAATCCAACCCGACCCCGACCTGGGACTCCTAACATCTTCATCTTATAATTGCTCATCATGCAAAAGCATAACATTTTCATCTCATAATTGCTCACCATGCAAAACATTATTTAACTGTATAGGTGTCTTTTTGGTTCTGGCCAACTTTGTCTATAGGGAAATCGAAAGAAACCAACTTCGGGTACACCACTCCTCCCAACACCAGTAGATCATAAGAAAAAACATATTTGAAGTATAAAAGTGAACCCACATCTAACTTTTTGACTTCACATTTAGAATTATAGAAGAGACGAGCTTGTAGTACTTCATGAATAAATGTACAAAGAACATACATTTTCATCTTTTATACTGGTTGAAAACATCATTTTAAAAGTGTGTTCCACTCAAGTTTAGGTAAGCAAATTAGAAGACTCAAGAATAGTACTCACTCAGCAGACCAAAGAAACATAATTGCATAATTGCATTTCAATCTCTATATTGCTCTTTGAGTGTTATCAAGGGCATCACTGTTGAAGAGTCATCCCCTTCACACATTAAACTAACTTAACATTTGGAAAAAAACAATATAAATGGGCTCAGGACTGGAACCGAACCGAAGCAAATCGAACCTTAACTTGACCTAGGGCCCCAACCGAATCGGTCTGGACCGAACCAAATCAAACCGAACCGGACCGGACTGGACCGAACCAAACCAAACCGAACCGAAACAAACCGAACCGAACCGTAACCCCAATACCTAACCACGACCCCGACCCTGACCCCAGACCCGAACCCCAATCCTAACCCAACCCGACCTCGACCTTGGACCCCTAACATTTTCATCTTAGAATTGCTCACCATTCAAAAGCATAACATCTTCATCTCACAATTGCTCATCATGCAAAACATTATTTAAATGTATAGGTGTCTTTTTTGTTCTGGCCAACTTTGTCTATAGAGAAATCGAAGGAAACCAATATCGGGTATACCTCTCCTCCCAACACTAGTAGATCATAAAAAAAACATATTTGAAGTGTAAAAGTGAATCCACATCTTTGTTTTTGACTTCACATTTAGAAGTATAGAAGAGATGAACTTATAGTACTCCATGAATTAAATGTACAAAGAACATACATTTTCAACCTCTATATTTGTTGAAAACATCATTTTAAAAGTGTGTTCCACTCGAGTGTAGGTAAGCAAATTAGAAAACTCAAGACTAATACTTACTTAGCAGACCAAAGAAATATAATTGCAGTATTGCGTTTCAATCACCATATTGCTCTCTTAGTGCCATTAAGGGCATTACTGTTGAAGGGTCATCCCCTTCACATATTCAATCAACTTCACATTTAAAAAAAACAATATAAATGGACCCGGGACTGGAACCGAACCAAAGCGAGCCAAACCGAAACAAATCGAACCTTAACTTGACTCGGGACCCCAACCGAACTGAACCGAACTGGACCGAATCGTACCAGACTGGACCGAGCTAAACCAAACTGAACCAAACTGGACTGAACTGAACCGAACCGGACTGGACCGAACCCCACTAAACCAAACCGAATCGAAGCAAACCGAACCATAACACCAACCCCTAACCATGACTGCGACTCTGACCCCAAACCCGAACCACAATCCTAACCCGACCCCGACCTAGGACCCCTAACATATTCATCTTAGAATTGCTCACCATGCAAAATCATTACATCTTTATCTCACAATTGCTTACCATGCAAAACATTATTTAACTGTATAGGTGTCTTTTTTGTTCTGGCCAACTTTGTCTATAGGAAAATCGAAGGAAACTAACTTCGGAAACACCTCTCTCCCCAACACCAGTAGATCATAAAAAAACATATTTGAAGTATAAAAATAAACCCACATCTAAGTTTTTTAACTTCACATTTAGAAGTATAGAAGAGACGAGTTTGTACTATTCCATGAATTAAATGTACAGAGAACATACATTTTCAACCTCTATATTGATTGAAAACATCATTTAAAAGTGTGTTCAACTCGAGTTTAGGTAAGCAAATTAGAAAGCTCAAGATTAGTACTCACTCAGCAAACAAAAAAATATAATTGCAGCATTGCATTTCAATCTCCATATTGCTTTCTGAGTGTCATCGAAAAAACAATATAAATGGGCCCGGGACTGGAACCGAATCGAAGCAAACCGAAAAAAAATCGAACCTTAACTTGATCCGGTACCCCAACCAAACCGAATCGAGCCGGACTGGACCGAAACAAACCAAACCAAACCGAATAGAAGCAAACCGAACCGTAACCTCAACCCCTAACCATGACCCCGGCCTTGACCCAGACCCCAACCTCAATCCTGACCCAACCCGACCCTAACATCTTCATCTTAGAATTGCTCACTATGCAAAAGTATAATATCTTCATCTCACAATTGCTCACCATGCAAAACATTATTTAAATATATAAGTGTCTTTTTTGGTTCTAGCCAACTTTATCTATAGCAAAATCGAAGGAAACTTACTTCGGTTATACCTCTCCCCCAACACCAGTAGATCATAAAAAAAAACATATTTGAAGCATAAAAGTAAACCCACGTCTAAGTTTTTGACTTCACATTTAGAGGTATAGAAGAGATGAGCTTGTAGTATTCCATGAATTAAATATACAGAGAACATACATTTTCAACATTTATACTGGTTGAAAACATCATTATAAAAGTATGTTCCAATCGAGTTTTGGTAAGCAAATTAGAAAACTCAAGACTAGTACTCACTCAGTAGACCAAACAAATATAATTGCAGTATTGCGTTTCAATTTTCATATTGCTCTCTGAATACCATCAAGGGCATCACTGTTGAAGAGTCATTCCTTTCACACATTCAAACAACTTCACATTTGAAAAAAAAATATAAATGGGTCCGGGACTGGAACCGAACCGGACCGAAGCAAATCGAACCTTAATTTGACCGGGATCCCAACCAAACCGATTCGGACTGGTCGAATCGAACTGAACTAGCCGTACCAAATCAAACCAAACCGGACTGGACCGAACTGAACCGGACGGGACCGAACCGAAGCAAACCGAAGCAAACCGTAATCGAAGCAAACCAAACCGAAGCAAGCCGAACCGAACCGTAATCCCAACCCCTAACCAAGATCCCGACCCTGACCCCAGACTCAAATCCCAATTCTAACCCAATCTGACCCCGACATGGGACCCCTAACATCATCTTAGAATTGCTCACCATGCAAAAACATAACATCTTCGTCTCACAATTGCTCACCATGCAAAACATTATTTAAGTGTATAGGTGTCTTTTTTGTTCTGGCCAACTTTGTCTACAAGAAAATCGAAGGAAATCAATTTCGAGTACGCCTCTCCCTCCAACACCAGTAGATCATAAAAAAAACATATTTGAAGTATAAAAGTGAACCCACATCTAAGTTTTTTACTTTACATTTAAAAGTATTGAAGAGACGAGATTGTAATACTTCATGAATTAAATGTACAGAGAACATACATTTTCAACCTCTATACTGGTTGAAAATATCATTTTAAAAGTGTGTTCCACTCGAGTTTAGGTAAGAAAATTAGAAAACTCAAGACTAGTAATCACTCAGCAGACCAAACCAATATAATTGCAGTATTGCGTTTCAATCTCCGTATTCTCTCTGAATACCATCAAGAGCATCACTGTTGGAGGGTCATCTCCTTCACACATTCAACCAACTTCATATTTGAAAAAAAACAATATAAATGGACCGTGACTGGAACAAAACCAAAGCGAACCGAAGCAAATCGAACCTTCACTTGACCCGGAACCCCAATCGAACCGGACTGGATCGGACCGAACCAAACCAAATCGAACCGGACTGGACCGAACCCCACCAAACCAAACCGAACCGTAACCCCAACCCCTAACCACGACCCTGAATCCAGACCCGAACCCCAATCCTAACCTAACCTGACCCTGCCTGGGACTCCTAACATCTTCATCTTAGAATTGCTCACATGCAAAAGCATAACATTTTCATCTCACAATTGATCACCATGCAAAATATTATTTAAGTGTATAAGTATCTTTTTGGTTCTGGCCAAGTTTGTCTATAGAGAAATCGAAGGAAACCAAATTTGGGTACTCCTCTCCCCCCCAACACCAGTAGATCATAAAAAAAACATATTTGAAGTATAAAAGTGAACTCCCATCTAAGTTTTTGACTTCACATTTAGAAATATATAAGAGACGAGCTTGTAATACTCCATGAATTAAATGTACAGAGAACATACATTTTCAACCTTTATACTGGTTGAAAACATCATTTTAAAAGTGTGTTCCACTCGAGTTTAGGTAAGAAAATTAGAAAACTCAAGACTAGTACTTACTCAACAGAGCAAAAAAATATAATTGCAGGATTGCATTTCAATCTTCTTATTGTTCTTTGAGTGCCATCAAAAGCATCACTGTTGAAAGGTCAGCCACTTCATATATTCAATCAACTTAACATTTGAAAAAAAAAACAATATAAATGGGTCCGAGACTAGAACCGAACCGAAACAAATCGAACCTTATCTTGATCTGGGACCCGAACCGGACCGGACCGAACCAAATCAAACCGAACCGAACCGGACTGGACCGAACCCCACCAAACCGAACCGAAGCAAACCAAACCGAACCGTAACCCCTAACCACGACCCCGACCCTGACCGCAGACCCGAATCCCAATCCTAACCCAATCGGACCTGGGACCCCTAACATTTTTATCTTAGAATTGCTCACCATTCAAAAGCATAACATCTTTATCTCACAATTACTCACCATGCAAAACATTATTTAAATGTATATGTATCTTTTTGGTTCTATCCAACTTTGTCTATATGGAAACCAACTTCGGGTACATCTCTCCCCCAACATCGGTAGATCATAAAAAAAATTATATTTGAAGTATAAAAGGGAACCCACATCTATGTTTTGGACTTCACATTTAGAATTATAGAAGAGACGAGTTTGTAGTACTCCATGAATTAAATATACAGAGAATATACATTTTCAACCTCAATATTGGTTGAAAACATCATTTTAAAGGTATGTTCCACTTGAGTTTGGGTAAGCAAATTAGAAGACTGAAGACTAGTACTCACTCAGCAGACCAAAAAAATATAATTGCAGCATTGCGTTTCAATCTTCATGTTGCTCTTTGAGTGTCATCAAGGGCATCAGTGTTGAAGAGTCATCCACTTATACATTCAACCAACTTCACATTTGAAAAAAAACAATATAAATGGGGCCGGGACTGGAACCGAACCAAATCAAAAAAAATTGAACCTTAACTTGACCCAGGACCCCAACCGAACCAGACTGGACCGAACCGAACCAAATCGAACCGAACCGGACCGAACCGAACCAAACCAGACTGGACCGAATAGAACCGAACTTGATCGAAACGAACCAAACTAAACCGAACCGAACCATAACCCCAATCCCTAACCACAACCCCAACCTTGTCCCCAGACCCGAACCCCAATCCTAACCTAACCCGACTCCGACCTGGGACCCCTAACATCTTCATCTTAGTATTGCTCACCATGCAAAAGCATAACATCTTCATCTCACAATTGCTCACCATGCAAACCATTATTTAAATGTATTGGTGTCTTTTTTGTTCTGGCCAACTTTGTCTATAGGAAAATCGAAGGAAACCAACTTCGGATACACCTCTCCCTCCAACACTAGTAGATCATAAAAAAAATATATTTGAAGTATAAAAGTGAACCCATATCTAAGTTTTTAACTTCACATTTAAAAGTATAGAAGGGACGAGCTTATAGTACTCAATGAATTAAATGTATAGAGAACATACATTTTCAACCTATATGCTTGTTGAAAACATCATTTTAAAAGTGTGTTACACTCGAGTTTAGGTAAGCAAATTAGAATATTCAACAATAGTACTCACTCAGCAGACCCAAGAAATATAATTGTAGTATTGCGTTTCAATCTCCATATTGTTCTCTGAGTGCCATCAAAGGCATCACTGTTGAACTTTCGGAACCTGCTACATGAATGGTTTTCTTCTATTCAACTCTATTGGGGACCATAATCTGAATGAACAAAATATCCTTTTATAATTGCATTCCTGTGATGGGCCTATCCCTAGTCATTGTTCCATTAACTAAGATCGTATACCTCTACTAATTGGTGCATTTATTGGTCTGAATTGCATATAAACAAACTATCTCATTCAATTCTCCTGCATATTTTATCTAAACTAGAGATACCTCTATCACCTTATTATATCTATGTTGAATAATATCTTCCGTGAGAGTCATTAACCCTAACCCAAACCCCTTGCCATAACACCTAAAAACCAGTTGATGATACGCAGATTTTTGTACCTAATTTGCTTTTGCGGTTTAAGCTCATTCAACCAACCAATGGTTAGCTTAAAAAGTTCTCCAAGAATAGCGTCTAGATGTTAGGAATGCTAGTATACTTGTGATAAAAATTCTAGACAATGCTAAGGTGCCACATGTTGTTCAAAGTTTATTGGGAATTTAAGAGTATTTTGAAAAGTGTGTTGGCTTTTAATGCCCTGAAATCAGATTGGAGGGTCAAAAAGCTAAAATCGGAGACTGTATATTCTTTTTCCAGGTGCACCTCAATTCTTGTTCATATATTCTTCTTGCTCCATCAATGGCATGCTAATTCTCCTCATGTTTCTGATGCCCTTGTTGAAACGCAATACTGCAATTATATTTCTTTGGCCTGCTGAGTGAGCACTAGTCTTGAGTCTTCTAATTGCTTACCTAAACTCGAGTGGAAAACACTTTTAAAATGATGTTTTCAACTAGTATAGAGGTTTAAAATGTATGTTCTCTGTACATTTAACTCATGCAGTACTACAAGTTCATCTCTTCTATACTTCTAAAATTGAAGTAAAAAATTTAGATGTGGGTTCAGTTTTATACTTCAAATATGTTTTTTTTATGATCTACTGGTGTTGGGGGAAGAGGTGTACCCGAAGTTGGTTTCCTTCGATTTCCCTATAAGCAAAGTTGGCCAGAATTGAAAAGACACATATACATTTAAATAATGTTTTGCATGGTGAGCAATTGTGAGATGAAAGTGTTATGCTTTTGTATGGTGAGCAATTCTAAAATGAAGATGTTAGGGGTCCAAGGTCGGGGTCGAGTTGGGTTAGGATTGGGGTTCGGGTCTGGGGTCAGGGTCGTGGTTAGGTGTAGGGGTTACGGTTCAGTTTGATTTGGTTTGTTTCGATTCAGTTCGGTTTGGTCCGGTTCGGTTTGGTTTGGTTCAGTTCGGTCCAGTCCGGTTCGGTTGGGGTCCCGGGTCAAGTTAAGGTTTGATTTGCTTCAGTCGCTTCGGTTTGGTTCCAGTCCCGGGCCCATTTATATTGTTTTTCTCAAATGTTAAGTTGGTTGAATATGTGAAAGGGATGACTCTTGAATAGTGATGCCCTTGATGACACTCAAAGAGTAATATGGTGATTGAAACGCAATGCTGCAATTATATTTCTTTTGTCTGCTGAGTGAGTACTATTCTTTAGTCATCTAATTTGCTTATCTAAACTCGAGTGGAGTACACTTTTAAAATGATATTTTCAACCAGTATAAAGGTTGAAAATATATGTTCTCTTTACATTTAATTCATGGAGTACTACAAGCTCGTCTTTTCTATACTTCTAAATGTGAAGTAAAAAACTTAGATGTGGGTTCACTTTTATGCTTCAAATATATTTTTTTATGATATACTGGTATTGAGAGGAGAGGTTTACCTAAAGCTGGTTTCCTTTGATTTCCTTATAGACAAAGCTGGTCAGAACAAAAATAACACCTATGCACTTACATAATGTTTTGCATGGTGAGCAATTGTGAGTAAAAATGTTATGCTTTTGCATGGTAAGCAATTCTAAGCTGAAGATGTTAGGGGTCCCATGTCGGGGTCGGGTTGGGTTAGAATTGGGGTCGAGTCTGGGGTCAAGGTCAGGGCCTTGGTTAGGGGTTGGGGTTACGGTTCGGTTCTGTTTACTTCGGTTTGGTTTGGTTCGGTTTGGTACGGTCCAGTCCGGTTTGGTTCAGTTGGGGTAACTGGTCAAGTTAAGGTTCGATTTACTTTGGTTCGCTTCAGTTTGGTTCCAGTCCCGAGCCCATTTATATTGTTTTTTTTTCAAATGTGAAGTTGGTTAAATGTGTGAAGGTGATGACCTTTCAACAGTGATGCACTTGATGGCATTTAGAGAACAATATGGAGATTGAAACGTAATATTGCAATTATGTTTCTTTTGTCTGTTGAGTGAGTACTAGTCTTGAGTGTTCTAATTTGCTTACTTAAACTCGAGTGGAACACACTTTTAAAATGATGTTTTTAACCAGTATAGAGGTTGAAAATGTATATTCTCTATATATTTAATTCATGGAGTACTACATGCTCATCTCTTCTATACTTCTAAATGTGAAGTCAAAAATTTATATGTGGATTCACTTTTATGCTTCAAATATATTTTTTTTATGATCTACTGGTGTTGGGGGGAGAGGTGTACCTGAAATTGGTTTCCTTCGATTTCCCTATAGACATCGTTGGCTAGAACTAAAAAGACACTTATACACTTAAATAATATTTTGCATGGTGAGCAGTTATGATTTGAAGATGTTATGTTTTTGCATGGTGAATAATTCTAAGATGAAAATGTTAGGGGCCCAGGTCGGTGTGGGTTTGGGTTAGGATTGGGGTTCGGGTCTGGGGTCAAGGTCGTGGTTCGGGGTTAGGTTACGGTTCGGTTCGGTTTGTTTCGGTTCGGTTTGGTTCGATTCGGTCCAGTCCGGTTCGGTTTGGTTTGCTTTGGTTTGGTTCGGCCCAATCCAGTTCGGTTTGGTCAGTCCGGTTCAATTCGGTTGGGGTCCCGGGTCAAGTTAACGTTCGATTTTTTTCTGTTTGCTTCGGTTCGATTCCAGTCCCGGGCCCATTTATATTGTTTTTTTTCAAATATGAAGTTGGTTGAATGTGTGAAGTGGATGACCCTTCAACAGTGATTCCCTTGATGACACTCAAAAAGCAATATGGAGATTGAAACGCTATGCTACAATTATGTTTTTTGGTCTACTGAATGAGTACTAGTTTTCAGTCTTCTTATTTGCTTAGCTAAACTCGAGTGGAACACACTTTTAAAATGATATTTTTCACTAGTATAGAGGTTCAAAATGTATGTTCTCTGTACATTTAACTCATGCAGTACTACAATCTCGTCTCTTCTATACTTCTAAATGTGAAGTAAAAAACTTAGATGTGGGTTCACTTTTATACTTCAAATATGTTTTTTTTATGATCTACTGGTGTTGGGGAGAGAGGTATCCCAGAAATTGGTTTCTTTCGATTTCTCTATAGACAAAGTTGGTTAGAACCAAAAAAAAAAATTTAAATAATGTTTTGCATGGGGAGCAATTGTGAGATGAAAATGTTATGTTTTTGCATGGTGAGCAATTCTAAGATGAAAATGTTAGGGCTCTCAGGTCGAGGTCGGGTTGGGTTAGGATTAGGGTTCAGATCTGGGGTCGGGGTCGTGGTTTGGGGTTGGGGTTACGGTTCGAATCAGTTCGGTTTGGTTCGGTCCGGTCCGGTCTGGTTCGGTTCGGTCCAGTTCGGTTCGGTTCGGTTCGGTCCAGTCTGGTTTGGTTCGGTTGGGGTCCAAGGTCAGGTTAAGATTCGATTTGATTTGGTTCGCTTCGGTTTGGTTCAAGTCCCGGGCCCATTTATATTGTTTTTTTTTCAAATATGAAGTTGGTTTAATGTGTGAAGGGGATAATCTTTTAACAGTGATGCTCTTGATGACACTCTAGTCGCAATATAGAAATTGAAACACAATGCTGCAATTATATTTCTTTTGTCTGTTGAGAGAGTATTAGTTTTGAGTCTTCTAATTTGCTTACCTAAACTCGAGTTGAACATACTTTTAAAATGATATTTTCAATCAGTATAGAGATTAAAATTGTATGTTCTCTGTACATTTAATTCATGGAGTATTACAAGCTCGTATCTTCTATACTTCTAAATGTGAAGTAAAATACTTAGATGTCGGTTCACTTTTATGCCTCAAATATGTTTTTTTTATGATCTACTGGTGTTGGGGGGAGAGGTGTTCCTGAAGTTGGTTTCTTTCGATTTCCATGTAGACAAAGTTGGCTAGAACCAAAAATACACATACATTAAAATAATATTGTGCTTGGTGAACAATTATGAGATGAAGATGTTATGCTTTTGTATGGTGAGCAATTCCAACATAAAAATGTTAGGGGTTCCAGGTCGGGGTCGGGTCGGGTTTGTTGGCAGTGAAAATTTCTAAGTAAAAAGGATTTTCCACAACAGAACGCGGAGCTAATCCATAGCTCCGCATCTGGCTATTTTTAGCCTCGCGTTTGAATAAACGCGGAGATGTTCGATAGCTCCGCGTTAGCTCCGCGCACTGGTTATTTAGCGCCGCGTTTTGATGCGATTAAAGCTCCGCGTGAGCAGATAACCAGAATCTTAAATTGATTTAGATTATGATTTGGGCTTATCCAAATACCAAATCAAATCTAGTCTAAATTCTAAATCAAGAGATTTAAATCAATATTAAATATTTGATTGGAATCCTTGATGAGAGCAAATTCTATTTAGATAGAAACTCTCTCTAATCTTCCTTGGACTATAAATACCTTCTTGGTGAAACCCTAGGGGATTTTTGGATCTTTTTGGAGGGTTTTGATAAAGTTCGAGTTACGCGTGAGAGCATTGAACGAATCAAAACCAGAGATCAGAGGTCTTCTTCTTCCTTCTTTCGATCCTTTGGCAATTCAAGTACGCGAGAGAGCCTTGAAGCCTTTTTGTGATCGTCTTCCTCTTAGAGAATTCAAGTTACGCATAGAGCATTGGATTCGTGAAGAGCAAAGACAAAAAAGATCGTCTACAGTCAGCCGATATCTTCAAAAGAGAAGATTTCAACGTACCGATCGTCCAAAGGAACTACTATAGATCCCATCGCCACTGATCCCACACAAACATTGTAAAAGAGAGAGATTGAAGTATAAAATCCTCTCGTTTGTTCTCTTTATATATATATATATATATATATATATATATATATATATATATATATATATATATATATATATATCTTGTTCACTTCTATTGTAATTTAAGTTAATTCGATGGAAGGAAACAAAGCAACTTTTACGGCGAACAAACTGGCGACCACAGTGGGAGCCATCTCTTTCACTGATGAAGAGATTGTGGCGCAATCGGACGTTGACTTGATCGGATCCAAAGTAGACACGCTGGTCGTTGAAATCGACCAGCAGAAGTACGAGGAGTTCCTCTCCTCCGGATCAGGTGACTTGGATGAGACACGGCACTATCGTCGCATGTACTCCAATGCCCGAGTGACGGGTAAAAAGGTATCCACCGAGAGATGGGGATCCTTGGAGACTGCGGCTATAGGGCCGGAGTTCACACAAGAAATCCTAGTCGAGGATGAGCTTCCGACTGCCGAAGAAGACCTGGGAACTGGATTGACCAGAACCCAACTCCGAAACAGGAACCGGAGAGCGAGGCGTAGAGCCCTCAAAGCCCGTCTTGGATGCTGAACTAATACCAGAGGACGCGAGGCTATGGTCCCTCGCAAACTGGCTCGCGCTACCCGCGAGACCAGTCTCTACCGCGTTAAACGCGAAGTTACAACTTGCCTTAAAAGCAAGGAAAAGTCAGCGCGTGATATTCCGCGCGAGGCTACCACTGAGCTTAGCGAGAGACGCGAAGCCAGCGAGGTTTGCGCTAGTCGCAAAATATTTGACACTCGCGAGAGACGCGAGTATAAAAATTCTGTAAAGCCAGCGTATGATTCTCCACGCGAGGCTAAGCCAAGCGAGAAACGCGAGGCCACTTGCGAGAAACGCAAGACATCTGACACTCGCGAGAGACGCGAGTATAAAAATTCTGTAAAGCCAGCGTGTGATTCTCCACGCGAGGCTGATACTGAGCCAAGTGAGAAACGCGAGGCCAGTAATACTTGCGAGAAACACAAGACTTATAACACTCGCGAGGGACGCGAAGATGATTGGCAAATTGTTGTCAGTCGCAGAAATCGCGCGAGACGCGAAGTTATGACCTGTGATAACTACAAGGGTAAGCCAGCGTATAGGAATCTTATTCCACGCGAGGCTAAGACTACAGAAGAGAAACTTCTGAAAACGCGCCAAGCCAGCGTAAAACGCGGGGCTGGCGTTGATAAACGCGAAGCTATTCTTCAGGCTCGCAATGATAAACGCGGAGCTATTCTTCAGGCTCGCGATATAAAACGCGAGGCTACTTCTAAGCCCCGCGAGGATCAATCCGACTGCAGAACCAGGGCTGATAATTCAAAGAATCTTCAGTGGGTTCCTAGATCCTCTCAAAAGTCAGACGAACCTCATGATTCCATGGTTAAAGACGCCAATCTCAGGGAGTATCTGTCCAAGAAGAGAGGCATAGATCAACTTCAAACTGAACCTGCTTGTCACTGTCAGCAGCTCATGACGGCAGTGTCCGCTGTAATGGACAACTGTGGCTGCATCAAGAGCAGGGTATCTGTGTTTGATCGATTGACCGAGTCGGACAAGAACCCTACAAAGAAACCAAAGACTGCTTCCCTAAAACACTGGAGAGCTGTAACCTCCAACATGGTGGGGAAAGGAAAGAAAATTATAGAGACGGATGATGATTCAGAATCGAGCGATGAAGAACCTCATCGTGTTACTCGACTAAAATCAGGAGCCGTCCCGCCTCGAAATTATAAGAGGCTCGTAGGGGGTTTTTACGATGAGAACAATGATAATTCAGCTATAGCCTCACCTCGTTCCTCTGCATCGTCTCGACTACAGAAGTCAGCATCTCACATGGCAGATAAATCTGATGATATCAATCAGAGATTTGAAGCTCAAAAAAGAATGATTCGAGAGCAGCAAAAGATGATTGAAAGTCTTAAAGTCATTCTATCGAGATTTGTTGAAGATAATGCCAAAAGGGGCAAGGAAAATCCAAATAAAGAAGAACAGGAGGAGAAAGCCCACTCGATGCATGAGGAAGAAGATAGATTTTCTTTCCATGATCCGCATGAAGAAAAGCTTGAAAAATTATAGAATCAACTCGAGGCTTTGATGCGTAAGAAGGAGTTGAAAGAGGCAGGGGTTTCAAGACCATATCCTCCTGAATAGGATACGATACCATACCCACAGAAGTATAAGCCGCTCAAATTAGAGCCATATGACGGGAAAGGATCGCTCAGTCAACACATCTATTACTTTTTGTCCCAAGCAGGACATTTGATGGGTAATGACCCCATCATGACTAAAGTATTCGCAAGTATTTTGCGAGGGCCTGCCTTTACTTGGTTCATGCAGTTGCCCCCAGGTACTATTAATACCTGGTTAGATGTAGAGAAATTATTTCTCTCACGTTTCTTCGAGGATGATACCGAGATTACAGTTTATTCCCTCGCAACTAGACACAGGGAACAGGAAACGGTAAAAGAATTTATAGAAAGGTTCTGGGAGAAGTCCGTGCATTGCAAACACGGAATGGTCCAGGAAACTCTCATCGAAACTTGTCGACACAATCTTAAGACCAATGTGCTCCTAAAAATAGGGGCCGTAGAGTCTAAGACATGGAGGGATTTGCTCAAATAAGGAGAGCAAGCTGAGGACTTGATTCGTCGAGTTGAAGAATCTCGTGGATCAAGAAGTGCTGGGGGTAGTAAGTCATATACCCAAAATAGCAGCAATAAGAATAAAGGAAAAGCAGTGATGGCATCAGAAGCTGCTCCTCAGAGATCCAGCCCTCCACCGAAGCCGAAGCCCCAAAGTCAGCAGGGCCCAAGGCAAAATAGACCGCAGCAAAAGAGAAATTATACTTTCAAGGCGGAACAGACGCCTATCCTCTTTCACTTGCTCCAGAAAAAGGAAATGCTAAAACTTCCGGAAAATAAGAAGCTAGAAGGCGCTGGTAAGACTAAAGATCCCAATTACTGTCTCTATCACCGGAATGTTGGGCATCCTACTAGGGATTGTTTTCCCTTTAAGAACAGAATCCAAGCACTAATAGAAGCTGGAGTTCTGACGCTTAAGGAAGAGCAGAAGAAGGTCACTGCCAATATGGCAACCATAGTGGTTGGAACCCACGAGTTCCCCGCAGGAGTGACCCCGATCCCAAAGGGTAAGATGGTCACAAAGAACCTTGATCCTCATAACAAAGCCCAAGAAGGACTTGTCCCTGTGACGACCCAAAAGGGGGAAGTCATGTGGGTTCATCCCGATTTGCTAAAGGATGAACAATAGACTACTTCAAGAGGTCAAAAGAAGAAGTGGATTGTTAATGCTATTTTCGCAGATATTAAGGAAGAATATATA
Source organism: Dracaena cambodiana (assembly GCA_036321105.1). Taxonomy (NCBI): domain Eukaryota; kingdom Viridiplantae; phylum Streptophyta; class Magnoliopsida; order Asparagales; family Asparagaceae; genus Dracaena; species Dracaena cambodiana. The sequence continues at coordinate 60,732 of JAYEPQ010000013.1, forward strand.
GCTTCGGGAGCCTTCACAGATTCTGAAGAAGAACCCGAAACTATGGCCACTCATCAAGATGGGGCAGGCCCTTCCGGTACTCGATCCGAGAAGACATATCTTAAGAACTACACTAGAGTAGATCCAAAAGACATCTATGCAGAACCCGCAAAGCCCGCGAAGCAGAAAGGACTCCGTTTCCAGAAGAATCCTATTAGAGAGGAAGGAGCCAGCGAGACTACATTCAAATTTGATATAATTGCTCAGTTTGCGAATATCCCAGCACGAGTAACGCTTTACGAACTGTTGAGATTGTCAAAATCAACACGTGAAGCTCTAAGAGAGGCCTTGGCAGACTCTGAGTCATTCCTAGCTCAGATTATCGAGCCGGCCAATGAAGAAGAACAGGACTCTTGCCCCCGCTGTTACCAAGTGAGGAGGCATGTCCCACAAATCATCTTCTCTCCAGAAGACATGCAGGTGAGGAATATAAAGCATAACAGGCCTTTATATTTCACCGGATATGTCGGATCCACAAAAGTGGACCGAATTCAGATTGATCCGGGTTCTGCACTAAGTGTCGTACCCAGAAGGTTGATGCAGCTGTTAGGGATTCTCCTCCATCGTCTGACACCAACCAATACAATGATATACGGGTTTAATGCCAATAATAGCCGTCCCCTCGGAAAAATCCGACTCCGATGTCGGATCGGGGATTTAAGGACGGAGGCTACATGCTACGTTATTGATGCAGATACCTCCTACAACATTCTATTGGGGCGGCCTTGGATCCACGCTCACATGATAGTTCCGTCAACTCTCCACCAATGCATGAAATATTGCGATGAGGAAGGAGAGGTCCGGACACTAATTGCTGACAAGCAACCATTCAAAGGGTTGGAGAATCACTTCACGGATGCTGCACTGTATAAACCAGCCCATGAAGTTTCCAATGACAATCCTAGCAAACCTCCAAAGCCCGATGACAGTGGCAATGAAGCCGACACTAAGTACGAGCTTCCTGGAGAAGATGATGAGTGTGATTATGAAATCAACCCTTATTTAGATTTCAGTTCGAGTCTTGATAATATAGTGGATGTAATAGAAAGTGAGTGGGGTATTAATGAAGACATAAAGTTAGTCTACGAGCATGCTGTAGCTACTGAGTCTGAACCCTCTTGTACTTCCACTGAAGTGGATGGCCTATCCGAACTTGAAGTTCTGGCGGCATATCATTTGCCACTTAGGTCATCCCTCCTCTCCCGGTCTAAAATAGCTGAGGAAAAAGGTCACTGCTTCGAAGTGCCTCCTCGGGGAGGATCCCAAAAGCCGATTATGTTCGGCAAGGTAATTACGTCACCCCGGCGAAGACAAAGCAGTGAAAGTCATGAACAAACATCACCCCAATTTCACATGTATGAACAAAAATCCCGGCATATAATGGAGAAGATGGGTTATAATTTTACCCAGAAACCAGGATTGAACTTTGGAAAAGGGCGACGGAACCTTATACCCTTGTTCAGACCGAGAGGAAAGAGCCCTGATTATTATTAGAAGACTCGCAGGGGGTTGGGCTATGTATCTACTCCTCCCTCATCACCCTCCGGACAAGAAGATAGTTTTCGGCCAAGGAAGATACATCTCCACCCAATCATGACTCAGATATAAGTACCGGCGCCTGGTTTCAGTCCTTGATGGCCAATATGGTTTCAGCTGTACCAGAAAGCGACGAGGAACCAATTGATGTCCAAGATGATTCCTGGGCTAAGCATATGAACACTCTCTGGGATGTCCGCTTTGAGCAGCGTGATCCGCCCACTGAAGACAAATTGATACAAGTCAACATGGGAACGGAAGAAAATCCGAAACCCATCTTCATAAGCGACACACTAACTCCATTAGAAAAGGAGGAACTTATATCTCTTATTAAAGAGTATATAGACATGTTCGTATGGAATTATGAAGACATGCCTGGGCTTGACCCTCAGATTGCCACACACCGGTTAAATATAAAAGAAAATGCCAAACCTGTTAAACAACAACAGAGGCGTTTTCGACCGGAGTTGATGGAGGCAATAGTTGCTGAGGTCAACAAACTCATAAAATCCGGATTCATCCGTGAAGAACAGCATCCGGATTGGGCTGCCAACATAGTGCCAGTTCGTAAAAAGAACGGCAAAATCCGGATATGCATCAACTTTCAGGATCTAAACGTTGCATGTCCTAAAGATGAATTTTCACTTCCCATCACCGACGTGATGATAGACAACACTTGTGGTTATGAGAAGATGTCCTTTATGGATGGCTTCTCAGGATATAACCAGATCAAGATACACCCAGATAATGAAAAGCATACATCTTTCAGAACACCGCTGGGGGTATACTGCTGTACGGTGATGCCATTTGGGCTGAAGAATGCCGGTGCCACTTATCAACGTGCGATGAGCACTATATTCAAAGAACATCTGCGCAAGACAGTAGAGTGCTACGTGGATGACTTGGCGGTCAAAAGTAAAAATAAAGAGGACCACCTTCAGGACTTAAGAATGGTCTTCGATCTCATGAGGAGACATCATTTAAAGATGAATCCCACTAAGTCATTTATGGGGGTGTTGAGTGGGAAATTCCTTGGGTTCGTAATAACTTCAAAAGGGATTTTCCTCGACCCTGAAAAGATAAAAGCAATTAGCGAGATGCCACCTCCCCGCAATCTTAAAGAATTGAGGGGGTTACAAGGGAAGCTTGCCTATATTCGACGCTTCATTTCCAACTTATCGGGACGATGCCAGCCGTTCTCTCGACTTATGAAGAAGGGGGTTTCTTTTGTATGGAATGAGGCATGTCAACAGGTATTTGATGACCTTAAAGAATACCTCACCAAACCTCCCGTTCTTATGGCGCCGGTCCCTGGGCAGCCCTTCCTTATATATGTGAGGGTCATGGATAATGCCTTAGGAGCATTACTTGCTCAATATAATGAGCACAACCATGAGCATGCCCTATATTATCTAAGCAAGACAATGATTGGGGCCGAACAACGGTACACCCCGATTGAAAAGGAATGTTTAGCCCTAGTGTTCGCTATTCAGAAAATGCGACACTATCTTTCTGGGCAAACAATTCATGTCATATCACGGGTTAATCCCCTGAAAATTTTGATGACAAAACCGGGATCCTTAAATGGCCGGTTGGCGAAATGGGCATTATTGCTGTCGACATATGATATGCATTTCGTCCCTCAAAAAGCAACAAAGGGACAGGCGATCGCCGATTTTCTTGCAGACCATCCAATCGGGTCTAATTCCAAACAGGCATCAGAGGTCAACACAGTTAGCAAGGAACAACCATGGCAAATGTTCTTTGATGGTGCTGCCAGACGATCTGCTGCTGGAGTGGGGGTTGTACTGATCTCCCCACACAAACATATATTGCCTAACGGTTACTCATTAACAGAACCGTGCACGAATAATGTGGCTGAATACAATACGCTCATTATCGGCTTGAAAATGGCTCTACAACTGGGGGTGAACTGTCTAGAGGCATATGGAGACTCTAAACTCATCATCAATCAGATGACGGGCGAGTATGAAGTCAGACATGAAGCCCTCATCCCCTATTATCAGCTAGCCATTGAACTAGCTGGATACTTTGAGCAATTTACATCTCTCATATATCTCGAAATGAAAATGTATATGCGGATGCCCTTGCCGCATTAGCTGCAATATTGGCGATCCCGCTAGGCGAAGCTAAAAGTGTCACTATTGGAAGCAGAGAGCTCCTCCATCCAGATACTATTCTTCAAAATAAAGAAGTATGCCAAGCAGGCCTAACTTTGGAACCCCGTGATTGGCGATTTCCGTTTGTGGATTATGCTTTACATGGGATATTACCAGAAGATCCTAAGGAAGCCACCTCGATAAAGAGGAAGGCCCAAAGATTTTATTATGACCATAAGCTTCAGACTTTATATAGAAAATCAAGAGATGGTCTGCTGCTACGCTGCATATCAAAAGCAGAAGCAGATGAAGTGCTGAGAGAAACACACGATGGAGTATGTGGAGCTCATCAGCCTGGTCCCAAACTTGGAGACCGTATAAGAAGGCTGGGATACTACTGGCCAAGTATGATTACGGAAGCAATGGCATACGCTAAACGGTGCCATGCATGCCAAATATGATTACGGAAGCAATGGCATACGCTAAACGGTGCCATGCATGCCAAATACATGCCAATTTTATTCATCAACCCCAAGAATACTTGCACAATACTGTTGCAAGTTGGCCATTTGAAGCATGGGGGATGGATATTATGGGGCCTATAACTCTCCCGTCATCCAGAGGACATCGGTTTATTCTTGCAATAACCGATTATTTTTCAAAGTGGGCCGAAGTCGTGCCCATGAAAGATGTGAAGATGACAGATGTGATCAAATTCGTCAAACATCATGTCATTTACCGCTTTGGCGTCCCCGACGGATCATCCATGATAATGGTCCGCAATTCATCAGTCAGGGATTCTCCAGATTCTGCAATAAGTTCATAATCAAAGATATCGCTTCAACGCCATATAACCCCGCCGCTAACGGGTTGGCGGAAGCCTTCAACAAGACGATTATTAAACTCCTTTGGAAGTTCGTCTCTTCTAATAAACAAGATTGGGATGAAAAGCTAGGAGAGTGTCTATGGGCTTATCGCACCACTGTTCACACCCCTACGAAAGCTACTCCATTCTCTTTGGTCTATAGAAGCGAGGTCGTCTTACCTCTCGAAGTCCAGATTCCTTCGTTAAGAGTGGCCTTAGCCACAAGGATGATGACAGAAAAGCATCATCAACAAAGATTGAGAGAACTAGAGGCGTTGAATGAAAAGCGTCTCAGGGCTCAACAACAAATTGAGTTGTATCAAGCCCGAATTTCTCAAACGTTCAATAAAAACGTTAAGCCAATGACCTTTAGGCAAGGAGACTTGGTTTTGACTGTTAAAAGGCCAATGGTGCTAACCCACAAAACTAAGGGTAAGTTTGAACCCAAGTGGGAAGGACCGTTTGTTGTGGAGACAGTATACTCCAGTGGAGCCTATCGCTTGATGAATAAAAATGGCGACATGATGATGATGCCAATCAATAGCAAATTTCTGAAGAAATATTATTCTTAGTATCCCTGGAGATACGCGTCTTCTTTTCTTAAGCATGCGCAGTTTGGCGCCTCTGACCTAAACCTGGTGTGTTTGGTTCTCAAGTTTGAACCACCTCCAGTCTTTTTCTTAGGCATGCGCAGTTTGGTGTCTCTGACCTAAACCTGGTGTGTTTGGAGTGCCCAGTTCAAGTTACGCGAGAGAGCCTTGAACCGTCTCCTGTTTGGTTCTCAAGTTTGAACCACCTCCAATCCTTTCTTAGGCATGCGCAGTTTGGCGTCTCTGACCTAAACCTGGTGTGTTTGGTTCTCAAGTTTGAACCACCTCCAGTCTTTTCTTAGGCATGCGCAGTTTGGCGCCTCTGACCTAAAACCTGGTGTGTTTGGTTCTCAAGTTTGAACCACCTCTAGTCTTTTTCTTAGGCATGCGCAGTTTGACGCCTCTGACCTAAACCTGGTGTGTTTGGTGTGCCCAGTTCAAGTTACGCGAGAGAGCCTTGAACCGCCTCCTGCTTGGTTCTCAAGTTTGAACCACCTCTAGTCTTTTCTTAGGCATGCGCAGTTTGGCGCCTCTGACCTAAACCTGGTGTGTTTGGAGTGCCAAGTTCAAGTTACGCGAGAGAGCCTTGAACCGCCTCCTGTTTGGTTCTCAAGTTTGAACCACCTCCAGTTTTTTTCTTAGGCATGCGCAGTTTGGCGCCTCTGACCTAAACCTGGTGTGTTTGGTTCTCAAGTTTGAACCACCTCCAGTCTTTTTCTTAGGCATGCACAGTTTGGCGCCTCTGACCTAAACCTGGTGTGTTTGGTTCTCAAGTTTGAACCACCTCCAGTCTTTTTCTTAGGCATGCGCAGTTTGGCGCCTCTGACCTAAACCTGATGTGTTTGCTTCTCAAGTTTGAACCACCTCCAGTCTTTTTCTTAGGCATGCGCAGTTTGGCACTTCTGACCTAAACCTGGTGTGTTTGGAGTGCCCATTTCAAGTTACGCGAGAGAGCCTTGAACCGCCTCCTGTTTGGTTCTCAAGTTTAAACCACCTCTAGTCTTTTCTTAGGCATGCGCAGTTTGGCGCCTCTGACCTAAACCTGGTGTGTTTGGAGTGCCCAGTTCAAGTTACGCGAGAGAGCCTTGAACCGCCTCCTGTTTGGTTCTCAAGTTTGAACCACCTCCAGTTTTTTTCTTAGGCATGCGCAGTTTGGCGCCTCTGACCTAAACCTGGTGTGTTTGGTGTGCCCAGTTCAAGTTACGCGAGAGAGCCTTGAACCGCCTCCTGTTTGGTTCTCAAGTTTGAACCACCACCAGTCTTTTCTTAGGCATGCGCAGTTTGGCGCCTCTGACCTAAAACCTGGTGTGCCAGTTCTCAAGTTTGAACAGCCGCCAATCTTTCTTTTAGGCATGCACGATTGAGTGCCTCTGACCTAAAAGGTATAAATTACCCAGCGCCGATTAGGCAATGGGAAGAAAACCAGTTTCTCGCCAACCCATCATACTGGGGTAAAAGTATGAATGGCCCAACACCGACTAGGCAATGGGAAGAGAATCAGTTTCTCGCCAACCCATTATACTGGGGGTAAAAGTATGAATTGCCCAACGCCGACTAGGCAATGGGAAGAGAACCAGTTTCTCGCCAACCCCTTCATGCTGGGAAAAAAAGTATGAATTACCCAATACCGATAAGGTAAAGGGAAGAGAAAAAGTTTGGCATTTAAGCCCAAACGAAATCCTCGACAACTCACAATGTTGAGGGGAATAACATGGCTAGCCCAACTCAAACGGTAGTTGGTAAAGGCTAATCAAATCCGTTGATAGCTGGGGGTTTGCTAAAAATCCCATAAACCCCGTCATGTTAAATTCTTACCTCTGACAGTATGGTTCTGAAAATTGTGCATAAACGATACAGAGAGATAAATCATTTTGACAACAAGTTATTTGTTGAGTAAGCAAGACTATTGAAGCCAACAGATAGAGAGGAAAATAATTTATCTTTATTCATGAAGTAAGAGATTACAAAGAGGGAGTTATAGCTCTCCCAAAAACTTCTACATGATCATCAACTCATCAATAACCTAACGGTGAGATTTCTCTACGGGGTGTTGAAGCTCAGTCCCCTGGTTCACATGCAAAAGATTTCCTCTGCAAATGTCAACTTGGATCTGTCATCTGAAATGAAACACGAGAGGAAAGAGAAGTGCCGCAAGCCCTTACTTGAGCTTATAGCTCCTTCAAAAGTTTACCTCTAGGAGCCAGAGCTTGAAACCTGCAACTATGTTGTAAAGCATATGCTTCTGGCTTCCTTAGAGTTACTTTCGTTGATGAAGATCGATGGACCTGCATACGCTCCTCTTCAAAAAGGATCGGACTTACTGCAAAAGGAACAGAGTTTCTAAAATTATGAAAACGCGGAGCTAAAACTAACTCCGCGTGCAGTAGAAGAAATAGCCTCGCGCTTCAAACGCAGAGGATGACGCGATAACTTCGCGTAAAAGAGGGACAGTTTCTCTCTGTTATTTCCTTCTCTTTCATAGCCTCGTAGATTCATCGCGACTGCTAATCAAAGATAGCCTCGCAGATTCATCGCGACTGCTAATCAAAGATAGCCTCGCAAATTCATCGCGACTGTTAGTCAGATAAGCCCCGCGTTTCAAGCGCAGGGATGACGCGATAACTTCGCGTAGAAAAAGAACAGAGTTCCTCTATGTCTTCTCCTTCTCCTTTAAGCCTTACGGCCGGAGAGCGGCGATCTCGCCGGTAAAGTAAACAATTGGCCGGATTAAACCGAGCCAAAACATCTCAGAATGGTTCTTAGAAGACCAAGAGTTAAGGTTTTACCTTCGGAAGACGCTGCATAGACTGGTTCACCGTTGCGTCTACTTCCACGGCCGCTGCCATTAACGCCAGCCAACATGCATAAAGCCAAACTCTTCTGGAGAGACATCCTAATGATGAAAATCTATGGAGAGTTAAAGGGAGATCAATTGAAGATCGCTCATTGACATCGCTCACTCAGTTGCAGGAGTTGGGAACTCTCCAAAATCTTCGAATGAAGAAGAAGATGAGCCGAGAAGCTCTATTTAAACAAGATTTTCGTCGCTTAGTATTCGGCGCAGAAATTCGGAGTAATTAATGAAGCAATTACTCATTTCACTGAAAATGAAGTGAAGCTGATTAGCTCCGATAAGCAAGCATAACGCGAAGGAGACTTGGTATTCTAACTCCGCATTTTCAGTTTGAAGATCCAAAGTATTTCAAAATTTGCTAAGTTCGAAGCCATTTTGAAAACTTTGGAGGGGATTATGTTGGCAGTGAAAATTTCTAAGTAAAAAGGATTTTCCATAACAGAACGCGGAGCTAATCCATAGCTCCGCGTCTGGCTATTTTTAGCCTCGCGTTTGAGTAAACGCGGAGATGTTCGATAGCTCCGCATTAGCTCCGCGCACTGGTTATTTAGCGCCGCGTTTTGATGCAATCAAAACTCCGCGTGAGCAGATAACCAGAATCTTAAATTGATTGAGATTATGATTTGGGCTTATCCAAATACCAAATCAAATCCAGTCAGAATTCTAAATCAAGAGATTTAAATCAATATTAAATATTTGATTGGAATCCTTGATGAGAGCAAATTCTATTTAGATAGAAACTCTCTCTAATCTTCCTTGGGCTATAAATATCTTCTTGGTGAAACCCTATGGGATCTTTGGATCTTTTTGAGAGCCTTGAACGAATCAAAACCAGAGATCAGAGGTCTTCTTCTTCCTTCTTTCGATCCTTTGGCAATTCAAGTACGCGAGAGAGCCTTGAAGCCTTTTTGTGATCGTCTTCCTCTTAGAGAATTCAAGTTACGCATAGAGTCTTGGATTCGTGAAGAGCAAAGACAAAGAAGATCGTCTACAGTCGACCGATATCTTCAAAAGAGAAGATTTCAACGTACCGATCGTCCAAAGGAACTATTATAGATCCCATCGCCACTGATCCCACATAAACATTGTAAAAGAGAGAGATTGAAGTATAAAATCCTCTCGTTTGTTCTCTTTATATATATATATCTTGTTCACTTCTATTGTAATTTAAGTTAATTCGATGGAAGGAAGCAAAGCAACTTTTGCGGCGAACAGGGTTAGGATTGGCGTTCGGGTCTGAGATCAGGATCGAGGTCGTGGTTCGGGGTTGGGATTACGGTTCGGTTCGGTTTGCTTCGGTTCGGTCCGGTCCAGTTTGGTTCTGTCCAGTTCGGTTCTGTTCGATTTGGTTTGGTTTGATTCGGTCCAGTCCGGTTTGGTTCGGTTGGGGCCCCGGGTCAAATTAAGGTTCGATTTGCTTCGGTTCACTTTTGTTCAGTTCTAATCTCGGGCCCATTTATATTATTTTTTTTGAAATGTGAAGTTGGTTGAATGTGTGAAGGGGATAACCCTTCAATAATGATACCCTTGATGACAATCAAAGAGCAATATGATGATTAAAACGCAATGCTGCAATTATGTTTCTTTCGTCTACTGAGTGAGTACAAGTCTTGAGTTTTTTAATTTGCTTACCTAAACCCGAGTGGAACACACTTTTAAAATGATGTTTTCAACCAGTATAGAGGTTGAAAATGTATCTTCTCTGTACATTTAATTCTTGGAGTACTACAAAATCGTCTCTTCTATACTTCTAAATGTGAAGTTAAAAAACTTAGGTGTGGATTCACTTTTATGCTTCAAATATATTTTTTTTATGATCTATTGGTGTTGGGGGAGAGGTGTACCCGAAGTTGGTTTCCTTCGATTTCCCTATAGACAAAGTTGGCCAGAACCAAAAAAGACTCATATACATTTAAATAATGTTTTGCATGGTGACCAATTGTGATATGAAGATGTTATGATTTTGCATAGTGAGCAATTTTAAGATGAAGATGTTAGGGGTCCCGGGTCGGGTTGGGTTAGGGTTGGGGCTTGGGTCGGGGTCATGGTTAGTGGTTAGCGTTACGGTTCGGTTCGGTTTGTTTCGGTTCGGTTCGGTCCAATCCGGTTCGGTCCAGTCCGGCTCGGTTTGGACTAGTCCGGTTCAGTCCAGTTCAGTTCGATTCGATTGGGGTCCCGGGTTAAGTTAAGGTTCGATTTGTTTCTGTTCGGTTCTAGACTCGGGCCCATTTATATTGTTTTTTTTTTAATGTGAAGTTGGTTGAATGTGTGAAGGGGATGACCCTTCAACAATGATGCCCTTGATGGCATTTAGAGAGCAATATAGAGATTGAAACGCAATGCTGCAATTATATTTTTTTGGTTTGCTGAGTGAGTACTAGTATTGAGTCTTCTAGTTTACTTACATAAACTCTAGTGGAACACACTTTTAAAATGATATTTTCAACCAGTATAAATGTTGAAAATGTATGTTCTCTGTACATTTAATTTATGTAGTACTACAAGCTCGTCTCTTCTATACATGTAGATGTGAAGTTAAAAATTTAGATTTGGGTTCACTTTTATGTTTCAAATATATTTTTTTTTATGATCTACTAGTGTTGGGAGAGAGGTGTTCCCAAAGTTGGTTTCCTTCGATTTCCCTATAGACAAAGTTGGCCAGAATGAAAAAGACACTTAAATATTTAAATAATATTTTGCATGGTGAGTAATTGTGAGATGAAGATTATTTGCTTTTGCATGGTGAGCAATTCTTCAATGAAGATGTTAGGGGTCCCAGGTCGGGTTAGGTTAGGATTGGGGTTCGGGTCTGGGGTCAGGGGCGGGGTCGTGGTTAGGGGTTGGGGTTACGATTCGGTTCGGTTTGCTTCGGTTCGGTTTGGTTTGGTTCGGTTCGGTCTAGTTTGGCTCGGTTTGGTCCAGTCAGGTTCGGTTTGGTCCGGTCCGGTCCGGTCCGGTCCGGTTCGTTTCGGTATGGTTCGGTTCGGTTGGGGTCCCGAGTGAAGTTAAGGTCCGATTTGCTTCAGTTCGCTTCGATTTGGTTCCAGTCCCAGGCCCATTTATGTTGTTTTTTTTTCAAATGTGAAGTTGGTTGAATCTGTGAAGGGGATGACCCTTTGTAACGCCCTCGTTTTTCAGCTGCTTCCAAAAACGAAAGACGCTACTTATAATTTGTATTAGACAACCCAACAGTCACAGAATTTTGGAATATGCGTAACTATTACCACAATCAGATGAATAAATAACATATCTGAAACTGAAAGGATTATATTATATAAAAGAGTTCATTACATACGATGGCACACTGCTCTAAATATGAACACAAAAGAAATAAAAGAGAAAAGCAATATCCAGACAAAGATATACAAGATTCTTCGGAAAGTACTTCACTACTTAATATTGCTCGGTCTGATCGATGAAGTACGGATACTTAGCCGGGGCTGGTTCTCCTTCTTGATCCTCTAAACCTAGGTTTGAAACCCAGGGGATTAAACATAGCAAGTAACACAAAGAAAATATATGTGTACTATTACAGTACTAAAGATAAAAGTATGCAAATGAAGAAAATGCTTTCATTGGGAATATCCCTTAATAAACAGATAAAATACAATTAAATCGTGATAGTGTTGAATAGTCACGTGAATAATGAAAAATATAACAGCAAGATTATATGTCATTTGCAAATAACATGTAAATATTATGTAAACATGAATATCTTATAAAGATGTCAAGTCTAAGTCAAATTTTTGTTAGCATTTGAAACTAAATAATGGATATGATAGCGCGTAATTTTCGTATTGTACAAGTGCCCGTGCATACCCAGCCTCAAACCCATGGCGCTGAACCATGACACACCGCTAAGTGTTCAAGTCAAACCCCGTACTGTGAAACAGCAACGGACATCACCTTTATAGTGACTCATGTATCAGACGGTGGCCTAGTACCACTCAGTGCTGCTGCAGTAAAAGTGCTCAGCACCTCAATCAAGAAGTTGGCCAACAAGATCCTTGTACAATACAGTTTTTATCCATCATGTAGTTTTTTCAATCTCCATATTAATAATGCATGATATACATGAATTAATGGAAACACGTGGCTTGTCAAGTCAAACTTTGTACATGCCCTTATCACGTTCAAGAATCAGGATTCAAAATCATGTATACGTATCACAAAGATATTTCATGTCATGTAATCAGGGTACAAGAAACATATTATCATGTTTACATTAATGATCATGCTCATCGTGTATCTTGTATGTCAAAATTTTATTCATGAATACAAATGTCACCATTTATAATATTAACAAATGATTATGTCATCGTATGTATTTCTATTAATAAAATACAATGCCACAATTTATAAAGCCCATACTACAGTCGAAAATAACCCATATTATCTACATAGGACATTAAGAGTTAATATCATTGTTGAAAATAACGTGTTATGAAACCCATTATATTGCGTTACGTAACCTAACGGAATTCCAACGCTACGTAACAACTGGAAAAAACTCAGTGCACCGTAACAGTACGTTTTTTACGTTATATTACATAATGTTACGTTACGCTACGTTATTTACAATTACTTTTTTTAGTAATTTATATATTGTTGTTGATTATTATTTTGATTATTAGCGAATTGCTGTAATTTTCTTAATTAATTGTTGGCTTGTTTGATTGGTTTAGGAATTTCTAACTTGATAATTTAAGTTTGTTTCCTTATTTACTTGTATTTCTCGTTCGGTTACTAAAATATTTTATTTGTTGATTTTATTGAATTTTTAATTGAATTGAAATCAACAATCATAAATAAAATAAATTGAACATTACAAAATATAAATTACAACAATAATAATAATTGGAATCGAAATAAAAAATTGGAATCCTGTTTTTTTTTTTTATTTAAATGATGATTGGAATTACGGTTGCAGACTTAATATAATTTATGAAGATATATGAAAATTATTGTAAAACTTAATATAACATTTGAATAGATTATGTATTACAAAATATTTTTATATTTTTTTAGATATTTTATATTTATTTTTCAATTTATTAAAATTATTTTATATGGTTTTATATTTATTTTTATTAAATAAATAGAAAATTGCATAAGCTACGTTGTGCGTTACGCTATTTGCGACATAACCTAACAAAGACAAAACATTACGTTACCATTATCACTATTTTAAACATTGGTTAATATATTATTAGACAATAAATATATGATATTGCAACTCCTCTGTAACAATAATGGATATACACTATAAATTATAAACAATTCATTTATATTAACTCACCATATTATTATAATAACATATTGATATTAACTCATATTAACTTTGTATATAACTAAACAAATATCTTTGCACTCAATCCATGTACTGTATAATAGTGAAATTTGCAAATGTAAATTATTTAAGTGAAACCCATGTACTGAATTTTTTTTCTTTTCTTTTTTTTTCCTTGTATGCAGGAAAGGCCCAATAGTTTCCATGTCAAGGCCCAATAGTTTCCATGTAGAATTATTTTGCATGCAACTTTTTATTTTGCATGAGTATGAATTTAATTTCACGTATGTAATTTTTTTTCTTTTTTTAAAAAAAAACCAAAAATAAGCAAACATAATAATATTTATATATATCAAAATTGACCCACCAATCTGGCTCAGTTCTCAATATCAATCAATCGATCAAAATGTGAACCAAGTACTTTTACAAGATAATTTACGTATACAAATTTAAATTAAATAAAGCAACAAACGAAAATAGATATAAATAAAATAACGCAATAAACGAAAATAGCAGTATTACTTGCCTCGACTTGATCTCGAATATTCGGTTCGAATTCTTGGTTTGGTTTGATTTTTTTACTTTTCTTTCTCTTTTTTTTCCTTCTCTCTCTCTCTTTTCCTCTATTGCTGGGTTTGGCAGAGAGGAGAAGAGCAGGTGAGAGTCAAGTGGTGAAAGAGAGAGTGTGTGTTTTCTTTTTATTTTATCCCTCCCCCCTTTTTCACTTTCCTCTTTTGCCCTTAACACCTCATCACCAAATATTCCCCCCATGTGACACCTCATGAAATCTTATGCCACCCCCTTCTCAATCACAACAACACAGCACACTCATTCACCGTCTCATTTATTTTAATTAATTAATTTATTTATTTATTAATAATTTAATAATTTCGATTTCTTATAATGTTCTCTAAATACTACCAAATTTATATAGGACGTAGTACTTAACGAGTGGAATGTTACAAAATTATCCGTTTATCATTTCGATGTCCAAAATAAATGAACTGAAATTTCGAAATAACTAGAAGGATAATTTTAATATTATTAAATTAGCAATTTTGGGAGTATTTTTCGGCCTCGTAAGAAAAATCTCCAAAAATCCTAAATATTACAAAACTAATAATCGCAAAGACCGAATATCATTTGGGTTTGTGGATTTAAAGTTACGTTAACCGAAAGTTATTTCGGTGTCCAAAATTAACTTCGGTGGACTTATTCAGCACCACTGGTCTCAAAAAAGCAATACAGATAGCTCGAATTTTGGGATATTACATCCTACCCACCTAATAAAAAATTTTGTCCTCGAAATTTAATTGGTGTATTTGATCATGAGAAAAGGTATAGGTTTTTTATCCTAATGTTCTTCTCAAGCTCTCAAACTGAATCTCTTGGTGATTGTATATCTCAGGAAACAAGGACTAATAGTATCAATAAACACTATCACAAATTTATCTAGATACTGAGCGAAAACATGATTCATAAACACTGTTGGGGCATTAGTCACTCCAAACGGTATTACCAAATATTCATAATGACCATATCTGATTCTAAATGTAGTTTTTGAAATATCTTCTGTTCGGACCCTTACCTGTAGAATCCAGAACGAAAATATATCCTCGAAAATACCATTGCTCCTCCCAATTGATCAAACAGATCAGTTATTTTTGGTAATGGATATTTATTTTTAATTGTTACTGCATTCAAATATCTATAGTCCAAACACAGTCTTTGACTCCCATCCTTCTTTCCTGTTAATAACACTGGAGCTCTCTAAGGTGAAATACTGGGTCTCACAAAATCCAACTTCAGTAGCTCATCTACTTACCTCTTAATTTCTTCTAGTTCTACAACTCTCATTCGATAAGATGGTCTACATACTGATTCGGCTCCAGGAATAATATCAATAGTAAATTTTACTGCTCTTACTGGTGGTAATTCAGGTATCTTTTCAGGAAATATATCTAAAAATTCAGATATTACGGAAATCATTCCTTTTTCTACTTCCATAACTTCCAAAACTCCTCCCTTTGGGGACATCTTAGATCTAGCTGGTTCTAGAGATTGACCTCCACCAATAAATTCAAACTCCGAACAGTTAGGAATTTAAAATATTACTCTTCTTCTTCTATAATCTCTCACCGCATGGAACCTACTCAACCAATCCATACTTAAGATAACATCATATCCTCCTCCTTTGATAACTAACAAGTTGGCATATAATTCTCTTCCATTAATCACTAAGGGACATAGCATACATTCCTTATTAGCCATGATATTACCGTTCCCAGTCTTAATGTCCCACCCCGCAGGTAAGATTACAAAATTAATAGAATTGTGGAAAACAAACATGATGGAGATAAAATAATGTGAAGTTCCAGAATCGAATAGAACAGTTGCTAGTGTATTACCAACTAAAATTGTACCTGCTACGCTCCTCCAGTGGCCAGAACTTCTTCAGTATTCATTAGTCTGACATGTCTCTATCTCCGTCATGCTCCTTCTTGGGCTCTGACATAGGCTTGTTGTTGGGTCTGCTAAGGTCTTCCCTGATCCGGTCCTGAAACTCTCTGGCTTGATGTTTCTGCTGGCCTGGCTGCTGGCTGGAATGGAACCTGGGGTACTACTGGTTGTTGAACCCTTGGACAATCACTCAGTTAATGATTAGCGGATCTACATACCAAACACAACCCTTGGGCTCTTCTACATTCTTTCAGGGTATGTCCTGATTTTTGGCAGAATTTACAGATTATCGAATCTCGATTTGGTATCCTTTGCTTCTTTCCTAGTGAACCCTCAAACCTTCTAGCTGATGGGCTTGCCTTTTGTTCAAACGGTCTTTTAAATGCCACCGGTCTGCTTTCCTTGAATACTGTTCCAAACGATATACCGCTTCAAATACTTCTGAGTAATTCTTATAATTATGACCTGCTAGGTGTTCTTTCAGATGAGGCCGCAGTCCCTGTTGAAACAAATGCGCCCTTTCCTCCTCTTCAGCCACCAAAGTTGGAGCGAAACGACTAAGGCTTACAAATTCTGCAGCATAGGCATCTACTGTTCGATCTCCTTGCTGCAATGCCAGAAATTTCTTTCTCATTTCCTGTCTGGCTGATGCGTGGAAAAACCTGGCGAGAAATGTCCCTACAAACTTCTCTCAGGTTAGGGGTTCTTGATATTTTACTTTTTCAGCAAGCCACCACGTTCTGGCTATATCAGTCAATTGTATGCATATTACCTCTATGCGATTTTCCTTTGGAATTCTTGCAGCTCTTAGAAGATTCTGCATATCTACAATCAACTGTTCAACCCTCAGTGGTCCTTCTGTCCCAGAAAATATCGATGGCTGCAGTCTCCGAAAGTCGGACACCATTCCGGTTCTTTTCGGCTCTTTAGACTGCAACATTCTTTCTAATATCATTGTCGTGGTCTCCTGCGTCTGTGCTACTCTTTACACTAGGCTCCTAAGATCAGACGTATCATCTATCAGACTTGCACTCGTACTCGCAGGAGATCGGGTCAATATTATTCTGCAACGGACCAGATAAGAATCAATAAAAAGAATTCAAGATAGATACCTCAAACGAATAGAAAATAATAGGATAGGCACGATAATAAATCTTATAGGTATCAAAGAATAAGAAACAATTATTACGAATAAGTCACAGAATGTTCTTATATGACAGTAGTCATATGGTCTTCCACCTAAACCTAGACTCTGATACCACCATGTAACGCCTCCATTTTCAGCTGCTTTCAAAAACGGAGGATGATACTTATAATTTGTACTAGACAACCCAACAGTCACAAGATCTTGGAATAACCGTAACTACTGTCACAATCAGATGAGTAAATAACATATCTGAAATTGAAAAGATTACATTGTATAAAAGAGTTCATTACATACGATGGCACACTGCTCTAAATATGAATACAAAAGAAGCAAAGGAGAAAAGCAGTGTTCAGACAAAGATATACAAGATTCTTCGGAAAGTACTTCACTACTTAATATTGCTCGATCTGATCGATGAAGTACGGATCCTTAGTCGGGGTTGGTTCTCTAAACCTAGGCTCGAAACTCAGGGGATTAAATCTAACAAGTAACACAAGGAAAATATGTGTGTACTATTACAGTACTAAAGATAAAAGTATGCAAATGAATACAATGTTTTCATTGGGAATATCCCTTAATAAACAGATAAAATGCAATTAAATCGTGATAGTGTTGAACAGTCGCGTGAATAATGAAAAATATAACAGCAAAATTATATGTCATTTGCAAATAATATGTAAATATCATATAAAGATGAATATCTTGTAAAGATATCAAGTTTAAGTCAAATCTTTGTTAGCATTTGAAACTAAATAATGGATATGATAGCGCGCAGTTTCCGTATTGTACAAGTGCCTGTGCATATCCGGGACTCGGCCTCAAACCAATGGCGCTGAACCATGACACACCGCTAAGTGTTCAAGTCAAACTCCGTACTGTGAAACAGTAACGGACATCCCCCTTATAGTGACTCATGTATCAGACGGTGGCCCAGTACCACCCAGTGCTGCTGCAGTAAAAATCCTCAGCACCTCAATCAAGAAGTTGGCCAACAAGATCCTTGTACAATACAGTTCTTATCCATCATGTTGTTTTTCCAATCCCCATATTAATAATGCATGATATATATATGAATTAATGGAAACACGTGGCTTGTCAAGTCAAACTGTGTACATGCTCTTATCACGAGAAACAAAAATTCAAGAATCAGGATTCAAAATCATATATATGTATCACAAAGATATTTCATGTCATGTAACCAGGGTACAAGAAACTTATTATCATGTTTGCATTAATGACTCGTGTATCTTTTATGTCAAAATTTTGTTCATGAATACAAATGTCCCATTTATAATATTAACGAATGGTTATGTCATCGTGTGTATTTCTATTAATAAATTACAATGCCACAATTTATAAAGCCCATACTACAGTCGAAAATAACCCATATTATCTACATAGGACATTAAGGGTTAATATCATTGTTGAAAATAATGCGTTATGAAACCCGTTATATTGCGTTACGTAACCTAACGGAATCCCAATGCTACGTAACAACTGGAAAAAACTCAGTGCACCGTAACAGTACGTTTTTTACGTTATTTTACATTATGTTACATAACGTTACATTAAATTACGTTATGATACGTTATTTACAATTACTTTTTTTAGTAATTTATATATTGTTGTTGATTATTATTTTGATTATTAACGAATTACTGTAATTTTCTTAATTAATTGTTGGCTTGTTTGATTGCTTTTGGAATTTCTAACTTGATAATTTAAGTTTGTTTCCATGTTCACTTGTATTTCTCGTCCGGTTACTAAAATATTTTACTTGTTGATTTTATTGAATTTTTAATTGAACTGAAATCAACAATCATAAATAAGATAAATTGAACATTACAAAATATAAATTACAACAATGATAATAATTGGAATCGAAATAAAAAATTGGAATCTTGTTTTTTTATTTAATGATGATTGGAATTACGGTTGCAGACTTAATATAATTTATGAAGATATATGAAAATTATTGTAAAACTTAATATAACATTTGAATAGATTATGTATTACAAAATATTTTTATATTTTTTTAGATATTTTATATTTATTTTCCAATTTATTAAAATTATTTTATATGGTTTTATATTTATTTTTATTAAATAAATAGAAAATTGCATAACCTACGTTATGCGTTACGCTATTTGCGATATAACCTAACAAAAACAAAACGTTACGTTACCATTATCGCTATTTTAAACATTGGTTAATATATTATTAGACAATAAATATATGATATTGCAACTCCCCTATAATAATAATGGATATACACTAATAGACAAGTCATTTATATTAACTCACCATATTATTATAATAACATATTGATATTAACTCATATTAACTTTGTATATAACTAAACAAATATCTTTGCACTCAACCCATGTACTGTATAATAGTGAAATTTGCAAATGTAAATTATTTAAGTGAAACCCATGTACTGAAATTTTTTTTTTCTTTTTTTTTTCCCTTGTATGCAGGAAAGGCCCAATAGTTTCATGTCAAGGCCCAATAGTTTCCATGCAGAATTATCTTTGCATGCAATTTTTTATTTTGCATGAGTATGAATTTAATTTCACGTATGTAATTTTTTTCTTTTTTTAAAAAAACCAAAAATAAGTAAACGTAATAATATTTATATATATCAAAATTTACCCATCAATCTGGCTCAGTTCTTAATATCAATCAATCGATCAAAATGTGAACCAAGCATTTTTACAAGATAATTTACGTACACAAATTTAAATTAAATAAAAAAAATGAACGAAAATAGATATAAATAAAATAACGAAATGAACGAAAATAGCAGTATTACTTGCCTCGGCTTGATCTCGAATATTCGGTTCGAATTCTCGGTTCGATTTGATTTTTTTCCTTTTATTTCTCTTTTTTTTTTCATTCTCTCTCTCTTTTTTTTTTCCTCTACTGCTAGGTTTGGCCGAGAGGAGAAGAGGAGGTGAGAGTCAAGTGGTGAAAGAGAGAGAGAGTGTGTGTTTTCTTTTTCTTTTTCTTTTATCCCTCCCCCTTTTTTCTCTTTCCTCTTTTGCCCTTAACACCTCATCACCAAATATTCCCCCCATGTGACACCTCATGAAATCCTATGTCACCCCCTTCTCAATCACGACAACACAGCACACTCATTCACCGTCTCATTTATTTTAATTTATTTATTTATTTATTAATAATTTAATAATTTCGATTCCTTGTAACGTTCTCTAAATACTATCAAATTTATATAGGACGTAGTACTTAACGAGTGGAATGTTACAAAATTATCCGTTTATCTTTTCGATGTCCGAAATAAATGAACCGAAATTCCAAAGTAATTAGAAGGATAATTTTAATATTATTAAATTAGCAATTTTGTGAGTATTTTTTGACTTCGTAAGAAAAATCTCCAAAAATCCTAAATATTACAAAACTAATAATTGCGAAGACCGAATGTCATTTGGGTTTATAGATTTAAAGTTACATTAACCGAAAGTTATTTCGGTGTCCAAAATTGACTTCGGTGGACTTATTCAGTACCACTGGTCTCAAGAAAGCAATACAGATAGCTCGAATTTTGGGATATTACACCCTTCGACAGTGATGCCCTTGATAGCACTCAAAAAGCAATATGGAGATTGAAACTCAATACTGCAATTATGTTTATTTGGTCTGTTGATTGAGTACTAGTCTTGAGTCTTCTAATTTGCTTATCTAAACTCGAGGGAACACACTTTTAAATAATATTTTCAATCAGTATAGAGGTTTAGAAAACTCAAGACTAGTACTCACTCAGCAGACCAAAAAATATAATTGCAGCATTACGTTTTAATCTCCATATTACTCTCTGAGTGCCATTAAGGGCATCACTGTTGAAGGGTCATCCCCTTCACACATTCAACCAACTTCACATTTGAAAAAAAACAATATAAATAGGTTCGGGACTGGAACCAAACCAAAGCAAACCGAAGAAAATCGAACCTTAACTTGGCCCTGGACTTGAACCGGACTGGACCGAACCGAACAGGACTGGACCGAACCAAACCGAAGCAAACCGAACCGAACCGTAACCCCTAACCACGACCCCGACCCTGACCCCAGACCTGAACCCCAATCCTACCCCAAACCGACCCTGACCTTGGACCCCTAACATCTTCATTTTAGAATTGCTCACCATGCAAAAGCATAGCATCTTAATCTCACAATTGCTCACCATGTAAAATATTATTTAATTGTACAGTTGTCTTTTTGGTTCTTGCCAACTTTGTCCATAGGGAAATCAAAGGAAATCAATTTCGGGTACACCTCTACCCCCAACACCAGTAGATCATAAAAAAAATATATTTGAAGTATAAAAGAGAACGCGCATCTAAGTTTTTGACTTCACATTTAGAAGTAAAGAAGAGATGAGTTTGTAGTACTCTATGAATTAAATGTTCAGAGAACATACATTTTCAACCTATATACCAGTTGAGAACATCATTTTAATAGTGTGTTCCACTAAAGTTTATGTGAGCAAATTAGAAGACTCAAGACTAGTACTCACTCAGCAGACCAAAAAAACATAATTGCAACATTACGTTTCAATCTCCATATTACTCTCTGAGTGCCATCAAGGGCATCACTATTGATGGGTCATCCCCTTCATACATTCAACCAATTTCACATTTGAAAAAAAACAATATAAATGGACCCGGGACTAGAACCAAACCGAAGCAAAGCGAACCTTTACTTGACCTGGGACCCGAACCGAACTGGACCGAACCGAATAGGACTGGACCGAACCAAATCAAACTGAACTGAAGAAAACCGAACCGTAACCCCAACCCCTAACCACAACCCCGACCCTAACCCCAGACCCGAACCCCAATCCTACCCCAACCCAGCCCCGACCTAGGACACCTAACATCTTTATCTTAAAATTTCTCACCATGCAAAAGTATAACATCTTCATCGCACAATTGCTCACCATGCAAAAAATTATTTAACTGTATAGGTATCTTTTTGGTTCTGGCCAACTTTGTCTATAGAGAAATCGAAGGAAACCAAATTCGGGTACACCTCTACCCCCAACTCCAGTAGATTATAAAAAAAAAACATATTTGAAGCATTAAAGAGAACCCACATCTAAGTTTTTGACTTCACATTTAGAAGTATAGAAGAGACGAGCTTGTAGTACTTCATAAATTAAATTTTCAGAGAACATACATTTTCAACCTCTATACTGGTTGAAAATATCATTTTAAAAGTGTGTTCCACTCGAGTTTAGTTGAGCAAATTAGAAAACTCAAGACTAGTACTCACTCAGCAGACCAAAAAAATATGATTGCAACATTACGTTTCAATCTCCATATTGCTCTCTGAGTGCCATCAAGGGCATACTGTTGAAGGGTCATCTCTTTTACACATTCAACCAACTACACATTTGAAAAAAAATAATATAAATGGGCCCAGAACTGGAACCGAACTGAAGCGAACCAAAACATATCGAACCTTAACTTGATACGGGACCACAACCGAACTGAACCGGACTGAACCAAACCAAATCAAACCAAACCGAACCGAATTGGACCAAACCAAACCGAATCGAACCGTAACCCTAACCCCTAACCACGATCCCGACCCTTACCCCAGACCCGAACCCAATCCTAATCCAACCCGACCCCGAACTGGAACCCCTAACATTTTCATCTTAGAATTGCTCACAATGCAAAATCATATCATTTTCATCTCACAATTGTTCACCATGCAAAATATTATTTAAATATATAGGTGTCTTTTTTGTTCTGACTAACTTTGTCTATAGGAAAATCGACGGAAACCAATTTCGAGTGCACCTCTCCCCCCAATACCAGTAGATCATAAAAAAACATATTTGAAGTATAAAAGTGACCCACATCTAAGTTTTTGATTTCACATTTAAAAGTATAGATGAGACGAGTTTGTAGTACTCCAGGAATTAAATGTGCTGGCAGTGAAAATTTCTAAGTAAAAAGGAATTTTCCACACAGAACGCGGAGCTAACTGCGTAGCTCCGCGTTTGGCTATTTTAGCCTCGCGTTTGAGCAAAACGCGGAGCTAATCCATAGTTTCGCGTTCTGATGAATTTAGCTCCGCGTTAACTCTGCGTGAGCAGATTTTATTAGAATTCGAAATTGATTGTGATTGAGATTTAGACTTATCTAATATCCAAATTGAGTCCAATCAGAATCCTAATTTGATTATGATTGAGATTTGGGCTTATCCAATATCCAAATTGAGTCCAATCAGAATTCCAAATCAAGAGATTTAAATCAAAACTAAGATATTTGATTGGAAACCTTGATGAGTACAAATTCTATTTAGATAGAAACTCTCAAATTATCCTAAGGCTGTAAATACCCCTTTGAGGAAGCCCTAGGGGATCTTTTGGAATTTTTTGTGAAGTTCAAGTTACGCGTGAGAGCCTTGAACGAATCAAGATAAGAAAAGATCATCCAAAGTCGGCCGGCATCTTTTTCATCAAGAGCAAGAAGACCATCGTCGTCAAATCGTCCAAAAGAGCTACTTGATAGATCCCATCGCCACATAGATCCCACGATATTATTGTAAAAGAGAGCGATAGATTGTAAATCCTCTCGTTTGTTCTTTTTCTTTTGTTCTCTTTCATTGTAATCTAAGTTGAATTCAATGGAAGGAAAGCAACAAATTTCTGCTGCGAACAAACTGGCGACCACAGTGGGAGAAATCTCTTTCACCAAGGAAGAGATCGTGGCGCAATCTGACATCGAGAGGATCGGATCCGACGTGGATATGCTAGTCGTTGAAATCGACCAGCAGAAGTACGAGGAGTATCTCTCCTCTGAGTCAGGTAACCTGACCGAAATGCGACGCTATCGTCGCGTGCGCTCCAATACCCGAGGATCGGGTAATCGGGTATCCACCGATAAACGGGGACTCTTGGAGATCGCGGCCATAGAGCCATCGTTTGGGTAGGAAACCCTAGCAGAGGATGGCCTCTCTACTGCCGAAGAAAGCATGGGAACTGGAACTCCGAAATAGAAATCGGAGAGCTAGGCGAAAGGCCCTCAAAGCCCGCATTGAACGCGAGGCTAACTTCACAAAATGCGAGGCTATAGTCCCTTGCAAATTGGCTCGCGTTAATCGCAAGACCAGCCAAGATCGCGATAAACGCGAAGCTAAAACTTGCAATAAACGCAAGATTTCTGATACTCGCGTTAATCGCGAGGATAAAATTTCCTTAGAGCCAGCGTGTGATTCTCCACGCGAGGCTACTACTAGCTTAGCGATAAACGCGAAGCTAAGACTTGCGATAAACGCAAGATTTCTAACACTCGCGTTAATCGCGAGGATAAAATTTCCTTAGAGCCAGCGTGTGATTCTCCACGCGAGGCTACTACTGAGCTTAGCAATAAACGCGAAGCCAGTACAACTTGCGATAAACGCAAAACCTTTATCACTCGCGTTAATCGCGAGGATAAAATTTCCTTAAAGTCAGCGTGTGATTCTCCACGCGAGGCTACTACTGAGCTTAGCGATAAACGCAAAGCCAGTACAACTTGCGATAATAGCAAGATTTCTAACACTCGCGATAAATACGGGGATAAAATTTCCTTAAAGCCAGCGTGTGATTCTCCACACGAGGCTACTACTGAGCTTAGCGATAAAAGCAAAGCCAGTAATACTTGCATTAATCGCAAGACTCCTCAGCTCCGCGAAAATCGCGAAGATGATTGGCAAATATGTGTTAATCGCAAAAATCGCACTAAACGCGAAGTTATGACTTGCGTTGATCGCAAGAGTAAGCCAGCGTGCAAGAATTTTCTTCCATGCGGGGCTAAGATTTCAGAAGATAAACTTCTGCAAAGATGTCAAGCCAGCGTAAAACGCGAGGCTAGCGTAGCCAAACGCGAGGCTATTTCTCAGCCCCGCGTATCAAGACGCGAAGCTACTTCTCAGCTCCGCGTATCAAAACGCAAAGCTACTGCTCAGCTCCGCGTAAATCAACCCGAATACAAAATCGGGATTGATCACCACACCAGTGGACCAGAACTGGACTCCAGTGATCTCAAGAAGTTTCAGCTGGTTCCTGGACCCTCTCAACAGGTGGATGGGCCCCACCACCCCATATCTAAAGCCATTGATCTCAGGGAGTATATAACTAGGAAAAGAGTTATAAATCAAGTTCAATCTGAACCTACTTGTCATTGCCAGCAGCCTATGACAGCAGTTTCCGCTGTAGTGGATAATTGTTGTTGCACCAAGAACAGGATATCAGTATTCGATCGGTTGACTGAGTCAGACGAAAACCCTGTCAAAAAAATGAAGATCACTCCCCAAAGAAAAGAATGGAGAATTGTAACTTCTAACATGGTCGGCAAGGGTAAAAAAATTATAGAAAGAAGTGATAACTCAGAATCAAGTGATGAAGAACCTCATCACTTTACCCGACTTAAATCAGGCGCTATCCCGGCCCGAAACTATAAAAACTCGTGAAAGGTTCTTATGACGACGATAGTGATAATTCGGCCATAGCCTCTCCTCGTTCTTCAGCATCGTCTAAACTGCAGAAGTCAGCATCACATATGATGGACAAATCTGACGACATTGACCAAAGATTTGATGCCCAAGAACAAATGATCCGAGAACAACAAAAAACGATCGAGGATCTTAAAATGATGCTCTCAAAAGTAGTTGAAAATACTCAAAAAATTGTCGAGGATAATGCCAAAAAAGGAAAAGAAACTCCGTTCAATAAAACGAACGAGGAAGATAGAGATGAAAAGGCTCACTCGACGCATGAGGACGAGGATAAGTATTCTTTTCATGACCCTCATGAAGAGAAAATTGAGAAATTACAAAA
The DNA here is from genome assembly GCA_036321105.1 of Dracaena cambodiana. Classification (NCBI taxonomy): domain Eukaryota; kingdom Viridiplantae; phylum Streptophyta; class Magnoliopsida; order Asparagales; family Asparagaceae; genus Dracaena; species Dracaena cambodiana. The sequence goes on from JAYEPQ010000013.1 coordinate 86,484, forward strand.
CCAACTCGAGGCATTAATGCACAAAAAGGAGCTAAATGAATCGGGGGTTTCAAGGCCATATCCGCTTGAGTGGGACTTCACCTCTTATCCAGAAAAATATAAACCCCTCAAATTGGAGTCATATGACAGGAAGGGGTCCCCAAGCCAACACTTATATTACTTTTTATCGCAGGCAGGTAATCTAATGGGAAATGATCCCGTAATGACCAAAGTATTTGCGAGCACCCTGCGAGAGCCTGCCTTTACATGGTTTATGCAGTTGCCCCGGGAACCATAAATGTTTGGTAGCATGATGTCGAGAAGCAGTTCTTGGCACATTTTTTGAGGATGATACCGAGATATCGGTTCATTCCCTCCTTGGGACGAAACAAGGAGAAGAAGAAACGGTCAAAAATTTCATTGAACGCTTCAGGGAAAAATCCGTGTATTGTCGACACGGTATGACCCAGGAAACCCTGGTAGAAACCTGCAAGTATAACTTCAGAACTGGCGTGCTGATAAGAATGGGAGCTGTAGAGTCCAAAACTTGGAAAGATCTGCTGAAGCAGAGAGAGCAGGCGGAAGATATAATTCGCCGGATTGAAAAATCTCGTAGCACGAGAAACTCTATGAATAACAGGCAATATTCACATAATCCTAAAAATAAAAGGAAGGCTGTGATGACGTCAGTTGCAGATCCAAAGCCAAAACCTCAAAATCCGAGATGTGCAGGTCAGAATAGGCTCCGCCAAGATAGAACTTTTACATTCAAGACGGAGCAGACAGGTACTTTATTCCATCTCCTCCTTAGAAAGGGTATGTTGAAGCTTCCGAAAAATGGAAAACCGGAAGACGTTGGTAAAACCAACGACCCCAACTATTGCCTGTATCATCGGAATGTCGGGCACCCAACTAAGGATTGCTATCCTCTTAAGAACCGAATTCAGGCATTGATAGAAGCCGGGATTCTCACACTCAAAGAGGAACAAAAGAAAGTTTCTGCAAATATGGCAACTTTGGTTGTAGGAACCAATGAGTTCCCTACCAGAGCAATCCCTGTACCAGTAGGGAAGCCAATATCGACACCAAGCATGGGCAGCCCGCACTTGCAAGCTAGCCCCTTGGGTACGCTCCGAACTACAGCTGTGACAAAGTCATTCTTATTGGCTAGCAGCCGGATTTGGCTGGGGGTGCCGAAAATATTGACAATGATAAATATCATGTTACTTCCGCTACTTTTACTAGCCATTAGGATGGCTAATTGAGTGCTATAAATAAAAAATTTTGTAGCTGGGGGTTTGCTAAAAATCTGGTGGACTTGTCATGTTAAGCTCTTATCTCTGACAGTATGATTTGGATTATTTCCATCTCCATTCAAGTTACGCGTGAGAGCACTTGGACTAGGCATGTGCAATTATGTGCACCAAAATTTGATTATGATCCGATCATCTTGGCGTGTGCAGTTCAAGTTACGCATGAGAGCCTTGAACCACCTCCATCAAAATTTCAAGCATGTGCGATTAGGCACCTCTACCGAATTTCTTGATCTTAACCTGATCAACAAATTGAAAATCCAAAGTATTTCAAAATTTGCTAAGTTCTAAGCCATTTTGAAAACTTTGGAGGGGGTTCTATTGGCAATGAAAATTTCTAAGTAAAAAGGAATTTTCCACACAGAACGCGAAGCTAACTCCGTAACTTCGTGTTTGGCTATTTTAGCCTCGCGTTTGAGCAAAACGTGGAGCTAATCCATAACTCCGCGTTCTGATGAATTTAGCTCTGCGTTAACTCCACGTGAGCAGATTTTATTAGAATTCCAAATTGATTGTGATGAGATTTGGACTTATCTAATATCCAAATTGAGTCCAATCAGAATTCCAAATCAAGAGATTTAAATCAAAACTAAGATATTTGATTGGAATCCTTGATGAGTACAAATTCTATTTAGATAGAAACTCTCAAATTATCTTAAGGCTATAAATACCCCTTTGAGGAAGTCCTAGGGGATTTTTTGGAAGTTTTTGTGAAGTTCAAGTTACGCGTGAGAGCCTTGAACGAATTAAGACCAGAAAAGATCATCCAAAGTCGGCCGACATCTTCTTCATCAAGAGTAAGAAGACCATCATCGTCAGATCGTCCAAAAGAGCTACTTGATAGATCCCATCGCCACATAGATCCCACGATATTATTGTAAAAGAGAGCGATATATTGTAAATCCTCTCATTTATTCTTTTTCTTTTGTTCTCTTTCATTATAATCTAAGTTGAATTCAATGGAAGAAAAGCAACAAATTTCTGCTGCGAACAAAATGTACAGAGAACATACATTTTCAACCTCTATACTGGTTAAAAATATCATTTTAAAAGTGTGTTCCACTCGAGTTTAGCTAAGCAAATTAGAAGACACGAGACTAATACTCACTCAGCAGACCAAAGAAACGTAATTGCAGCCTTGCGTTTGAATCTCCATATTGCTCTTTGAGTGTCATCAAGGGCATCACTGTTGAAGGGTTATCTCCTTCACACATTCAACCAACTTCACATTTGAAAAAATATATATATATGGGCCTGGGACTGGAACCGAAGCGAAGCGAACAGAAGAAAATCGAACTTTAACTTGACCCCGGATTCCAACCGAACCGAACCGGACTGGACTGAACCGAACCGAACCGAACCTAATCGGACTGGGCCGAACCAAACCCAACCGAACCGAACCAAAACGAACCGAAGCAAACCGAACCATAACCCCAACCCCTAACCACGACCCCGGCCCTAGACCCGAACCCCATTCCCAACCCAACCCCGACCTGGAACCCCTAACAACTTCATCTTAGAATTGCTCGCAATGTAAAATCATAACATTTTCATCTCACAATTGCTCACCATGCAAAATACTATTTAAATATATAGATTTTTTTTTTGCTCTGGCCAATTTTGTCTATAGAGAAACGGAAGGAAACCAACTTCGGGTACACCTCTCCCCCCAATACCAGTAGATCATAAAAAAAATATATTTGAAGCATAAAAATAAACCCACATCTAACTTTTTGACTTCACATTTAGAAGTATAGAAGAGACAAGCTTATAGTACTCCAGGAATTAAATGAACAGAGAACATATATTTTCAATATCTATACTGGTTGAAAACATCATTTTAAAAGTGTGTTCCACTCGAGTTTAGGTAAGAAAATTAAAAGACTCAAGACTAGTACTCATTCAGTAGACCAAAAAAATATAATTGCAGCATTGCATTTCAATCTCCATATTTGTAACAGCATAATTTCATCATAACTTATATTTTTGATATCAGATTAATCCTAAAGTGAATACATTGTGTTTTTCTCATTTTCTATATTTTTGTGATTTTCTTAAAATTTTTATGATAGTCACTTAAAATAATATTATTTTAATCACCGGTGGGTCCTGCATACATTTTGATTAGTCTTTCTTTTTTGACTTGTAAAGATGAAGTTTAACTTTATTTGGATTAGTTTAATTTGAAATTATAGTGTTAAACATCTCTAATAACCTATTATTAATATTCATTTGTGCTATACCTACTTTGTTTTTATTCACTCATATCTTACCTTCACCATGCTTTTCCTTTGGCCAAGCATGACAAACCATCACCTTATCCATATATCTCTCCTTTGTCTATATCTTTTTCTTCCCTTCATTTCATTTATTTCCTTTCCTTCATTTTTCATTCCTCTCTTTTATTTTTTTTACTCCCACTCAAGAAAAGAAGAAAAAAGAGAAGAAGAATAAGAAAAGAGAAGAAGAATAAGAAAAAGAGAAGAACTTCTTTAGTCTCAAAATAGGCTTATCTTCCTACCCATCAATGCAAGTAAAATCACATCCACTCTCATGTTTTATTTCTAACTCTAATTATTTATGGTTAACTTAAAATCTTGATCTGTTGAAACTTAAAAAGATAATATCTTTACACAAAAATCTCTATGATTATTCTAGAAAAATAAAAATATGATTTTTACACTTTACTCTATATTTATGTATCGAATTTATCATTTTATTTATAATCTCTCATTCTTAAACTACAAGTTGTAAAGTTAAACTACATGCTTCATTTTTAAATTATAAAAATGCTACATTTATGAATATTCATTATATTTGGATATACATTTGAATTTTCCATATAGGTTCTTCATATATAATGCAATGATTTTAAATCACTTTCCACTTGCCATTAGAACATAAGTGTGTGTGTGTGTGTGTGCGTGTGTATGTATGTATTCATAATCATGTTTTAAAGAGAAGATTTCAAATAAGTTTCTACATTAAATTATTAAAATATTTCTTTTATACGAGATATTATGTTAGGTCATAATTCTTTTTATGTTAACCATATTTACTTGAAATATATATACATTAGTAAAATTTAATAAATTTGCTACTTTCCAAACTATAAAATCATGCTAGAATTTAGAAAATTAATATGTTTTAAAGTAATCGTTATAAAAGTGTTAAGCATATTTAATTTTCATCTTTACAATTTAGTACTCATTTACCTAATATGTGTTTATATGCATAATTGTATATGCATAATTCACATACATAATCATCATAGGTATTTTTACATCTTAATACTCACATATGTATTTATATGTATACTTGTATTTATGTGTACTTTACATACATGATCATTTCCATAACATTTATTCTAATATTCTATACTCCATCATGCTTGCCTTGACATATATATATACTAGTCACTTGTACAACATACATGAAATTATACCGAATTTTCCTTGTTAGTACATACACATGTCTTGATAGTGCCATAGATCCTGACTTGCCTGTTAACTTGATTTTCATATGGACCACATCTTACTTGTTACTAGACATGTATATGTATTAACCTTGATATGATTAGCTTATCATATTTCGGATTGATTTGCATGTAATATAATTTGAAATCTTGGGTTATGGAAAACTAAAGAGTGGCAAATATTATATCGTGAAAGGTTTAGGATAGGTTGCGCAACCGAATAGGGGCTCATCTGCGGGGGCACCCGGATGGTACTGAGTCATCATCTCTTATTTAGTCCATATTGATGGGACGATCAAATACTCAGTATCGGTATCTACTTGAGTGCTTAGCGGCACAGCTGGTTCAGCGCCAGCATCGTGGCCGGGTCCCGGATATGCACGGGTAGTTTCACGATACGAGTCTATTTTTTTCACCAATTAGTTCAAGATATAAAATAAAATATGATATTAAGTTAGACTTGATATGTATGTATATCCCTTGTTGATATTGTTACTTAATCATTACTGTTTACCATACATGTACATATGATTTTTATATCAATTCATATTTTACTTGTTAGTGCATATTCCGCACTCCCACGATACGATTTTATTTTTTCACCAATTAGTTCAAGATATAAAATAAAAAATAATATTAAGTTAGACTTGATATATATGTATATCCATGTTTGATATTGTTACTTAATCATTACTATTTCTCATACATGTGCATATACTTTTTACATCAATTCATATTTTACTTGTTAGTGCATATTACACACTCATATTTTACTTGAGTTTATTTCTTTACCATTCAGTTCAAGATATAAAATAAAATATGATATTAAGTTAGACTTTTTATGCATGTATATCCCTACTTGATATTGTTACTTAATCATTACTGTTTCCCATACATGTGCATATGCTTTTTTACATCAATTCATATTTTACTTGTTAGTACATATTGCACGCTCCCTACGATACGAGTCTATTTATTCATCATTTAGTTCAAAATATAAACTAAAATAAGATATTAATTTAGACTTGATATACATGTATATCCCTGCTTGATATTGTTACTTGATCGTTTAATGTATTCTATACATGCGCATATTTTCATATCCACACTCATATCATATCTATTTGTTTATACTACACGCTTCATATTTCTTATTGTTTTACTTGCCGGATTTGAGTCTGAACTCCCCCACACGCTCAGGTACTAAAAATGTGAGCAAGAATCCGCCATTGCACGACCCGTACTTTCTAGAGCAGGCCGAGCAGCAATAGAATTCTAGGTCTCCGCTTTTGTATTTTTGGTTTGATATGTATCACTCCTTTGGGACTTTATTTCCAACTTTTGTTCCATTTATTTCTTCTTTTACATACTTATAGGGCTCGTGCACGTCGATTTACGCGTGCCCACCGGTAACGCACTCTATTTTCGTATCCCTCCGGGAAATGGAGCGTTACAATATTGCTCTTTGAGTGTCATCAAGGGCATCATTGTTAAGGGTCAACCCCTTCACACATTTAACCAACTTCATATTTGAAAAAAAAAAAACAATATAAATGGGCTCAAGACAGGAATCGAACCGAAACGAACCGAACCGGACTGAACTCCAACCGAACCGAACAGGACCGAACCGGACTGGACCGAAGCAAACCAAACCGAACCGGACTGGACCGAACCAAAACAAACCAAACCGCAACCCTAACCCTAACCACGACCCCGACCCTGACCCCAGACCTGAACCCTAATCCTAACCCAACCCGACCCCGAGCTGGGACCCTTAACATCTTCATCTTAGAATTGCTCACCATGCAAAGGCATAACATCTTCATCTCACAATTGCTCACCATGCAAAATATTATTTAAATGTATATGTGTGTTTTTAGTTCTGGCCAACTTTGTCTATAGGGAAATCAAAGGAAACCAATTTCGAGTACACCTCTCCCCCAACACCAGTAGATCATAAAAAAAAACATATTTGAAGTATAAAAGTGAACTCCTATCTAAGTTTTTGAATTCACATTTAGAAGTATAAAAGAGACGAGCTTGTAGTACTCTATTAATTAAATGTACAGAGAACATACATTTTCAACATCTATACTGGTTGAAAACATCATTTTAAAAGTGTATTCGACTCGAGTTTAGATAAGCAAATTAGAAGACTTAAGACTAATACTCACTCAGCATACCAAAGAAACATAATTGCAGCATTGTATTTCAATCTCCATATTGCTCTTTGAGTGCCATCAAGAAGGATCATCCCCTTCACACAATCAACCAACTTCTCATTAGAAAAAAAACAATATAAATTGGCCTGGTACTGGAACCGAAGCGAGCCGAAAAAAATCGAACCATAACCGAACCGAACTTGACCGAACTGGACTGGACCGAACATAACTGAAGAAAACCGAACCGAACCGTAACCCCAACTCCTAACCACGACCCCAACCCTGAACCCAGCCCAAACCCCAATCCTAACCCAACCTGACCCCGATCTGGGACCCGTAACACCTTCATCTTAGAATTGCTCACCATGCAAAAGCATAACATTTTCATATCACAATTGCTTACCATGCAAAACATTATTTAAATGTATATATGTCTTTTTGGATCTAGCCAACTTTGTATATAGGGAAATCGAAGAAAACCAACTTCGGATACACGTCTCCCCCAATACCAGTAGATCATAAAAAATATATTTTTTTTTTAAGTATAAAAGTGTACCCACATCTAAGATTTTGACTTCACATTTAGAAATATAGAACAGACGAGCTTGTAGTACTCCATAAATTAAATGTACAGAGAACATACATTTTCAAATTCTATACTGGTTTAAAACATCATTTTAAAAGTGTATTCCATTCAAATTTACGTACGCAAATTAGAAGACTCAAGACTAGTACTCACTCAGCAGACCAAAGAAACATAATTGCAGCATTGCATGTCAATCTCCATATTGCTCTCTCAGTGCCATCAAGGGCATCACAGTTGAAGGGTCATCCCCTTCACACATTCAACCAACTTCACATTTGAAAAAAAAAATAATATAAATGGGTCTGAGAGTGGAACTGAAACGAAACGAAGCAAATCGAACCTTAACTTGACCCAGGACCCCAACCGAACCAGACTGGATCGAACCAAACCGAACTAGACCGGAACAAAGCAAACCATATCGAACCGAAAAGGACTGGACCGAACCGAACCGGACTGGATCGAACCTAACCGAGCCAAACCGAACCGAAGCAAACTGAACTGAACCATAACCCAAACCCCTAATCATGACCCCGACCCTGACCCCAGACCCGAACCCAATTCTAACCTAAGCCGACCCCGACATGGGACTCCTAATATTTTCATCTTAGAATTGCTCACAATACAAAAGCATAACATCTTCATCTCACAATTGCCCACCATGCAAAATATTATTTTAATGTATAAGTGTCTTTTCGGTTCTATTCAACTTTGTCTATAGGAAAATTGAAGGAAACCATCTTCGGGTACACCTCTCCCCCCAACACCAGAAGATCATAAAAAAAATATTTGAAGCATAAAATAGAACCCACATCTAAGTTTTTGATTTCACATTTAGAAGTATAGAAGAGACGAGATTGTAGTACTTCATGAATTAAATGTACAGAGAACATACATTTTCAACCTCTATACTAGTTGAAAAGATCATTTTAAAAGTATGTTCCACTCGAGTCTAGGTGAGCAAATTAGAAGACTCAAGACTAGTACTCAATCAACAGACCAAAGAAATATAATTGCAGTATTGCGTTTCAATTTTCATATTGCTCTTTGAGTGCCATCAATGGTATCACTGTTGAAGGGTCATCACCTTCACACATTCAACTAACTTCACATTTGAAAAAAAAAACAATGTAAATGGGCTCGGAACTGGAACCGAACCGAAGCGAACCGAAGCAAATCGAACCTTAACTTGACCCAAGACCCCAACCGAACCGAACCAAACTGGACCGAACTGAGCCGGACTAGACCAAACCAAAACAAACCAAACCAAACTGAACAGGATTGGACCGAGCCGAACCGGACTGGACCGAACCTAACCGAATCAAACCGAACCGAACCATAACCCCAACCCATAACCATGACCCCGACCCTGACCCCAGAACCGAACCCAATCCTATCCCAACCCAGCCCCGATCTGGAACCCCTAACATTTTCATCTTAGAATTGCTCACCATTCAAAAGCATAACATCTTCATCTCACAACTGCTCACCATGCAAAACGTTAATTAAATGTATAGGTGTCTTTTTGGTTCCGGCCAACTTTGTCTATAGGGAAATCGATGGAAACCAACTTCAGGTACACATCTCCCCCCAACACTAGTAAATGATAAAAAAAAAAAAAAGCATATTTGAAACATAAAAGTGCACCAACATCTAAGTTTTAGACTTCATATTAAGAAGTATAGTGTAACGCCCTCGTTTTTCAGCTGCTTTCTAAAACGGAGGACGTTACTTATTACTTACATTAAACAACCCAACAGTCACAGGATCTTGGAATAACAGTAAGTACTGCCACAATCAGATGAATAAATAATATGTCTTAAACTGAAAAGATTTCATTTATACAAAAGTTCATTACATAAAATGACACATTGCTTTAAATATGAACACAAAAAAAATTAAAAGAGCAAGTAATGTCCAAACAAAAGGAAATATAAACAAAATATACAAATATTCTCCAAATGATACTTTGCTTGCCTATTGTCACTCGATCTGTCCAACCAAGTAGAGGTCTTCAATTGGGGCTAGATCCCCTTCTTCACGTTTCAAATCTGGGTTCAAAATCCAGGAGATTAAACGCAGCAAGTAACACATTTAAAAAGAAAAATTGTGTACTATTATAGTACAAGAATATAAGTGTGCATGAGTATGTTTAAATCAATATTGTTTGTGTGCATATAAATTAAACATGGAAGTAAGTATAAATAAATGCATAAATGAATAAACATGACAATAAATACTCTATCTATTTAATCCTATATTCTATTGATCTCAGTCATCGTCTAATTAATTTTAGAAACTGTATTAATGGATAAGATAGCGCTATTCTCTATTGTCGTATAAGTGTCTGTGCATACCCGGGACCCAGCCACAATATTTATGGCACTGAACCATAACATGCCGCTAGGCACTACAATCAATTTCCGTACTGTATTACAGTAACGGACATACCACTCTTGGTAAATATCAATTGATGATCCAGTAATCACCCAGGCCGCCGCAGTAAAACAATTCTGGCCCTAACAATACAATCAATTCTTAAACGATAAGACTCTTATCCATCATATAGTTTCGCCCATCTCCGTGTTCATAATGAATTATGCACATGAAAAAATTTATTTTACATTTATTTACTTACTTTTTCTTATTCTTCTTTAAATATTTTTCAATTCATGATAACATACTTGCATTTTCATAAATGTACATGACATGTAGTATCATAACACATGATCTGTAATATTAAAACACATGGCTTGTAATATCAAAACACATGAAATGTAATATTAAAGCACATGAGTTGTAGCATGATAAATTAACACATAATATATTAGTGCACAATTATATCACAATACATATCATTAAAATTAACGTCCAATTAATTATAAAAATTATATTAATGGATAAGATAGCGATATTCTCTATTGTCGTATAAGTGCCCGTGCATACCCGGGACCCGACCACAATATTCATGGCGCTGAATCATGACATGTCACTAGGCACTACAATCAATTTCCGTACTGTATTACAGTAACGGACATACCACTCTGGGTAAATATCAATTGGTGATCCAGTAATCACCCACGCTGCTGTAGTAAAAAAATCCCGGCCCTAACAACACAATCAATCCTTATATGGTAAGACTCTTATCCATTATATAGTTTCACCCATCCCCGTGTTCATAATGAATTATGCACATGAAAAAATTTATTTTACATTTATTTGTTTACTTTTTCTTTTCCTTTTTTAAATATTTTTCAATTCATGATAATATACTTGCATTTCCATGACTGTACATGACATGTAGTATCATAACACATGATCCGTAATATTAAAACGCATGATTTGTAATATCAAAACACATGAAATATAATATTAAAGTACATAACTTGTAGTATGATAAATTAATACATGATATATTATTGCACATTTATATCATAATGCATATCATTAAAATTATTTTAATAATCTGGTTTTATTCTCAATATCAATCAATAATCCAATTTGGAAACCAAGTGCATCATGTAATAATAATTTCTACCTATCAATTATTTTCAATTAATCCAAACTAAGCCCAAGTCCAATCCCACTAAATTTCTACTTATTTTTATTTTATTTTTTTTTCATTTCTGCCAGGCCCAGACCCAGGTCCAAGTCCAAGCCCACTGTTATTTCATTTTTTCCCTTTTTTTTACTGGGTTGGCCGGCCCAGTGTTATTCTTTTTTTCTATTTTTTTTCTGGCCCAAACCAATTCCAAGCCCACCACTCTTTTCTTTTATTTTTTTTTTGGACTGGGCCAGACCAAGTTTCCTTTCAAAAGTGATAGATTGACAAAATATACAAGCAAGCATACTCACAAGCAAGAATACTCACATGTGAATATGATCTAAAGTCCACTACACTTTGCATGTGAATAGCAGCACAATTTATTTATTTATTTATTTATTCTTTTACTCTTCTCCTCTCTCTTTTTTGCATGGTGCAAATTTAACTCTCTAATTGCATGCAAACCTATTTTTGCATGAAAATAAATTTATTTTTGCTACGTAAATCTTTGTTTTTTTTTGTAAGATAAAAAAAATAAGCAAATATCACTATATATATATATATCAAAATAGATCCAATAATTTGCTTTAGTTCTCAATGTCAATTAATAATCCAAAATATGAACCGAGCATTTTTAAAAAATAAGTTACGTATACAAATGTAAATTAAATAACGAAACGAATGAAAATATATATAAATAAAATAACGAAATAAACGAAAATAGCAGTATTACTTGCCTCGGCTTGATCTCGAATATTCGGTTCGAATCTTCGGTTCGGTTTGATTTTTCCTTTTCTTTCTCTCTTTTTTTTTCTCTCTCTTTTTTTTTCCTCTGCTGCTGGGTCTAGCCGAAGGACAGAGAAGGTGAGAGTGAAGTGGTGAGAGAGAGAGAGAGTTTTCTTTTTCTTTCCTCCCTCCCCCCTTTTTTCTCTTTCCTCTTTTGCCCTTAACGCCTCACCACCAAATATTCCCCCTATGTGATACCTCATGAATCCTATGCCACCTCAATCTCAATCTTGGGGGAAACAACGCCATATGACACCTCATGAAATTCTATGCCACCTCAATCTTGGTGGAAACAACGCCTCACCCATAACAAAAGTGAGGGGTGCTCTTACGAATTCGTTCTAGTAACAGGGTGTGTACTAAATAATTTTTAATTTATTTAATATTTTATTATTTACGGTTTCGGTAAATATTTTTTAAATATTACCAAATTTATGTAGGACGTAGTACTCAACGAGAGGAATGCTAGAAAATTATCTAATTGTTATTTCGATGTCCGGAATAAATGAACCGAAATTCCGAATTGGAATGATGATTTTAATATTATTAAATTAACAATTTTGGAAGTATTTTCGGCCTCGTAAGAATCTCCAAAAATCCTAAATATTACAAAACTAATAATCGCAAAGACCGAATGTCTTTTGGGTTTATGGATTTAAAGTTATGTTAACCGAAAGTTATTTCGGTGTCCAAAATTGACTTTGGTGGGCTTATTCGATATGATTGGTCTCAAGAGCGCAATACAGGTAGTTCGAATTTTGGGATATTACGTATAGAAGACTCAAGACTGGTACTCGCTCAGCAGACCAAAAAAACATAATTGCAGCATTACGTTTCAATCTCCATATTACTCTCTGAGTGTCATCAAGGGCATCACAGTTGAAGGGTCATCCCCTTCACACATTCAACCAACTTTACATTTGAAAAAAATAATATAAATGGGCCCGGGACTGGAACCGAAATGAACCGAAGCAAATCGAACTTTAACTTGACCCGGGACCCCAACCAAACCGAACCGGACTGGACCGAACCGAACCGGACTAGACCGGACCAAACCAAACCGAACCGAACAGGACTAGACCGAACCGGACTGGACCGAACAAAATCGAACCGAACCAAACTGAACCGAACCCTTATAATTACGGGCAAGCCGACTTGGGCCGTGCCGGGCCAGGCGGCCCGTTGCCTGGCCCATTTACCATCCCTATAATTACGGGAATGACTAGTCTGCAGTATTTTTCAGGATAAGAATTGGACGACATAAAGGAATCTCTGTTCAGAAGCCATTCTGCAATCTTGGATAATATGGGAAGCAGTATGTCATTTGTAATGCTTATAGATCCAATATTTATATATTTTGTTTTCTTGGCTCTCCTTAGTTATTATTTTGCTCTAGATTTATTTTACTGGTGATAGAAATAAGATTAATTATTTAGTTGGATTTAACTAAATTAGAATAGATATTTGGTTAGATTCTAAAAGATTTGTAAGTATCTCATTGCATTATGATTTTCTATATATATAGATTGTAAAACCCTAATTTTATTTTAGAGAGAGATTATGAATGAAAATTGAGAGTAAGTGATTTGTATCTTCTAAAAATCTTTCCCATGAGTGATTCATGAAAGAGTGAGCGTATGATTCGCTTGGAAGTGAAATTCAAAAACCATAATTTATCTCCAAAACCTAATTTCTTCCTCAATTCTCCGCTACTAATCCTAAATCAACTTCTATCTTGTATTAAATTGGTATCAGAGTCCAAATCCATCTCTATTTTCATACCATTCCATCTTATGTTTTTTTTATTTTATTTTAGATTTGAAGGAAAAAATAGAGAAAAAAATTGAGGGGAAGAAAAGAAAAATTAGATAAAAAAGAAAGTGAAAAAAATAGAAAAGAGAGAGAGAGAGAGAGAGAGAGAACAAAGAAGCAGCAACAGAAGAGAAGAAGTAAAAAAAACGAACCAAAAATTCCCCCCTCTTTCTCCCCACAGTGGCAGCACCTATCCCCTTCCTCCTTCTCGTGCCGCCCCTTCAAACTGGTATAGATATAATCCACACACATCTAGATAATTTAGAAACACGAGTCAATGAATAAAAACCCATTGAAAATAATCAAATGAATGAGAGTAGACAAGAAATACGTTATAATACTAGAAGAAATAAAATTTTAAGGATGAATATCCACATGATGATATTACAAGTAAAGTCAAAATAGATGTTCCTTGCACTTATGACCCCAATGTTTTGTGATTAGTTAATGGATATGGACCTTTCTTTTAAATGGTATGGGATGTCAGACGTTCGAAAAGTCCGTTTCGCAAAGTTAAAGTTATAAGGGTCAAGTAAAGTATACTGGATGTCTGTAGAGAGATGATTAGAAAGAGAGTGATAAGAACCAATTGAAATATGGTTTGAAATGGAAAAAAACTTAGAAAGAAATATCTTCCTCCAACTTTTCAGAATCGTCTTCTTGACCAACTTTCTAATTTAAGATAGAGAAATATGAGTGTAACTGAATATATGTATAAATTTAATGAGCTCTTAGTGCGATGTAATATTCAAAAATATAGTTGTCTAACCCTTTCACGATTTCGCACTGGACTCAAATTCGAGCTCAAGTGTGAAATGTTTACACATTCTTTAGATTCTGTTAAAAATACATTTCAGTATGCTCTCAACTATGAGACATATTTGCACACACTTTCAGATAGAAAGTTCACTTTCAGAATAGCGGAGTATTCCAAGCGACAATCTGATGCTAATGCTATAAACATTAATATTGTTCTTAACGATACAAAAGATTAAATCATCACTATAGTAAGTCATAAAAACCAGCTACACAACAAATTGAGTGCTTCAAATATTATGGTTTTGCTCATTTTGTTTATCAATGTCCCACAAGAAATTTATTAATAGATGAGGTTTAAAAATCGTAATTTATCCCCAAAACCTAATTTCTTTCCAAATTCTCCACCTCAAACCCTAAATCACTTTCTATCCTGCGTCAAATTGGAATTGTGTTGGCTCCCTCTTCACCCAAGAATCTATCTAAAAATAAAAAAAATGGATTAATAACTCTAATATAGGGTGATAAATTGCTCCATTTTGTGCATAAGAACTATGAACCTATCGAGTCTTGGTCCATATATCTTATAGACCCTGATCCTATAGTCGAAAAGCCTAATCCACCTTTAAATTCACTTGCACCCCTCCTACATCATTTGCGTGTAAATCTCTGTCGGTAAATTATATTTAGCAATGCCACTTAAGGTCTATTACATACATATATATATAGAAAACGGGAAATTCACTAGCGGTGAAAGGACTTCCTTCACCATCGTTTATGTGGACTAATGAAATGGGTACACGTGACACCAATCAAAAGTAACAAATAAAAGAATTCTCTTAAGTGCCCTTTGAGTAGCACCACATGTACCCGTTTTATTAGTCCACCTAAGCGATAGTGAAGGAAGTTCTTTCACCGTCGGTGAATTTTCCGTTTCCTCATATATATATATATATATATATATATATATATATATATATATATATATATATATATATATATATATATATATATATATATATATATATATATATATATATATATATATATATATATGATAGAGTACAGATTTTTCTAGCTGAATTTGTACTGATTAGGGTTCAACTTGCAAGGTTCACTTTTGAAAACATGAAGGTTCTTCACACTCAGTGTATGAGCCTTTTTAGGTTTTTGCAAGAGTTTATTATTCTTTCTTCGGAGTCGGATATTCCATCAGCCCCTGATATTCGCTCGAGTGTTATTAGTCATCATGTGCCAGTTGATCTTCGAGTTTCTGTTTTCTGCATGACGCTCTTCACAACATCAAAATTTCAGCTCGCTCCGCTTCACCTTCATCTAGGAGTGCCACTATCATGGGACAACAAGATAGCTGATACATATTTCGTCTCAGAAATGTCCGATTTACACATATTTAGTATGGTGGAAAGGTTTTTCGGATATCGAGACACCTGTTTACTTTTATCCGACATGCTTGACTTTTTTACTGCCGCCATTTACCAGTGGTGAATGTTTTCAAGCGCGAGAGAATTGATAGAAATAAGATTAGTTATTTAATTGGATTTGACTAGATTAGATTAAATATTTGGTTAGATTTTAAAAGATTTGTTATTATCTTGTTATATTATAATTTTCTATATATATGGATTGTAAAACATTAATTTTATTTAAGAGAGAGAGATTATAAATAAAAATAGAGAGCAAGTGTTTTGCCTTTTCCAAAAATCTTTTCAATGAGTGATTCGTGAGAGAATGGACGTGCGATTCACCTGAGATCCAAAAACTTTAATTTATTTCCAAAACCTAATTTCTTCATCAATTCTCCATCACAAATCCTAAATCACCTTCCTGCATCAATTGGTATTATACACTTTTGAGTGAGGAATTATTTATATACTTTGTGTAGACTGTATTGTTAACAACTGTTAATAGAAAATAGGAGGATTACCTACCATTTATGTTATAGAAAAAAACTTCAGTCCATCTTCTTGCTATTTTTAGACACTTCTCTGGTAGCCTGCCTTAGCCTCATCAATCCTTTAGCATTCATTTATGCAGCTTTCATTCCTCCAGACCATAAAAATAATTAACGATGTCATTTCCATCCATCCATCCATCCATCCACCTCTAATAAAAATTACTCTTATTTCTCATCCTCCCGCCGCAAATTTAGCAGAACCTCATAAACAGCAAGCATAGATCAGTTTCTCCCTTCCCCATACTTCCCCTCCTCTCTCTCTCTCTCTCTCTCTCTCTCTCTCTCTCTCTCTCTCGTGCACACACACTCTCTCTCTCTGATTCCTTCCGGCGACCATGGCCGGAAAGGGCATGCCGGGCCCTCCACGGCTTCCCATCACCATCCTCATGTTGTCATTATTCATCCTCTCACGCCCCGACACGGCATCCATCGCAGCAGCAGCAGAGTCAACCACCCCCTCCTTGTCAGAGGCTGACATCCTCCAGGAATTCAAGGCCACATTGTCTGTTGGTGGCGGCGATGAGGCTCTGCGCAGCTGGACCTCAGGCTCCAGCCCATGCAACGAAAACCACTCCACCTGGACGGGCATCTTCTGCATCAACGGCAAGGTGTGGGGTTTGCAGCTCGAAAATATGAATCTCTCAGGGCAGCTCATTGTCGCTGGTCTAGGCCGCCTCACTGGCCTCCGTGCCATCAGCTTCATGAACAATAACTTGGTGGGGCCCTTTCCTGATATCAGGAAGCTGGGAGCTCTGAAAGCCCTGTACCTGTCCAACAACCAGTTATCTGGAGAAATTCCTGATGGCGCCTTCGCTGAAACTAGGTCACTGAAGAAGGTGTATTTGGAGAACAACGAGTTCACGGGGAAGATACCTTCATCGCTGATGCTACTGTCGAAGCTCATGTTTCTGAGACTGGATAATAATCAGTTCCAAGGAGAGATACCAGATCTCCAACAACCCTATCTGACGATGCTCAATGTTGCCAATAATAAATTGGAGGGGAGAATCCCCGAGTCCCTCAGCTCAATTGATCGGAATTTCTTTAAAGGTGCTGCTGGCCGCCGTTTCTTTCAATTGAATCCCCAAGTCCAGTCATGCATGCATGGATGCGTATCCCAAATATATAGCTAGTGTAACTCTAGATATATTAAGGTACGTACAGTTTTAAACTACTACTAATGATGGCAACTGTACAATACATTAATGGAATGCAGGCAACGGGAAACTCTGTGGCCGTCCCCTAGATACATGCGAAGCACCACAAGCACCACACAAATCCCTCACCAGTATCATAGTTGGATGTATCGTGGCTGTGTTGATTATCCTCTTTCTTATTTTCTGTCTCTGCTGCCGTGGAGACAGAGATGACAAGGTGTATGACCATCCTTCAGCTGCAGCTTCTGCTGCTGGCAGTAAAGCGAGGAGCTCGGATATTGCAATGGACGTTGCAGATAGGCTAGAGCAAGGATCTGCCAGCATTGCCACTGGTGGCAGCAGCACTAGCAGTGGGAGGAGGGGTTCCAGGGATGTAGAGCACGGCAAGTTGTCCTTCATTAGGGAAGAGAGGTTGGAGAGATTCGAGCTTCAAGATCTATTGAGGGCTGCAGCCGAAGTGCTGGGCAGCGGCAACTTTGGGTCTTCCTACAAGGCTGTCCTGATTGACGGGCCTTCGGTGGTGGTGAAGAGATTCAAGGACATGAATAGAATTGGGAGGGAGGACTTCCAGGAGCACATGAGAAGGTTGGGCAGGCTGTCCCACCCGAATGTGCTGCCTCTTGTTGCCTACTACTACAGGAAGGAAGAGAAACTCATCATAACCAACTACATCCTCAATGGGAGCTTGGCTCACATGCTGCACGGTACATAATCAAGTCAATCCAATCTATTAATGCTGTGTGTGTGTGAACGCGCGTGTATATATATATATATATATATATATGAATTAACTAATTTGCTGTTGGTCGATGACCACTCAGGCAACCGCGGATCCAATCTTCCTCCTCTGGAGTGGCCGACACGTCTGAAGATCATCAGAGGAGTAGCCCGTGGGCTTGCCTACCTTTATGAAGAGCTCCCTATGCTAACATTGCCTCACGGTCACCTCAAGTCGTCCAATGTGCTCATCGATGACAACTATGAGGCCCTCCTAACAGACTATGCCCTTGTGCCAGTGGTGAACCAGTCTCACGCCTTGCAAGTCATGGTAGCATACAAGTCCCCGGAGGTCGCAGGGATGGGCAAGCCATCAAAGAAGAGCGATGTGTGGAGTCTTGGGATCTTGATACTGGAAGTAATGACAGGTAAGTTTCCGGCTACTTACCTGCAGAAATGCAAGGGAGGCGGAAGTGATCTGACGGAGTGGGTGGAATCGGTGGCGAAGGAAGGCGAGGTGTTTGATAGTGAGATGAAGAAGACCAAGAGCAGCCAAGGGCAGATGTCGAAGCTGTTGCAGATCGGATTAGGTTGCTGCGAGGCCAATGCAGACAAGAGGTGGGACATGAAGGAAGCATTGGACAGGATTGAGGAGCTCAAAGAGAGCGAGAGTGATACTGAGGATGATTCGCCAGTTTTGAGCGAGGTGGAGTTGGAGCCCTCGTATTAGAGGAGTACTATATATGCTGGACTTCATCTTTCTCTGCAAACAAATGAATTATCTCCATGAAAAGAAAACCGGAAAAGGGATCGAAGAAGAGAAGAGAGGAAAAAATACGTACATATTATATGTATCAGAAATATATAGTGAAGAATGCTTCAGATTTGGGCTTTCAGGTGCATGATTTGAGTACATCTCAAGAGTCCTTTGTCAGTGGTGGAGGCAAAGTGAGGGGGGGTTTAGCTTTCTGTGTTTCGTGTAACCATATCATGTGGAACGCATGCAAAGCTGTAGAATTTCTGAAGTTTTCTTCCTAAAATGTCAATTTTGCAGTATCTTTTTCCTTTCCTTTACTTTCCTTTCTTTTCCTTCTGGTTGCCTAGATTATTTGCCTGCAAGGACAAATTTCTCTATGTATGTTTGTAACGATCATATTGTTTTGAAACCCATCATTTGTAATTTTCTTTTTTTCTTTTTTCTTTTTTCAATTTCAGATTTTGCCTCTAATTTCATTTTTAACTTTTGGCATTATCAATCGAATTAAGTCAAATATTGACTAATGTCACTTCTACAATTTGCAAGAAAGAGTGGTCGCAAGAGTACATTCTCTCATACTCTTTTCATGCACACCTCCATTCCCCTTACTTGAATATATAGGACTCAATCTCGTCCTCCTTCTCATTTCCATCTCAACATCTTCATCCTCCTCTACCTTCTTCTTTATTTTATCTACAACTTCAAGTTTTAACTCCAAAAGGAAGGATTTCTCTAAGGAAAAAATCTTCTTCAAGACTTTCATCGAAGCTTTTTCTTCAAAACTGTATTTTTAAATGGTTATCCATCTTATTAGAGTTTTACTTTTTACACGCAAAAATTTCAAACCCCATAACTCATCCAAGATCCTAAGAACTCACATTTTTATTGTTTCAAAGAAAGAAACCACTTATCCAACTCTGTTTAGCAAGAAAGCATGCAACTAACTCTCTCAAGAACGAAATGACGTATCTAACTCCCTACAGCAAGATTTCACATATTTTTGTATTTTGGTAACAAAAGACCTTGTTGTCCAACACATTAGCATTCAATAAAATAGCCATATCTTTTGAATCATAACTCCAATTAAGTTGAATTTTTTTAAAGATAATTCAATTTTTTTTACAACTTTCGTGTGTTACTTTCCTTCTAATTCTCCCTCTAACCCCTTTGAAATCGGGTTTCAAAGTCGATATTTGTGCAAATGCAGGTTTACTATTATTTGGTCACATAGTTGGTTTTTTTTTTTTTCATAAATTTTAGTCTAGAACTCCAAATGAGTTTATTTTGGTCTTATTGAAAAGATAATTAAATTTCCTACAATTTTCATATTACTTTTCTCCTAATTCCTCCTCTAACTCCTCCAAAACTAGATTCAAACTTGAGATTTGCTGCGAAATACGAATCAAACCACTTGATCCACGTTTGGGTCTGATCCATTGTATTGCCAAATGTGGATCTGCTTGATCTGCATTTGAATATGATCCATTGGGGGACAAATGCAGATTCGCAACTGCACGTGAACTGTACCTCAGATTTATTTGTATAATTTCATATTATTTTGATTATTTGATTTTCGCCTAATCACTCGAACTCTACTTAGACTACCCATAATCACCAATTTCGTCAATACTATAATGCTACTAATCTCTACCAACACTATACATCCCTGCTAACCCTACTCATCCTGGCTAATCCCCGCCAACACGACTCATTCTGCCATCACTATTCATTTTCGTCAACTCCGCCAACTTGCAATATCTTTGTCTACTTGACTCACATTCACAACAATTTTACTTTGTCAATCATCTTCCTCAGAACTCTACTTTCCCTAATCTTTAGCCAAGCTTATTCAGTAATTTTATCAAGATTTAGCTTGAAGATAGTTTTATTATATAGATGCATTATTTATTTATTTATTATTTTAATTACTTGTTGATAATATTTAATCCTGCTTAGAATTGACATGAATGGTTACTTTTGACTTCACTAATCAGTGTACAACATATGAACTCGATCATATAAAGACATAACATTTTACCTGCCTAATAAATTATATATGTATAATCATCAAATCACGAGCATGCATCTTACTTTATCTGGACATGTACTCAGATCTTTACTTGCTTGAATATTTCGTCTTCGGACATAACTTGACTTGTGTGCTGTACTATCATGATACTGACCATGCATGATATTGCCTATAAGCTAATGTAACTCGATTTTTGAACATGTTCATGTTAATAAGATAACCGAGGTTCATAGGGAAAATGAAAAGCGAATTTGTCAATATCTTGTGAAAGATACTAAAAGTTGATCAATTGCTATAGCCTCATATTGCTATTAATCCAGTCTACAACAGTGACCATGATATTCTAGTTTATGTTGTAACTATGATATTTCAGTTTATGTTATGATAGTGTTAATCCAGTTTATACTGTGACTATGATAGTTTAGCTTACGATGTGACTTGATATTCCAGTTTATATTATGACCATGATATTCCAGTTAAGACTATGATATGATATTCTGATTTTATCTGTGACCAAAATCTCTAGTTTCTTTCTTGACCATATCCTTAGTCCCGAATTTACGGAATACTCCCATAATAAGCGAATTTTTTCATCATTCAAATTCACTGGATGTTAACTTAGTACCACATAGGGATTGAACACTTAGTGATATTGATATTGCTACATTATATTTATTGGAGAACTTCTTCTTATTTGCCCGAGTATTCAGGATATCATGTGGACCATCTTAGGACTTAAACTTACATGCGTTAATTTAACTTACATGTTATTATATATTTTGTTATGCATGATAATTGTATCTTGTCTTACATAAATATTACGTATTTATTTATTATGTCATACTTTTTTGAGACCATCATGTCACACTTTGCATGTAAGTGCTTTCAATTTTTATATATATTATTCTCTTTAATATTTTTCTATTATTGCAACCTTTCTCGTGTGCAATTCTATTTCTTGCTGAGTCTAATCCCTGGATTATTTCCAAATGCCTAAGTTTAGAAATTTCGGGGAGAAATGCCAGCTAATGAGCCTTCCTTCCAGAAGTAAGCAGACCCAGTTGATTGTTAGAGGCAATTTTTCTGTAATCATTCCTTGTCTTGCAACCATATTGTTCAATCTTAACTTGTATCCTTTGTTCAATAAGTTGTCATTCCTTATTGTAGTATAATTTATTGTAGGCAATGTCCTTTATATTTATTTGTACTGTAATTTTCTTTAGAATTGTTTAATTATGCAATATAATATTTTAGATCATAGCAATTTAATTCTTCTGTTTATACAATCTGATTGCATGGTTCTTTATTATAAAAGGCCTCACATACCCATTGGGTACCCGCCGGTAATGCCTCAGCTAGAAATGGAAAAATATCACAAAACTTTTGGGTGTAGTTTGTGGCATTATTATGTTAGAAAGAAAATACGTCTACATAATTTGACTCAGTTAGATATGTGGTTTTGCCAAAATTCTCAAGATGGATTGGAAGGTTGTATGGACCACATCTCTTTTCCGAAGAATTTTGTGTAATTTTTTTCAAAGCCTATAATCTCTTGGCTTCATTTCATCACAATTAAGTGCAGTACCAACATGCTAGAAATCTATGTAGACAACTGTAACTGTACATAACCATTTTGCTTGGAGAGGGAATGAGTCATTTCAATTCTCCAGTTACTTGTTCGATTGGCGAAACACATACATATCCTTTGCAAGAATGAATATTCTACATAGTAATATTCTGCATAGTGATGCTTACCCAAGTTGACAACATGAACATAAATCCTAGTATCCTATAACATATGCTCAAATAAATAGGAAATGCCCATGCAGCAGTAACAATATCCATCCGTTAACTCCTAAAACAATAAGGGTAGGAGATAACTCGTAATCTCAGATTGGTAGGTACCAGGTAACTCAGCCAGCTACAGTGGCTCGTACCATTCAGGATGAAATGAGGTCCTCTATACAGGGGCAAGCAGAGACGCATCGACTCATTTTGGAATTTGTAGGCCTTAGATCGGAAAGAAGAGTCTTCAATGATCCGTTGAGGTCTGCTTACTCCTACAAGTATGAATCTTTACCCTTAAAATTTCTAGCACCTGGGTGCATAGAGATAATCCAAAGTCAGACCCGATAAAAAAAATAGAATTTTACTCGTGACAGAAATTAACATTAACAAGAATTATGTTAAAAGAAAGCATACATATATGTAAACTGAAAATACTTGCATGCAGAATATAACAGGATGTTCTCAAATATATAATACAATGAATAAATACGTAATATCCATGCCAGACAAGACACTACTGTCATGTATACAAGATATAGAAAAATATGGAATTAAATTAGTACTTGTAAAGTTAAGTCCTAGGGTGTACACATGTCTCCTAAATACTTTGGCAAACCAGTTAACCTGGGAGTTCGTTAGAGACTAATTAGTGTAGAAGTTCATTTGTTATAGGAGTATCCCGTAAGCCTAGGATGATGGATCTGGTCACGATAGAAATTGGAGATTTTGGTCACAGTTAAAATCAGAATATCATAATATAACATTATAAGTTGGAATATCTAGTCACAATATAAACTGGAATATAATAGTCATAATATAAGCTGGAATATCATGTCACGGCTACAAACCAGATAAACAACAACACAAGGTAGTGTCGAGTGATCAACCTATGGTACATATCATAGGGCATTGACAAATCCACTTCCATTTCTCCCATGAACCCCGGTAATATGCACATGTTCAAGAATTAGGTTATATTAGCTTATAGGTAGTATCATACAGAGTCAGTATCACGATAGTACAATATGTAACTTAAGTCACATCCGTAGATAGAATATTAAAGTAAGTCAAGATCCGAGTATATATCCAAATAGAGCAAAAGGTGTACCCGTGATACAATGAATATACATGATATTATAAGTAGGATAGTTATCAGCAAGTAAAATATTATGACTTCATGTGATCGAATAAGCATATTGTGCACTAATTAGTGAGTGTAATCTTTTATATCAATTCTAAATGGAGTTAAAAAAATTTCAAGTAGATTATTAGTCAAGTAAAACAATTAAAATAATAATTAAATAAATCATACAGTTATGTAGTCAAAATATCTTTAAGCCGAAGGTTGATAAAGCTAGTGAATTAGATTGACTAAATTTCAAGAGAGAGTTGGCGAGCAGAGTAGAGTTGCGTGGAAGAGGATTAGTGAGATAGAATTGATGGTGGATGTGAGTCAAGTAGACAAACGTAAGGTGAGTTGGTGGAGTTGACGAAGATGAGTAGTATTAGCAAGGATTAATAGTTGTGGCGAGAATGAGTAGTGTCGGTAGTGATGGATAGTATCGGCAGGCAGTGAAGACAGATAAGTTGGGCCCATTTGACAAGAATCAAAATAATATAAAAATCATACAAACAAAAGAGAGGTAGGATTCATAGATGAATGAGCTAAACCACGACTCCTCTTAGGTAAGGGTTCGATGGAAAGACCCCCTCCTAACTATAAAGGAAAAGGAAGTTTGGCCTTCATACTCATCACAAAAACCCTCTCGACAGTGAGAGTTCCTACGATGATCTGGAAATTGATAGCTGACGATCCGATATCCATGGTTTGGCAAAGCTCAGTAGGAGAATAGAGAGTCTCAAGGAGTTGAGCAACTATTTGTTGTTTAGTCAACTTGCAGTTACTGAGACTTTAAATAATTTTTATCTTTTTTATATAATTAGAATTATAATAAAGAGTGTAACTTTTTTATATAATTAGAATTATAATAAATAGTGTAACGGAGTTGTAAAGCACTGAATTCTCATTCTAAGAAACCTAGGATGGGCTTAGTCGGCATTCGGAATTAAAAGATATAATGGGTGGTTCACCGAACATGACACAAGAACCTTACTGCAATACACCAACGCAAATTTCAAACTACAATATGACTAAAATAAAGTGGGAATTTGAGACGTAGCAAGCTATAGAAATTATAGATCATTGAATCTCTTTCCAAAAAAATTCAAGATTCGATCAATCGAAAGTTTAGATCAAAAGTTATGACTGTTTTAGTGAGACTGCATGACATTCTACGCCAGTAGTCTATTCCTTAGCGTTGGCAGGAAAGAAGCTTGCTCAGCGGGATTGGGACCTCATCGACGCATCGGCGGGGCAAAAACCTCACTGAGAAGGTTAGCGGAGGTTCATCCTCACCGACAGTGTCGAGGGGAGGAGCATCCCCACTAGCAATGTCAGGTGGCTAGAGGTCGAAAGAGCATCGATTCCTCACTGACAGCTCCAGTAACGACGGAGGAAGTCTCCACTGAGCTGGAGTTCTATATGCACAACAATTGACTTTGACCGTAATTATAGTGGTGGTATTAGAGAAAAATTAGAGGATATGTAATATATGAATATTGTAAGAAATTGAGTCTTCTTTCTCATGAAACTAAAATGAGCTTGATTGGAGTTGCGCAAAGGAAGTGATGGTCAAAATGCTAAGAGGATTTGCAATAGGTAACCTAGTATATGTTGTGTCTATTTTGATTTCTACCTGAGTTACGAATAGGCTAAAGGTGATATTGGCAAACACATAGTAGAGGGATTTGTCGGGAATTGAATTCTAACATAGTGCCAAGAATAATAAACTCATTTGGACTACTAAATCAAAAGATATGGTCAAAACATTGCAAGGGTATGTGAGTGACAACACAGAGCTGATGAGCTTTGCCTTGACTTCCACTCGGATTTCATCTAGGCTAATCAAGAATTGAGAAGATGATAGAAGGAAAAGTTGTACAGAATTGAGTTTTAATGCAAACAAAAGAAAAATGGCACATGCTTGGGCATCCCACTTTCGTAAATTGTATTTCTACTTTTATTTCACGTTGGCCATTCCACGAGCACAAGCACAACTTAGGGTCGTGATTAACGGGCACATGCTTGGGCGTCCCACGTTCAAATTTAAGAATCATCAAGGGCATGATTGAAGGAAGCCACAGCCTTGCTGATGATCATACTTGCACATAATAATATATCTTCCATTTGAAGCTCCCAAAGTTATCTCAATTCATCATGGATCACCCAATTGTATAAGGAGAGGAGAATCGAGATAGATACTGATACACCAATCATTCCATCAAAATCTCAATTCATCTTCTACATTTGGATACTTGAGCCTCTGTTGGTCTTCTTGTTTCATGATGTCAATACTGTAATATGGATATTGTCTATGGTGATGTAAAGTACGTTGGACTACTAGCTAGGGAGGTAAAAAGGAGCTATATAGGGTGGAGATTCTTTAGTTAGTGATTTTTAAATCCTGAACATTTATTTGGGTTAGGCTTCAACATTTTAATTTAGTTAGAAGCAAGGTTGATGTCACGGCACTTGCAAGGAATCACTGTTGCATTCACAATTGGCGCTAGCTGTTGGTTGGAAATGGAGTTGCTGCAGCAAGTGTTGTCGCTTGATTTCTATTCCCAATGTTTGGTGAGCAACAGGAAAACGAAGTCTGTTTAATTATAGTAAACCTTTTAACTACTTTTGTTACATTTAAGGGGCATTACTTCGAAGCAATATTGAATTTGCTTCCTGTTTGCAAATCCTACAATAAAAGTCGCATACATCTGAAGAATGTGTTTGGAACTACTTACTTGCAATTGAAGTTACGCTTCTTCTTTTTTTTTTTTTTTTTTTTTTTTTTTCCTGTTTCAGCAAATTAACCAGCTAGCCTCTTAATGAGAACATGGCAAAAGACGGGGTATACATTTTATTCAATAATCACCACAGCAACATGATTGGAAAACATGATACATATACCTGAAATGGGATTTTTGGAAACCCATTTGATATAACAAATGAGACTGGCACACTTTTTAACTTAAAATTATCTTATATATGAGTTTATTTTGGTTTTAGTACCACATCACTGGTAGAATTGTTTGCATGGTATTGAGACACCTATAAATATATGTATCCCTTAATCATAATAAATAAACTGGTTGGTTCTAATTATTTCATAACATCGTATTAGGACGCATTATGAAATAAATCTCAACTGTTAATCTCAACCATCCTAATCTATGACTGACTTTGATTTTGATGCTGACTCCGACTCTGCAATCGCATCACCAAGCGTCTACTTTAGTTTATGTTTCTTCTCTATTTCGTGAACTTTAGTTTATGTTTCTTCTCTGTTTCGTGACGGCAGGGATTTTGACTGGTCGCTCCTCGATTGCAAATGTGTAGTTCACTTTACTCCTTTTGCTTACTATTGCTTCTAATAAAAAAGTTTATCTGTTACCTACTACGATTTGTAAGAAGTAAGTTTATCTCCTACCTACTATTGATTTTAAGAAAGAAATTTATCTGCTGTCTATTACAGTTTCTAAGAAAAAATTTTATTTATTGCCTGCTTCTAAAACAGAAATTTATTTGTTGCTTACTAATTCTAGAAAAAAAGTTTAATCTAATGTCTAGTATTGTTCTAAGAAAAAAATTTATCTGCTACCTACTAATACTTCTAAGAAAGAAGTTTATCTGTTGTCTCCTACTATTTCTAAAAAAGAATTTTATATGTTGCTCCTGTTATTGCTACTCGAATATAGGTGTGCTCTGATGATTGCTTCTGTTGTTACTATTCGAATATGGGTGTACTCTGATTATTCAAGTGATTTGTCTACTGCTACTATTACCATCTACTGTTGTTGTTTCTACTCTTCCACTTCAACTTATTTTGTATTATTGAAGAGGAGACCGTATTTTCTAATTTGTGTTATAATTAACTTCTGATATGGTGTTGAGACAGTTATAAATATATATTTCCCTCGATTCCTAATAAATAGATTGGTTGTTTCTGAATATTTCATAACAATTATAATACAAATTATTGATTCCTTTGTACTTCATTTGACACCTGTCCCTGATTGGGTTCGCGAGCAGCATTCAGATGGAGATAGCAATCCTTCTTAAATTTGATTATATAGTACTCACGCTACCTAACATTATGGAAACAAGTGCAGCTAACAACTTGTTGGCTTTTAAAAGTGGCCTGCCCCCGTCTTGAAGTGAGCTGTGTTCCCACTGATCTGATTTCTTTGAGCAAGCTCCTTGCACCCAGGAATGCACCCAAGTAAGCGCAGCTAACAGCATTCAGATGGAGCGCATGGGGCCGGAGTTCATGTTGACTCTCAAATTTGCAGCTACCCTCCTCCTGATCCTACTCCTCACATTCATCTGCTATATACGCCCTCTCCATCAGGATAATGAGCCAGGTCAACTTCCTCATTAACATCCCTTTCAGAGAGGGGTTGATGGTCGTGGTCTTGTGAGTAGCAAGGACCGTGGAGTATGTGTGCTTGTTGTTTGAAAAGGGCTTTCTCCTGCACATTGTAGCTAGGGAATTACAGGCTGCTGTTGTATTATGCTGCAGTTCTCTGGCCTCCTGTTTGTGGATATTTAATTTGGACCTTGCTTGGTGGCGTACGTTGTGCTATATTGTTATGCATGGTGCCTGTAATGTATGTCACTGATATTGTTCCTCCTCCTGATAATAGTGTGGAAGAGAAGGGAGATTTTGGAAAGAAAGGCCAACGTTGACTAGATTTGTGTAGGGGTGTGACGAGATCAGTTGATAATAAGGAAAGAGATGCATGGAAAACATATAATACAAATTAATACCCTCCTTCATTAAGATATATAGTTATTGTCTGCCTTGGATGTCATCATCGAAATTTCCAAAATTGCGTGATTTTGTATGGTTTCGGAAAAAGAAAATATACATCATATTTTCTAGGTGGGTTGTGATATTTAAAACTACTAGGAAATTTTTAAATTTCATAGTTTTAACTCTCTCTTTTTTTTCCCTTCTATTTTGGCTTAATTATTTTTCAAACCAAAGAATGAATGTTAAAAGATTTTCTAAAATCTTGTAAATTTCAAAATTTATGCAATACCAAAACTATGATTTCATGTTAAATCATCCAACTGTGAGCAAACAAAACTTCATTCAAGAAAACCAAGTGACTTGCTTGCCTAGGAGACTAGTACTTTAGAATAATTAAGTAAACATTGCATCCTAATTCTTAAATTATACGATTACTTCTTCTTCCACATCTCAACCTCCCACGAATCTTGCAGGTCGTGAACATGGTCGTACCTTGAGAAGTCAGAGCCTAAAGTAGAACTTTGAGGGAGACCTAACTATTCTAACAAATTTATTTTTAGTGCAGTTGATGTATAATTCTTTTTTTGTATTAATAACAAATTTATCAAGAGCTCCATGCTAAGATTTAATTAACTATTCAGTTCTTCGTTTTTTTTTTTCCCAATTTTTCAAAGCCATATTCCTATTTCTTATTAGACATAATTTAACTACAAAGAAAATTAATAAAATACAAAATGTATAAAAATAATAATTACAAATATTTTTTACTTTTTCTATAACGCAAAGAACAAATATCAAAATTAATATAGAGTTAGAGTAATAGAACCGTGTTGGAAGAAAATTGGATGCAGTTTGGTTGAAGTCACTGGTTGGATGCGATCAGAATCAAACATTGATTCAATTTCCTAGAAATAAAATAATATAATTAACAATAATATATAAATTAATAATATTAAAAAAATTCCCACGTACATTAGCACATTCGGAATTGACGAAGGCGGCACTGCAACAGCAAATAGTAATTAAACTATGAAAAGAGAGTCAGAGGGACAGAGAGGGAAAGTGGGAGAGAGGGACAAAATGATAATAAGAATTGAAGATTTAAATGTTGAGAATTGAGAATTTAAAAAGAGATTGAGTTTTGAGAACACGAAGAAAGAGATTGAGAAAATAAAAATTATAGAGCAGAGAAAAAGTAGAAATTGGAAACGGATACGAATGATTGATAATTGGAATGGATTGAGAATTAGGGAGGAAAAATAAGAGAATTAAAAACCTGCAATTACATATATTACCATTATGATGGCTTGAATTGGAAAAAATTAAAGAAATAATATGAATTGGAGTCTTCTAAAATATTTAGTCTAAGGCTACTGTCTTGATTGCCTAAAGGAAGGACCGATCCTGCCTCTGAAAAAAACTAGAGAGGTTCTCCCCGTGAAATTTATTGGGGGAGGGGCTGGATGGGCCACCACCGATCCTCTCCCTTCCCTCATCCCTTGGATCCAAATCTCTCCATAATTCAAAACCGAAAGAGAGATGCGATGGAGAGGAGAGAGTTGGTGATGCACCTCACATGCCTACAAACCGAGGAAGGAGATCGCTAGTCTCGACCAGGTGAGTCAAGGCTATCTAGTGGACCAAGAGCCAACACAAGTCTACCCAAGCTATACTAGAACGGGAGCCAGAGCAAGAGCCATGTTCATAGATTGGGTCACCTGGATTGGATCAACTGGAGCTCCCCGCAGGAGTTGGGGGTGAGAGCAAGAGCGGAATCTCTCACCGTTGAGCCTTCCTCCACGAGTCGACCACCAGCGACAATGTGGACCGGTGCTCTCTGTGGAGGGAGCGAGAGTGAGAGCGGGATCTCTCACTGCTGAGCCTTCCTCCGCGAGTCAATCGATGACAACATCATGGAATCATCGAATCTAGAAGATTGCGGATCTCGAGGGAATGAAGTGGGTATGAAACATGACAAAAGGCACGTGGGTAGGATGAGCCCAAAAAGGCTTAGAGCTTTGAATTCTGAATTTCAAATTTCAAATGGGCCTTGTTGGGGTGGGTACTGAATTTTGAAATACAAATTTCAAATGGGCCTTATACGGGTAGACACTGGCCCATGTGAACGCAAATCCACGTGGTCTATTTCACATTGTGGACGTGTTGAGTTCTGTTAAAAATGATTAATGTGATGTATTATGATGATCATTGCCATGGACCGATATATTGGAAGATTAGTGATGGGATATTGGAAGATTAAGTGATGGGAGGGAAAGAGAGACAATCAAACTACTAGTAAGACTATATAGATGTAGGTCACAACGTAATAGAAAGCTAGTCGGAGAAGCTTAATTTGTGAAACGCTACGGTGGGGATGGAGCCCAATTCCCCGTGGGAAGTGCTTGAGGTCACAAGTGAGCATAGTGGCCGGGGCTGTGACAGCACCCACGTGGGGGTATCGAAAACTTATTGGTCCGATGAATAGTCACTCCATGTTAAACGATTACTTTATAAAAATGACTAGTCTGTAGGATGTTTGGGGTAAAAAATAGTATAAGGGGGTCTTTGTTTACCATACTACGACCTTGGATATCATGACGAGTAACATGTCACTTGTAATAATCTGTAGATCTAATATCTCTGTATTTTGTTTTAAAAGCTCTCGTCAGATATTATTTTGCTTTAGATTTATTTTATTGTTATATCCACTCACTAGTGAAGGACTATATATATGTTCTTTATAAGTAGCCTATTTTATTAACATTTGATCATGGAACGAGGGGGATTGCCCACTGTTTATTCTTTAAAAAAAAAAAGTTAAAACATCCAAATTCAGCCAAATTTAATATAGACGAATCTAATTTCATTATAAGATCAACTCTTGTTTGGGTCTACCGTCAACGATTAGAGGTGAGCCTAATATATGATTCACTAAATGTTTCCGTAATGTATGGCCAGCTAGATAGGCCTGGTCTTTTAGACAAGGCTTCTTATCACAACCATTCTAGAAAGTCACCTATTATTCCCACTCAAAATGCTAACGGTAGAGTTTCCATGAATTTCTCATCCAAAAATACCAGTTACAACTGGCATGTGGGGGCGGGGGGAGGCTGGTTAATTGGTGATGTAATGGGTGAAAGATAGTCCGTACGTCTTCTCATCACAATACAATTTTTTATGTCTAACTATGATATTTGTACAAATTCCTTACCCCAAGAGTTAGCTATGATTACTTAATGAGGTCATGAAATATATACAAAGTACTCTATTCTTCTTGCATATCTACATTGGACTAAAACTCTCAAAAATGTTAGTTAGATAAGTAAAATTGGTGACTTTTTTTTAATATAAATTAATAAAGTTAGATACATGTCTACATCGAAAATTTTGTAGATTTACAATCACCTGTATCGTATTTATGGACTAACAGTTATTGGATTTATAAAGGTGATTTTGACCATCCAATAAATTGTTAGAAATTGAACTATTTCATGTGGATAGAATGTATTTAGATCATTAGTTTGGATTGCCAAATCATGTCTAAAATCCCATAAATTTTTGACCCATCAGCAGTTAAAAAAAAAAAAAGAAAAAACAATTCTAGATTATGTTGCATGGAGTGGTTTATCCATAGGAATGATCCAAACTACTGAAAAATGCACTTCACTATTGGAGATTTTCTGCATAACAGTGCATAATATCCTCATTAATTTAGGAGCTATATTTATATATTGCGAAATCATAAGCTTGGGGATTGCAAATTAACTCTTGTTATTTACTATTAATAATTAAACAACAGCCAATTATGTAAAAACAAAGGGAAAAAAAAAAGAAAAAGAAAAATGTTGTAGGCAGCCAAAGGTTGTTTTTATTTACGTTGCTGAATCCATGGTACGTCCGTGATCTATTCCGTCCATATCCTTATGATGTGACATTTGAGCTTAAATTTCTCTCTTTTTTATTTTTACACCAAGTTGCCAACCATATCAATTATTATTTGAATTTAATGTTATGCTATTTATGGGTATTTTGTTGGCTGGTCTTGTTTGTTTGTTGCCGTTAGGATAGGATTGACTTAGGTACATTATTTCATTAATAAAATAAATATGTAGGGAAGAGGAGATGTGCATATCTAAATAATAATAAGGGTTAATTACATTCAGATGATCCTCTATAGTATGAGATATGTAACACTTAGACCCCTGAAGTTTAAAACTCTCACTTATATCCCCTGAAGTATCTAAATCACCCTGTTTTAATTACATTCAGACCCCCTGGTACAGGGGGTCTAAGTGAGAGTTTTAAATTTCAGGGGGTCTAAGTATTACATGTCCCATACTACAGGGGGTCTGAGTGTAATTAACCCTAATAATAATAGAGTTAATTATAGTTAGACCCCCTGTAGTATTGGAGGTGTGTAACTTAACATCCCTGAAGTTTAAAACTCTCAAAAACCCTTAGACTTAGTTATTTTCACTCTCTTTTTTTACTAAAGTGTATTCATGTCCCTTAAATTCCTATTCTGCACCATCCATTCTTTTAACTAGTACACTTATCAAAGGGAGAAATGAAGGTAGAATAGAAATTTGAGAGATAAGAATGCACTTTAATAAAAAAAAGAGAGTGAAAATAATTAAATCCAGAGATTTTTTTGAGAGTTTCAAACTTCATTAGGGTTAAATTACATAATCCTAATATTATAAGTGTCTGGCTATAATTAACCCATAATAATAATAATACCTAAGATTGCGTCGGATTATATATGTTTATTAGCATAAAACAATCTTTTAATGATTGTGATTATCCAATCTTAACCGTCAGCGGCACAGCTAATGAGTGCGCAGGCCAAACAAAATCCCAATTAAGCCCGAACACTTCATAGTACTACTACCAAACACAAACATCATCATCATCATCGTAATAATAAGCGCTCCCACTCTCACCACTGCCTTGCTGCTACAGCCTACAGCACCGCTCCCCTCCTACACTCACCTCACGCCTCGCCACTCCCACTCCTAATTAAATAAATTCCTAATAATTCTGCCTGCCTTATCTGTTCCTCTCTTCTCCTCTCTCTCTCTCCTCCTCCTCCTCTTTTCACCGGTGGGTCGGGGAACTGGGTGGTGGGACCCACAATCTCAGTCTTGAATCCGATCGACGCGGCCACCGCCCACCGCCAAGAAATAGAGAGAGTGTGTGTGCGTGGAGATGGGGTTTCCGAGCGCTGAGATGTCTGCTGCGTCGTCGTCTTGGCCGTCCGTCGACGAGGTACTGGATCCATCTTCTTATCTATCATTGCCTCTTTTTGTTTATTCTTGATCCATATTTTTCCTTTTTCTCTTTCATGCCAAATTCCTATGGTATCAAGTCCCTTCTATATTTTTTAAACTCTAAATTGGGTTTTGACGTCCGTCCCTGTTTTTTGATTTCAGCATTTCTTGTTTTCATCTGCTGCATTGCTTCTTCTTTGATAATTGATGATATTAGTAGGTATTTCGTATTAACTAGGGTTTCTAGCCGCCGAAATCTTGGTCTTTTTCTTCAAATTTGGGTTTCTAGCCGCTGAAATCTTGGTCTTTTTCTTCAAATTTGGGTTGCTAGCCGCTGAAATCTTGGTCTTTTTCTTCAAATTTGGGTTTCTAGCCGCCGAAATCTTGGTCTTTTTCGTAGGTTTTCGGCAGGCATTGCGGATTGTGGGTTTTTTCTGGTAGTTTTTATTTCCCATTTTTAAAAAATAATTTTTTTTTATTATTCTTCCGTAATGTTTGCATAATAACTTAGAATTCTGGGTATCAGTCTATTTTTTTTCTTATTTTTTTCTTATTGCACGATTTCATTGTAATTCAGCTTGATGTGGTGAAGAGGAAGGTTGCTAAAATGAGTGGAAAAAATGATGATATTATTAACGATGTTAGGGTGGTTGTCTCTCCCTACAGGATTTGCCCACTCGGTGCCCACATTGATCATCAGGTAAGATTAGCTGTCATTTTCCAATCAATCTTTTGAATCAATTACTATTAATTGTACTGATTAAAATGGACTGATAGCTATTTAGTCTACTTACATGCTACAGAACTTATTTTTTTTAATTTATTTTTAATAAATATATATGTCTCTTTGAAAATTTGACGCACAAATTAAGAATTATACATTGAAAAGTGCTGGTAGCTAGTTTTGGATCCAAATTTTGACCTAAAAATAAATCTGGCCTATTTGGGTGCCCAAAACTCAAACTTTTTGGGGGTATTGTTTGGTTTTATTGTTCAAAACATTAGGTAAAAGATTGAGTTCTCTAAAAGCATATTTGGTTTTGACTCTCAGTCTTACATTGGAAAGGAAAGCAGAAAGACTCGAGTTTATTTGCAAATCTCTTTCGCTCCCCTTAAGACTGGGTTTTCCTATATGTCTAGATATAATTTTCTTTTACTCTTTTCTTTATTTATTTGTTTTTACTAGTTTTTTTGCATGTTTCTTTTAGAATGTTATCTCTTACCTTGAAAAAGGTGGGAACACTCATCTATGGGAGTTATTACAACAAGTAGATCTATCACAACAGATCTTCTACTCTCATCTATAAAAAGAGATGACCTTTATATTTTTAATAAACAACAAAAAAAATTATCTCTCTTTTTAAAAGATATCTCTCTACATTATCTGTGGATTGTGGGCAACAATTTTTTTTATCTGAGCTTTGACTTCTTGCCTCATCCATGTGCAAGTGTCTGCAGCCTCTGGTGTTCCTCTAACGCTAGCTAACAATCACCATCCATGAAAAGGCTGGCCTCTGTCTTCTAGGACAACGATTCATGACCGCACCAAACATGCCAGATTTAATTTTTTATATAATAGATTATTAGGGTTCAAAGCTTAAACAATGTATTTAAATCATGTTGTTAACAATCACACACCTTTCTTTAAACTCAAATTGTTAATTCACAAACGACCACTTAACCATGGCCAACTGAATGTGAGACACATGTTCCAACACTTAACACATTGCTTCAAAACCTTTGGTGAGGAATTATACATGTTACAAACATAGGTATGCATGCATGCATGAATGCATAAACACACAACACATATGCATATTCAAAAACACATACACTTGTTATTTTATTTTAATATTAGCAGTGTGTGCTGTGACTTACATCTGCTACTCGCACCTCAATTTTCAAGATATTTTGGAGTTCATGTTTTTGTGCTGGAATATTGCAATTTTCATTCCCTTTGTTAACGGGATCATAATTGTTGAAGTGTCATCATGCTTGATCTCTTAGTCTCGTTTTTCAATCTATTTGCATTCTTTCTGGTCTTTCTCTTCATGCTGCAAGAAGTTTATATTTTGTCTTCTTATTTTCAGTTTATATTTTGTCTTCTTATTTTCATACCTGTTCACAGGGTGGAACTGTTTCGGCTATGACTATTAACAGGGGAATCATACTGGGGTTTGTTCCTTCCCAAGATGCTCTGGTCAGAATCCATCAACATGTTTGAAATTGCTATATTCTCCAACTTATTAAGTAGACCATCTAATCCTTAATGTCGTTGGTTAGCGAACCCAACCCTCCATGAGATGTTTGTCTTTGACAACATTCTATGACTGACTGTCAAACTTAACATCAACCCTCTTAAAGTGGCCCAAATTCAATATAGTAAGGCTTACAATAATGGTTCTCCGCCTTACACACCAATATAGCAAGACATTGGGTTACACACTTATGTTTGGTACAAGACCTTTAGTGGTCCTTTTTTTCCAATTTTTTTTTGCCTCAACTATATTATGATGAATTTTTATATAGAACTGTTTTTGCTATCTTATTGCTGGTTATTGTAATTTTCTTAAACGATTCTTTTTTGCCTATAAACCCAAGAAACAACATAATGGGCATCAGTGTTTGAATTAGACTTACATAGCTTGTCATGGCTAGCACTTGCATCTAGGCTATCTGGCATATGTGCCTCTTTTTTGTAAAATTTATTCCTATGGTTCTGCTGAAACCTTTAGAGTGAACCTAGGTATTGTGATAAAGTTCCACCAACAGGAGACCGTCGTTGCCTTAAAAGCAAGAGAACATTTGGCTCTCTCTTTGAGTAGTTAGCTTCCTCATTTATTATCTGCTAATTTCTGAATACATGGTCATATATCCTCAATTTTAATTTTTTCATATTAGAAATTTGGTGTATCAAATCTAAACTTGCTCTCAACTCTATCATAAATGGTAGAATTGGTCATGCCATTGGAATTTCTTTTGGAGGTACAGTTATAAAATAGGTTGAATAGTCCTTTATACACTTAATTGAAATTATAATCAAGGTTGACCTATGAGTTGGCTTCACATACACATTCTTTATGTCAAAACGTGTGATGTAAACATAAACAACTTTCACAATCTAGGTTTGTATGCAGTGTTGAATTTCTTCTATAAAATTCTAGAAAATAATAATATAAATTTTAAAAATAATAAAAAGGGGAAAGAGTTTACTGGCCTTAGGGAAGGTGTGTAACATTCTCTTAAAGGATGTGTGCTGACCGCGTGTGATTAACTAAGGCAAGTATGTTCAGTAGCAATAAAATTATTTTTCTACGGATGTCCTCTGATGTAGAGCTTTCGAGAAAGTTGATCGCCGGTTAGTTCTGACATGCCCAAATTGGAGAGAATGATGGAATAAAAATTTGAATTCAAGAATTTTGCCATGTAGAAGATCTTTATTTTGTCTTCGTTATTTTATTTTTTTTATTTTTCACATTCAACTTTTTATGGAATAGTTTGGTTGTTCCATGTAGGAACCAACAATTATGATACATTAAATCAATCATAAACACTATAACAACATAATAATCACAATAATGACTATAATAACTACAATGAAATTAAATGAAGATGTTTACAATTATTCTCATAAAAAAATATTTAGTAATAATACTAATAAAACAGTTTGAAATTTTATCCTTTTAAATTAATAGTTTGCCAACAGTGAGAACATAGTTGACATTATTCTTCCAAAGTTTCTCCATTTTAGGGTAGTGTTCCATAGTTGCTTATAATCTGATTTGAAGCATGGAAGCATGGGAATTTAGGATATCTTATGAAAGTACCCCATTGTCTCAGTGACAAGTGGTACAGTTCTCGTAGACAGGGCACAAAGACATCAATAAACTTATTCTAATTGGATAATGACACAATATGTTTCTTTCCTATGCACTACTCATTTCATGCCTACGGTAGGTAAGGATCCTAGACTCCTAGTGATAAAACATGAGAAAAGATGAGGCACAATTTTCTAAATAAATAAGAACTGAAATGGTTTAATATGTTATTAATTGTACCTCCTTGATTCCTCAACGAACTATCATATGGCCTATGTACAGTGTGCACTCACAAGTTACAATGTGCATGTGGCATGGCTCAAACTTGCACCTTTCTTTTCCTGAGGACAAGCATGGTTACCCAGTATTTTGAACTTCCTTTCCTTCCAAAAGCCAATAACTCATTCCAGTTATATGTTCTGTTCACTTGATGTTGATGCATTCTTGCAGGTTTTGTTGCAGTCTGGACAATTTAAAGGAGAGCTGAAATTTAGGTATGGATCATTCTCTTATTCTTCTTTTCCCATAAGAACAATTATTTTGTAGAGTAGGAGAAGAAAGAATCATGAATCTATTTTCCAATACATTGACAGATTATGAATCACATAGATGGATCTGGTCAGTAGCCCACTGAACTCAATCTCTCAGTTGAAAAGACATAACAATCTTCTCATTTAAAAAGACATAACAATCTTCAGATGTTTAATGTATAGATTGCTTTGCCTTTCACGTTTTAAAGTTTCAAACTTAAGTTGATGTTGTTCAAGAAATTAACCCTTAGTGATGCCATGTTATTTTGATTATGTGCCATTCCTCCTTTTCCATCTTGGTTGATATTTCAATTTATTGTTCTTGTACAATACAAACGTAATGTTTGTTTTGGTTTTTGTTACCCCACTATTCCTAGACCATATATTATCTAATCCTAGAATATATCGTTGAAGTTGTAGGTTCAAAAGGCACTTACAGTATATACATTTAGCTTGATATTATTATCCATAAATAATAAATGGTACCCCATAAACTGTTGCAGTATAAGTATAGAAGACAAAATGGAAGAATGCTTAATAGGGGACTAAAGCAGCCCAATTTCTGGTTTGTTGGAAGTTTAGGTTTTCTTGACATTTGAGATGATAACAGTTGACTGGCCTAACGTCTGTGTTTATAAACTAATATCCTATGCATACCTCTCCCCGCCTAGCAAATTTGAACCCATTGCAGTTTAAAAATATAACGTTTACCGTTTCTTGAGCATATACTTAAATACATTTAGAAATTTAAGATAGATGATATATTAGTTGTGCAGAAAAAGTGTTGAGTGTCGGCCTTGAATTTCCAGGATCCTGCACTTGGAAGAAGATGGATCTTAAAACAATCAGTCTCGGGGATTGACACTGATACCTTATTCTTATGAAGAATCCATGTAATACAATTAATGTACTTATATAATTACCTAGCATTACCTTTCTTGAAACTTTATAAATATCTATTCCTGTAAAACCCAACCCTTTATAAAATGTAAAGAAGTCATTATCTGGTAATGACTTCTATACATGTTGGTGTATAAATTCATGAAATGAGTAATGGATATACAGGAGGAAATAAATGTTTCTCTGCATCCACGTTGAGCTTAATCCGGGGGATGCAATGGAGAGGTTATGTGTTTTTTGCTAAAATTTCAGCCAAAATGATTAACAAACTACCCAACTGCCCCTGTGAGAATGCAACCACACAAACCATCAAATTGATGGAGCTAGACTACAGAGAAGAGAAGAGTCAACTTTATGATCCTGAATCTACGCTGGACACCCAAATTAGAAGCCCCTGCCCATGAAAATGAAACTACCTAAACCATCAAATTGATGGAGCTAGACTACATAGAAGAGTCAACTTTATGAACCTAATTTTCTTTGGACTAAAGTAACCAAACCAATCATTTAGAAATCTTACCAAGCGTGAAGCAGCGTGTACTAACACATGCATCACCCATGCCAGACATATTACGTTAGGGCATTGCTAGTACACACTTAAACCAGTCCTTGAACATGAGACAGCCCTTCTCCACACTTTCTCTAAAGATAAATTGCTGGTATACACTTTTTCACAATTAAACTAACACCTCATTGATGGGGAATCCAGGACCAGTTGCCTCGAAATTCATAGAATGCTCTTTGGTTTGCTCCTGATATCTGTAATGCTAAATGATAGGGGCACCTGACTGTGTTCATGTATGAGAGACTTGGAAACAAAAACTTCCATAGAGATGAATAATGTTGTGCATGCAATTCCTACGTAGATACAAAGACATGTTTAAATTATTATTATTATTATTATTTTGAATTTTCATTTTCGAAGATAGGAAATGTTTGTTCCCAAAACCAGGAAGTGGACCACGAAAGTTTGGTTGTTGCTCTACAAAGTGGAACTGGATTCACAATCCATCTTGTTGCATTAAAGGTCTTCAGTTCCAAGCATCAAGCCTTTGATGTTGCACATGCAATTATATGAAATTTTCCCTATGTAGTTCATGTCTACTACCTGCAACTTGAGATCCACATCATTGTTTAAGTATATTCTCTATAAATATATTGTATCACAACTTGGTTTCAATTAGGTCCTCATAGCATGGGTGTCTTGAAATTTGATTGTAAGGTTTCTTTAATAAAGGAGATAGTGTTTGAAAAAAAAATTTGAGTTGATTACAAAACTTAAGAAGCTACTAAGTAATTAGGTGTGCCAAACAAAGAATTAGTTGTGTCGAAAATAGCTTCGTTGACTAAAGAATTAGCTGTGCTGAACATAGCTTTATCAAGTGCCTGCTTTGTTTCATCGAAGAACATAGGTTCACCGAACATGTGTTTAGCTCTGTCTAATGATAACTTCATTGAACACTTGTTTTACTCCGCCGAAGGGCATAGCTTCATTGAGCATGTGTTTTGCTCTGTCGAAGCATATAGCTATATCGAGTGCGTGTTTTGCTCTGTTGAAGGACAGAGCTTTGTCGTACACGTGTTCTACTGTGTCGAGTATAGTTTTGCTGGGCCAGTCTTTGCTATGCCAAGAGTTAAGCTTATTGCACCGGAGACAGACTTGGCTATTCCGGATGTGAAACTAAGTGGGCAAGAGATGGTATTAACTATTTCGAGGGTAAAAGTAATTGCCCAGGAGACAATATGGACTGCTTTGTTGGCAGAATGAGCCTCACAGATAGCTTTGATTTTGAGTATTGATTTGCAATAGCATGAACCCTCTCGAGGAGTTTTTCATACCTGTCTAGGTCAAATTCTATCACCAAGGTATCCACGATGGCATTAGCGGCCACATCACCAAATTGTGCATGATCTCCTTGGTAGTGGAACAGAAACTCTCTAGCAGAGTCACCATTTTGTTTACGGAAAAATTTAAATTGATTTACAAATCTTAAGAAACTATCGAGGATATTTTTTAGACATCGAATGTCAATATCAGCATGTAAGTATACATGCATATATCATAAAAAATAAATCTTAATAAGGTAATTCATGCCAATGTTGAAAATAACGTGTTGTGAAACCTGTTATGTTATGAAACCTAACAGGAAGTCAACGTTACTTAACAGTCGAAAATAACTATTATTTTAGGTTATATTAAATTACGTTATGTTACATTATTTACAGTAATTTTTTAAATAATTTTTATATTGATGTCGATTATTTATTTTTATTGTTAATGAATTGCTGCATTTTTTTTTTACTTGGTGACTTGTTTACTAATTTGATTGTTTGTGGCATTGTTAACTTGCTAGTTTGTGATTACATCCTTATTTATTTGTTATAATTCCTTTTTAATTACTGAAATTTCTTAATTGCTGATTAAATTGAATTTTCAACTAATCTAAAATAAACAATTGGAAATAACATAAATTTAGTATTACAAAATATAAATTACAATATTGATAATAATTGAAAATAAATTTGATCTTGTTTTCTTGTTTAAATGATGACTGAAATTATGAGTATAAATGTAATTTAATTATGAAGATAAATATGATAATTATTGTGAAACTTGTTAGAAATTTAGAATTAATACTAGAATATAAAATGTTTTTACATTTTTCTTTTAGAATTTTTAATTCAATTTCAATTTATAAAATTTATTTTATATAGTTTTATATTTTGTTTATTAAATAAATAGAAAATTGCATAATCTACGTTATGCATTACGCTATATGCGATATAACCTAACAAAAACAAAACGTTATATTATCGTTATCGTTATTTTAAACGTTGATTCATGTATACATCGTAAAGGGCTACGTAGAACATCATATATAGATAAGTTTAGGATATACTTATCTCGACAATTTAGTATTACGTTTTGATTTTGGTGTTACAATGAAAGAAAAAGTATTTTTTTAGTAAAATTATAACCATGATTTCAAATTAACACAAAAAACATCTCAATTTATCTATTGTATAAAAAACAAAACAAAAATTAAAGAAAAAGAAAAACATATGGTAACCGCTATTTTGCATTCGATATAGCGGCCTTAATATGGGGTCCAAGCCGATAGTGTGCTCCTATTTTTTCAAAAATACTAACCGCTATGAAATTGTTTATATCATTGCGTTTTGTGTTCCAAAACACAATATCGGCCACAATATTGATATTGCGGCCGATATTTAAACCATTGGATATGTGTTAGGATCGATATGCACACCTAGAGGGGTTGAATGGCATTGCTATAAGTTTTAACTTTAATTAAAATATTATCAAAGTTATATGCAGCAAAAATAAAA
The DNA here is from genome assembly GCA_036321105.1 of Dracaena cambodiana. Lineage (NCBI taxonomy): Eukaryota > Viridiplantae > Streptophyta > Magnoliopsida > Asparagales > Asparagaceae > Dracaena > Dracaena cambodiana. The sequence continues at coordinate 129,053 of JAYEPQ010000013.1, forward strand.
AACAAGCACAAGCACCACAAAAGACATGGGACTTATAGTGGTTCGGGAATTCCTATTTGTATTTTTCGTCTCGGCAAGAGGGTCTTACACTAATAATATAGGTAATCCTAGATCACACTAATAATATAAGCAATTACAAGACGACACTCTAGTCTACGCCAACTAGTCGTCTCTGCACAACAATGTACACAATGTGTGGATCCTAGCCTCTACTTTTATTCCTTAGTTTACCCCGACTTGATTATGTCGTAAAACAACCAATTAAAAGATTGTTAAAATAGATTTTGAAATCTTGCATGACTCAATATCAATTAAGTATCAAATTAAAAAGATTTTACAACTCTTGTGAATGCCGCCTTCAAAAGGTGTTGATGAAGATCATGGAAGATGGTGACGATGATGTAGTTCAGGTTGAATACTCCACAAAGATATTGGTGTTTAAGTACATCTTTGTGAAAGCTATAGATGATGAAGGAGAAGGTTTAAAATAGATCTTCAAATACTGTTCTTTTTTCCTTAAAAAATTTCTTAAGAGCACCTTCAATTTTCTCCAAGATCTTTTTGAAAAGCCACCTCTTTTTTATCTCCCAAACCTTTTTCAAATCTAGGAATTTTATTCTTTTTTTATAGTTGAAATTAGCCTTCTTATGTTTGGAAACAAATCCCATCTCAAAAAGAGTCAAAAATTGCTTAAAAGACTCGAAAAGTTGGATATGCTATCCAACCACTGGTAGCTCTGCCCGTAAATACACCGATAGATGCTCTCAGGTTGAATTTAATTCTAAACTATCAGTACTCGTGGTTGGCCTGTTTCTGCGCAACTGCAAGTTTGTAAAACTACAATAACTTTTGCATCCTAACTCTAATTCAGATGTTCGATGCCATTTCGAAGAGAATTAATAGCACTACGACTTTGTAATATATTTTGTCAATTGATTCATTTTGTATTTGTCTCAAAAATACTCTTGAAGTTGCAACAACATCATCTTATTGATTTCGCTCATCGTCTTACATAATTCTTTTGCACATCCATACCTACACATCCTTCACAAACCTTGTCATACTAATATATGAGTTTATTATTTGTCAAATCAAAGATATTGTAGGAACATACATCCAACAAATCTAATATATAAATGATAGCCTCATAATTATCATTGATTTGTAAGGCATCTATATTGTTTGTCTAATTCCTTAATGAAGAATTATAATTATTGACATGAAAAAAATCCTATTTATTGCATTTTTATTTTAACTATATAGCTTTACAAATGTATGTCATAAATAAAAAATATTCACAATGTATGTCATAAATAAAAAACATTCACACTAATCAGACAAGGACATACAGTTCTATTATTTCCCTATCCATTACATATTATTATATTGAACTTTCATGATCTGCTCAATAACATATCTGTATCGAGTCATATGGATAGACAGTATCTTTAATTGTGTATCACTTGGTTCAGTAAAATGTGAGCAAAGCCATGCTTCCTTTATTGTTAGTTTTCAGAGAAAATCTCTATTTTTCATTTCAATTAGACCTTAATGCCCCTTCTTTCCATATTTTAGCAATATTTCGGTTTCTTTGGTTCGGGCTATTATTTTTAAACTTCAAAGTTCAAACTTCATTCAGACCAAATGCATTGTTTTGCCATTAATGGATATTACAGAGTTGATGAAACACAGTATACAAGGAGTGATAAACATAATCCTGAAACTAATATGAAATTCGATGAAGAGCTAGAATGGGGACGTTATGCCAGAGGCGCGCTGCATGCATTGCAAAATGGTGGATATAGTCTTACTAAGGTGAGAAAGATGTTTTGTTGTTATTTTTTATGCAGATATTTTGAGCTTTTAAGTTTTCAGTAGTTGTTTTTCTGTCTTATATTTTTATGTGCCTTCTATGCATAAATTTTACTATATGAACATTGATTACAGGTCAAGTCTATATTATTTATGTAAAATGGGGGAGGTGGCTGCTAGCTCCATATGTTAAACTAAAAAAATTTCTTTCATTCCTTTCAGAACTTCTATGAGACCTTATTGTTAGGAGTAAGAGTCCAGTCAAAGCCATTTTTTATTGTAGTTCTGCTGCTTGTTGGGATGTTGCCTGGCATAGGTGCATTCGCTCCTGGAGATATTTAATGGCTTGAAGATTGCTTAGAAAAACACTAGCTTGGATCACATTCTTTCTGTAGAAACCGACTCAAACATTTTTACAAAGCCTTGTTATGGAGTGAGATCCCTTAATAATTACATTGGATTCGTGATGGGGTTTTGTTGTTTCTCCTCTTTGCGTTCTTTTCTGCCCCTGATATATCATGTTTCAGTTGTTGAGCGGTATGCAAATTCTCCTTTGCTAGAAAGAATTTTTAAGCCACCTGTGTCTTCTTGATGTAAATGACCCTTATCCTACCTACCTAGATACCCTTACACAAATTCCTTGTGAAAGTGAACAACTGAACTGTTAATCTGCCAGAATTAACTATGGGCACAGTGAAGTTATCTGTAGAACAGCAATAACAAAGCCTGTCTGAAATTTTTGAGGCCAGCTACATGATCCTGTTCTTCCATGTCTGTTCAAGGCAATCTCCTCAACTAAGTTAGCTGCTATCTTATCCTCCTTAATTACCCCATACAAGATTGCATGGGCCTACCTCTTTTCCTTGTTGGACCATTATAATCCTTTCACTTCTCCTAACAGGCTTCTAGCGAGCTTTCACATGATTAATGTTTTTTTTGGCTTTATCAAGAAATTTCCCCTTCATACTTGTGAATCCTGATGCGGCATGTGCAGGGCATAGTTGGTTACATTTGTGGGTCTGACGGACTTGATAGTTCTGGGCTTAGCTCTTCAGCAGCGGTAAGTTATCCATATTAATTTTTTTTAATTCTTTAATATATACAAGTTTTCCCTTTTGTAAAATTTTGGATATAAATGCTTCTTTTTTTCCTTTAATTTCATCACTGTAATATGTTGTCATCTTAAACTCAAAGGGGCAACACAATATTCTTTAGAATGATGCACAATCGTTGACAGAAAATGCTTACAGAGTTTCTGTTGGAGGCATCCTTGTTTCTTATAGCATTAGAAACAAGAAATTTAGGGACGATTAGGTTGGAGAAAATTAGTTCCATCTGTACCTATTATTACCGTATACAGTGGAGAAGCCGTCTCTACCTTTTATTATCATATGTAGTAGAGAAAGCATGTATGGTTCACAACCAAGACCTAAATAGCTAAATACTCCTCAAATTGTAGGATTGATATCTATCATGTCTAGATTATTTCACAAGGATGAGAAAATATTAGGAGACTGCCTTAGTTAACACATCTGCCAACTTGCTCTGATGAAGTAGTGAAGAGAATGCAGATCATCTTCCAAAAATCCAAGCTTCCGCATCAAGTTTCAACCATATCTTCTCACATGTAGTATGAACCATAATTCTATATTCAGTTTTAGCACCAGAACAAGGCATACATTTTGTTTTTTATAGCAATGGCAATGCTAGAGTTTCATACTATAGCAGTGGTGGCTCTATAATATTTTTTTATGGGGGCGGTGCCAGATTGAGAGAAAGTGGAAGAAGGTGGCAGCGGCAGTCAATTGCATTAGGGTTTGGTTGGATATCTCTCTAATACAATGACAACTTTAGAGAAAGAATCGGGAAAAATTAGGTTATAGAGAATTATTTCCCTTTCTACCTATTATTATTATATATAGTAGAGAAGTGGAACAAGTTTATAAGCCAAGACCTAAATATCTAAACAGCTAAATACATAATATTTAACAGTTTCTTTTTGTTACAGGCGTCCGATTAAGGTATCTGCTATGCAATATCTTGAAAAACAAGACTGCATGGAATTAAATTTTTGGTGAAGAGGGCATTCTGTAAATATTTTGTATCAAGCTGAATTGTATATAACATATGACCTACTTGTGCATATATAAGCGATTTAGTTATTTATTAGAGTCACATAATGCAAGTTTTAGTTTGATTAAGGCCATGTTTGGTTGGGGATAATTCCATTTTGCATTTGCATGGAGGAAATTTTTAAATTCTGGTAGGACATTCTAATTTCCATGCCAAAGTTGGTTCAATTACAACCACATACTGCATGGGAATTAGGAATTCTCACCAAATTTCAAAATCTCTCTCTCTTTTCATTTACAAATGCAAATCCCAATGTAACTACACCTAACAAACACAACCAAATTGTGAGGATTGTTTACTATTGTTTCAAAGCTTGATTGAAGGAATCCAGAAGCATAATGATATTGATGGATTTTAGTTCAGATTCTCAAACATTCCGACAGCCACACCACCCTGAGAAGAATACTCATCCCCATATCATGTTAATAATGCAAAGTTTTGGGAGTTATGCTATTGGATTCCAGTTTTCACCTCACCAATATTAAGACAGCAATTCCTTTCCCCTTTCATATCTGGTCCTTCATTTCTACAACATATCCATGTAAACAACTGTCTTTTTATGAAGAAAGGTGATGGAGATCCACCTTGAAGACTTGTGAGGAAGAGAAGCTTTGTTCATTTTATTTTCTTTAGGATTGTTCAGTCGAGAATTTTGGTGTTAATTCTTCTTCTTTTTTTCTTTTTATAATCAGTTGCACCTGTGGTTCATGTAACCTTTTGTTATAAGTATGTTGAATAGAATATTAGAATAAAGAGGAAATTAATTAGAGGATGATTATTGAAGAAAATTGTATCTTTTCAGAGCATTTGATTTGTTATGAATCTCTTTATGAGTGATTTGTGAGAGTGAGTATGTGAATTATATGAATGTGAGGCTCGAACGTTATCCTTTTTCAAATCCTAGTTCTCTAAGTTCACAGAAACTCCAAGTCTGTCAAAACCCCTTGCAAACCCTCATTGCTTCTATCATTTGTCAGATTTGATATCAGAGACAGGTCTTACATTCTAATTCTCCATATTCTTTTGATTTTTTCAGTTTCAAAAGAATTTTAAAATTCCAAAGCCTTAACCCTTAAACCTCACTGTGCCGCTTTCATCATTGTCAACATCATTGTTGTTTGACATCATTAGTCAACAATCAGCCCAACTGTCATCATCATATTGTCACTACCACAATACGTTACTGCTATCTTAGTTGCTAAGACCAGATCCAACTTAACTTGAGTGAGATCTGAACTGGGTCTGCTCGCCTATTGCAATCTCAGCGGTCGTTGTTGTCATTGTCTTGCAATTGCTGGCTTCAATATAACCTCACAAATTCCTTGAGGCAACCAACAGTCAAATTCGACATTCTTCAGTTTCTCCCAAGTCTGATATTCCTTTGCCCATGTTCCCAGAGTCCGATTCGACTCCTGTGGAGCCATTTCGATCTCATTGGTACGTTCCGAGTTGTCTTCAACTTGTCGGCTCATCTCCGAGCCATTTGAGTTAAGTCAATCTTGAATAGACATTAGCTGCTGGTTGGTGTTGAACTTACTCAAGCTGATCCAAGCCAACTCAAGTGTATCCAAGTAAATGAGCCGTTACCGGCCAGTTCCAAGCTGCCTGAGTCGCCCGAGGTGACTCGAACCAGCTGGAGTTGACAGAGCCAACCAAACTGAACTTTTGCTATTTGGTTTTTGATGCACTTTTATGTTGATTTTTCAGATTCAGCCAAATATTCTTCCTCCAAAAAGACAAAATCTATAGTCCAAGGGTAGTTAATGTTGTATTAAACATAAAATGGATGAATTGTAGAATGGTAAGAGAAACACGTGAGTAGATCTCAGAATTGAAGAGAAAGCCTAAGTAGAATGCACGACTTCTTGGTATTTGTGAGCTTAAAATTGAATCTTGTTCTTAGTCTAAGGCCTATTCAGATCCAAAGCCTACAGATGGGCCAGATCCAAAGCTTAAAACCCTCATTGGGTCTGAATGCTAAATTTTCCAGATCCATAGCTGAACACATAATACTCAGTGGGCGACATCCGGAAGTTCTTGTCTAGTCGTTAGGCATTACTAGAGGAAACTTCTCCACAGTACATAGAGGTTGAAAAGCTCCTTATTGAGATTTATGTAGGTCATCCAGCAGAGCCAATTGTTAATTATATTGCTTACGTTGCTAACGATTAGGTTCTAATTGTCAATAAAATCGCATGATGTCTGTAACCCTTTTGAAGTCTGTGAAAGCTGACCAAAAAATACAAACTGTTATGCTGTAATTTATAATCGAACCTATTCGAAAGTAACAACATGATAATCAGATATTGCGTCACATTATCCAGGTCTCATTTTTATATCGAGATTGTTTCGATTGGTAAAGATTAAATCAATGAGTGAAGAGTTTTAGCAGCTATTGGAATTATGACAACTTTATCCATTGGATACTCATTAGATATGAATCTTTTTGAGCTGGGAAGGACCATCCATCATTGAAGATTTGTGAGGAAGTGATGTTTCATTCATTTTCTTTTTAGTTGACAATCTTGATATTACTTCTTTTATTTTCCTTTTTTTTTACCCCAAATACTTGGGATAAAAGGCTTAGTTGTTGTTGTTATTTTCCTTTTTAGTAAGCTGTACATGCGGTGCATGTAGGGTTTTTAAATAAATATTAGTTTTATAGAACTATTGGATAAAGAAGAAGTTAATTAGGGAATGATTATTGAAGAAATTTATTCTTTTGAGAGAATGTGATTTGCTATGAATCTTTTTGTAAGTGATTCATGAGAGTTGTGATTCGTCTGGTTGTAAGGACCGAAAATTATTTATTTATCAAATCCCAGTCCACCATAGTTAGGCTTCCGTCCTGCGTCAAGAGGATTAATCACTACACATCTCCCTTAACTTCTTTCTCAAGTTCCTTGCACATTGCATGTTCAGTCAGCATGCATGCATGCATTCTCCTTACCAAAGTTCCGTGTCATTATTACACTCAGCCGATTAATATATTTCAATTTCTAAATGTAGACAATTATAACCTTTCCATTCACATGCATCACACGTGCAAAAAGACAATTAAACTTCTGAGATTTATGTAATTCCAGTTTCAGTTATAAATGTATTACATTTGCAAATAGGAAATGATAGAGTTAGCCATAAGATAATGACTTGAAATCAAACTTCCATGGATCATAATCAAGATTGCACTACAGAATTTTGACATATATTGCATTGTATTTATAAGACTGTATTGTTATGCACTTCCAAATAGCCAGGTCACATTGCATTTGCTTCATTCTTAGATGTCTTAGTGAACAACTTGCTATCCGAAGATTACAAATAGTTAAAACAATTTTTTATCATCTTTATGTTAGTATGTAATTGGCTCTATATGTTAGTATATTCTCTTGGATTGGCTACTCATTAGCAATGATCCTAGCAATGGATCTAAAGTTTGAGATGATAGATCAATACTATTGAGTCAGTAGCATTCAAAAATAATGGTTTCAGTAAATAGATTACTTCTGGACGATCAAAGTTTTCATCTTGGTTGGGTATTCTGATTTATTAATTGAAACCAGTCCTTTTATCTTCTTTATAATAGTATAGTCTTGGTTCATAAGTAATCAGTTTAATCTACTCTCTCCCTCAAAAGAATAAACTAATTTAACTTCTGGATTAACAGGCTGGGATTGCTTACTTATTGGCTTTCGAATCTGCAAATGACATGAATGTTTCTCCGGAAGAGAATATTGAGTTCGATCGGTAAGCATCTATATAATTCCATGTATATGAGCTATGGCAATATTGTCGGTTTTATATGTTTATTCCCTAAACTTTTGTAGATACATTTATGGACCAAACGAAACAGAGTTTAGGTGATGCTTTATATGTGGTAATTTTTTTCCTACAATTTCTAAACTTCAATACTTTTTAAAAGCTTCAAGAAAATTAACCTATGTAATCCATTAAAAGAATAAATTTTGATGGTTTTTAAAAAAAAAATCAATAAGACAACTTTATTGTGCTTTCATGTGAAATCAAGTTGTTGTTTCTGAGTAGCATGATATTCTAACGACAATTGGAGTATAGTTGTCAATATCCTATGATATGTGATACATAAATCCTATAATAAATATGATGTGCAAAGAAATTGATAGGATACTTATCTACAATACTATTGGGCTGTGTATTTACGATATAGCAAGTGTATCCTACAATGTGTGATAGGTATTTTACAATATGTGATACGTTACGATACAATAACCCGGCTTATAAATAGTTTTCAAACTTACTCAAATGCACCTATTGGGTTTAATTGTGGATGCAAATTTCGAACAAATATAGTCATTTGACAAAAAAATTACCAAATTTCAAGATACCTATTTTGATTAATAAAAACATCCAAACGGATCATCGAAAAGGTATATCTGTTAATTTATGTTTAATATAGATTATTTAATTGCTAATTATCAATTCAAGTATATAATAACTCATTTATTTTATGCTAAAATCTCGATAAGTATAAGAATTTGTATAGATTGGATAAATTGAATATGAAGAAACTAAAATACAAGTTCTTAAAAATGATAATAGTAATGTATCTATAGGAGATAATCAATTGATATTATATTCATTTGTTTTGTAGTTTTTTGGAGGGGAAACAAACTTCTTTTTACTGCTTTTATTTTTGTTAAGATAGTATGCAAATGGATTTGAAGCAACAAAGACGGAATGAATTGAAGAAGCATATTATCTAATTTGACTATCTGATATGGAATCTAATTATTAATGGGTTGCTTACATAGTGGAAGGTGCTGTCTGGATGGATTTCAATTGGTGTTTTAAGTTGAAAGAGGAACTGTGAGTCTACTAAAAAGAAAAAGAAGAGAAGATATAATGATAAATTTTAGTCAATTAGTTGTTTATTCTCAATATTTAATCTCTAATAGTTTTTTTAATAAGTAATGGTAGGACCTCTTAATTTACGTGCAACTATAACAATAAATGATGAAATGGAAAAGAAAATAAGAATATGGTAACAGATGAGTTTGTGTGCAGCAAAGAAAACGAATGAGAAAAATGAATATGTATTCTTAACTGAATTTGTCGATGTATTAGGTTTGCTAATGTATATAGCTATACTTCAAGTGAATTTGGCGACATACGATATTTGTTAAAGTAGTATATCACTGCCTGCTTATTTAGTATTAAGCTTCAAGTGAATTTGGCGATGTATTATATTTGCTAATGTAGTATTATGTTTGCTAATTTTATATGAATAATGATCTCATGGTCATCACACTTTGGATGTTAGTTACCTATTTATATATAATTATTGAGTTGTATTTAATGTATTACTGGTTTAAGTATTTTCTCTGGTTATTTGTGTATTTATGTTTTAAATTTTCTCATATATTTGATATACTATAATTTGTTATGTACTTAAGTACTTACAGATTATACACACTAATTAATGTATATTACAGTGCTATGTGTGATACTTACAACGTTACATGCGATACAGTATATAGAGATAACAATACATGATATGTATCTCGATTTGACAACTACGAATTGAAGCATTTAAGCCACATCAATTTTTATGATTACCACATGGAGATGTACAGGACATTCAAGATATGTAAAGATTTCGTAGCAAAGCAAAGATCCATGTAACAAGCTTATGGCTTTCAAAAGGCCTTTTTTTCCCATGGTCAATGCTATCACATTACTCCCCCAATGTGAAGAAGCAAATCAGAGAACAACATAACTAGCTTATGGCTTTCAAAAGGTCTTATAGTCCATGGTCACTGCCATCACATTTCTCCGTCAACATGTGGAAAAGAACGGTAGAAATTTTTTAGCCTAGGTTGTTGCTAAAAGATGGACAGGTGCTAGTAAAAAGGAATCACTTTTAGCTGAGCGAACTACCATTCCTACAGAAGATGTTTGTTCTTAGCAATACTGCAAATTAATCAATAGTATAGGAGTTCTGGATTTGATGATAAGTTTTTTGATTATCTGTGGTAAGCTAGCTGACATCCACCTTCTGACATGAGCAAGCTGGTAGTTCTATGCTTGTGGCATAGGTGATGTAAATTGATCCCCTAAGTAGTCATATCACTCTTGATCAGTTTAAGCTTCCGAAGGCCTCATGAATTAGACAGACGACAAGGGGCTCTGGGCACACACCTAAGAAGCACATGGTTAGAGCTAGCAGGACACCACGTCATATTGGTACATAGTGCATTGCTGCGTTCTAAATAGTCATGCACTATGGATGACATGAGAAGAAGTGTCTTGTCTGAGACACATGCCTTGACAATAGAAGTGGGATTCATGTGCTTAAACTCTAGGCAGGAATTTCAAAATATTAAAATATAATCATAAGTTGATAACTATATGTGTATGTGTGTTTATATGTATATATATGAGGATAATGGAAATGAGTTGATAGCTCACGTAAGTTATTCGGACTGCAGTATCTAAATCCTGAAGGGTTCACTCATATCCAATTTCTGAGGTTTTAGTTTTTATTTGAACTTCCATTAAGTAGGCACAAAATTAACAGCTGTCAGTAAATACAACTTTTTGTATGCACTTGATGGAATGACAAACTCCAAAATCTATGAAATTTAATCCTATAGAAGGTATGGAGGTTGAGTTCATGATCCCCAAAAAAATTGATAAAAATAATGGAAGTAATATATTTTCCTCGCTATCTCACGTAAATTTTCTTAGTTGGCCACTCATATACAATAATCATATATATACACACACACATACTTATATATACACACATGCACACATATATACACACACATATATAGAATTGGACTACAAATTTTTCATTAAATCTAAGAAGTTAGTTTTAATGCCACAAATTCACTAATGACTCATAAATACTTTATTCTCTTCTTACTATTCAGTATTCATCTTTTAAAATTTTGACCAACACATATCTCAAGGCAAATGGGTGGTGAAAAATACATTTAATCTTACTTTTAGATATAACAAAAAAATTATTATATATATATATATATATGTATGTATGTATATGAGAATAATAGAAATGAGACATAAGTTTTCTATGTTGACCGTCCATTTCAATATATTTTATATTTTTTATGATTATGATCTCAACCCTTAGTGCTCATTCATACCAATTTATTAGATTTTAGTTTTGATTTGGTTTTTTATCAAGTTGATACAAAATTAACAACTTTCAATGAATTCATTAGTTTTATGCCCACTTGATGGAATGATAAATGAACTCCAAAACTCATAAATTTTGATTTGAAAAAAACTAAGGTGGAGATCATAATCACAAAAAGATTTTGAAAAAAAATAATGGTATTACTATTTTCCACTAACAACTCATCTAAGTTTTCTGCATTGTTAGCTTTTTTACAGTACTCATACACACACACACACACACATATATATAAGAATTTTCATTTTTGGAGTAAGGGTTGGTGGGTGTCTGTCACGCTATGCTTTCGATATACGGTATACGAGTATGTAAAACATGTACCGGCAATATATTCAGTTTAAATATGTTAAACTATATTATTATCTCACAACCACAAAGAATAAATACATAGATAAATAAACTGGCGTTCTTTACATTATGAAATTTATTACATAACAAGAAACAAGAGAATGGTACAGGACAAACTAGATAACTTACACTTGGGAACGATAGTTCGAAAACATGAAAAGGCTTATGTAAGATAGACTAAGTAAGTAACTACTTAACCACTTAAGCAGAATAAAGATTTCAATAGTAGGATCAATATGGTCCATCTCAGGTTTTGTATATATATAGGTCGTCAGAAAGCAATAAAAAAAATGTACATAGAAAAAATATATATAATATATCAATAACAGTTATGTCCAAACACGGTAATCATAAGTCTTAGGAAACATTAAATTAATATGTAACAACAATATTAATTGATATAGATTAAATCTAATATCTTTTAGTATAGTCACAATTATAACAAGAGTATTTTTATTAAAATGTCATGTAATTGGAAAAGCTAATTGATGGAATACCACTGTTTCGATTGTTTTTTGTACAGACTCAGAAAATGATCACATGGATCGTTTGTTGCTGAATCAAACCTCTATCAGGCAAGCAACAATAATTAGTTTTAATCCAACAAATCACCATGTACCCATAGTGTGTGAATCATTTAGTTGTGTAACTTAATAAGTTTACAGCCGAAACAATGTATATTTTCATCATTCAGTTTATCCTCCAATTCAGTGTTATTCAAGTATGCTTCATACCCTGTCCAAATTGTTCTCATATATGGATCATATCATTACAATATTTCAGTTTGGTTTTATTAGTTAACATGGTTCACATAGTCCATTCGATTTATATTTTATTAACTAGGTCACAATTTGGCTCAATAAAAAAATTATTGATTTGATACTTCATAAAGATATATCTACTAGGTAAATGTATAAATACTGGGAGGTTTTCCGTGTTATTTACATTCATTAGTAATATAACTAATATACAAAAAAACTTTCCTAGGCATAAGAACAGTATAATATCACAAATAGTATTTTTCTATGATTATAACTTTTATGTGATTCTGCCAAACATTGTATTATATCGATTGTTCTGAAATCTAGCTATATTATCTGAATTAACAAATCTAATAAGAAGTAGATAACAAAAATAATGAAATTTCAATAACATAAATAATAAAAGTAGTAGACAAATTCATATAAGATAACAAATTAATATATACGAAATGGATAATGTAATTGAAATAACAATTATATAGAGTAGTCTGTTAGTGATTCCAAAAATGAACTCATCTCGATTCGTTTCACGTTATTGATCAATTAACAATTACAATAAAGCAATCTAGACATAATATTATAATATAAAATTATAAATGTTAAAAATAGTTTAACATTAATTTAGGTAATTTGTAAAGATTTTTCAATATTTATAAAGTACGCAAAAGTTAATTTTAGTGTTAAATAGTCTTAGCAGGTCTGAAATCAATAAACGGATCTGGATCCGTCTTATTAGGTCTATAAGATTGTGGATGTTGTTTATAAGTTATTAGGATTGTTGGATAGTGGGTGAACTAAATCTAGGATCTAATAAACTTAAATCTAATATGGAAGAAAGAGAGAAAATGGCATTTATCTCAATAAAATGCTCGATAAGAAGAAGAGGTAGATATTGATAATAGTGGGCAGATTCAACAAACTTTGACGATTAATGGCATGGGGAACTCCTAGCAAGACAATCGGCACGACAAGGGAGGAGATAAATAATTTTGATAGAGTTTGTGTATGTAGGGGTTGAGCTGAGAAGAGAGGTTGTGTTTAAATAATGTTGGATTTGGGAGTTAAAAGATGATAAAGAATTTGAGGAAATTAAAGAGGATAGTGGGGATTAATTTTTAAGAATTAAAAAGAGGAATTTAATTGGAGATTTCAAATGGTCGAATTCATGGGGAAGATGAAAAGAGTTCGATTTTGGAGAAGATGAATAGCGAATTTATTATTATTATTATTATTATTATTATTATTATTATTATTAGTATTATTTTGGCCAAAAAAACTTGAGGGTTAATTACAATGGGTGGGAGGGAGGAATAGAGTTTCAAGTTAAAACCCTTGCGTGGGCTATATTTAAGGAGATTTGCCCATGTAGACATCCTAAGATAAACACAAATACAAAGACATATTTTTTACATAATGCATGTAAATAGTGCACTATGGTCATAATGCACCTGCCTCTTTCTGCAGGATAGCTTATCTTAGACCCACCCAAAGCCCTAGCCTGGGCGTTGTCAGCATATTTTTGTGAAGTTAATATAGATCACATGCAGGGTTGATATAACTTATAGACGAGGGTTTAATGAAAGCTATTGAAACTTCCCTATAGGTTCATTGTCATCACTGCTAGGAAACTGTAGACTGTTGAAAGATTTAATAAAACCTGGTTTTTTACATTACTAACTTAAGAAGGATGTGGACCTCTGGTTTTTATTCTTGTTCAGGTTTCCATGACACCATTTCATTTTATTCCCTCCTCCGGGAATAGGATTTCAGTGTAGAATTTAATCTTCTCCTTTAATTCTTAATCTTAATATGGATCAACCTTTTATTGGTTAAAGCACAAAAAAACCCCTATAAACTATCACACTTTTCCTTGAAATTCTCATGAACTATCACATTTTTCGTGAAAACCCCCATCCAGTTAGACAATCATTAGTTTTTTTTTGTCATACATTTTATTTATGACTACATTGACCTTTTATTGGTTAAAGCACAAAAAAACCCCTATAAACTATCACACTTTTCCTTGAAATTCTCATGAACTATCACATTTTTCGTGAAAACTCCCATCCAGTTAGACAATCATTAGTTTTTTTGGTCATACATTTTATTTATGACTATATTGCCCTTAATTGTTTTTAGGTAAATAAATAGATTTAACATTAACATTAGTGTTATTAAATTTATCCAATAAATAGATTATTTAAATTTCATTACTCTCTAAAAATTAATTAAATGGAATAAAATAGATACAAAGTAAATTAATTAATTTAGTAAGTGGAGTAGACAACTAAAAATTAGACATATTAAAGGGTATTTTCACCTTTTAGCTTCTCTGTTAACTCTGTGTGGGGCTTTTGCATGAAATTTAAAAGTTTGTAGGGGTTTAAATAATATAGGAATAATTCATGGGGTTTCAGGGAAAAATGTAATAATTCATGGGGCTTTCTTGAACTTTAGCCTTTTTTATTTATAAACTAACTAGTGTATGGCTATTATCTTTTGGGAGGATGGGGCATTTTATGCATATACCAATGGTGGATGAAGCTTGAATTTTATAAAGCATTTAATTAGAATTAGATGAGAGTAGGAGGAAATAATGACGCTGGACGGAAGCAGATTAGGGTTAGCTATTTGGAAATTTAGGGTTTTGGGACAGATTTGGAGAAGAACAAAGGGGTTCGGAATCCACCTAGGTGAATTCATGCCCACTATCAATGAATCCATGTGGAGAGATTTCTTTGGAACTCAACGAATCCATGCAGTTTCTCTAAACTCATTTCTTTATTCAATATTCAATTGTCTACAAAATACTTTATACAAAACTTATTTATAGGAAAGATCCAAAAAACTAATCCTAATAGAATCCAAATAAAATCCTATCAAATATGAATCAAACTAAAACTCTATCTAAAAACCATATCTTATCCGATCTCCATCAATTCTCCCCGGTTTCAAATTATTAATTCCCGATGAATGCGGAGATAAGAATTGTTAAACACATCCGAGTTAAACTGATCAATATCCAAGAAGCATTCTAAGTGGGCCAGGGTAGTGGTTGAGGAACCGTAACTCATGCATCATATCTGAACTAAGGCGGTGGAGGTGAAACTGGTTTCTTTCGTGAATGTGTATCAGATGAGTGTAGATTTAAAGAGGCAATTATAATAACAGTAATAGAATGGAGCTCACTGAAAGTTGAGTTGATATAAGGATCTCACAAAATATCCTGGGCATAAATAGTGAAAGTAATTCTCTTCGAAGTTTTATATGAATATATATGTTGAACCGGCAATTTCCTCACAATTGTTGTAAGGAACCTTTTAACGTGAACTGAAGTTTTCACCTCATTATCAATAATAATTTCTTTTACGTACAAAGTCTTAGTTTGCACTAGAAATTCCTGTATTCCTTGTACATTTGCAACTAATATGCAAATACTATCAGTAAATACAAATTGTCAATGAAATTTCTTACAAAACTTTAGCAGGAGATTTTCCAAAGAAATGGTAGGTTTCATGGTCATGTCATGTAGGAGAGTATGAGGTACTTTTATTGGCTTCTCTTCATGAACATGATCATCAGGTATATTCTTATGTGGCTGAAATTTCGTAGTTGATTCTATTGAAAGATCGCCATAAATATGATTTTTTGAGTTTTCAACTTTTGTGGATAAAAAGGAAGTTCTATTTGGTATTAATAGTGGTTCATTATGAACTTTTGTATCCTGTATCGACTGCAAAATGCATTCACTTTAAAAATAGGAATATTATGTTTCGACTTTGTTGGTGATACTATCATAGTTAATTATTTGATTTCTTTCATCCCTTTGCTCATTGTACTTTCGAAGATATAGTTGTTTGGGTCTTTTGTTGATATGGGCAAGTATTCGTTCGCATTTTTTAAGTTTGTCAATTATACATTGAAGTTTTTCATCACCAGTCATTGTTTTGAAACTAAACGATACAAGCTAGTGAGATGATGACAATAAATTTGGAAGGCGGTATTGAGTATACCAATTAAGAAGTAGACATCACAAAATATCCCAATCCAGACATAATTTATGCTCTCTACTCTAAGTTTCTCTACCCAACTTTTGTCGATAACATTTTTATGCTGATATTGGATCAAAATATCTAAAAATATATTGGAGATGATTATCGAAATCTTCATAATTTTGCCGATCGTCAAAATCGTACAAAATGGGTATAGTAGCATACATATCACACTTAACTTGTAATATTTTAGCATTGGTTTTAATGTAGTGATCATGGAATATGAACTCTATATAATCAACTCAAAATTTTTGCTCAAAAAGTTTAGAAAATACCCAAGGATCACGGCGACTCGAAAACGGCTCGAATCGGAGTTGAAACGGGTTTCGAGTCACAAAACTATCCTTAACAGGCGTGCACTGTCTAAAGGGGTTTGCACTGTTGTAACTGAATCCAACTTGAAATTGGATTGAATCTGGAACTTGCGGGTCGGATCTAAGCTTCAAATAAAATCCAATTTCTTCATTTTCTTTTGGATGCGGGTTTGATTAAATTAGATCCAATCAAGTCCACCCAAATCTAATAGCAAACAAACACAACAGATCAAACCAAACCAACTTCTTTTCTTCTCATTTCCTTTAACTCTTGCTGTTGAGGAGAGATGAAGAATTGGGTAGTTGGGTTCGGATTTGAACGGAGGAAGAGGGAGGTGATGAAGGAGTAATTTGTTTCTCTCTTCCTTTTTTTTCCCTCCTGATCTGAACCGATCTTCTGTTGTTTTTTTTTTCATTTTTTCTTTTCCTTTTCAGAATTTTTTTCTTTTCAGATCTGCTGCTTCTTTTTCTAAAAAAGTAAAAATAGAAAACTAAAAATTAAAAAAAAAACAAGATGAAGATGGAAGAAAGAAGTTGGAGATGGTGATGATCGTTCTTGAGCTCTGATACCTGGAGAGACATAATTTTTGACTATAATACTAATTTGACAAAGGACGAAAGCGGATTAGGGTTAGGGATTTGGGAATTTAGGGTTTTGGGACAGATTTGGGGAAGAACAAAGAGTTTCGGAAATTCACCCATGCAAATTTACGTTCACTTTTAACGAATCCACGAGAAGAAATTTTTTTTTGAACTTAGCGAATCCATGCAGTTTCTCCAAACTCATTTCTTTATTCAATATTCAATTGTCTATAAAATACTTCATACAGAGCTTATTTATAAGAAAAATTCAAAAAACTAATCCTAACAGACTCCAAATAAAATCCTATCAAATCTCAATCAAACTAAAACTCTATCTAAAAACTGTATCTTATCCGATCTCTATCAATTAATCTGCAAAGCTAAATGGTGATGAGAAGCTTTAGAATCTTAAGGACATAGAATTGAGACAAAACTAAATATATCTTTGGAACTTGAGCAAAACTAGAAGATGAATTAGGATATGATGCTAACCATTGAAATACCTAGGAGAGATCAATTACTCATCATGATGGTGATATTGACAAAGATGTAGTTCAAATAAACTAAGTAGGATGGTTGAAGTGGAGAAATAGTTGTAGAATTTATTGACAAAGATGTAGTTCAAATAAACTAAGTAGGATGGTTGAAGTGGAGAAGTAGTTGTAGAATTTATTGACAAAGATATAGTTCAAATAAACTAAGTAGGATGGTTGAACTGGAGAAATAGTTGTAGAATATAAAGTGCTAGTAGAATACCCATGATTTGAAGGGAAAACTTAGTAAGAAACTGCATGATGAACCATGCTAATATTAACTTGTGATTCCTAATAATGAACCTACTAAATTTCCATACTGATGCCTCTCGAACTTATCTCATGATAAACCCGAATTCATATCTTAACCTCGCTGGATTATTTCCAAGTGCCTGTTGTATACACTCATGTGATGCATTGTGGTTGAGATATAAAGAAAAGGGAAACTTCAATATGCTTTCTTCATAAGTTTGATCTTTGTGCATTTCTGATGAAATTGATTGATTATGCATGCCCATAATGACTAATAAGCTTTTCTTAGCTAAGCAAATGAACTGTTATTTCAGGAATATGTAACTTCATCTCATCTACTGAATTTCTGTTATATAGGTTAATTGAAAATGGATATTTAGGTTTGAGAAATGGTATTCTGGACCAATCAGCAATATTACTTTCGAAGCGTGGTCATTTAACCATCATGAATTGTAAGGTAAGAGTGTCCAACTGTTCTGGACCAATTTCCAAATTGTTCAGCTTGCTTTTCCTGTCTTATCTTTGTATTCATTTTTGGTTATATAGAAGTATTTTCATGCAACCAAGATATCAAACCTTCTATGCTTGCTGGTTAGCAGCAGCATTTCTTTTTCAGTTTACCCTTTCAACAGTCTGAAAGATATGAATGTGTCTCTATTTGGTCAATGTTTTCTTCTTTGAGTAAGTACCAATTTTCACATCTCAACCTCATTGTTTTCTTACTGCAAACACTCGTATAGATCAGTTTGATTTGCCTTGTGTCTTGCTGGGAACCAAACCCAAACAGCTTGAAAGCTTATTAATTATTTTAATGTTATTTTTTCTTTTTAAAAGGTTTCTGTTGTTGCTAGCATGTTGTAGTAAAAATACTTTTTAAAACTGAGTTGATAGTGCTGTATCCTGAAACTATATTAAACTATACATGAAAAAATAAAAAAAAACTTTTAAGGTTGGAAATCCATAATATTTTTGCTTACATACTTTTTAGCAAATTCCTGCGTTTATCTGAATATGACTGACATGAATATCAATGCAATCATAAAATTTAAGAGATTATAAAGTTGGTGATAAACCTAATTCAATATGGTGTAAAAGTAGCTTGTCATTCCCTGTAATGAGTTGTATTTTGTTGCTTTATATTCAAGTTGGTGAAGTTTACTAGTTCTCAACGAGGAAAGAAATTAACTGGGAATTAAAAGCTGGACTCTTGTTAAACTAATCCGAGATATGTTCGACCCAGCATGCACTAGCCTCTGATATGGATGTGTCTAAGTTTCAGTTAATTAAGAATTCACAATGCAAGCAGGGTTCTCCGGTGGAATTTGATTGGCCATAACTCCTAGGAGTTATGACGATTGGGATTATCCATGTAACTTCGATGTGTACAAATTTTTAACGGGTTTTGTTTGTTAAGCACAAATTCGATTACTTCGTGATAGTAACAAATGATGAAGAAAGTTCTTTTTTGGTGCCGAAGAGAGTAAGGTCCGCAATAGATTCTTGTAATTTTATTGCGATTCTATTACCAATTTGCACTCTTTCTATCACCAGGTGTTTTGTCTGACTTTCATGAGGCACCTTAATTTTTTTTTTTTTCAACAGACAAAAGACCATACTCTCGTTCAATCTCCGAGTTTGTATCCTGAGTGGCAAAAAGCATACAAAATTTTATTAGCATTTTCAGGGTTGAAGCATGCTTTACCAGATAACCCTGGATATAATTGTCGAGTTTCTGAGTGCCAAGAAGCTGCAGAAGTTCTTTTATGGTAAGCTCTTTTTTTATTTTATTTTTTTCTTCTTTATGCAGGAGAACAATAATGCGCTTTTGGGATATGCATGGATTTTCTGTCAATACAAATGTTATGTGTTTGTAACAATTGTGCCTTTTTTAAAGGTTTAAAGGCGACATTCACTCGATTCACTCTTCATCAATTTCATATGTTTCTGCACCCATTTTGTTCTGCGAAGAATCAAATAAAACCATTAGCATCTAATGGACATTCTTATTATTGAACTACTTTTTTCTGTTAACTTCCTTGGTAGAAATGACTCTTTTGAAGCTGCTATGTTTTCATTCTCATGCATACAGGCACTGTAAATTTGTTGGATTATTTTGAGTGTTCAACTGTCATTTTTGCATGTGTGATTCTTTGATTTGATTCGTCCGATGATGACGGAAGCAAGATTTGTTGTGCACACCCTTCATCTGCAGATCTTGATTACCTAATCCTGATGCCACTGATGCCTTTATAATCTGCAGCTCCCCCGATGTCCGGTTATGAGCAAATCCCCTTCGTCGTAGCTAACTTTGAAGTGATTCCCCGGTGGGAAGCACGAGATCCTTTCGAATCCATTGCGTTTAAAAAATAAAATAAAATAAAATAAAAATCATGTTATGCTTTATTAACTAGTTCAATGTGTAAGCTTTTCAGTTTTCAGGATACATAACTTAGAAGCTGTTCTTAATGAAAAATTAAAGGGCGGTTCAGGTACAATCAACTCCTAACATGTTCAATGCATAAAAAAAATTATTTGAAGTAGCTTTTCTAAGCTTGGCCTGCCATTCTTAAAGTCCCTACCCATTCCTGATATCTAAAAGGATGACAGTGCCCTTCTTTAGTTGGTATAATTGATGGTTCAAGCTTTTGGTTGATGCACCCGCTTTTTGTTACCCATTAGGCGTCCATTGACACTATGCAATCTTAGATCTGATATAAATTGGTAAACCTTTATCTGTTTATATAATAGAAATATTGAAGAATAACAAGTCCTTTGATGATTTACTATGACGTTTCTTTCAATACCTTTGTTTTTGCAGTGCTTCAGGTGATGCAAAATTAGAGCCTCTTCTTTGTCATGGTAATTCAGAAGTTTGTGCTTTTTTAATGAACTTATTTTGTATGTTTCTTGTATTCTGCTGTTACTCATCTGCTTATTTTCATTGTAACAGTTGATCCAAGCTCCTATGAAACTCATAAGGTATTATTATTGTTTGGACCTCCTGCTTTCTACCTACACGAATTTCATTTTTCTCTGTAACACTATCATCCTGGATTGGTTAGTCCTGGGCATATCTAGCGCAAGGAGGTATGAATGGTAAACTTTTAATAGCAATAAATGATAAACTTGATACTTTCTTGGTTTTGCTTGCTAAATATTTTTTATCTCTCTTGCTCCTTTAAAATCAACTAAATACCTGAGTCCTCAAGATTACTTATGATAATAAAGAAAACAATTTGAATCCTTATAGTGGTCTCCTACCTTTCCTGGCCTAACTTAAATTTTTATATGCATTTTGCATCCCTGAACTAATCCTAAACATGGTTTTTGCTGAAGTCATGATCCATTCAATACTGCACATTATGCATTCATGCTAGAAACACAACTTTAAAGCCATACCCATTTTTAAATATCCTGAGATCAGAAAATCAAATCACCTGAGATAAACAGTATCAATTGCATTTTTAGCACCCTGTGCCTTGTGATTTCTCTGCTTTGAATAGATACTCTCAAAGTATTCCCTGTCCTACAACCACCAATGCTTCTCGTAATTTTACCTATGTGCATTCCTTTTATTGGTCAAGCAATTGGGATCTGTCAACAAGCTTTTACTCAGGAATGAAGTTAAACATGGTCCTACAGAAGCAGTTATGTAAACTAACTTGTATCAAATTGATTAGAGGTTAATATGTATCTGAGTTTCCTCCAAGATTAGCTAAAACTCCACCGTGCTCTTAATTCGATTGGCCCCCCATACTGATCTTCAATCTCTATAATTTCTGTACACCAAAAATCATGGATATATGATATATTATGACGTTTGACCCTTCATCAAGTGTGTGTACGCCTGAATTCTGAGAATTCTTTAACATTGCCATTAATAGAAATTACAACAGATTAAAAAGAGAATTACAATTTCTTGATTCGGATTATAGGGGTAGGGAAAAGAGATATCTATTTCCCTTTTGTTTTGTGGGTTCTTGGCAATAATGGAAGGTGTTGTGGTCTTCCGTTGACGATCCGAACGTCGACTGATTCAACAACATCAACTCAAGCTGGAGGAGAAGAGGAACGTCTGAAGTGCTTTTCTGATTTTCTGTAAATCTCAATCTTTCTGTCTATGTGTGTATATCTGTCTCCTTTCTCTGTTAATAGAGATGGCTTTTTACAGCCTCTTGGAACGTAACCGTTCCCACAAATCTCTTCGTAATCGGAGATCTTATCGTGTGAAGTTGCAATAGATTATCCGGAATCATTACAACTGACTTCGCATGCGAAGCGGAGCCCACGAAGCGCACTAAGGCTCTAACGCACGCGCCCGGGCGCGCGAGCACACTAGGACGCTAGCATGTGCATGCCTTGGTGCGCAAGCAAGGGTGCAGGCACGCCCTGGTGCACTTACGTGCTCCGGCTCGAGCACTCCAGGGTGTGTGCAGCCTCGGCCGCACACGCAACCCTTTTGGCATGCACTATTGGGCGTGCTCCTCTAGGCGCCCGCGTGCACCTGGGCTGCGCTACCATGGGCATGCTGCCCCATGTCCGGTGCACCAGGTTGTGCCCGGTCCTAGCGCATACGGCATGGTCACGCGCCAAGGATGCGTGCGTCAGGGAGGCGTGTGCGTGCTAGGGATGTGTGCCAATGTTCTAAAATGCGTTTTCAGTATGCGTGCGGTCGAGAACCGCATAACGCATAATCAGATTACGCGCCGATTATGCGGATTACGCGGAATATTAATATTTTAATATATATTAATATAGTAATTATAAAACTAGATATATTAAGTGCTATAAAACTCTAAAAATTATAAATAATAACTGTAAGTATGTAAAATGAAGATAATTGGCTATAATCTAATTACAAATTACAAAATTATAAGATACATGTACAAAATTACAAATTATAATGAACATATGACGATAATTCACATATTGCTAATACAAAATATGTGTGATAAGTTTCAGTTCGGGGACTTGTGAAATTCCAAAAATTCAAGATGCATGTACGGTTTGGATATAGAAATAATCAAGTATTAAATAAATTAAAATTGATCATAAAAGCTTGTGTTCACATAAGTTTGAAAAAAATTTCTAAATTGTTCAGCAATTACTGTACATACATACTAATAATCAAGTACAAATAGAAATTAAATTGCTAATCAAATTACTAAACTGTACATTACTCATTAATAACTAAATCCAACAAATTTTAAGCAAAATTCAACTTCTTTATCAAAAGAAACTCCCATAAAAGTTTGTGTTGCAGAATTATTTCAAAAGAATTCAGTTATTATTTCAAATTATTGATGTCTGTGCTGCAAAAGTGGTCATCGTTGAAGGTGAAGAACAAAAAACAAAAAAGTGGCTATTGGAGGTGAAGAATCAAAATAATGCAGTGGCTGAATCTCCCCTTTTTTCAAAATAACTCAAACCCTAAATTCTACTCAGTTAACAATTAACACAAAAAAAACCCTAACTCTAATTTTCCACAAATAAAACGCTAACCCTAATTTTTCCAAATATTTTCTTTCGCCAAAAAATTTAAACCCTAAAATCAACCCAGTTTACTCAAAATAATCATAAAAAATATTCAAGAAGAATAATACCAAAAAAAAAACCATCGAAACCCTAAAGAAATCCAAAATCTTAACTGAAATAAAAATTACCTGCGTTGTCACCGCCGCCACCGGAAAGCTCGCCTTGAGGACCGCAGCCGCCGGAGGAGATGTCGTCGGGTCGCCGGTGAGATCGGAGGGGGGAAGGGGCGATCGGAGAATAAGGGTTTTTTTTTCCTCGCTGGGCTCGGGAACTCGATTCAGGAGAGGAGGAGGAAGGGAAATAAGTAATGGGTTGCGAGTACGGGTCGGGTTTTGGATGCGGGTCGGGCGAATTTTTAACGTTCGAAACCCGATAACCCGTTTGTCTGCATAATGGAGTGCATTCTGCTTTTTCTATGCGTTTTGGGGGCGAAAATGCCTATGCGGGCGCATAAACAATGATGTGTGTGCTCTCTTAGACATGGGATGCGCTCGTCTGAGAGGCACGCGCTCCTTGCCGCCCAGGCGCGTGCTCTTTGGTGGGCGTCCCAGGTATGCTTTTGGGTTGCGCATGCTTGAGAGGCACGCGCATGCCGAGGATGCACACATGCTTCTGGGCATTGCATGCGCTTGTTTGGAAGGCGCACGCTTCTTGGTGCATGCTTGCGACAACTTGACACGCGCTCCTAAGTGCGCTTCTGGATTGTACATGCCTAGAAGGTGCGCATGTGTCAAGGCTTATTACAAGTGATTCATATTCATCTTTAGTAATAAATGCCTCAAGTTCAGTGTCTGCTTCATTGCCACTATCATAGTCGTCCTGTCGTGGTGGAGCAACTTCAGCACTGTCGATATACAAGAGAGTGTCGGTGAAGTAATTTTCAACCCTCTTGATAGTTGCTTCTCAACAATCAAAGTGTGCACATCTCTATTTTCATCCACGTATTTTATAAATTGGTATAGGGTGGACGGGACAACCATATTGGTATGAATCCATAGTCGCCCTAGGAGGAGGTTGTACGAGGTGTTGCATCAATAATATAGCAAGTCACCTCGATTTTCAGATCTCCAATCTGGCATCTCAGTCTATCTCAGTCTAATCTTCCCCAAAGGATGGTTATCATTGACATTGAAACCAAAAGTAGTAGCGTTGGTTGGAGTCAACCTATGAAGATAGATCCTAAGGAACTACAAAAGTATTCGTGGCATGATATTTAAGGTGGATCTTAGATCAACCTGGATCCGACCCGCCTCCATCGAACCAATATACTCTATAGTACAAGGGTCTATTGTATTTGATGTTATTAAATTGCATGCCCTCTGGCATAAACATGATGTAAAGAGTGTGTCTCGCCACCAAGTTGCAGTGCGAGCACACCTCCTCAGTCGCTTCTAAAAGATGTGCTAGGAAAGCTTCTGAATTTGCTAAAACTTTTCTTAAATCATCTCTTGTAGGCTTAGACAAGTGCAACAACTCATATAAAGTTATTCTTGCAGGTATATTTGCCAGCTGAGTTAGAACATTGAACCGAAACGACGAATTCTGCTCCTCAGTAGCATCCTTCCATAGAACTCGGTTGTAATTGAGCTCTTTTTGCTTCCCTTTGTTAGAAGGCTGCTTGGTTGATTTCTTGTTAGCCTCCTCTGATGACTTAGAGGGATCAATGTCTGCATTCCCATAATCCTTTAGATATGATCTTCCAGATCGAGTACCTACAGAGGCATAGCTTCATGCTCTACTGCTAGAGCCGTTGTCTCTGTTTTAGAGTCCGTTAGCTGGGCTACAATGTTACAGTCCTTCTTGAGTATAGCAGAGACAATGTTGCATGTCTGTTATCTCGCCATTGCTTTAGATTTCTTTTTGGACACCATTGTTGTCCACTATTCATCTTTAAGAATGTCTGTATGCACCCAAAGGACCTTTTGTTGCTCAGTGGCTTGCTCAGTGGCGAAAGGAGCTAGCCCTTTCTTTTGCAGGCCATGGGGTCATAATTGACCACCCTAAGCCCAGCTTTTGGATTGGGCGTGACTCCAAACGGGACTTCTATGGAACCCATTTGAAAGGTAGCCATGTTGGCAGTAATGCTCTTTTGTTCGGCTTTGAGCTAAATTACTCCAGCCTCGATTAGTGCTTGAATCTTGTCCTTAAGCATATAACAATCCTTAATAAGGTGACGTATAATCCGATGATACAGGCAGTAGTTCGGATCATTAGTTTTTCTATTTTATTCAGGCCTCTTGCTCTCTGGCAACTTAATTATGTTGCGCTGGATGAGCAAGTTGAACATAGTAGCAGTGTGTTCATCTTTAAATGAATACTGCTTCTGAGATCTGGATGGTCTTGCAAAGCTATTCTTGGCCCGTGCTCCTTATGACTTCGGCGTGATTTCGACCTCCATTGTATCTTTCCCCTTGGAGCGGTAAGATTAGGATAGGGCTTTACTTGTCATGCCTCTTCTTGCGGATCTCCGCCCTTCGAGGCGTCGAAGTATATTTTCAGCTTGTTTACCTTACTTGAGCAAGTCTCTTCAAGATTTGGATTCGACATAACCAAAACATTGGTCAATAAATTATGTCTTTAAGTCTCGATGAGAGTCTCCTATGTCATACTGTGCGGACATCGCATAGAGAGCTCTCGAATCGTTCGATGAAAGTTTAATTGTCTCGCCTTCTCCTTACTTTACTGCTAGCGAAGATGGCACCGACACTTCACTTTCATCCTCAAAAAATCAGACTAGGAACTCTCATTTACATCAGCCCATGATTTTATAGTTCCTTGGGACAACTGTATAAACCAAGTAAATACGGGTCCTTACAAAGTACTCGTAAATATCTTAGTAAGAGTCGAATTATGCATCTCTAATGTCCTGTTTGCGACAGGAGATAAAAGATATGTTGTGCCATCAAATGATTGAAGATTCAACAGCTTGTAATTCGAGGGATAAAGCATGGTTTCCAACTCTATGCGATATGGGTGCACAATCCTGACTTGAAGCTCTTTCTGACGGAAAAGTGCTTGCAATTGACTCTCCATCTTCTCCATTTTCTCCACATGAGAGTTCATAATGAATCTCATCTTCTCTTCTTCATCAGAGTGATGAGGTGGCTTCTCATGTTAATCTTCGTTTTCTTCATCCTCTTTCACAGGTTGTTTTTCCTCCCATTGATTGGATGACAAGGATTGATATTTCTTGTATGAGCCAATAATTCAGTCCGGAGTTGTTTCATTTCTTCAATTGACTCTTCTTGTTGCTTGAGTCGTTTTTATTTTACTAGTCTCTTCGAGACTTGATCCAGAAGATAGGCCATGTTTGCAATAGCCTCCAATTCTCTAATTGAGTTCGAAGAAAATGACGACACAGTGGCAAAGTGCCTCTCTTCTTCGTCAGATCCTCCAGCTAGCCGTTTGTAATCCAATAATATAGCGACTCCCTTCTTGATCCGAATGCGTTGATGCACACTCTCTGGTTCATAAACCTCCCTTTATTCATGGAGTGAATTTTGAGTCTGAAGAGTCACTTTCCCTAACTTGTTTACCCTTACTATGTTAGACATGGCAGTGAGCAAATCAGTTATGGAGTACAATTTTCTTGAACAATTTTCTTGAAGTCCGCCTTCTTTTTGGATCAGTAATTCGATCAAAAACAGATGGCTTTATCATTCGATTACCACTTGTTAGTACGGTCGAAATTAGTCGTTCACACTAACGTCAAGGAGCATATTGCATTGCAATTCTCTTTTAAGTTAGATATTCTCTCAAATGTTGAGAAGTGTCATCATTTATACATAAAATATGACGCTTTATGTCCCAAATTCTATTCAATACATGAGGATTACCTCATAGTATTGATTGGTTTGAATTAAATCAGAATTAACTGAAAATTCAATAGTATGAGTTGAACAGTTTGAAAATCTTCTATTAAATCTTTACCTGCAAATTTGTGCGAGCCCTGCACACCTCTAGAGCACACTTTAAAGACTGTTGTTGAGGAGCGCATGGAGCACGCGCCTCTGCACGCGGAAGAGTGCACAGAGGGCGCGCCTCAATATCTGTGCAAGGGAGATTGTGCGGTTCATGATTTGTGTAGGAAAGATGGAGTGGAAGTGTGTGCTCTTGTTTCAACTTATTATTCTATTTTTTTTTTTTTTTTTTTTTGTGCTTATAGTATGTACAAATTTATTGATTTTCCGAAAATATTTTTAAAAAGCATTGATGGGTGAATGAACACCATACACATGATTTTTGGCATAAGAAACCCTGGGAGCTGGATGGGACCCTCTGATTTTAGCTCCTAACATTTCCTTCAATATCATTGTACTCTCATTATTATCTGATGATAGAGTCGTGTGGCATATGAGCACGATACTTTTTGAAAATGCCTCACTCTGTCTAACGTTCGGGCCGTATAACTCTTTGAAAATGGGAATAATGCATGATACTTTTTCAGTGCACACTCACGCCGGAACGTGAGCACTTACATATTTGATGATGTGATGTATTTTTATACAAATTTCTAAATACATGAATTGTTTTCATCTATGCTGGAAATATGCCTCTCCCAACTCACGAGTGATTCTACTTTTTCTGACTGATTCTACTTTTTTCTACTTGCTTCCTCCTTTTACAGGACAAACTAGAACCAAAGTTGGCCAGAAGAGCTGAACACTATTTCTCAGAAAATAAGCGGGTTAAGGAAGGTACTGCATTTAACTTGGATGGTTAGGACTTAGGAACTGGTTACGAAGAGGGGCCTAAATTCTTCATTACAAGTACTATTATGCAATATATTTTCTTTGTTGGTCTATCTTTGTGAACATTTATCTTAATTCGTGATTTCAAGTTTTTACTTAGAATTTTTTGATTTATCATTTTATCTTAGGATCACAAGCCTGGGAGTCCGGAAATTTAGAAGAATTTGGAAGGCTGATATCAGCTTCTGGTCTCAGTTCTATACAGAATTATGAGTGCGGTAATTTGATTCAAAACTCATCTGTTGATTACATTTCAAGCCAACCGAAACCAAGAACAAGGAATTAAATGGAGAAAACATTTATATTCAATGCCGTGGCGTGCAGGTTGTGAGCCAATGATACAGCTCTACGAAATACTTATAAGGGCACCTGGGGTTCTTGGAGCAAGATTTAGCGGTGCTGGGTTCAGAGGCTGTTGTCTTGCATTTGTCGATGCCAATCAAGCTGAGGTGGCAGCCTCTTTCGTGCAACAGGAGTATCATAAGGTGCAACCCAAGCTGGTGAGTCAGCTTGAACAAGGTCGAGTTGTCTTGATCTGTGAAGCAGGAGATTCTGCTCGTGTCCTATGATCCATTGCTTCATTCATTCATTCATTCAGATCCATTATTCAGTCATTCTAATAGGAAATCCTTCCTCATGTTGTGATTGAAATTCTTTGATTTGTCATTCAATTCATTGCATTCTTCCGTTGCTTCCATATCTTGTAAAGGAGAAGAAATTGGAAAATGAAATAAATGCAAAACCACTATTTATCAACTACTTTGACAATAATATATAGGATTTGTATCAATGTAATCTGTGTTAATTTTTTCAGTCTAGTGTCGATTGAATATTACTACCAGTAAGAATTTGAATACTGTCAATTGTAGGCATAAAAAAAAAAAAAAAAAAAAATGGAATAATCAACCAAAACAAGACACACACCCACACCAGCAAGCACACGCGCACACGTCTCTGTGCATGCATACATACATCTCTCTCTCTCTCTCTCTCTCTCTACACATATATATATATATATAGAGAGAGAGAGAGAGAGGTGTGTGTACCTCTATGTATACATACATGTGTGTGTATATATATGGGATTACTATAGGTGAGCCACCAGTTCACAGAAAAAGTTACGTGAGCTAGTGGCCAAATTATAATGATCCAATAATTTTTCTTCAATTATTTTTAACAATGAATATCTCTACGTCCTTAACTTTATTCAAATTAAATTACATAAATTTTGAAGTTCATTTACCCTTTCATCAAGTGCATACAAAATATTTTATTTATTGAAAACCATTATTTTTTTGTTAACTTGATAGATGTCCAAATCAAAATAAAAACCCAAAAAATTTGGGTATGGGTGAATTCTACGAGGTCGAGATCATAATAAAAAAAAAATTAAATATTATTGGAGATAGTGGAAATAAACTGCAGCTCAGATAACTTACGTGAGCTGTCAGCTCATTTCCATATATATATATATATATATATATATATATATATATATATATATATATATATATATATATATATATATATATATATATATATATATATATATATATATATATATATATATATCACACGTGTATATATTTTATATGTATGTGTATACCTCTATGGGCATGTGTGTGTATATATAGTGCCAGATGCGCTTGCCTAAGAGAGTGCATCCAAGAGTCGGGCATGTGTGTGTATATATAGTGCCAGATGCGCTTGCCTAAGAGAGTGCATCCAAGAGTCTCCAGGATCACGCTTGCATGCCTAAGAGCAGGCATGCATCCTCAGTGCATGCGTGCCTCCCAGACACGCGCATTCCTAGTGTGTGCACCCAAGAGCGTACTTACATTCCAGCGCGTGAACACCGCCTAGGCTCATGCATTCCTGAGGCGTGTATTCTTGGCCGGATGCATTCTATAGATGATGAAAACAGAAACATCTAAGTTCCAAATAGAAGAGGCGCGGGACTAAACTATGCATGCATACATCTCTCTCTCTATACACACGCACCCGCGATTGTATGTATGTGTGTGTATCTATATATATATATAGAGAGAGAGAGGTGTGTGTGTACCCCTATGTATACATACATGTGTGTGTGTAGATATATATATATATAGGATTATTGTAGGTGAGCCACCAGCTCAGAAAAAGTTACGTGAGCTAGCGATAAATTATAATGATCCAATAATTTTTCTTCAATTATTTTTAACAATGATTATCTCTACGTTCTTAACTTTAATCAGATTAAATTACATAAATTTTGAAATTCATTTACCCTTTCATCAAGTGCATACAAAATATTTTATTTATTGAAAACCGTTATTTTTTTTGTTAACTTGATAGATGACCAAATCAAAACAAAAACCCAAAAAATTTGGGTATGGGTGAACCCTACGGGGTCGAGATCATAATCCAAAAATAATTTAAATATTATTGGAGATAGTGGAAATAAACTGCAGCTCAGATAACTTACGTGAGCTGTCAGCTCATTTCCACATATATATATATATCACACGTGTATATATTTTATATGTATGTGTATACATCTATGTGCATGTGTGTGTATATATAGTGCCAGATGCGCTTGCCTAAGAGAGTGCATCCAAGAGTCTCCAGGAGCACGCTTGCATGCCTAAGAGCACGCATGCATCCTTAGTGCATGCGTGCCTCAATGCATGCGTGCCTCCCAGACACGTGCATTCCTAGTGTGTGCACCCAAGAGTGTGCTTACATTCCAGCGCGTGAACACCGCCTAGGCTCATGCATTCCTGAGGCGTGTATCCTTGGCCGGATGCATTCTATAGACGAAGAAAACAGAAACATCTAAGTTCCAAATAGAAGAGGCGCGGGACTAAACTATGCTTGCACAAGTCCATGTCGGTGCCGCACGAATCCGCAAGTGCGCCCCAGCTGATGCGCAGGGCGAATCCGCAAGTGCACCCCAGCTGATGCACAGGGCCAACCTAGTGCGAGCCAAATGTATGCACGTGCAAGAGCCGAGCTCGTGCAGCAAGAAGCCCAGCAACGCGATCATGTAGGGCTAACCCGTGCGCACAAGGAGAGCCTAGCCTCGCGTGCGAGGGAGGGCGCAAGGGACCCATGGCCCGCGTGCAAGGGCGATTGTTGGGGGCCCAGACCCCGCGCATCGCGCATGCACAAGAGCCAGGCTCACGCGCGAGACGCAGCAGGCGTGCGCAGGAGCCAACCCTGTGCAGGGTCAACCCCAAGCTTTTGGGTACACAGTCCTAACCCTACGCTCTCTCGAATGGGTGCGCGAGCACCAAGCACCCTCCCCAGGCAGGCATTTGACATCTTCTCCATGTACGTCATGACATCGCTAAAACTAGGAGAATTTGTTGCAGCTCATCGCTAAAACTGGGAGAATTTGTTGCAGCTCCCACTTCCTCAAAACGTGAGATTGATTTTTTTTTATTATTATTATAGAGATATTAGGAGAGGAAATATGGGAGCAATTACATCCAAAGGATTATAAATAGCCTTCTCTAGTAAAAAAAGGGAAAGGACGAAGGAAGAAGTCCAGAATCCAACAGAGTCCATCCATCAACAGAGAGGAATTTCAACTATTTCTCTCTAATAACATTATTATCTCTGTGGGGAGATTTTGAACTTGGATCAATAGAAACCAATGAGCATTCAAATCATCCACGAAAAACAAAATCCATCTCCCCACCGTCCAAGAGAGCCCATAAAAAAAAAAAAAAAAAGTTATCTTTTTTTCTTCTCCTGAATTTCAAAATTAAAAGAACTATAATTTTCTTTTTCTTTTGCAGTAATCTTTAGTAATCTTTATTAAATGGTAATGTAAAAGAACACTCCAATTTCGTGCATACTAGAAATAGATCTCTCTCTCTTAATTGATGCTAATTGTAAGATGCATGGGAATTAATTGTATAGATGCATGGGAGCGAAATATATGACTGACTAGTTGATCATTTTTTGAAAGATTGATGCATAATATGTGCTGATAAATATAGACAGCAATTTCTCAGTGAACTCGCAGTACGCTGGAGTCAGTCGTGGATCTCTCAGAGGTGTTTTCGACCATTTTGGTCTTCTATGTAGTAATGATGTGAGTCTGTATAGCCTAATCATTATCCTTGACATTGCCATGTCATCATACATTGTTCGGTTGATAATGCTTATAGCTTAGTCGGTGGGCTAGTGCTTGGTAGTATGATTACATATTTTCTTTTTCTTTCTCCTTCAAAGGATAATGGATGGACCCCATGTTTCCTAATGGCAGTTTGATGAAATACTAAGAAATTAGTACATGGTGTGCGCGTGGGCGTGCTTGTCTATATAGTATTTGTATTTGGATTTGTATTTCGGTTGGTCTAGCTTTGTTAGTACATACCCTCTGGGGATATGAGCCACATTTGCTTTTATTAATGTTTTTAAGTTAACTGTAGTGCAGTTGGAGTGGGAGAAATTGGCCCCAGCTCCAGTTGTAGGGGGTTGACCCTTGAAAGTCGTAGCAGCAGCAGCACAGCTGGGTTATCCGAAAGATGGGAGCAGAAAGGGAATCTCACTCTCATCTCCATCTGTAGCAGCGATATGAAAGTTTAACCTGAAAGGTGGGAACACATACATGCATGAGCGATTAGACAACTACAAAACAATAACTTGAATGTATTATATACGTTGCATAAGTACTATATTATAGGTTTTCTTCATGTATATATGTGAACGATCAAGATATTCCAAACCATACCAAGGTTCACGTCTGAAGATTACATGGCCATATTATATAAAGTGCAGCTTTTTCTGTAAACAAATTTATGGCCATATTCTATATAGTGTAGCTTTTTGTGTAAACAAATTTACAGCATGCACTATAATATTATGTGTGTTGGCTTAGTCATGTGCTCACTATGCAAATAGTGTTCACGAAGTCAACCTAGGTGCTCATTTGGAATTTCCCCTTCCACCGTAACATCATGCAGTGCTCACAATACAATACGTGTGATAGAACTGAATATGTGTTGCACAGTGTTGGCAACAGAGAAATTTCCAACAGTGCATGTAGAGAATGATCCCCTCCATTTGTCGCTATCAATAAGTTGTCAGGTAATTTAGATTTGAAAATCACATGGAACAAACATTGTTAGGTAATTGAGGATTGAATATCACAAGGCTCCATGATAAGTGCCAATTTATGAATTTAGTTGTTTATTAAAATTATGGCAGAGTACAGTGCCAAAATAAGATGCAACTATCTCATCAAGAAGAATCACGATCCACCAATATATTCGAAGAAAGTATATGGCAAAAATGGAGAACATAAAAAAAGACAGAAAAAAACTCCCAGAATGAGTCTACTAACAAATAACCCATCTCAATTTCATCGCAAACCATATATATATATATATATATATATATATATATATATATATATATATATATATATATATATATAAAAGGCATCAATCAACTGTGCTGTCTAATTCTAAAAACACGCTAGATTATAGGCGTGTGCTATGCACATGTAAAACAAACAAACAACGAACATATGAATTTTAATGCATTGACTTTTTAAGAAGGCTGGGAATTAACTAGTTCATGAAGTTAATCAGTTACAATTTTCCTAATTATTTACTCGCTCATAATTCCAAGTCAAGCTATTTCTCATCAAATTCTCCATCCATATCAATCCATCCATAACCAAGAGATAAATAAGTTGGGTGTTGCACCAACATCGAGAGGGATATAAGGCCTGCTGGTCTGGCTATGCTCTTAGGTTAGGAAGGAAAGAAAAATATAGCACATTTCATAATACAAAAAGAGTTTTTGTTATTTTCTTAGGAGCATAGTAAAGCCTTGAGACAGAATTGACATACTATTGCAATACTCCATAAAAGGAGTCTGCACCGCAGTAAACATTACCGTTATGGATTGATCACTGAGCAATCGACTAAAACTCAATACTTTCAAATTTTGAGTTAAAGCATGTGAAAGGCCAATATAATTACAAAATACATAATTTCAGAGCTTAGTTCTTACATAGTGATGGTAATAGGTGCGTCCACGGACCAAATTTTGGTCCGCCTTATATAAAATTTTGAATTAAAAATAAAAAAATTTATTTTCCTAATTCAAAATTTTGTACAGCAAGGGCCAAAATTTGGTCCGTGGACACGACCATTACCATCCTAGTTCTTGGATTTCTGCATAAGGTTGTATGCCCAATTTTGTGTTTGATACCCTTAGAATATCCTATATATATATAACAATTGCTCACAAATGATAAAACAAATGAATTATCAAGTCCCATGCTCCTTAACTTTATTAAACCGAGCATTACTGATGTAGAAAATAAAAAATCTGCTAACACTAATTGGAGAATTTATAAGTCGGTATCACATTATTGGATAAAATAAAAAACCCATCCTCATCACAGAAATTAAAAATATACATACAAAGATTTTCACCTGTGCTCATATGCCATGCTTCTTTTAAGATTATAATCAAAGTCAACACCAAGAATGAAGAAACAGCAGGCTCTTAATGGGGAATCATAAATTAGACTGAAAGAAATCTGATATAAGAAGAAAAAATTTGTTAGTAATTGGACATGATGAGAAGTTGGAAGTTGGAATAATAACTCTCTCTAAAAATTTTAAAAAATAAATATATGAAATGTACCGTTCAACAATCTTAGGTAGTGTTTACCATTGTTCCCCAAATATCAGCCGAATCAACCGATATTTCGGCCGAGATATCAGTTTCCGCCGATATGATATGTTGAACTCGGGTATCAATATCGACAACAACAAAAATACGCCGATTTTTTAAATATCGACCGAGAATTCGACTGACTTGACTCAGTTGAGTTGTCGGCGAGTCGGCAGGATTTTTTGCAAATGGGTTGCTCAAATGTTTTTGGTTTAAAATTTTGAACCCAATAACCCAAACAACATTATATCTCCCCCCTCCCCTGGTAACCCACTGTGCCCTAATGTCATCACGAAAAATTTCTCTCTCCCTCTCCCCACTCTCCCTCTCCCCACTCAATTTTCACTGACTGATCGCCAATTAGAGG
This sequence comes from Dracaena cambodiana, assembly GCA_036321105.1. Lineage (NCBI taxonomy): Eukaryota > Viridiplantae > Streptophyta > Magnoliopsida > Asparagales > Asparagaceae > Dracaena > Dracaena cambodiana. The sequence continues at coordinate 164,378 of JAYEPQ010000013.1, forward strand.
TGTTTAACCTCCCGATTTCTCAATCAAAGTGATCTTAAGTTGAGTCCCAAGTGATTGGTCCTCAATGGCAGCAAAAGCTTTTCGATGGTAAGATATTTTTTTTTTTTTTAACTGCCCTTTTGATTATAAAATTGTTCTTCTTCTCTTAGTCTCAAATCTCCAATTCCACAGCATAATTGCTTTCTTGGTCATCCAAGACCCAAGGTATGTAAATTTGTATCAGTTCATTTGTTAGCTGAATTTTGGAAAGGAGGGGTTGAATTAAAGTGAAGGAGGATGTTACCATTGGGTGACTTTGTATGGTGAATGGTGGGTGATTTTGTATTGGGAAGAGGAAGAATGAGTTTCACTGTAACAAACTCCAGTGAAGAGAAAAAACTCTCTTCATGGTAACAACTCCATAGTTGTTACCATGAAGAGAATTTTTGTCTCTTTTTACTGTAACAACTAAGAGAAAATTTTGTGTAATGTATTAGTTTACAGTTACTTAAGATTATAATTGATTTTAAATAACTAAGTGAAGAGAATCTTTGTCTCTCTTCACTGTAATTTTTTATTTCTATTCAATAACCGTATATGTTTCATATATTCTGACAAATGTCTTTTATTTTTCTCAAGTAAGTCTCCATACTCAAAATCAAAGACGCAAGGATTTCAATTCTTTTCGTCCAATAATTCAAGATATAACATCTGATTTTATATTTTTTCCATATAATAACTTGTATGTTGCATGGTTGCATTTGCGTGACGTTGTTCGTTACTTTCTCTATTTCGGTTTTATATGCTTATTGGACTATTTGCATTTGGTACATGATATATATTTACATTAAATCAACTTTTTAGTTGTCAAAATTACATTATATATACTATCCGATATGACACCCGATATTTGCGCATATCCCCATCTCCCCCGATATCTGATATCCGATATGTAAAACCCAATATCCGATATTTAGAACTTTTAGTGTAATTTCAATTGCACAAAAAATGGGGAAAAACATGAAGTAGTACCTCAATTCTTCCATCTGTGAATCATCACAATGGGCACTCCCATCCTTATCATCTCCAATCCTTGTCATCTGACTAAACGTGGCATAGTTGAACTCAAACCCTGGCCATTATGTGCAATGATGAAGATAAATTTTGTCAAGTAGCTGAGAGATTTTGTTAATAAGAACAACCTCCGACAGAAAATGAGAATTACAAAAATGGCATGTATTTGGCGTGTCCTCCAAAAATTTTAGATTATTGGTTACTTGGCTAAGAAACACAATACCCCACTCTGTTTTATTCCTTTTCTGCAACTAGCTTGCCTCCCATGTGCAATGCCATATTAAATAAAAAATTTCTATCGGTCCCAAAAAGAATATTGACGAAAAGAGTAAACACTTGTATAGAAAAATAATTAAACTCTTAATTTATAGATTTACACAAGGGTATTGCTAATATAACTTGAATGTCCACGTACTGCACCTAACAAATATAAATACATGTTCAAAGTTTTTTCTACACCTAATCATTCAAATTATTGAATCTAAAATAATGTTTTCCTATGTTAATATAAATTTAAAAACCTACAATTTTTTTATCCAATGCCAAGGGATTCTTCATTTTGTGAGTTCATTTCAAATCAGAAATCTCCTAAAATAGGCATAGACATGCAGAATTAAATCTTTTCCCTTTCCCTCCTTCCTTGAGTGAGGGAGGATACCGTTCACCAAATCAATGAGAATTGGACAAGTAGCCAATTATCTTCTTATTCTAAAATGGACAACTCAATTATTGTCTTTAAATAATGTTAGTTCAGTATTATTGTTAGGAATTTGACAATTTCCAACCAACCTTAAAGCTACTCTTCTCATGACAAACAAGCTAATTTCTCCGCCCCCCACCCCCCCCAAAAAAAAAAAAAATCCACGGTTGAAATGTCAAAAATGGGATCTCTCTGTCATTTATACATGATTTATTTTTTTTTTAATTTTCTTTCTGGTTCTTTTATCTTTTAAGGAGAGAGAGCGGGAGGAATACAGGATGGAGTCTTGTAACAGCCCACCAACTAACTCAGGAACATAAGCCATAACAGAGAGTGTAGAAGGCTCAAAAAAGTTGGAATCTAATTGAGAATCTCATTACTTTGTTATTCAATTTACTTCTCTCTTCTTCTTACACCCTTCAAAGTAGAACTCACTAACTTCATTTGATGTGGCTGCAGAGACATCCAAGTTATGATTCCCATATCAAAACATGGTTATCCAAGTTATGGTTCCATATACTATAGCTAGCCTTATCATAGTCCATGAATATTCCTATATAAACCGAGCAAATTGCCTCCTATATAAATTTTTGTATATTTTCTTGTGAGTGAAATGTTCAATGAGCCATCATTTTATAGGTGAAGGAGGTAATAAAAAGAATAATTACAGGATCTGTAATTGATACTAATTACATAAAATCTTCAATTAGTCAAATCAGAGATTTGTCAACTATTCTAAATTAGTCTAATCAAATATTTGTCAACTATACTAATTTAGAAAAATATCTCAATATCTAATAGGAAAATATCTCAAAATATTTTAGCATTATGATCATATCTCAATTATATCTCAACAAATTTGTTCTACTATGGCTCGCTTAATAAGCTATCTTTTCATCTATGACAAGACTTCTGGCCTTGTCAAAGCAGTTTTTGTTCATCTAAAATGCTATGTAATGGTCTTATACCAGTTGATCCTCTTCAACGCACATCCTTTATTCATCCACATATGCTACTTCGTCTCCATTTCAACCCTAGGATTCATAGCCCTCAAGTCAATTAACCTAAAGGAGCCTCAGAATACACCTAGGGACCTCGATCTCTTCTTCACCTGTCTCTGCCCCCATCTCCAGCATATTGACAGTAGAAATGGAGGTCATCTCCAGTGCATAACTCATTGTACTCACCATTTAATGCTAATCAGCGATGAAGTTCTGACCTCCACCATCCGCCTCAACTTCATAGCATAAAGCTTAAACAGCAGACGGCAGTCCAAATAGAGCCTGCTAATTCTAATACCAATGAGGAAGTTGAGCTCGAGCTCTCCGACATTAATCATCATCTAGAATCAGGTACAGTGAATCCCCAACACATTCACTACTCAATAAGCCCCAGTCCTGGAGAATGGAAGTACAATGCAGGAAGGTGCTTGGCCAAATTCATTATAGACTATCTTCTTTAAATACATTTGGGCAGTTACTATATCGATCTTACTCTACATAACTTTGGTGTCGAGTGCAAAAGATATCCTGCATAAGAAAATATATGGGTTTCGACCTTCTCAGTCTTAACCATGGCATCTTCTTTCACTAGCTGTGGTTTCATTCCGACTAATGAGAGCATGTTGGTGTTCAGGAAGAACTCGGGCCTGCTCTTTCTCATAGGCCCTCAGGTTCTTCACGGCAACACCATGTTCCCTCCAGCCTTGAGATCTTGTTTATGGGTTTTCAAGAAGATAACAAAGAAAAAAGAGTATGACCACTTGTTGAAGAGTTGAGCACTGGATGCTATCAGTTGCCACCTGGCTTGCACTCTGTGCTATTGGCATTGACGATCATCAGATTCATATTGATCCAAATCTTAGTTATTTGTTCTATGGAGTGGAACTCCTAGACAGCATTGGGTGGGAGTGCCACGTGTGATTAACGTGTCCCAATAAAACTACAAGTCTAGACGACCAATCCTACGAGCGCCGCCACTAGAAATTCACCGAGACTCATTACTATTACTCATGGATCTAAATGCCAATGAACTCCTATCACAAACTTGTTGCTCCTTTGTTTATATCAGTGAACTCAAGACATAATGGTGAATCCATGGCTATTCTCTCTGCCTTGTCCGCAGCAGTCTTGGTTCTCTGTCATTATGATGTTAGTGCTCTCCCTCCCTTTCTCTCTGTGCAAGTAGCCTCACAAAGATATTATACAGCATACTATCGTTAGAATTAGACTAAAAACTTGCATTAGGTCTATAAAAGTAATTTTAAACAGCTCCAACCCTTTATCTATATGGAACATAAACTGGTTAAATTTTCAAAGAAGAAATAGTGAATAGGCAATAAGCTAATAGTGAACCAAAGATCCATATGCGATAGACAATGTATTAGATCTACACACAGGTTATTTACTCATTTTCTAATTACATGCACTGGCTTATCAATCATGGGTTAAGATATTTCGATCATTATATAAAGAATTGGAGACACAGAGATCACACTTTGCAATCCCATTATAGGAAGTAAGCTTCGCTCTCGTTTATGCATATTACTTTCTTAGAATTAAGATGGTAAAGACACTTCCTCAATCATGGTTGGGCCCTCCTGCATGCTCCACTCATCTTCCAAGATTATATCAAGGTTCAAGACAACTCAATTCAAAGTTTTCAAGGAAACAAATAAGCACTGCATATCATCATATATTATATCATATTGGGGTCGTCACTCTTTATTCTATCTAATACTCCAAATTAGTACGAACATCTTTGAAAAAGAGAATAGTATGACTATCAGTATCATCAACAAAAAGAATGTCATTCCCTGTACCACATACTCCTCTAATTGCCCATAAAATTGTCCTTCAAAAATTGATCACCACCAGCTTACAGCTCCTAAGATGCATGGGGTAATTACATTGGTGATTCTGGTCCATTATTGTGATCTCCCCTACCCAATATGGACATTCCCCAATCTCTCTTATAGCCAATCAAGTTTTGTTGAGGAATTTGAAACTTTAACTGATGCCCACACAAGTGATACCATTCCCACTCCAGCTTAATTGTTGATTCAGATCTTACGACAAGCACATATGGATGTAATTGTAGGACCCAAATCATTCATCAACACATGAAAAGCCGACCCACTATCAATCTCAAGAGGTGAATTTTTTTTATCCATTCTACATTAGTGTAGGTAATTTTTATGTCAACTTTGCCATTAGGTAAAGAGTAATTCGAGTCATGACTCTTTCATCAAACGAGAAGAAAAAGGAAGACATTGAATGTTTAGAACAAAAGCTTGGGGCAAGACCATTACCAATAGCTGTTACCAGATTGTGTGACTGCACTACTGATCTCTGTGTCGATTCACCTGGGATTCCAGTTTCACATATAATTATGGTCTTCAGTCACTCTTCTTTGCCCACTTTGTTCCTTTCCCTAAGGAGAAGGATTCGTAGACAAACCCCACAGGTGCCTAGTGGATTCCATGACATCTAAAAAAAAAAAAAACAAAAACAATAACAATAACAAAAAAAACAAAACAAAAACAAAACAAAAAAAAACAAAACCAAAAAACCAAAAAAGAACAGGGTTAAACATCAAATATAATATGGTCCATCAAGAAACCTGTACTGCATGGCATGAAAAAGAACAAAAACAAGATTTTATAGTCAACTATAGGCCATGCCACACTGCTCATAGATAATATCCTATATCCAGAATTTTTGGGACAGATAAAACATTGCGTTTAGGAGTACCAGAATAAATTAGTTTCCACCTTTATTATTAAGTCGCCATCTTTATTCACAAAAATTTTAACATATTGCATTTCTTATATTTGGTTGCCAACTCTCATAGTGTATTCTGATGTGTGCCAACATACGAGTTTTCAGTTATCTTCCTCCTTACACCACATTTATATCAATAGAGGACAAGAAGCGCAGTGTTGTTACTGAAGACAAGAAGAGCATTGGTTGGGTGAAGAGTCTTGTTATGTCACAACTGTCATACCTGGCCATCATTGTCATTCTCGTTTGCATCACTGAGAGAAGAAAGTTCCAGAAGATCCATTGAATTTCAGTGTCCTCAACATGGTTGCCGAAGTGATCAGGCAAGATACCTTTCAGAACAGAAAGGGATACAAAGAAATTCTATTATGATTAACAAAATATTGGAGTGCACAAATGGCATGGAAAGCACATAGAGAAGTAGACTTATTTACATAAAATAAATAAATAAATAAAAACAATCATAATACTGCATAATAAAAGTAGCATATCTAGGAAGAATAGCCCCACCATTTCATACTTCAATCGGATAAGTTCACCTACCCTGTAGGAGTTATTACTTTGGTATATTTAAGTCTTTCTTTTTCTTTTTCACTTTCTTTTCTTTGTTTGAGAGAGAAATTAGTCAATTTAAGTCTTTGATCTCATTTGTAACTATGAATTATGTAATAACGCAGGCTTTTCAAGTGGCTATAGTTGTGAGCTGCAGCTGAAGCCCGAAAGAAATTGCAAAGATGCATGGTATGGATTTGTGGGGAAATGGAGCAGCCAAGGGAAAGTCATCTCACCTTTGTCATGTTGTTTGGGAGATCATGCATGGCGGTAAAGCATGGAAGCTAGGTTGAAGCAGAACAAGATGGCCCTGATCATATTTGCCCTTCAATGATGCCATATATATAGCAAGAAAGAACTCCGACAACATGCTTCAAAATAAAGCATAAAAGGCCTTTCATGACTTTCTTGTGCATAGTTGTGATGTAGAAGAAAAGAATGAGATTCTAAACAGACAAGTAAAGGGATCATAATTGCAAACAGTAGAAGAAAAGAATGAGATTCTAAAGAGACAAGCAAAGGGATCATAATTGCAAACAATAATGAAAGATTATCCACGAGGACCATGACTATTATCATTACTCATAACAAGTCTTTTTGCTTTGATCCATTAATCATCAACTTTAGGAACTCTTTAAGCACTTATTTCAGAATTCCGGGTTTGCATGCAAGCATTCACTGAATCAGTTACCAGATTCTTAGCAAAAAAGAATCGTTAAATAGATTTTTTGTTGGACATTGAAAGAACTACATTGATGTATTATCAAACAAATGGCTTATAAAAGTAAAAGAAATTGTATTCATTATTTAAAATAACTGTTTATATCAATATCAAGCTAGAAAAGGCCAGTTCATCCATCAACCGCAATCGCCAGCAAGATTTTTTTTTTTTTTTTTTTTTCATAGATAGAATATGCAACCATGATTAAGTAGGAAGGTTATTCACTGTAATTTACTCATTCTAAAACCTATTTGGATAAAAGATCAAGTGACATGAAAACATAAAAAGAATGAGTCTAAGATTGTTTATTTTCTTCTTGCTGATTAAAAGGCTAGAAGTTTTATAGCCAACTGAATTTTCTTCTTGTTGATTTTTTTTATATAAACTAGCCAAGAAGGAGGCTAAGAAAGCTGTTTGAGATGCAAAAACTAAATTACATAAACAAGTGCATGAGAAATTGAACAATAAAGAGGCAGAAAAGAATATATAGAGAATTGCTCAAATAAAAGAGAGAGTTTAGGACTTATGTATTGTAAAGTGTATTAAAGATGAGAATCAGAAAGTTTTAGTTCGAAACGAAAAGATTAAATAAAGATGAAAAGATTATTTTGATAGATTATATAATGATAACTTTAATCAAGATCTGAGAGACTTTACTATTCAGTGTGGGGATATGAATCGTAGTTTTATGCGCAGAATTAAAGAATCTGAAGTAAAAAAGACTTTGAAGAGAATGAAATTAAGAAAAACTGTCGGTCCAAATGAGATTTCTATAGAGATATGGAGATATTTAGGAGAAATGGGTGTGAGGTGGTTGATTTATTTTTTTAACAAGATTTAGCAAATTAAGAAAATATCAAATGAATGGAGGAAAAGTACCTCAGTAGCTCTATATAAAAATAAGGGTGATATTCAAAGTTGTTCTAACTATCGCGGAATATAACTCATGTGTAACACTATGAAACTTTGGAAAAATGTAATTGAACATAAATTGAAGCAGACTCTTAAAATATCGAAGAACCAATTTGGATTCATATTGGGGTGATCAACGACAGAAACTATTCATTTATTTCGTCAACTAATAGAGTGATTCCATGAGAGAAATAGAAATTTGCATATAGTGTTTATTGACTTAGAGAAAGCATATGATAAGGTATCATGAGAGGTGCTTTGGTGGACATTGATGAAGAAAAAAGTCTCCATCAAATGTATTGATATAATTAAGGACATATATGATGGAGTAGAGACTAATGTCAGAACATGTGATGGTCTAACAAGTGATTTTTCTATCACAATTGGATTGCATCAAGAATCTGCATTGAGCACGTTCTTGTTTACTATAGTGATGGATGAGCTTACTAGAGTTATTCAGAATGAGATATCTTAGTGTATGTTATTTACTGATGATATTGTCTTACTTGATGAGACTAGAGGAGTGAATGCCAAATTAAAGTTATGAAGGCATAACATTAGAATCTAGGGGTTTTAGATTAAGTAGGTCTAAAATAAAATATATGGAATATAAATTTAGTAAATGACGGACTCTAAACTATAGTGTTGTAAAACTGGATGGACAAAAGATACAAATGAACAGTCAGTTTAGGTATTTGGGTTCTATTATTCAGAATGATGGAGAGATCGAAAGTGATGTTAACTATAAGATACAAACTGGCTAGTTGATATAGAGGAGTGCAACAGAAGTTTTATGCGACTGTAACATTCCGTTAAGGCTAAAAGAAAAACTTTATAGGACTGCTATTAGACCAGCTTTATTATATGGCACGAAATACTGAGCTATATGGAAACGTTATTCACAGAAAATAAGTAACAGAGATACGCATGCTTCGTTGGATATATAACAACACTAAAAGAGATAAAGTAAACAAATGAAGATATTCGTGCTAAGATAGGTATAACCCCTATCGATGAAAAGATGGGAGAAAATAGTTTACGATGGTTTGGTCATGTGCAATATAGACCTACAAATACTTGCACCAGTTAGACAAGATGAGCTTATCAATGTAGAACAAGTTAAAAGAGCGAGAGGAAAACCAAAAAAAATATGGATGGAGGTGATACGAAAAAATATGGATTCTATAGGTTTACATGAGATATTACTTGATAGAAATGAATAGAGAATGATTATCAACGTGATCGTTTCGGCATGATTCTCTTTTGATTAGCCTACCCCAAGTACTTGGGATAAAAGGCTTAGTTGTTGTTGTTGCATTATTGGGCTTATAACATTTAGGTCATGACCAATTCACACCTCCATTTCTTCTTGTCCATTAAGCATTTCTCCCAAGCTTTAGAAAAAAAAACTCATAGTTCAATTGTATTATACTCGTCCACAAGCACACACAGGGAACAAAATAACGACAACTAAGCCTTTCATCCCAAGTATTTGGGGTAGGCTACATAACCAAAAAAGAATCACGTCGGATCGATCACTTTGATAGTCCTTCTCCATTCATTTCTGTCAAGTAATATCTCCTCATTTAAATCTCTATAATCCATATCTTTTCGTATCACCTCCATCTATATTTTCTTCAGTCTTCCCTTCGTTCTTTAAGCACACACAGGGAGAACTTGGAAATAAATCCTTTCCCCTTCAAACTCATCGGAAGCTAGAAAAGCAAATTCACTCAGTTCAAATTGATCTAATTTATCTAAAGTGCCTAAAAGTCAGTTATCAACTCCAGAGAGGGTAACATATATTAGCTAACTCGCAACCAAGATAAGATTGTTTTCTGTCATGCCCCGCTCCCGATATACGGTATACGAACATATGTAACAGGTACCGGCAACATATTCAGTTTGAATATACTAAACCCTCAATAAATTTGCCACAATAATATTCAGTAATTACGATAGAAAAATTTAACAAAAATTTGACTTTTCATTTATTGAAACGAAGTTTAGATACAATTGAAACAAAATTTAATAAAATTAAACAAAAGAAAGCAGGGAATCTCTAATCCGTTATTAAACTTCAATCTGATCTCTAAAGTATATCAGATTCTGCGTCAGTTTTGACGTGTCCATCGATAAATCTGAGCATGCACACCCAGGTCGTCAGATTGCGACCAAAATATAATACGCAGAAAGAATGTGAAATTTAACGATTATGTCCAAACATAATAATAATATAAGTTTTAGAATATATGTAATAAAATGTCTGTAATAATGATATCAATTGATTTAGATTATCTTAATGATATTTTAGTAAAGTCAACTCTATAACAGGGGTATTTTTATCTAAAATGTCATGTAATTAGAAAAGCTAACTGATGAGATACCACTGATTCGATTGTTTCCTATACAGACCCAGGAAATAGTCACAGGATTGTCCGGTGCTGAATCGGATCTGCCGTCAAGCAAACAGGAATTATAATCAGATATGATCCAACAAATCATCACGCACCCATGGTGTGCGAAATATTCAGTTGTACAACTTAGCAAGTTTACAGCCAAAATAGAGTATATTTCCATCATTCAGTTTCTCTCCCAACCCAGTGTCATTTAGGTATAGTACATATGTCTAAATTCTGATTTTCATAACTTGTATATTGAATATCGGGTACAATATTTTATTTGGATTTTTCTTAATTTGTTAACAATATGATTTATAAAGTCCATTCAGTTTATACTTTATTCAATAAATTACAATTAGTTATATTTAAGAGTTACTTATTTGAGACATCATAAAAATATCGGTCAGGCAATTATATGGATGCTGGGAGGTTTTCCGTGTGTTGTACGTTCCTTAATTAGAGAACCAGCATACAAGGTAATTTTTCTAGAAACCGATACAAAATGATATCGCAAACAGTATATTTTCACAATTTTAGCTTTTATGTGATTTATCAAATATTGTATATTTTGATTATTTTAAAATCTAACTATAGTATGTAAATTAACATGTGATCATCAATAACAAGAATAATTGAATTTCAAATAGAATAAAGAAACAATAGTAATATCGATGGTTTCACTTATAATAACATTTCTACAAATTAAACAATATAATGGAAATAATATTTTTATAAAGAAAATAGCATATTTAGTGAGTCCAAAAATGAACTCACATGGATATTGTTTCCCGATATCGATCAACGAAGCAATCTACACATTAAAAATATTCTAAGAATATCAAAAATAGATGAATATAAATTTAGATGATTTTTAAATATAAATTTAGATGATTTTTAAAGATTTTTCAATATTTTTATAACGTACTCAAAATTGATTTTAAAGTTAAGCGGGTCTAAAATTAAAAAATATATTTGGCTCTATTTTATTGGGTTTGTAAAATGATGGATATTATTCTTAAGTCAGTAAGGTTATTAAATAATGGGTCAATTGTCCTAAAATCCAATAGTTTAACCCAATAAGAAAAAAAAAGAGTTTATTACTAACCTTTTGACAAAACGGTGGGAATTCAAGATGTGGAAACATGAGGAGAAGTGTGTTCATCGGGGGCAAAAAAGTGGCGGCTTCGGTGGTGGCTCTTATGGTGGTCCGACAGCTTCGAAAGTGGCTTCGAAGTTATGAGAGGAGGGAAATTTTAGAGAATAAGTGTAATATTGAATTTAGAAAAGAGGTTAGGTTTATATAGTATTGAATTTAGAAGTTATAGAATGTGAAGAGTCTTGGGAGTTATAAAATTTAAAGGGTTTGAAGTGTTATGGAATTTCAAGAGTTTGAGGGGTTATGCAATTTGAAAGGTCTTAGATTAATTTGGAGGGTTTAGAATATGAAAGGTTTTAGTTTAATTAGGGAGTTTAATTTTGAAAATTAAAAATGGATTTTCGTTATTGAAATAATGGAGAAAATGAAGAGGTTGGAGAAGATGAAAAGTTTAGGAGTTATAGAAAATTAAAGATTTGAAAATTATAAAAAATAAAAATTTATATTTATTATTTTATTATTTATTTTTGAATTATTTATGCCTATCAAAAATGAAGGTCATTACATATTCTGTACTTTCTCTCCTTTTTTTCTTTTTTCATTTGTTTGGGTGGGTGGGTGGGTGTGTGTTTTGGGGGGGGGGGGGGGGGGGGGGGGGGGGGGGGCAGCTGCTTGGATCCTCTTTTTTTTGCTACATCAGCTCTATTAAGGGCAATCTTGGGATCTACGGTCTATCATATAAGTTTAATGCAAATAAAAGTCTTTTAGCCTGATCAGATCTTCAAGATAAAAAACTATCTTGTTCCAAAATGTTCATATTGAGGCCACAAATCAAATAGTTCCAAGCAGGCCACCTCAATATATGAGGATGCTGGTCAATACTTGAGAGTAGCGTGATATAAAATTGCATGAGATTATACACAGTTTTGAACAAGTATATTCCAAAACAAGCTAGAAGGTATTTCCAACAGAAGGCTAGCATCAACTGTGCAATTGTCTTCATACTGGGGAAAAATAAATGAATAAAATCATAAAATTATGGAAAAGAAAAGGGAAGGCAAGAACAATTAATATGAACACACTGTAATATGTGAATAAAATAATTAAAAAATCAGCTGGCGAAAATGCTTGGCATCTATTCTCTATTGAACAATCAAAACAAGATATTGCAAAGGGTAGCACTGCATTAATGTACAAATAAGAAATGTATTCTAGTTTTGATGCAGAAAGAACTCATAGGAAGTGTACGTGTGCGAGCACACACGATGCATGAATGCATACCCAAGAAAGAGAGGTCTATCTCCATCCCCATGCACTCACACACCACTCATAGATGTCACAGTTAATTCTATTGTTTAGTGGAGCTTTTTACAACAGTGGTGGCACACAATCTCTCTTTTAACGATTCACTCTCGGCACTTCTCTCTATTGTTGGAGAAAACGAAAAGGCATTTTGCAGGTGAATACGGATATTTTCATCAAAGGAAATGCAGAAATTTGAACAAAATCTTTATACAAAGGTCTTACATTTTGCCAACTTTATTGCCTCATTACATCTTAAGCAAGAATGTAGTAAAGTACTAAAGTGTCCCCTGAAACTCCTCAAGTTGCACCTGTGAGAATTTATATTGCTTGCCAAAGTCATCCAGTATTCATGCATTGCATCCCAAATGAAAGCAGTTGCAGCCCATGTTTTGGCTTTTTTTTTTTTTTTTTCATATACTCGATGAGCCAACTGTGATACACTTGGCCTTCTGTGAAAGCAAAAGGCCATGCACAATAGAGGAAACCTTTATATGATATTAAGTTATACTTTAGAGACTCTAAACTCTATCAAAGCATTCCCGCTTTCCCACAAGGCATCATGGACTCTTGTTCATTTCAAAAAGAAGTCCATCATCTATATGCATACTTATGTAAAACTCTCTTCTTTTACTCAATATGTTTTGGCTCTTACAAAGTTCTTGTACCGGTCTATAGTCTTCCACAGCAAACAACTCTTGGAAAAGCTATTCTACCTTACTTTACTTCTGTCACCTTTGCAGGATTTCTCGCTATGACGAGCCTCCTTTGCATGGTTTCTCGTTTTGACACTTCTCAAACCAAAACGTGAATCAAATAGGCCCAAGAACATTGACTTGTTCTTTATGCCTGCATATGCAGAAACAGGTTCAAGCATGGCAACTGTTGAGATGGAGGTTTTCTGGGTGCTGGGAGGTTTTCGCCACGCTTGGCATTCATTCATGAACACCAAGCACAAGAAAGAGAGGTCAATAAGGAAAGGAATATAATCAATCAGTCCCCAGTCTGGCAAACATAGTGGATCAAGTTGAATCATGATTGAAGATTATACAATATCGACAACAGCAGAGCATTTACATGTCCCCCATCCACTTTACCCTTAGAGACTATCCAAAGCTTGAGGCTGTTACATATTTGGTCTTTTGTGTACTGATTTACCTCATTGTTGTTGTTGGGAGCAGTTCTATTCTTATCTCTCTTTATCTAAGTTTTATCCTGAGTCATCAGATTTTCTGAAAAGCAAGGAGATATCTATTTCAACATTCTCCATTTTTTTGTAGGTGTCTTCAATTGAAATCTGTGGGCTAACTTCAACAAATGAGAATATGATGATCTTTAAGAAGAATACAGCTCTTCTTCTGGCCATAATTCATCAGATTCTAGCAGGGAACGCATTATATCCTCCATGCTTGAGATCCATGATATGGGTCCTCAAAAAGACTGCTAAACAAGAGATGTTAAACTACATGCTCCAAAACATTAGCAGCATCAGGTATAACATCTCTTTCATCGAAAGGACTCTTTGAAACGATCAAAACAAACATATTGAATCCATTTATGTCCACATACATCCACATACATGCGAGTATGTAGATAGGCTGCAAGAGGTGAAACACAAGAGGTTACAAAATACCAGTAGAAATGCATGAAAAGCTATCCTGGAAGTCTATGATGTTCATTCGATCTACAAAAACCAAAACCAACTCGAATCAAACATCAATAATTGGGAAGATTCTTGGTTATGCATCCCTTGACCAAATTGAATTAGCATATAAGAGTTTTAAAAGGCCAATTATTTTGGTTTGCTTGATCCATAGGCTAGGAATTTCTGATCCCCTTGATTTTTTTAACCCTATAGGCTCTAGAATGTTTAGATGACAAAGAATGGTAAAAATAATTAATTTGGGTGGTCTAACATGTTATTTTATGGGTGTGTGCAACCTCTAAGTTTACATCTTACATGATTCATGACTTTTCGACTATGTATGTGTGCGCGTGTCTTTTGTTGTTTGGGAGGGATGAGTGGCATATAGGAAATTTCCTACAATGCCAATGGGAAATATCCAATTCAATCATCCTTATGGATGATACAGCCCACCATCATGATCTACAGCTTGTTTGTTGACTAAGGATAAAAAACATAAAGGATTTGGATGTATGTTTCCCACCTGTCAAGATATTCAAACTAGTTCTATTCTAAGAAAATGTTCAACTTGCAAAGACTTGTAGGAAGCACAAACCACCACCATACCTACGATTTTCAATCCCCAGGCACCTAATAGGATATTTCAGCCAGTAAGACAGGTCATATATCCTTGTTACTATAAAAGCATCTTGAGAAAAAATTGTTTCTGCTCAGATCTAATCCTAGCCATCAATTATTTAAATTAGATCTAAAATGTTCAACATTTTTAAATTATACAACTAATTAGTAATTATGGTTAATTGCATGCCAAGCATTAGTTTATTCAAAAGTTAACAAACCTGGCCCATTCTCCTCTTCGTCCAAGTAAAGATCCAAATCAATGCTTCAACATCCTCGACTACATCTCCTTTGAGATGATCGGTGCTTTTCTTCTTCTTTTTTTCTCTCTTGGGAGTTAATACATCCCTCCCTCACTCTCACTCCCCCTTTCAAATTGCTGTGTCTGTCTTTCATGTTGCTCTCACTACCTCCAGGTAATTCCAAAAGTATTTCTTAAGATCATAAAATTACAAAATCTGAAATTGATGTGTAGATCTGATACCTGAAAGGGCCAAGCACTTACAATTTTCTTCGTGCTGGAGGATTTAGAGTTAAATTATTCTAAGGTGAAAATATTGTGATTTGTCCTTCCGCCACTAGCAATGACAACAAGAAGAGAAGGGGAGAATAGAACCTATAATAAATTTTTTATAATGATACAAGAGAATAAAATTGCTCTATAGCTGGAAATCTACTATACTTGGGGCTTTTTAATCTTCAATTCAGTGTGTTGTTTGACTCTCAGTAGAAACTAATCTCAGTTCCGCCTTTTCCTTTGAATAATGGTATTTTGGTGCATGGCATTGAGTAAAGAAGGGATTTTTTTTCCTTTGAATGGATGCTCAGTTTGTACAGCATTACTTCATTTGCCGTAATTTGACTTTTTTTCCTTCCTTCTAGTCTTCTAATTTGGTATGTTAATTTGGCCGTCATGTTTCTACGATTAACATTTTTGGAGGGCTATGTTAAAAACTTAAAATATTGTATAGTTATGGGCATGAATGCATTATCAGTAGAGATCTTCCAGGCAGCACACTTGGATCATGAGTATGGGGGCCAACGTCAAGTGCTCCTAACTTCCTACTCTTTTGATAGACCATAGAGGAATTATTTTTAAAGGAACATTCTTTGGCATTTTTCCCCTCAAACTGGCAATTAACCTTAAAAATGTTAATTTATCATGCGGAAGAGGCAAATTTCGCAAAGAGAGTAAAGGGATAGCAATACAGTAACAAAGTCAGATGAAAAGCATAACAGAGACTCAGAGAGATGTGAGAAGCAAGCAATGACTACCGCAAATATCACCTGCCACTGAAGGATGGGCGTTGAAGGCCTGTGAATTACTCTTTCTGTCCCGCCTTACAGATAGGTCACCTGACTCGTGATACATAGCGAGATCATAAGCCTTTTAAGGACAGGTTTCTCCACTCTTTTTTTCATTAGAGACCAGGATCCTATTGGCTTAATATGGGCAAAAATAACACTAGGAATGCACTAGAAAGTGACAGCAGCACATTCATTTAGCAGTAGCAAGACAAAGAGCTTAATCAATCTGTGCTTTTTCCGAATGTCCCGCCAACAACTTCACTTGTAAGTTTAGGTGGTGTGGGTAAACAAATCATGAAAGAGGAGGCTTCTAAATGCACCAATTAATGTATTTTGTGGCCTATTTATAATTCATATTTTTTCCACTTACACTAAGCAGTGTCATCCAAATCCAAATGACAAAAAAATTTTAGAAATATTTAAGTTATTAAAAGCTTACATTTGAATTTTGTAAAGGCCTTGTATAAAATTCTCTATAAATTTGAACTAAGTTGTTTGACATGAACTATTTGTGAGACTGGGATAAAATGATCAAGTGACGTTGGCTGGACACAAATTTGACATATCGGCACCTTTCATCTCTTATCGGAGTTAGATCAATTATGATTTTATGGAGATTCGTTACACATATATTGAACCCACTGAATGTAAACAAAAGATACTACTGGATACTGATTGCAAGTATTTTATATTATGCTCAAGCTTCAAACCATATGAAATTAAGTAAAAATATGAAATGGCTTCAAATGAAATATTAGATTCTTCAAGTCAAAATGTACAGAAAACAACTCACAAATTATAAATTTTCATTACTTGTATATGCTTATAATCGACGTGCATTTGGTGCACAGTAAATTTTAACTAGAGATAGAAAGTGTTGATTACTTGGATTACAGGCTAATAAGTGTATGTAGATTAATATGAATGGTTCAGATTTTTCATAGGATTCTTCATCTATTTGAGTTCATTTACACCAAAATTCATAGGCATATATGATGAGGACTCACTTCTAGTGAGATGCATATATGTATAAAGGATAGCAAAAACAATTACATTTTTTACCTACTTATGAATATAAAAAGGAATAGTTATCGAACTTTAACCCATAATTTTTGGTGTATATGAACCTTCCAGGATGAAGATAAGAAAAGGTGAACCTCGATAGAAGGAAAAGATAGGAAACTTCAAAGTTTGAGTGACCATTGGAGGAAATTTTCTCCATTGTCATTGATATGCATTATTATTACAGACATACAAAAACATATTAGTTTAATGGGTATCAAGTAGCATAAGATAATTTTTTATTGCTTTTTCCAAGAAAACCAAACAGTTAGTAAGAGATTGAGCTGGGTTAGACTGTGAGGGCATAAAGGAGCATGTCTTTGGACATTCAAAAAGTTGGTTCTATTGTCGAATTACTTGCCTTTGTTGGTAGTAGAGACTAGAGAAGGAGAAGAAGAGGACTGGACTGTGTATATGTCGTAGACTCGTAACATTTGACCAATTAGGGCTCATTGGTGTTTGAGTATTAAATGGAGAAGATCATACAAAGGAGATTAGATTAGTTAGGTTAAGTGAGCTTGGGTTTTAGTGGGGTGAGAGGTACTAAAAAGAAGGATTTAAGCTAAGTCAACGAGGTAGATAACAAGATGGTTGCAGGGGCAGGTCTAGGCACTTGAACCACAAGCGTCAAAATTAAATACGAAATAAATTAATTATAAATATTAAATCATGCTAATTATTGTCTACTAGTTTTATCAACTCTTTCCACCAGAACATGCATATGAACATATTGAACACCACAAAGCAAGGTGGCCCTGACATGAACCTTCTAAACAAGATATATACCAAGAATTATTTCTTTCAAGAGAAAATAAGTAAACATTAACTTACAAGACATATGTTGTTTGGTAGCTTTTCACCTTCCAAGTTATGGAAATATATGTCAAATACAATGTAATACTGTAAGAAATTTGATGCCTTTTTCATAGTTTGACTTTCTAATGAACAACCAAATCACAAATTATTTTTCTTTTTATCCTTTTTACACTATTTCACCCATCAATAACCTGAGTTTGAAATTCACAAATAACATGACTTTTATCACCAAAATCAAATTATGTCTTTGTTTAATTCACTCAAACTAGCATTAATCTAAATCATATCATTGGTACCAAATTAAAATAATCAAATGTAAGAAAACAAACCAAATCGTTGGTGGAGATTATCAAGTGTAAGAAAACAAACCAAATCGTTGGTGGAGAAGTGGGGAACGAGGCAACCTCCAGCAGTATTTTAAATATCGGATATCGGCGATATACCGCTCGACCAAATTATATACTGGATACCAGATACTGGATGATATATCGCGATATAGTACTAAATACCAGATGAAATATCAGTGACATACCTATTCAATAATATTTATATCATTGCATACATAAAACATATTCATCAACTTAAAACAAGTTTAAGGTCTTAGAGAATACTTACCTTGGTCAATTTGCATCGATATTTTAAATATCAGATATCAGTGATATATCAGTGGACAACATCTTATTTCGTATATCATATACTGGGTGATATATCACGATATTTACTAAATATCAGATGCCATATTAGATAGCTTGGATGACAGATGTACATATCATGTCTGCCTTACACTTATTTAAGACAAGTTAGGACCTTAAAGATACCTGCCTTCGTAGTTTGAATTGAGCCTTGATATTTGTAGAATCTTTACAAATGCATCATAACATATACCGGCTAAATGTCAAACTTTCAAGACAATAAAAATAAAATTAATATATATAGTGTAATTGTTAGTCCTTGCAATGGAAACAACGGTCGATGAAAGGGGCACGAAACTACTAATCGAGTCTAATTCTATCTCTTTCTCATGTATATAGGTGAACGGATGTATGAGCTAATTGGTAGGGTTATGTTCTTTTCATTTTTGAAAAAAAAATTAATATTATTGTTTATCTCGCGATACTTTGAGACTGAAATATTGTCCGATGTATCGCTTTCGAGCTGATATACTGGTCTATTTTGGTCCAAAATAGGAAACTGTATAGAAACGTACATATCGTATTGGTTGGAGGCAAAAATTAGAATATTGACCGATATGCTCAGCCGATATTCAAAACACTGACCCCTAGAATTGTTGGATTGGGGTTTGGGTGAGCTCGAGAAGTCGTCCTTCACGGCCTTATTTGGATTGGAGTCCACTTATAGTTCGTCAGCTCCTCTAAGTGTCAGCTCCTCTAAGATTTGCGATCATCACTGTCGGTGAGATGCCACATCACCATGGGCTTGACCATCGTCGACGATGCGTGCGGGTCCACCCCTTCCATGTTGTAGTAGAGAGGCAGACAGGGATAGAAGGCAGGTCAAAAGTTTCTAGTAGAGGTGCACAGCATGAGAGAGGACAAGAAAGAGATACTAAAGTCTTAATTTTTCAGAGGAGGAACAAAGTTGTAAAATTAAAATTTTGAGGGGCTTCACATACTGTTGATGTATATTTTTTATTATCTTTCAAGATATTAACTTATGTACAGTTCTTATCTTTGCAGAGGAGGATCAAAGGACGCCAAGCAACGCTCTCTTAGACTACCCTCACGGCTGATGGGGGAAGTCGGCCAGTGATCACAGCCGAGAGGAATGATCGCATGCAATCCCGAGGCCGAATGTCGGTTTGTTGGGGTCAATACCGGCCACAACTATTTGCATGCTCTGTAGCTCATTTTTGTTTTGGTTACTATTATTATTTTTTGCTTTCTATCGTTGATCAGCTGTGTTTGGACTTAATTGCACTATTCTATTAATTATGTTTAAAGAAACGTGGAGGGTTTTACCTATCGTAATGGCTTCAATAAAAAATTAAAAAATATATTAAGGTACAGAGTTGGAAATTTTTATTAGGAACTGGACTGGATTTATTTTTTTCTGGGGTAAGTCTGAGTCTCCCCTTGAATGGTTGTTGGGTTCTTGTCTATAATTAAACAAGGGCATAACTGAAAGATCATGTAAAATTTTAAGGGGAGTACTGAAATAGAGCGTAAGCTTACCCAGAACGATGAATTTGGTACAACTTATATGATTTAGAAGACTAAATAGCAATTTTAGAGATTTCATTGACTAATATCTTCTTTTTTAAGAGAAACTAATGAATAATATGGTACAAGTAAAAGTGACAAAACTAGTGTTTTAACCAGGCAATTAATCAATATCCTTGTAATAAGCACAACATTGCAAAATCTAAACTAGTACAATGTAAGCGAGGAGGAGGCGACAAGTGGTGGGGAAAAAAGAACCTGATCTGGATTCTTGGTGTGGACTGGACAGCGGATCCGAGGATTTCCAACGTGGAAGATGCCGCATGGTGACAAAACATGTAGGCTTTCCATGGCTGCTTGCTAGCGATCTTTCTCTTTCTTTCTCACTTCTTTTCTCATTTCATTTCATTACTAAAAAGAAACAAAGAAAGGCAGAAAGAAAGAAAGAGAGAGTATGGTGCGAATCCAAATCATCCTCCATCACCTCCAACCTCCAATTCCTAAATTGCCCCCCTGCCTGCCATTGTCCTCGAGATTTAGTAATTTTAGCCGAAATTAGAGAAGAACATCAAGGGCAATTAAAGAAAAACAATCGTTGTCGCCCCCCTGCTTTACCTTTACCTTTACCCTTACCCTTACCCTTACCCTTACCTTACCCGCTTCTTTCTTTCTTTCTTTCTTTTCCCTTTTCCTTTCTTTTCCCTTTTCCTTTCTTTTACCTCTTTCTTCGATCTCTATGAAGGAGGAGGAGGAGGAGGACGAATCAAGATGAAGAGGAGCGGATCGGAGTGGGATCTGGATGAGTTCCTGTTGCCGTCCGTCGTCGGAGATGACGATGAGCGAAGCTCGTCGCCAGCGGTGCTGGGGGAGCTGCTCCTCCCTGGCCGGCCGTTGTCGCAGGAAGCTAGGGTTTGCAGCAGCAGCGGCGGCGATGATGGAGGCATGTCGTTCGCTGACGTATGCGGGTTCGGATTCTTGGGCGAAGATGATCGGCATCAGGTAATTAATTAATACCACACTAACCGGAGCAGGGGAACAGACTGATATTAATACCCGCCCCTCCTCGTCAGCCTTCAGTCTAGTCTACCCTTTTCACTCGGGAGTTTCTAAAGTAGCAGCCCAATTTCCCCAGTAACCCACTTCTCTGTCCGTGTCTTTTTTTCTTTTTTCTTTTTTCTTTTTTTTCTTTTTTTTTTTTTTGTCTCAAAGTCCGAACAGTGGGCTCACTAGGAAAAATAGTGTGCTCTTTTAGAAACTCCCCTTCACACGGACTAACCAAATTGTATTCAATCTCATGCTTTCATATCAGACTTGGTGCTCTTTGTTGACTAACTGACCTTACCATACCATATCATATCATATCAGTAAAATAAAATTAAAATTAATTGTGTTGGATTTTTAGTATATTACCTTTATTTTATTTTCCCTTTTTTTTTCTTAGCAAACACAAGAAAACTCCTATCAGTCTTGGAATTATAAAAAATATAATATTAAATTAAAAATCACATTAATAAATATTAAGATGTAATTTTCCAAGCACAATGCAAACACATGTCAAGAATAAACACACTACTTTTTTTTTCTTCCCTGCGCAATTTTTTTTATTGGCAAGGTCGGTCGGTTTCAGAGAGATAAAAGTGGACTGGTTCATGAATTAATTTTTGATCTGGTCATTCAAAATTTCAAATTTAAAAATAAATTTATTTTTTTGATCTGGTCATTCAAAATTTCAAATTTAAAAATAAATTTATTTTTTTAATTTTGAATTTTGAACAAATGTAGCCAAGAGTTTACTCTTGAACCTGTTCATGAACAACTCTCATGTTTAATTGGTCAAAGTTTTTTTTTTTTTTTTTTTTTACTTTTTTATTGAATTATTCCCCCTCCGCGTTCAGTATACTTTTGCCAGCCAGTAAAAACGATAATGGTGTGCTCGGCATTATCTGGTTATATACGTTCAATCTTAGACTCATATAAATTACGCCGAAAGTACACAATCTTATAACATGAGAGAGCCTATACAGCAATTAATGTGATAGTATGTTAATAAATATTAAATTATAAAATGGCCTTGTTTCGCAAGCAATATAGTCAGGACCACATCATCATATTCACAGCATTCGTTGTTCAACCATAATCGTTTGGACTCGAAAATAATAAAAAAATAAAAACACCTATCTTTTAGCTATTCGCTGCATATAATTAGAATTTTTTATTTTTTATTTCTTTACTGTATGATGCGTGAATTTCAGGACGCAATCGAGAATCATCAAAGTGGAGGAGGTCATCTGACAGGAAGCCAGATGTGGTCTCAGTCTCACAACCTTACCACTACTACAGCTACTACTCCCAGGCACTACAACATTTCAGCTACCATGGAATCACAGTCCTCCTTGTGCAGTAAGCAATAGACCCTCACTATGTTTCTCCTGCACCTTCTATAAATAATAGCTAATTTCACTATTGCTAATTTCCCATACTGACCCGACATTATTACAGCTGGGAGTCCGACTTCAACTCTTAAACCTAAAGCTGTAGAGAACCAAACTCCAGGAGGAGGCACCAGTATTTCCGAGCAGTCAGACGATGAATCCTTGGAGATTGAGGCCGGGTCATGTGACCAGAGCAACAACATTACTGATTTGAAGCGCATGAGAAGGTTTGGCTATGGCTAAACTTTAATATCAATTTCCAGTATAAAGTAGTTACCTGCTGAAACGAACATGTGCTCCGAATTGTTCTCAAAACTAATGCTTTGATACAGAATGAAATATGGTTAGAGTAATGACATAATTGAGAAGAGATACGAGTATGGGTAAGAATACACGACAGACATGCACAAAAAAATAAGGAAGCTATTTTGAAGAAGGAATTACATGGTCAGGATAGAGCAATACAGCAGGTAAAAAAATACTTAAACACGAAAATTCACTAACAAAATAACAAGGAAAGCTTACACAGACTACACACATTTTACAATAAGCTATGAGACTACGATCCTTTACGCAAGGAAGAATTTGGCATATGTTAACTCCATGCTTGTGTGCCTACAGGATCTCAATTTAGTAGCCATCAACTATAACAATATGAAATAAATACAAACAATATATGTCGTTAGGGTGTACAAATTCATAACAGGTGGATTGCAGAGTATTGTTAGTAGTTGCATATAATAGCAACAACAGGGGAAGAACTCTCTATTCCATCAATATACACATTGTATTCTTAGTTCCACCGGGACTTCACCTGGGGGTGTCCAAATTTCTGAAAAACGTTTCGCAGTTTCTAGATCAGATTGTGTCTTTTAATTGACACCCCCAGTGAGACAAAACTCACTTTAGGTTTTATTAAGATGCTTCTTTTATGTAATAATTGTTTCCTGATTTGAATTTTTAATATGTTTTCTAGAAATTTTTAAAATAAAGATTTATAATTGTATTCTTGGGAGAAATATGAGATCATGATTGTAAATGAAAAATTTTCTCGTGCGAAAAGAGAAATAATAAGGTTTTTTTTTCTTTTTCTTTTTCTTTTTGGTTCAACTGAAAAAAAACAATTTCCTATCCCATGATTCTAAAGTCTCAAACTATCCAAACACTAAAAATGTTAATCATAATCCTCTTTTATCTTATAAGTCATTCAAAATTGTAATGATTTGTTATTCAGTTGTATATCAAAAGTATGATTCTTTTGACTTCTTTAAATATGTTATATTTGGTAACAATTGCTTTCACTGGGTAGAAATTAATTTGTATCCCACGCTTTCAAACTAAGGCAACTCTTCCTCACACCAATTGGGCATATGCATCAAATTTTTATGATTTTTTTTTCCCTTCTATTGTTCAAGGATGGTGTCAAATTGTGAATCTGCAAGAAGATCAAGAAAGAGGAAACAGGCTCACCTAGCTGATCTTGAACTTCAGGTATCCTAATTTTTCTGTTCTTTCGTAAACCTACTAAATTTGGAGGCTAATATGATGTACTAAGTTATATTGAAAAATCTTAGATAACAAAATAGCTGATGACTGTGCAGACATACTTTGTAAGAATAGTAAAAATTATATCATAAGATTATGTTCAACAACTAACAAAATATTGTAATACAGACACAACCAAGCCATACACACACACACACACGTAAACATATTACCCATCCCTAGTTGATGAGTAGAAAAAAACAAAGTAATAAAACAGAGACCTTGACAGAAACATTAGTCTCAAAGTCTACAGGGTTAAGATGAAAACAGAATAGTATGAAACATGACTTGAGCATAAGAACAGAAGAAATGAGGGGACAGTTCACATTGGTCGCCATTACTTTCAAGTATTCATCATTTTAGTCATTTAGAATCAACCATTCATAGTCACAGTCAGATTTATTCTTAGCATTAAACTAGATGGTTGAAATGAAGAAGTGTCCATGGAGATATTAATAGTTTATGCACATATATTAACATGAAGTTGAAGGAAAATATGAAAAAGGTATAAAAGTGCCTTATGGTTGTAAAATTGAGCAACAAGAAACAACATGTCCAAAGAGCAATATGCCTAAAATAAGAATGTTGAGATGGGTAAGCTACATAACATCAGAAAAGGATAAGAAATGAGTGTAACTAGGTAAGCTACATAACATCAGAAAAGGATAAGAAATGAGTATAACTAAAGAAAAATTAGAGCTTCAGAATTTGTGAAGAATAATAGACGAACATGTGGAAAAAGACGCTAGTGCTAAGAAATTGCTTAGTCCTCCTCCAGTTATTGTTTTATCTATGTTTCTGAAGAATTAAAAAATTCTCATACCAAGAACTTGTTATGAAATCTTTTAATTAATTTCAGAAGATTTATCCAATGGATTAAATGTGCATCTTTTAATGTTTGCCAAGCATATTGATATGCTAGCGCAATATTATAATAACATGAATTGCTCTTTTGAGTTCAGCACTGGAACCATGAAACATTCAAGTTGCATCAACTATAATGTTTTAGTTTGACAATAATGTTGATCGATTTATCAGGTTGATCAACTAGGAGGAGAAAATGCATCACTATATAAACAACTCACAGATGCCGATCACGAATTCAGTGACGCTGTCACTAACAACAGGGTGCTCAAATCAGATGTGGAAGCTTTGAGAGTTAAGGTACAGAATATCTACTAGAAATGCAATAGCATCAAAAGTTTCCAACTATCCAATGAGTTTGTCATTTTCCCGTTCCATTCACTCAGCAAAGACAAACACAACTCTTCCCCAAAAGCAAACACAATATTCTTACCTTGGAAGTACATGTGTTAATTTCTTTCAGGTGAAGATGGCAGAAGATCTGGTAACTAGAGGGTCTATAACGTGTAGCCTAGACCATATTCTCCGAACACCTCACGTACTAAATACCCGCAACCAGTGCCGGCCATCAGAAGTTCCACCTATCTTGGATCTCCCAGCAAATGAAGGTTGTTACATGGGTGCCTTAGGCAGACAAGTTCAAACTATGGGCCTAGAGGGTGACGAGTACAAAGATGGGAATATCCAGATGAGACTGAATCAAAACTCAACTCTGCAAAACATTGCGAGCTTGGACAACCTACAAAATAGACTTTTGAGTGACATAACAAGCTACGGAAGTGATATTTGGTCCTGGGATTCGCATACAAATGTTATGTCCAAACAATTCTAAGTTATCTGTAATAAGAATTTGTAGCTCGTATTGCTCCTGTGCGAAGTCACAGGAAGAACGATGGTCCCGACATTGTACCTATTCCTCTAGGGTTTCAGCTCTTTTTAAGTGATAATAACTAGAGGTTGAACATTTACTAATTGGGCAACTTATTTACTATAAATGCATATTGAAAATTGTAATTTAATCATGAATTCACCAGTGATGGGAACTTCTAATGCTTCTCTGCTAATTGCATGCATATAATTATGGAGTCAAATACTATAGAAAGCAACTCGAAAAAATTATTGTAGCACTATATGGGAGCCACAAAAGACCAGTCAGTGTCTAGCCCCCCAAATGTTGGCTACATATGATAATGTGGCCACTACTCTTGTTTCTCTCCCTATGGCTTCTGAATCTAATCAGTAAAGTTTACCTGTTAAAAGACATGGATAACTTCATCATTTCAAGTCAGATAAGACAGATCAAATCTAGACATAAGCACAGGGCAAAAAAAAAAACTGCAAACTTCTGGGTCGCAGGATGATGCAATGAAACGTTTTTAACCAAAAATGACGGGTTCCAGTGTAATAGGACCCTTGTCTTTTTTCCGCCTCCTAGCTCAAAAATCTTGCCTTTCTCAAATATATCTTACCTAAATATTTGTAGTTGGTTCGTATTAACTTGTTGTGATTGTTTAATTATGGTAACGAAAAACAAGCCAAGAAAAGGCCAGGCCAACTTCTAAACCTATGAGTTTTATAGGCATTACCATTGTGTTGCTTAAGTATCTTATCAAACATTTTCCTTCTGGTAAAAAAAAAAGATAAATTAAAATGCTGTATTGCAACCTTTACAATAATATTCAAATTTATGTTTGTGCAATCAACATGCAAGTAATACAAGGTATTGGAATAGGACTGACATATTACATCACATCTTGAGCTCCAGATGAAGTGTCCCTTCTTCTTGAAAACCGAGAAGCAAATTTGTTGATTGATTGGAAGCTTTGAGCGAAGATGTATAGAAAGAACAAGCACAATCCTGTTCAAGATATCCCACAATTAACATTTGGTTAGAAACTGATTATAGTATAAGAGTATGTGTGGATGTGTCGGCATACATAACAGTGTGCATGTATAAGCATGCATTCACGTGTCTCTGAGTAATGGAGGGAGGGAGGAGGCACCTGCATACGCAACCGTCGCACCTGATGCCAATCGACCAAGAGCTGACAGAAGATACAAGATGAGAACAACCTGAGAAATTAACAATAGGAGGAGAATAAGATAGGACAGCCTTATGCATAGTGCCATATGGTTATCCTAAATTTAATCATCCAGCTAACAATGTCAGCCTTCGGAGATGCATAAAAAAAACATGATATTCTAAAATTAGTTAAATACATAAAGTTATAACTATTCTTACCCTGCAATGAACTCTGTAGTATGATTAAACATCAACAAGAGATAGTGCATTTGTTCTGTGAGCAATCTGGTTAGAGCTCTTGAGTTTATACATAACAGAAAGCATAACGCAATAGGTCACTTCTTTACTTTTGTACATTCTACTTCGTAAAATATATCTACTCAGGGAATGAGCCCAAGGTCAGAATGAGTAGAGAATAACCATTTTATGGTATAAAATCAGCAATATCTGAGGTATCATGTCGGCGATGTTAGAAATACTGACAATATCAGGAACCTCAAAATCCAATGGAGCATATGCTATATATTTGTATCTGCTAGTACTTAAACCTTGGATGAGACTAAAAAATGTAAAGATAACATATTAAAAAAAGACAAAAAAAAAAAAAAAGTAAAGCATTTGCTAAGATGTGCAGACAACCACATATTCTTGCAAAACAGTATACAGGCATACCCCTGGAGACTAAAAAGGAAACATAAATCAAGGATCTGAAATATTATATCTGTTAGGAGAGAACATGAGCCTTCCAGCCTTTCAAAAATTAGAAACTTTCAAGGAAGAAATTAAAGATTCAATCTCTAGGTGAACTGAGTTAGGTAAGCTTTATCCAAAAACTCAATCAGACGAAGGATGAGCAATCTTTAAGCCCTTGTTTAATCTTCAAACCAATGTTGAAAATAACGCATTATGAAACCCGTTATATTGCGTTGCGTAGCCTAACAGAACCCCAACGCTACATAACAACTGGAAATAACTTAATGCACCGTAACAGGACGTTTTTTATGTTATTTTACGTTATATTATGTAACGTTACATTATGTTACGTTATTTACAATTATTTTTTAGTAATTTCTATATTATTGTTGATTATTATTTTGATTATTAACGAGTTGCTCTAATTTTCTTATTTGATTGGTTGTTATCTTATTTGATTTTTTGTGAAATTACTAACTTGTTAATTTGCGATTGTTTTTTTATTCGCTTATTGTAATTCCTCTCCGGTTGCTAAAATATCTTATTTATTGATCGATTGAATTTTTAACTGAACTGAAATCAATAATTACAAATAAGATAAATTAAACATTTCAAAATATAAATTACAATAATGATAATAACTGGAATTGAAATAAAAAATTTGAATCATATTTTCTTGTTTCAATAATGACTGGAATTACGCTTGCGTTACCTTAATTAATTCTCTCTCTCTCTCTCTCTATATATATATATATATATATATGACTATGAATTTCTCTCTCTCTCTCTATATATATATATATGACTATGAATTTCGAATTCATAAAGTCTTCAAACTCGGATCGAACTGCAACTGATCATTCTGATTCAAGTTGGTATATATATAGAGTTTTATCGCATGGGATGGGCTAGCTAGCTGTGCTACACTCCCAATATATTTTCCCTCTTGCATAATCAAAATCATACGCACCACTCTCGTTGGGCACCCACGAACAAACATGACCCAAATAAATAATCATCATACACGGCCTCTCTCTCTCTCTTTCTCTTTCTCGGCCATCACTCAGGAATATGACCCAATAATATTCCGGGTCAATAATCGGGTCTCTCTCTCGGCCGTCAACTCAGGAATATAACCCAATAATATTCCGGGTGAGGACAATAATCGGGTGGGTGTATTGCTTTCAGATATTTTTCCGCCTTTATTTAATTACCAGCTGATCAGCTGGCTTTAACTCACCCACCCCTAATTACCTTTGCCAGCCTACAATTTTATAATCTTTCCCAGGTCCAAGCCAGGAGGAATGGGAATGAATAAAAACCTAACCCTAACCTAACCCAAGCCCCAGGCCCAGGCCCCGGCCCCGGCCCCGGCCCCGGCCCCAGCCCCAAGCCTAGGCCCCCAAGCCCCAGCCCCAAGCCTAGGCCTAGCCCAACCCCAACCCCAACCCGTCGAACCCCAACCCGAACTCCAACCCCTAAACCCGTCCCCCCACCCCTAACCCCAACCCCAACCATAACCCCCGACCATAACCCCAACCCCAACCCCAACCCGAACCCGAACCCCAACCCGAACCCCAACCCCCAAACCTAACCCAACCCCCTACCCTTTTACACACAAACTTCAATTTTCTAGCAGAAAACGTTTCTCAAATAATGTAAAACCGTTTAGTGTTTATTGTTATCTTTTTGATGGAATAGAAGAAAAAAGTTATTTTAAAATAATAAAAAATAGAATATAATTAATAAATTTGGATATAATCTTAAATGTACCAAAATCATATGGTTATAAAATATATAAAAGGCAAAAAAAATTAATTTGATGCATTTATATTTAAATATATAATTATTAAAAATATATATTAAAATAAAAAATAAAAAATAAATATATATATTTAAAATTAAAAAATTAAAAATAATAATTAATAATTATATTTTATTAATTATATTAAATAAAAATATTTAATATAAAATATACAACTATATAAAATAAAAATACAAAATAAGTAAATTATATATATTAAAATAAAAATATTAAATTATAAATAAATTCGGATATTAAATATATATTTAAAATAAAAATAATTAACTATATAGTTTTTATACATTTATATTTAAATGTATAACTACATAAATAATTTATATACATTTATATTTAAATATATAACTACATAAAAATATATAACTATATAAGATAGAAAATATGTTTGGATATTAAAATGCAAAAAAATTAGTATAAAAATTAATTAAAAAGCAAAAAAATTAATATAAAATTTTATATAAAATAAAAAAATTAAATTAAATTTGGATATTAAAAATGTAAAAAAAAAAATTAAAATAAAATCAGAAAATAATTAAGTAAAGGGCATAAAAATATAAACAAATTAATTGAATGGCAAAATAAATATTGCTGAATTAAAAATGATTAATTAAAAGTGATTATTTACATATTAAACATTTAATCATTACTGTCCAATATAAAATAAAAACTAATTAATTAAAAATAATAATAAGATACTTAAGATATTAGTTAATTACACAAAATAAGAAAATATAATACATGCAATACCATTTATGGTAAGGAACGAAAAAGAAGTTAAATATTATTTCAAGAATAAACAGTAAAATACTATTTCAAAATTAAACACTATTTCAAAATTAAATTATATAATATAATTCAAAATTAAATTAAATTAAATATTCAAAATAAAACCATTCAATATAAAAATAATTTTGATATATTTAAATAACTATATGGATCCATTTATATTTAAATACACATAAAAACAGTAATTAATTACCATACAATAAATGGTAAGGAACGAAAACAGTTATTAATTACCATTAAAAGAATAAGATTCCACCTACGGAAAGAAAATAAAATTAAGTAATAATTATAAAAATTTATGATCTTCTTAATAAAAAGGTTAGAGAAAGGACAAGGATATTCTCATTTGTGGGAAACATAGAATATATTTCTGATTCCATATAAAGTAAATTTAAGATTATGGAAGAAAAAAAATAAGATTTTGTCTTCTATCAAAGAAATCATCATCTTTGTTTGTTTACAAAAATTTGTTATCTCATTATCTTGGATTGCTTTGTTACCTTGGCTTATTTTATTTTTAGTTATGCAAAATCAGTCCATGCATGGCCTATTGAATTGTTTAATTTAGTTTTAGTACCGCATCGCCTATTGAATTGTTGGTATGATATTGAGATACTTATAAATATATATGTATCCCTTAATCATAATAAATAAATTAGTTGGTTCTGATTATTTTATAATATGGTATCAGAATGCATTATGAAATAAATCTCTATCGTTAATCTCAACCATCCTAATTAATGGCTGACTTTGATTATGATGTTGACTCCGACTCCGCAATCGCATCACCAATCCGATACCGACTCCGACTCTACAATCACGTTGCAAATTTGATTACGCATCTACTTCAGTTTATGTTTCTTCTCTGTTTCATGCTAGGATTCTGACTGGTCGCTCCTCGACTGTAAATGTGTAGTTCAAAATTGATACAGCCTTTTACTCTTTCCTTTGTTTATTATTGCTTCTAAGAAAAAAATTTATCCGCTACCTATTACGACTTGTAAGAAATAAGTTTATCTCTTACCTACTATTGCTTTTAAAAAGAAATTTATCTGTTGTCGATTACAGCTTCTAAGAAAAATTTTATTTATTGTCTGCTTCTAAGAAAGAAATTTATTTGTTGCTTACTACTGCTTCTAAGAAAAAAGTTTAATCTGATGTCTAGTACTGCTTCTAAGAAAAAAGTTTATCCGCTACCTACTAATACTTCTAAGAAAGAAATTTATTTGTTGCCTGCTACTGTTTCTAAAAAAGAAGTTTATACATTGCTCCTGTTATTGCTACTCGAACATAGGTGTACTCTGATGATTGCTCATATTGTTGCTATTCGAATATGGGTGTACTCTGATGATTCAAATGATTCATCAACTGCTACTACGTACTGCTACTAATACTATCTACTACTGTTGTTGCTGCTCTTCCACTTCAACTTAACATGTATTATTGAAGAGGGAGACAATATTTTATAATTTGTGTTATAAGATAGTTATAATTAACTTCTGGTATGATATTGAGACACATATAAATATATGTATCTCTCGACTCATAATAAATAGATTGGTTAGTTCTGAATATTTCATAACAATTATAATACAAATTGATTCCTTTGTGCTTCATTTGACACCTGTCCCTGATTGGGTTTGCGAGCAGCATTCAGATGGAGCTAGCAATATACCCTTCTTAAATTTGATTAGCACTCACGCTACGTAGCACTATTGAAACAAGCGCAGCTAACAACTTGTTGGCTTTTGAAAGTGGCCTGCCCCCGCCCTGAAGTGAGTTGTGTTCCCACTGATCTGATTTCTTTGAGCAAGCTCCTTGCACCCAGGAATGATATGACTAGGATACTTCCTTTGCCATATATGTGTTTTTTGTTGTAATCTTAATCTGGGCACTGAGGTAGTTTCCTCTATCTGATTTCTGTCGTGGTCTCCATTATTTTAAGAATGAACGTGGTTACGCGGGGATATATCAACCGTCTTTGCTCAAAAAGAAAGAATGAATGTGTTTTGGCTAACTTTGTACTGGTGCAAAGCTCAACTGGCAAACAAGGGAATTCACATAACTCTGAACCAAACTTTTCATTCCAAAAAAAGGGAAAAGAAGATGGTTTTGATCTTGTGGCAGCTAATTTGCTTGATGTGTTGGGACACTTGCACACCCTAGCTAGTCGATCTCTAATAAATGCCACGGCTCGGCCGAGCCTTCATGTGCACAAACAACAACACTGTGACAGAAAAAAGGGCGAAGCACGACTACTTCATTGTGATTATGATGTGGAGAGATCAGGGATAATTGGACATGGTCCTATTCCCCTTCGGCCTTCTCTCGTGCATCCTTTACCACATATTTGGCTATGGCGAAAAGTCAGGTCTCATCCCCTGAGCACCGATGTTGGAATCGGTTCTGCAGCTCAACGGAAATGGGTCATTGCCATGATCAAGGTTACTATATATTTTCGTTTGCTTCATTTTGTTTGCTTAGTATTTGATGAAGCAACTTGAATACGTGCTCTATATGCGTTGCAGGGAGAACAGCAAGAAGTAAATGTTGGTGGTCCAAACCATCAGAAATGCAATCATGCATGGCATCGACTGTGATGGCCACAACGTCGATCCTTTTGAGCACAGTCCTTTTGAGCACAGTCCTCGCTGCCATCATTAGCAGCACATACAGCGTGAATAAGCCACTGGAAGATTCCCTGTACGGAGCGCAAGGGGAGTTCATGTTGGCCCCCAAATTTGCAGCCCTCCTCCTGATCCTACTCCTGACATTCGTCTGCTACGCCCTCTCCATCAGGATAATGAGCCAGGTCAACTTCCTCTTTAACATCCCTTTCAGAAGGAGGGTGGGGGGTGGCAAGGAGGGGGCCGGGGTTCTCCTCCCGCAGTAACCGTGGAGTATGTGTGCTTGTTGTTTGAAAAGGGTTTTCTCCTGCACATTGTAGCTAGGGAACAGGCTGCTGCTGTATGCTGCAGTTCCCCGGCCTGTTGTGGATATTTGGGCCTTGCTTGGAGGCATTGTGCTATGTTGTTATGGTGCCTATAATGTATGTCACTGATATTGTTCCTCCTCCTGATAGTGTAGAATAGAAGGGAGATTTTGTAAAGAAGGCCAACGTTGACAAGATTTGTGTAGGGGTGTGACGAGATCAGTTGATAGTAAGGAAAGAGATGGGAAACAAATGTGCAGTATTGAATGGATCGTGACTTCAGCAAAAATCATGTTTAGGATTAGTTCAAGGGATGCAAAATGCATATAAAAATTTAAGTTAGGCCAGGAAAGGTAGGAGACTACTATAAGGATTCAAATTGTTTTCTTTATTATCATATGTAATCTTGAGGACTCAGTTATTTAGTTGATTTTAAAGGAGCAAGAGAGATAATAAATATTTAGCAAGCCGATCCAAGAAAGTATCAAGTTTATCATTTATTGCTATTAAAAGTTTACCATTCATACCTCCTTGCGCTAGATATGTCCAGGACTAACCAATCCAGGATAACAGTTCTTTACTTAGGTGGGTGGAATTTCTCTATTCCGTATATATCTATTCCTGAACTTTTCGGAATAAATCAAATGGATGGAGTCTTTGGAATGACAATTGGAATATTTATTACATTAGCTAAAGCTTATTTGTTTCTGTTCATTCCGATCGCAGCAAGATGGACTTTACCTAGAATGAGAATGGACCAGCTATTAAATCTTGGATGGAAATTTCTTTTACCTATTTCCCTGGGTAATCTATGATTGACAACTTCTTCCCAACTTGTTTCACTATATATAATAAAATAAGATAACGATATTCTAGATTCATAATTGATCTCAAACAAGAGAAAGAAACATCAATTTATTCACGGAGATCCACAATATGTTCCCTATGGTGACCGGGTTCATAAATTATGGTGAACAAACAATACGGGCAGCAAGGTACATTGGTCAAAGTTTCATAATTACCTTATCCCATACAAATCGTTTACCTATAACTATTCAATATCCTTATGAAAAATCGATCACATCGGAGCGTTTCCGTGGTCGAATCCACTTTGAATTTGATAAATGTATTGCTTGTGAAGTATGTGTTCGTGTATGTCCCATAGATCTACCCGTTGTTGATTGGAAATTTGAAAAAAATATTAAAAAGAAACAATTGTTTAATTATAGTATTGATTTTGGGATCTGTATATTTTGTGGTAACTGTGTCGAGTATTGCCCAACAAACTGTTTATCAATGACTGAAGAATATGAACTTTCTACTTATGATCGTCACGAATTGAATTATAATCAAATTGCTTTGGGTCGGTTACCAATGCCAGTAATTGGAGATTACACAATTCAAACAGTTATAAATTCGACTCAAATCAAAATAGACAAGGATAACCCTCTTGATTCAAGAACGGTTACTGATTACTAAGATATCCTTTTGATATAAAGGATCCAAGCCCCCCTTCAAGATGATAGTGTTACAGAGAAAATTGAAATTCGTGTAGGTAGAAGGCAGGAGGTCCAAACAATAATAATACCTTACGAGTTTCATAGGAGCTTGGATCAACTGTTACAATGAAAATAAGCAGATAAGTAACAGCAGAATACAAGAAACATACAAAGTAAGTTCATTAAAAAAGCACAAACTTCTGAATTACCATAACAAAGAAGAGGCTCTAATTTTGCATCACCTGAAGCAATGCAAAAACAAAGGTATTGAAAGAAACGTCATAGTAAATCATCAAAGGAGTTGTTATTCTTCAATATTTCTATTATATAAACAGATAAAGGTTTACCAATTTATGTCAGATCTAAGATTGCATAGTGTCAATGGACGCCTAATGGGTCAACAAAGAGTGGGTGCATCAACAAAGAGCTTGAACCATCAATTATACCAACTAAAGAAGGGTAGTGTCATCCTTTTAGATATCTGGAATGGGTAGGTATCAGCATATGTAGCCTTTATCAACTGTTAGCTGCTAAAAATAACTCTTAGAATGTAAAAATATAACCTAAAAAAATAATCTTCCACCCTCACAACAACTTATGAAATTTTAGTACAGTGGCAGGAAACTTTAAGACGGAATAAGAGCTCCCAAGGTTCAATTCTCACTAGACACACATTTACTGCAAATTTTAGGGGAAAAAATGTACATGCTGCGGAAAAGGCCAGCCTTGACCCATAGAAGGGTCAGGGACTTTAAGAATGGCAGGCCAAGCTTAGAAAACCTACTTCAAATAATTTTTTTTATGCATTGAACATGTTAAGAGTTGATTGTACCTGAACCGCCCTTTAATTTTTCATTAAGAACAGCTTCTAAGTTATGTATCCTGAAAACTGAAAAGCTTACCCATTGAACTAGTTAATAAAGCATAACATGATTTTTATTTTATTTTATTTTATTTTTTTAAACGCAATGGATTCGAAAGGATCTCGTGCTTCCTACCGGGGAATCACTTCAAAGTTAGCAATGATGAAGGGGATTTGCTCATAACCGGACATTGGGGGAGCTGCAGATTATAAAGGCATCGGTGGCATCAGGATTAGGTATATCAAGATCTGCAAATGAAGGGTGTGCACAACAAGTCTTGCTTCCGTCATCATCGGACAAATCAAATCAAAGAATCACACATGCAAAAATGACAGTTGAACACTCAAAATAATCCAACAAATTTACAGTGCCTGTATGCATGAGAATGAAAACATAGCAGCTTCAAAAGAGTCATTTCTACCTAGGATGTTAACAGAAAAAAGTAGTTCAATAATAAGAATGTCCATTAGATGCTAATGGTTTTATTTGATTCTTTGCAGTACAAAATGGGTGCAGAAACATATGAAATTGATGAAGAGTGAATCGAGGGAATGTAGCCTTTAAACCTTTAAAAAAGGCACAATTGTTACAAACACATAACATTTGCATTGACAGAAAAATCCATGCATATCCCAAAAGTGCATTATTGTTCTTCTGCATAAAGAAGAATAAAATAAAATAAAAAAAAGCTTACCATAAAAGAACTTCTGCAGCTTCTTGGCACTCAGAAACTCGACAATTATATCCAGGGTTATCTGGTAAAGCATGCTTCAACCCTGAAAATGCTAATAAAATTTTGTATGCTTTTTGCCACTCAGGATACAAACTTGGAGACTGAACAAGAGTATGGTCTTTTGTCTGTTGAAAAAAAAATAAATTTAAGGTGCCTCATGAAAGTCAGACAAAACACCTGGTGATAGAAAGAGTGCAAATTGGTCATAGAATCACAATAAAATTACAAGAATCTATTGTGGACCTTACTCTCTTCGGCACCAAAAAAGAACTTTCTTTATCATTTGTAACTATCATGAAGTAATCGAACTTGTGCTTAACAAACAAAACCCGTTAAAAATTTGTACACATCGAAGTTACATGGATAATCCCAATCGTCCCAACTCCCAGGAGTTATGGCCATTCAAATTACACCAGAGAACCCTGCTTGCATTGTGAATTCTTTATTAACTGAAACTTAGACACATCCATATCAGAGGCTAGTGCATGCTGGGTCGAACATATCTCGGATTAGTTTAACAAGAGTCCAGCTTTTAATTCCCAGTTAATTTCTTTCCTCATTGAGAACTAGTGAACTTCACCAACTTGAATATAAAGCAACAAAATACAACTCATTACAGTGAATGACAGCTACTTTTACACCATATTGAATTAGGTTTATCACCAACTCTATAATCTCTTGAATTTTATGATTGCATTGATATTCATGTCAGTCATATTCAGATAAACGCAGGAATTTGCTAAAAAGTATGTAAGCAAAAATATTATGGATTTCCAACCTTAAAGTTTTATTTTATTTTTTTCATGTGTAGTTTAATATAGTTTCAGGATACAGCACTATCAACTCAGTTTCAAAAAGTATTTGAACTACAACATGCCAGCAACAACAGTAACCTTTTAAAAAGAAAAAATAACATTAAAAAAATTAATAAGCTTTCAAGCTGTTTGGGTTTGGTTCCCAGCAAGACACAAGGCAAATCAAACTGATCTATACTAGTGTTTGCAGTAAGAAAACAATGAGGTGTGAAAATTGGTGCTTAATCAAAGAAGAAAACACTGACCAAATAGAGACACATTCATATCTTTCAGACCATTGAAAGGGTAAACTGAAAAAGCAATGCTGCTGCTAACCAGCAAGCATAGAAGGTTTGATTCTTGGTTGCATGAAAATACTTCTATAACAACAACTAAGCCTTTTATCCCAAGTACTTGGGGTAGGCTACATGAACCAAAAAAGAATCACGTTGGATCGATCACATTGATAGTCCTTCTCCATTCATTTCTATATACTTCTATATAACCAAAAAAAGAATCATGCATGAAAATACTTCTATATAACCAAAATGAATACAAAGATAAGACAGGAAAAGCAAGCTGAACAATTTGGAAATTGGTCCAGAACAGTTGCACACTCTTGCCTTACAATTCATGATGGTTAAATGACCACGCTTCGAAAGTAATATTGCTGATTGGTCCAGAATACCATTTCTCAAACCTAAATATCCATTTTCAATTAACCTATATAACAGAAATTCAGTAGATGAGATGAAGTTACATATTCCTGAAATAACAGTTCATTTGCTTAGCTACAAGAAAAGCTTATTAGTCATTATGGACATGCATAATCAATCAATTTCATCAGAAATGCACAAAGATCAAACTTATGAAGAAAGCATATTGAAGTTTCCCTTTTCTTTATATCTCAACCACAATGCATCACATGAGTGTATACAACAGGCACTTGGAAATAATCTAGCGAGGTTAAGATATGAATTCGGGTTTATCATGAGATAAGTTCGAGAGGCATCAGTATGGAAATTAAGTAGTAGGTTCATTATTAGGAATCACAAGTTAATATTAGCATGGTTCATCATGCAGTTTCTTACTAAGTTTTCCCTTCAAATCATGAGTATTCTACTAGCACTTTATATTCTACAACTATTTATTTCTCCAGTTCAACCATCCTACTTAGTTTATTTGAACTATATCTTTGTCAATAAATTCTACAACTATTTCTCCACTTCAACCATCTTACTTAGTTTATTTGAACATCTTTGTCAATAAATTCTACAACTATTTCCCCACTTCAACAATCCTAGTTAGTTTATTTGAACTACATCTTTGTCAATATCACCATCATGATGAGTAATTGATCTCTCCTAGGTATTTCAATGGTTAGCATCATATCCTAATTCATCTTCTAGTTTTGCTCAAGTTCCAAAGATATATTCTGTTTTGTCTCAATTCTAAGTCCTTAAGATTCTAAAGCTTCTCATCACCTTTTAGTTTTGTAGATTAATTGATGGAGATAAGATAAGATACAGTTTTTAAATAGAGTTTTAGTTTGATTTAGATTTGATAGGATTTTATTTGGATTCTATTAGGATTAGATTTTTGAATTTTCCTTATAAATAAGCTCTGTATGAAGTATTTTGTAGACAATTGAATATTGAATAAAGAAATGAGTTTTGAGAAACTGTGTGGATTCGCTAAATTCCAAAAAAAAAAAATCTCTTCTCGTGGATTCGTTGAGAGTGAACGTGGATTTGCCTGGGTGAATTTATGAACCCCTTTGTTCTTCCCCAAATCTGTCCCAAAATCCTAAATTCCCAAATCCCTAACCCTAATTCGCTTCCGTCATGTGTCAAATTAGTATCATAGTCAAAAATTCTATTTCTCCAGATATCGATCATCACCATGTCTAACTTCTTTCTTCCATCTTCATCAGAGCTCAGGACCTGTTAGTGTGTGTGTATTGGGGGTTGGTTGGGGGGGGGGGGGGGGGGGGGGGGGGGGGGGGAGGAAGGGGGATAGTGTTTTGACCCAATAAATTTTTTATTTTGGAATGTTCGAGGCCTCGGGGGAGGAGAGGTCAAAAAAGACACTGGTAGCGGACACGAGTCGCAGTATTATGTGCCTTGCAGATACTAAATTAGGGGATCCTACACCCACGATACTAGAAAGTCTAAACTATAATAAAAATTTTAGCTTTGTGATCAGGAACGATAGAGGGACATCGGGTGGGGGGATATTGATTGGAATAAACCTATCAATATTTGATATTCTAGATCAAAGAATGAGTGATTTCTGTTTGACTGTAGCAGTTAGGAGGAAGGCGGACGGGTAGATCCAGATAGTAGCCGTTGTCTATGAACCTAACCAGAGCCAACGTAGATCGGAATTGTGGGTGGAGATCCTTCAAATCAGAAACTTGTCGTGATGGCCTTTTTTGGGGGGTGGGGATTTCAATATAACTAGTTTTTTATTTTATTTTTAGTTTTCTATTTTAACTTTTTTAGGGGGAAAAAAGCAGCAGATCTGAAAAGAAAAAAAAATCTAAAAAGGAATAAAAAGAAATGATAAAAAAACAACAGAAGATCGGTTCAGATCAGGAGGGGAAAAAAAGGAAGAGAGAAACAAATTGCTCCTTCATCACCTCCCCCTTCCTCCGTTCAAATCCGAACCCAAATTGCTGCTATCCGCCCCGTCCGCCCAGTTCGGGGCGGCCGGGACTACCCGCGCATCTTGCCTTGAGAATTCGGGCGCGACGGACGGTCCGAGATGGATGACACTGCCCGTGCTCCGTGCCTTGCGGGTTTGGACAGACCGACGGCTCGGTTCGGGGTGGATGGCACTTCCCGCGCACCGTACCGTGCAGGTTCTGACGGACTAATGGTTCCGTTCGGGGCGGCTGACACTGCCCGCGCACAATACCATGCGGGTTCGAACGGACGGACGGTCCAGTTCGGGGTGGACGGGACTGTCCACGCTCCGTGTGGGTACGGACAGATAGACGGCGCTATCCGGGACGGTCGGGATTGCCCGCACTCCGTGCCGTGCACAGGCAGTCCCATCAGTGTCATCCGCCCCGAACCGAGCCGTCCATTTGCCCGAACCCTCAAGGCACTGAGCCGTCAGTCTGCACGAACCCGCACGGCACGGTGCATGAACAGTCCCGGCCATGCTATCGGCCCCGAATCAAACTGTCCGTCAGCCCGAACCCACACGGCAAGGTACGCGGGCAGTCCCAGCAGTGCCATCCGCACCGAGCAGGACTGTTCGTCCGCCCTAACCCGCATGGCACCGTGCACAGGCAGTGCCTACCAGGTTATCGGCCCCGAACCGGACAGTTCGTCCACCCAAACCTGCACGACACGGGCGGACGATTTGGTTCGGGGCAGATGGCACTGTCCGCGCACCGTGCCATGCGGGTTCGGGCGGACGGACGGTCCGGTTCAGGGCGGATGGCACGGCCAGGGCTGCCCCGTGCACCGTGCCGTGAGGGTTCGCACAGACGGACGGTCCATATATATGTATGTATATATATATATATATATAATTGCATGAATATAATTATGGAGTCAAATACTATAGAAAGCAACTCGAAAAAATTATTGTAGCACTGTATGGGAGCCACAGAAGACCAGTCAGTGTCTAGCCCCCAAATGTTGACTACATATGATAATGTGGCCACTACTCTTGCTTCTCTCCCTATGGCTTCTGAATCTAATCAGTAAAGTCTACCTGTTAAAAGACACGGATAACTTCATCATTTCAAGTCAGATAAGACAGTTCAAATCTAGACATAAGCACAGGGCAAAAACAACTGCAAACTTCTGGGTCGCAGGATGATGCAATGAAACGTTTTTAACAAAAAATGACGGGTTCCAGTATAATAGGACCCTTGTCTTTTTTCTGCCTCTTGGTTCAAAAATCTTGCCTTTCTCAAATATATCTTACCTAAATATTTGTAGTTGGTTCGTATTAACTTGTTGTGATTGTTTAATTATGGTAACGAAAAACAAGCCAAGAAAAGGCCAGGCCAACTTCTAAACCTATGATTTTTATAGGCATTACCATTGTGTTGCTTAAGTATCTTATCAAACATTTTCCTTCTAGTAAAAAAAAGATGAATTGAGATGTTGTATTGCAACCTTTACAATAAGATTCAAATTGATGTTTGTGCAATCAACATGCAAGTAATACAAGGTATTGGAATAGGACTGACATATTACATCACATCTTGAGCTCCAGATGAAGTGTCCCTTCTTCTTGAAAACCGAGAAGCAAATTTGTTGATTGATTGGAAGCTTTGAGCGAAGATGTATAGACAGAACAAGCACAATCCTGTTCAAGATATCCCACAATTAACATTTGGTTAGAAACTGATTATAGTATAAGAGTATGTGTGGATGTGTCAGCATACATAACAGTGTGCATGTATAGGCGTGCATGCACGTGTCTCTGAGTAATGGAGGGAGGGAGGAGGCACCTGCATATGCAACTGTCGCACCTGATGCCAATCGACCAAGAGCTGACAGAAGATACAAAATGAGAACCACCTGAGAAATTAATAATAGGAGGAGAATAAGATAGGACAGCCTTATGCATAGTGCCCTATAGTTATCCCAAATTT
Organism: Dracaena cambodiana; assembly: GCA_036321105.1. Lineage (NCBI taxonomy): Eukaryota > Viridiplantae > Streptophyta > Magnoliopsida > Asparagales > Asparagaceae > Dracaena > Dracaena cambodiana. The sequence goes on from JAYEPQ010000013.1 coordinate 206,134, forward strand.
AATCATCCAGCTAACAATGTCAGCCTCCGGAGATGCATAAAAAGATCATGATATTCTAAAATTATTTAAATACATAAAGCTGTAACTATTCTTACCCTGCAATGAACTCTGTAGTATGATTAAACATCAACAAGAGATAGTGCATTTGCTCTGTGAGCAATCTGGTTAGAGCTCTTGAGTTTATACGTAACAGAAAGCATAACAAAATAGGTCACTTCTTTACTTTTGTACATTCTACTTCATAAAATATATCTACTCAAGGAATGAGCCCAAGGTCAGAATCAATAGAGAATAACCATTTTATGGTATAAAATTAGCAATATCGGAGGTATCATGTCAGCGATGTTAGAAATACTAACAATATCGGGAACCTCAAAATCCAACGGAACATATGCTATATATTGGTATCTGCTAGTACTTAAACCTTGGATAAGCCTAAAAAATGTAAACATAACATATTAAAAAAGACAAAAAAAAAGTAATGCATTTGCTAAGATGTGCAGACAACCACATACTCTAGTAAAACAGTATACATGCATACCCCTGGAGACTAAAAAGGAAACATAAATCAAGGATATGAAATGTTATATCTGTTAGGAGAGAACATGAGCCTTCCAGCCTTTCAAAAATTAGAAACTTTCAAGGAAGAAATTAAAGATTCAATCTCTAGGTGAACTGAGTTAGGTAAGCTTTATCCAAAAACTCAATCAGACGAAGGATGAACAATCTTTAAGCCTCTTGTTTAATCTTTAAACCAATGTTGAAAATAACGCATTATGAAACCTGTTATATTGTGTTACGTAGCCTAACAGAACCCCAACGCTACGTAACAACTGGAAATAACTCAATGCAGCGTAACAGTACGTTTTTTATGTTATTTTACGTTATATTACGTAACGTTACGTTAAATTACGTTATGTTACGTTATTTACAATTATTTTTTAGTAATTTCTATATTATTGTTGATTATTATTTTGATTATTAACGAGTTACTCTAATTTTCTTACTTGATTGATTGTTAGCTTATTTGATTTTTTGTGAAATTGCTAACTTGTTAATTTGCGATTGTTTCTTTATTCGCTTATTGTAATTCCTCTCCGGTTGCTAAAATATCTTATTTATTGATCGATTGAATTTTTAATTGAACTGAAATCAATAAATACAAATAAGATAAATTAAACATTACAAGATATAAATTACAATAATGATAATAATTGGAATTGAAATAAAAAATTAGAATCTTGTTTTCTTGTTTCAATAATGACTGGAATTACGCTTGCATACTTAATATAATTTGTGAAGATAAATGTAAAAATTATTGTATTGTATACTACAAAATGGTTTTATATTTTTTTCTTAGATATTTTTCAATTTATAAAAACTGTTTTATATAATTTTATATTTATTTTTATTAAATAAATAGGAAATTGTATAAGCTACGTTATGCGTTACGCTATATGCGACATAACGTAACAGAGGCAAAACGTTATGTTACCATTATCGCTATTTTAACATTGCTTCAAACCTTATTTTAGCTATTTGACTTCAGCTTTTTTTCAACAAAAAGATAATCACAAGAAGAAAATCCATCGTAACTCAATCACTAAGTGCATAGAATTTAACATGTAGTTCCTAGTGGCACATGTCATAGACTACCAATGGCAGAGGTTATTTTATTCATCAAGAGAAGGAATAGAAGTACATTGAAAATGGTCTTCATAATGATTAAAGGTGCACTTCGTTTTAAAACCAACACAAAAATAAGTGTTTTAACTAATAAACATGATGAACAAGTGCAAGATAGGACTCAAGCCATTCATATAGCAAAGGTTACACATAGTAAAGGTAAAGGTTATATAGTTGCTAGCTAATGACCTTAAAAAACAGCCTCCTGTCATGCCCTGTCGCTGCCACCCTCAAGACAGATTCTGTTGCACCCAGTGTATTAGCCAAGCATTCTACAATCCCATTAGCTGTATCCTGAGATATTTGCCACTCGAGAGGATCCACAGGTACCCTGCAAAAGCCGAGAGATGTACCTATCAGTCATAAACAATCACCGATAATGGCCATAGATACACAACATGAATAAAAAAAAACTAATTCAGACCTCTTTTAATCTGACATAGCAGCCTAAACAAACGTATCTAGATAGCTAATATCAAAAAAAAAAAAAACACCAACCCACACGTCTTTCACACTTTTCAAATAAGTTCTAGTCAGATCCCAACTAATCAAGGGAATTAAGATGCTTTGGGCATGAAGATTGCAAAAGGCACTGTCAGAAGAAATAGAATTGCAGTTGTTGGAGCAAACAAGACTGCAGACAGATCTAAAAGAATATGGATTGAGCAGTTAGAAAAGATATGATGGCCTCTAATGCTTAACTGAATGGAGAAAACAGAGTCATAATGTCAACCTCAAAGGTTTGCTAACAAAACTTTATGTTGTTGTTTTTGTCTTCATTCTTTTCATGAGTGGTATATTTTAGACTCTCGTCCTAATGGTACTGCTTTTGAACATCAAAATCACTGCACTACTTATATCTAGATATATCAAGAAGAGTTTCGGAGTTAGGAATGGGCAAGGTAAGCTAGTACTGCAACTTTCATCTATTATCTCATAAATTTCTATATAGTTTATGAATTATGATGATAAATTACTCGATGTCTTTTTCTCAAAACAAAGGTCGTAACCAGGGCTTTAACCTAGGCCTTCCAAAACCCAAACCCAACCCTTTAGCACCTGAGCTAGGCCACAGGGGCTATAAAAATTCGTGTGAAATTGGCCGCATTGTGTGGAATTATCTTGTGTATTATTGGGGATGTCAAAAGTTAAAACCGTATGCCTTGTGTGGGGTATTCCGAGCATCCACTAAGGTAACTTAATGTATTTTTCAGTTATTAAGATAACAAGAAGAAGTAACTTGCATAATAAAATGATTAAAATACAAGAAACCAAAATAATCTATATAAATTAATGGTAAACTACAACTCTGTATTTTTTTCTTAGAACATATAGTTTGACAGGAAAATTGGATAAATATTTGTCACATATTTCAAAAACAGGATGAAAAATTATCTCCTGACGAATAACCAGGATGATGAGGGTATAGAACATCATTGATGTTATGCTACTAATTCTTAAGATGATTTCATTCGTTCATTCATTGATTAAATGTTTTGTGTCTCTCACATCCATCCTGTCTAGCTAGATTGTTGCACCTCTCTCCCATTATAATGTAATGCATTATCCCAATAACAAAAATATGAAGTTCATGGGAGGCAAAACCAAACCCACCCTTATATCGGAGTGGGCAGCGGCCCTCCTTAAAATAAATTGAACTTCACGTCAAATTTTATGAGTCTGCCTCCCATCTAGTCAGAAGAATAAAAAAACAATCTATTTTTGACCCTCTGATATAGTCTTTCTCTATCTCCCTCGTAACTAAAATGCTGGCAGAATTTAAGTCTTTATCTTTTATCCACCGGATAACTGTCAATCATTTCCAAAGCTTGCAAGTATTTTTTCCCTCCCGTTGTTTTAAAAAATATTTAAGAACATATTATTCATACCAAGATTATGGAATAATTTATCAAATTATGTCTTGATCTTTTTTGCCTTGTAAAATTATAACTTTATCACTGAACTCATATTGTTAATAAAAATTTTCAGAACGAGGCTTCATCCCCACACTCCGACAAGGGCACTTTGCCTCCTGCTCCACCGATGAGCTGTCTTGACAGCTCGACTCCCAATAACTCCAAACCCCACCTCCTCCTGTGACAGGACCATGTGTAGACCCCCAATGGCCAACCTAATTGGGCTTAAGTATGTATTAGTAATAATGGCCATTTTTGTTACAAAAATTTTTGGCTAATGAAGTCATTAATGATAATTAATTTAATCAATCAATTACTATTTACATCACTGTCATCGCTTCGTATTTTTTGTTCCAAATTCTTGTTCACTATTGGCGGCTGATGCGATTTCCTTTTTTCCAATCAGCAAGGTAAATATCTAGTCTTAAATGAAATATATTGATATTATTGTTGTTCACATGTTATTTACTTGTTTGATAAAATGTGCAAGTGAAATTTAAAATTAAATTTCAAATACATTACTAGTCTTTTAGTTAGATAAGTTTATTTATCTTATTTACAAAAACAGAAACACTTTATATGTTAAAAAGTCGATTAGATAAGTAGACTAAGACTAAACATTTAATTTATTTTTCTTCTTGTGATTTTGCTTACTATTAATAAATAATCAATAGTTTTAAACTTAGAATTATAGTATGCTTTTATTAGTACAAGTTTTCAACTTAATATTGACCCTCCCATTCTAGGATTCTACTTCCGTCTCTGCACCCTGCCGGTTTGGGTGCTTGGGTCCACCCCATAGAGGAGTAGCCTCATTGTTACACTTTCGGACCATAGTCTAGTTTCTAATGAGTTTTTCTCAGTGTTTTTCTATAGATTTAGTAAGTAATAAGATTCGTGCATATTGCATAGTAGCCCTTTAAATTTCACTTGGTCCGCATTTGAAGACAGGAAGAAAATCAGCACTTAAGATCTACAGGCCGCCCGTAAGATTCGATTTGGTAAGAATATCTAAGTAAAAATAATATCTTCGATGGTATGTATCTTTGAGTAGATTAATCCAATCCCAAATTATCAAAATGATTAGGGGAAAATAACAGAAAGTAAGTGAAATTACATTTCAACAGAGAAAGAAATAGAAGGGAGAGAGAGAGATTGGAAAATTACGAGATGTTCATCTGACGGAAAAGCATGCCGAGGATCGCGAGCGAGCAGAGTAGAACGATGAGGACGTCGGAGAGCAACGAGAGGAGGCTCGACCCACGATAGGCGCAGTGGTAGTATACGAGGGTCCCGCATACGATGACAACCAACGGACGCCCCAACTCCACGACACTCGTCTCCTCCGACTCCGACGATTTCTCTACCTCCTCTTCCTCCATCTCTTCTTCCTTTTCTTCTTCTTCTTCTTCAAAAGAGAGATCGAAACCCTAATACTAATCGATCCGGTCCAATCGCCTTTTCGAATCCTTCGATGGACCACCCACCGGCGAATCTTCAACTCTCCATCGCAGTCGCAAGCCTTGCTCGGTCGGACTGGAGATATGCTCTTGTCCAAGTCCACGTATAGGCCTGATGGGCCCTGGGCATTTGGGCTTTAATACCAGCAAATGGGTTTAACAAAATTTGGTTTTTGGATTCCACACAAAGGGGAGTTTCTAAAGGGGTACACCAGTTTTTCCTAGTGAGGCCACTTGATTACCACCCGGCAAACCAAAATTATCCTGTAAAGTGGGCTTATTAGGAAATATGGTGTGCCCATTTAGAAACTCCCCACACAAACCGACCTTCTGGATTTACAAGTGCTCACAAAATCAGGTGCTATTTTGAGGAGAGGATGAGGAGTTGATAATAAATTCATCAGAAGAAAATATTTATCGTCATTCAACAGAAAGCAACAGCAAGAAATTTTCATAAATTGTAACATCGAGAGAAAAGTAGATTTCACAAGTAACTACATTACCTTTTTCTTTAATTTAAAATTCATGCAACTCAAGCAAGAAGAATTTCAATGCAGCACTGGTAACTTACCTATACTATTGGAGAGCCACCAGCAAACGCCCTTTTTTCTTCTTCTTCTTCATTTGGTTCCTCCATTTTTTGAAAACCCTAATCCTAATCGAAATCCTCCTCCGCCTGCTTCTGCATTTGTCCACCGCCGGCTTTCACTTGGGTTCATTTAAGGCTTACTTTCATCTTGCAAAGCCAATCTAGATTAATTTAGTATTTACTAGCCCAGGCCCATTATCCAAATTTAAAGGGGACAAACACATGAATCCACTGTTTCAGCCCAGCCCACTGAAACCCCTTCTACTGCACCCATATATATATATATATATATATATATATAGGGTTACTGTAGGTGAGCCGCCAGTTCAGGAAAAGTTACATGAGCTAGTAGCAAAATTACAATGATCCAATGACTTTTTTTTTAACAATTACTAACTACACCTACTTAATTTCTTCCAGATTAAATTTCATAAATTTTGGAGTTCATTTACACTTTTATCAGGTGCATACAAAATATTTTATTTATTGAAAACCGTTAATTTTGTTTTAACTTGATGGAGTACCAAATCAAAACTAAAACCCAAGAAATTGAGTATGAGTAAACCCTAGGGGGTCGAGATCATAATCGAAAAGAATTTTTTAAAAAAAAATTATTAGAGATAGTGGAAATGAACTGCGCTCAGATAACTTGCGTGAGCTATCAGCTCATTTCTATTTTTCTCATATATATATATATATATATATATATATATATATAAGCAAACGAAAAATTCATCGGCGGTGAAGAGAGTTCCTTTACCGCCGCTTAGGTGGCCCAATAAAACTATTACATATGGCGTCACTCAAAGAGTGGTTAAGTGAGTTTTTTATTTGTTATCTTGAGTGGCGCCACGTGTAATAATTTTATTGCGCCACCTAAGCGGCGAAGGAACTATCTTCACCCCCGGTGAATTTGTCGATATATATATATATATATATATATATATATATATATATATATATATATATATATATATATATATATATATATATATATAACGAAAATATATATATATATATATATAACGAAAAATTCATCTCCAGTCCTTAGATATATTTACATAGAGATATTTACAGATTTGTTCCTGACATCTTTATAAATTATAATTTAGTCTCTCAAATCTTTTAAGTTACTACAATTTAGTCCCCATGTTTATATTTTGGCCTGATTTTTCTGTTTACTCCTAATTTTCTTCACTTAATTCCCCTTCCCTTATCTCTCTCTCTTTTCTTAGTTGTTATTGGGTTCTCCTCTTATTATTCTCTTCTCTCTCTATATATTTATTAGGTTCTCTTTCTCTATATTGAAACCAAATGTATTATTCTCCACTAAATGTATTAAACTTTTAAGTCTCAATATAAATTCATTTATTGGGTTCTCCCTCTCTATATTGGATAAATTTTTATATATATATGTATATATATATATATATATATATATATATATATATATATATATATATATATATATATATATATATATATATATATATATAACGAAAAATTCATCGCCAGTCCTTAGATGTATTTACATAGAGATATTTACAGATTTGTTCCTTACATCTTTATAAATTATAATTTAGTCTCTCAAATCTTTTAAGTTTAAGTTACTACAATTTAGTCTCCCTGTTTATATTTTGGCCTGATTTTTCTATTTACCCCTAATTTCTTTCACTTAATTCTCCTTCCCTTTTCCCTCTCTCTTTTCTTAGTTCTTATTGGGTTCCCCTCTTATTCTTTTCTTCTCTCTCTATATATTTATTGGGTTCTCTCTCTTTATATTGAAACCAAATGTATTATTCTCCACTAAATGTATTAAACCTTTAAGTCTCAATATAAATTCATTTATTGGGTTCTTCCTCTCTATATTGGATAAATTAATTATATATATATATATATATATATATATATATATATATATATATATATATATATATATATATATATATATATATATATATATGGTCTTCAAACTCGGATCGAACTACAACTGATCATTCTGATCCAAGTTGGTATATATATAGAGTTTTATCGCGTGGGATGGGCTATATATATATATATATATATATATATATATATATATATATATATATATATATATATATATATATATATATATATATATATATATATATATATATGGTCTTCAAACTCGGATCGAACTACAACTGATCATTCTGATCCAAGTTGGTATATATATAGAGTTTTATCGCGTGGGATGGGCTAGATAGTTGTGCTACACACCCAATATATTTTCCCTCTTGCATAATCAAAATCATACGCACCACTCTCGTCCGGCACCCACGAACAAACATGACCCAAATAAATAATCATCATACACGGCCTCTCTCTCTTTCTCTCCCAATAATATTCCGGGTGAGGACAATAATCGGATGGGTGTATTGCTTTAAGATATTTTTTCGTCTTTATTTAATTACCAGCTGATCAGCTGGCTTAACTCACCCACCCCTAATTACCTTCGCCAACCTACAATTTTATAATCTTTCCTAGATCCAGGCCAGAGAGAAATGGGACGGAATAAAAACCTAACCCTAACCCCAGGCCCCAGCCTAGGCCCCCAAGCCTAAGCCCTAGCCAAGCCCCAAGCCTAGGCCCTAGCCCTAGCCCTAGCCCTAGCCCAACCCTAACCCCAACACCGAAATTTGTTATCTCATTATCTTGGATTGCTTTGTTACCTTGGCTTATTTTATTTTTAGTTATGCAAAATCATCATATTAAGTTGATTTTTCTTTTATTTCTTTTCCCCCTTTAGTAGACTTGTCTTGTTTTATCTTATGCTGGACTTCTCTTCTTTCTCAATTAATTGTATACAAAATTTTAACATGCATTGTAATTTTTTTTTTAATCTAAGTTGAAGTAACTTTATTTGATTTTTTGTGTCTAAATTATTTTTTAATTAACTTTTTTTTTTAATTTAAAAAACACACAAACGGGCTTTCATGAGAGGGTGCTAAATTCCATAGAGCGCAAAGGGTATGCAGTGCCACTGTGTCATTACCTACTAAGAACAATAACAACGAATCAAACAATTAATTAAGCTAATTATTATTGAACATGAGCTGCTCCACTTTGAAGCAAACACGAGTTAGTGAACTCAACAAACTAACTGGAAAAACACAATTTAGACCATATAAATTTCTTGAGAGTTATACATGATCAATAGCATTCATCCGGATTGAACCTTTACTCGAAAAATAAGCCTCGCCCTCAAATGCATCAGTCATCAAAATAGCGATTTCTTTTAGTCGTGAACAAATCTCCGGTACCTCCCGCCACCGATGTCTTCCTATGTTCATAAGAGGATCCACACCAAAGTTGATGCTCCCTTGATGGTTCGGTTGCGTTGAAGAAAAAAGATGATGCAACCCATGCAGTGAACATCTCCTTTTTATCATACCAAATACATTGCTTGAGGATCACGCACCCTTACCTCCAATTCCACGGGGAGAAAAAACAACTTCATCTTGCTTTATTTAAAAAAAAAACTAGCATGTGACCGACAAAATCAGCAAACTCTGAAAACTGTAATCTTTAAAATAAAAATGGCTCTAAAATGAAACTAAACTAAAAAATTTGAGTTCCTTGCTAAACAAAAAGTGAAAATCAGTTGTCGAAACCAAAAGAGATTCAAATACTGATTTTTTTCTCAATTTAAAGAGCATGGGATAAAATAACTGACATAAGAGATTTCGTCACAGGAAAATCTGATCTTAAACCACCACAAAGTGGAAGGAGTAAAAAAATAGATGACGTTTTTTTGGAATATGAATTTTGATTAATATCAGGAGGAGAAAGAGATCTTGTAGAAGAACGTAACGTGCGAATGCAGTACAGATAAGATTTGAGAGGAGATGGCAACCAATTTACTCTTTTACCAAAGAGAATGAAAAAAATCATGGAAGGGTGACAAGGGTGAGATGAGAGGAGGGGACGAGAGAGACGATTTCTATTTTCTCCCAAAATAAAATATTGGACAATATGTATTTTGAAAACTTCTTAATTGGAAGACTTGATTACACTAGGACATATTTCTTAGAAGAAGAGAGATGTAGAGTGGTGTGATTGAGGTGACCAGTGAGCAGCGATAAGGACCTCATCTACTTATTAAGCGGCAAGGAAGTGGGAGTGGGAATCCCGACTTTGCCTTGAAACGAAGAAAAAGACGGAGGCAGTTGGGCGTTTTCGGTGGGGTTTTCTGGAGTCCAAGAAAAGTCCAGTGTTTTTCTTGTTTCCATCTGGGGAGGGGGAGGGGGAGGGGGAGGGGGGGAGAGAGAGAGAGAACTCTCTTTCTCTTACTTCCTCCACGTTTCAGCCCAACCTCAGCCACCTGTTGCCTCTTTCTCTTCTCTTACCCTTATTTTGCGCAAGTCCAATCCAGCCGATGAACATAAAGGCAAAAACCCTTCTTTCCTTTCAGAGGAGGTCGAGAGAGAAAAAGAGAAAGAAGAGAGAGAACTTAGTCTCCTCGTCCGATGAATGCCATCGCAGCCTCCCCTTTCTTCCCCTTCGCCGTTTCCCGCCGCCGCCGCCGCTCTCCGGACCAGCTATTAGGTTTTCGGCCGACGTCGAGGAGGGTCATCGCAGCTAGGGTTTCGGTGGCAGGGGGCAGTGAGGTGGCTGCTCCCCCTCCTCCTTCTACCGTAACTCCTCTCTACAACCCCACTCCTCCCGATAGAGCCCTCAGAACTCCTCACAGCGGGTAATTCAATTCATTCATTTATCCCAAATCTTACTATTTAGTCCCCCAAAATTTGGTGGAATTTGATCCGATGTTTAATCTCTAGGTACCACTTTGATGGGACTGCGAGGCTGTTTTTTGAAGGATGGTATTTTAAGGTTTCAATCCCTGAGTGCAGACAGACCTTCTGCTTCATGTATTCCGTGGAGAATCCTGCGTTCCCTAATGGAATGAGTGCGCTGGACAAGGCCATCCATGGGCCTCGGTTCACTGGAGTTGGGGCGCAGATTCTCGGTGCCCATGACAAATACATCTGTCAATTTACCCCCGAATCAAAAAATTTTTGGGCAAGTAAGTCTCCTCTCCGTCCTTTTGCTTTAACATGAAAATGATAATTAATTGCAAATTGCAGTGATAGCAAAGCTCATTGCTACCAAGGTGTTTAGCATCACTTAGGCTAGTCTCATGTTTTTTTTTTTTTTTGGTTTTGGAAATAGAGCATTGCACTATTATTTTTAAACAACTACAAACACAAAGCACTTACGATACCTCTATGATAATTACCTAATTCCCTTTAAGGCTATGTTTGGTTTGATAGAAAATGAGAAGGAAAAAAGAAATGGAAAAGAATGAGTTTCTTTTAAATTTTTCTCAACCCAAACAATAGATAACACTTTCTTTCTTATTTTATTTTCTTTTCCTTCATTTTCCCTCAAACAAAGCAGAGCCTAAGGCTGTGTTTGGATTGAGGGAAAATGAAGGAAAAGAAAAGAAAAGGAAAAAGAAAGAGAAAAGGAAAGAAAATGATATGGAAATTGGTTTTCTTTTTTATGTTTGGTTGGAAAGAAAATGAAAAAGAAAATCTCAAAGAAATTTTAGAAAAAAACAGTTTCTTATGTTTGGTTGCTCAATAGAAAATTAAGAGGAAAATATAATTTTAATTAAACTATAGAAAATTTTAATATTAATTTACATATTATTGATATAATTTTTAATTTTTAAATAATTAAGCATGTAATAACCAAAAGGTCCAAACTTTACAAAAGTTAAAAATATCTTGGGACTAAAATTATAAGGAAATTTCTGCAAAAATTTCTCTACCTTTTTCCTTTTTCTCTCAACTTTCATTTTCTTTCATTTTCTCCTGGGTTTGAGGAAGAAAAGGAAAAAGAAAAAAAATCAAACACATTTTCTCTCACTTTCTTTCCTTTTTATTCTCTCTAATTTTCCCTCTAACCAAACAGTGGAAAAAAACTTTCCCTTTCCCTTTCTTTTCTTTTCCTTCATTTTCCCTCAATCCAAACACAGCCTAAAGGAAATTAGTGTGATACCCCTCCATGGACCCTGACTTCCCACTAACCGCTAGTTAATCCATTTCTTTGAGGAGGTAAACCATAGAAATGGAGGGTACACCATATCCCGATTGGCCAAAGGTTCCCAGAATCGGAAGCAATTAAGGGGTTTAAACCAATATTCACACACATGCATACCTATTTTCATCTGTATTTGAATTGTATTTATTATGTTGTGTGCGTATGCATTGACATTGTCATGTGACCTTTAATAATTATCTTATATTATGTAGGTAAGCATGAATTGATGCTAGGAAACACTTTCGTACCAGGAAGAGATTCATCACCACCTAACAAGGAGGTTCCTCCGCAGGTATTGTTATTTCTTTGGTTTCTTTATTATTCAATATGTTATTTTATTCTTGAACATTTTACTGACAATCTGGTTGAACTTTTACTTGATAGTAACACTTATTATCAACATTTTCTCTTGATAGTAACTGATTCAGTGTATAGGTTGTTTAATTTGCTTCCAACATGATGCAGGTGCAACCCCTACATTTAGACTGATCCAATTCAACATTTTCTCTTGCAACTTTGTCAATTCTTGGGTTGCAGAAATATTCAAGTGATGAGCTTGAGTGACAAATCAATAATGCTTAACATGTTTGTCAAAATGCAGTAGACACGTCAAGTTTAAACTAATTATACACTGAATCAGTTACAATGTTAAGAATGACCTGAGGATAAATGTGTATTTCTATTAGAGACATTAATGAACGAGTAAGAAATTTCCTTTAGAGGAAGTTACAAAAATTTATCAATTTTTACTTTTCTTATCGACATTGAATGTTAATGTGCACCAATATTGTTTGGAATTTAATGATCAAACTGTCACAATGACTGATCATATTGTCAAAGTGGTGCTCAATATAGATGAACACCATATATTTGTGCATGTGATGTCCTTGCAATACAGCCAATACATTTAGCCTTACACTATCCTTGTTGATGCTGTCTTGATGATTCTTGCTTTTTTGTGTAGGAGTTTAGCAAACGCGTTTTGGAAGGTTTCCAGGTCAGCCCTATTTGGCATCAAGGTTTTATACGGGATGATGGAAGGCAAGGCTTAATCTTATTATTTGAGAATCTTATGTTCTAAGTTGAAATTATGGATGTACATTGTGTTTGATTGAGATAATCTGGTTAGTTATATCTGGAGGTCCTCAATCTTTTTTTTTTTCAGGATTTTTGAACAATATCATATATTATCAGACCTTATTTCCAAAATATTAATATGATTGAAGTTATAGAAATTTGTAAATGATAGATCCAGTGGTACTTGCCATCACTTGTTTTTTTCCTTTCTTGAATCATAGACTGATTTTTGTTGAAAGAAGAGAATAGGAAAAACACAGAAGTGGAAAATACAGAAACGCTGATGCTCAAGTGCTTTTTCCCATCCATTCCTCATTTGCTTGTATTCACTCAAGAAAATACCATTTTCATCTCGCTGTTTATGCCATAATGTCAAAGTTATGTTCTTTAGAACTATAGTAGGAGTTAGTTTGTTTTGAATAGTTTTTTTAGATTTTATTTAGCATTCCTTCCTGTAAATAAATATGCATTTCTTAATGACATACACAACATTTTTCATCAGTCTTCATGGTAATTCATTTTAATTGAAGTAGATTTCTGTTTTTTCCCTTCAAAAAGGAAGAATGATATGGATGTTGAGATATGCTTGTGTACTGCTCGACTCTTAGATAGTACTTACACATTACATTCATACATACTCTCTGATAGGATGCAATGTTTTGTGTGAAGGCTTTCCTTACTGTGTTAGATGAAGAGATTCTAAGTTTCCAAGAATTTGCCTCAGAGCTCATATATAAGGGTTCTTTAGAAAGATAGAGCATGGTTTCAAAATATGCCTAACTACTTTCTGATATCTTGGCCTGGCAAATTCATTTAGATTGTGTGTTTTCCTACAATATTCCATCTTATCTTCTCTTTTTATTCTTCAAAATACAATTAATTCATATTAATACATTTATAGGAGCTTGTTTATTTCTCATCAAACTTCATGTATTTTAACTTTTATGAGTATTACCAATGACAGGTCAAAGTATGTGCAAACTGTACAAAGTGCACGTTGGGAATATAGCACACATCCGGTATATGGCTGGGGAGATGTGAAATCCAAGCAAAAATCGACAGCAGGCTGGCTTGCTGCTTTTCCTGTTTTTGAACCTCATTGGCAGATATGCATGGCTTGTGGCTTGTCAACAGGTACAATAAATGAGCATGCATGGTAGCCCCATTACTTTTTCCTTGGTTCCCTCTCAATAACCCACTACCACCACCTAAAAGAAAAATAGAGGAAGACGACGCCAGACATAGGACAATCACCAATTCAACCACACAAAACTCTATTATATATAAATATTCGCGAACACATGAGAAGACCAATACAGAAATAGGTGGATCCATTTTCGGTAGTATATTACTTTATGGTTAGTGTTTAGAAGTATGCTGAGACATGGTGTTATGTGTGAAATCAAATTAGATGCATTCGAACAAAAACATGTTTTCTGTACTCAGCTTAGAAGTATATTAAATGGATGGGGTATTTACTGGTTTGTCCCTCACATCTTTAAATATTATGATTTTACCCCCCAAATCTTCATATTTATAATTTTGCCCCTCAAATCTCATAAGTTACAACAATTTTGCCCCCCTCTCTAACTTTTCCAAACACAGTTAATTTTTTGACCATTTTACCCCTTATTTCCTCTTTTATTTTCCTCCTCTTCTTCTTCTCTCTTCCTCATTTCTTCTTATTTTCTTCATTATTTCTCCTCTCTTACTCCTCTCTTCTCCTTCTCTTTTCCTCCTCTCTTCTCATTTTCTTCATTTTTTTACTCTTTCATGTCATGCATTTTTCCTCTAGTTCACCAAATCAATTATCTCAAGTAAAAAAAGAGAAGAAAATAAGAAGAGAGGAGGAAAATATGAACATGAAAGAGTAAAAAAAAAAAAATGAAGAAAATGAGAAGAGAGGAGGAAAAGAGAAGAAGAAGAAGAGAGGGGGAAGAGAGGAGAAATAATGAAGAAAATAAGAAGAAAGAAGGAAGAGAGAAGAAGAAGAGGAGGAAAATAAAAGAGGAAATGAGGGGTAAAATGGTCAAAAAATTAACTGTGTTTGGGAAAGTTAGAGAAGGGGGCAAAATTGTTGTAACTTATGAGATTTGGGGGGCAAAATTATAAATATGAAGATTTGGGGGGTAAAATCATAATATTTAAAGATTTGAGGGACAAACCAGTAAATATCCCTAAATGGATATGGGATTAACAAATTCTGGTCATAATTTGTTCTTATTGATGAAATTGACCATATAAACACTAACATACTTGAACATAATGTGCAAGTCTCGAGTAACATAAACATCAATTGTCAATATTCAAAATTTCAAATACCTTTGATCAGATTTATTTGATATCCTCCTTTTACATCTATTTGATGTTCTCCTTTTACATCTATTGAGGCATAAACATAGCTCTTCCACGTCTGATTCTTAGTTCAATGCACTAGTCTACCTGCGTGTGCAGCAATGCAACATGATCAAAAAATGACTTCATAATGAGCACAGAGGTTAGTAATTGCCTATGAATTTAAATCTAGTAACAACACTAATTACAACACTAATTTCAAAAGATAATGTCAGCTATAGTTGTTGGTCCCGGTCTTTTATCATAATTTCTTTGAGAATTAACTTTTGGAGAAATTGAGTCACTTATAAAGGGCTTGATAAATTTTAGCCGCATCTAGTGCCTACGTCCATTCTCCAACACGACTGAATAGAAAAGAAGTACAGCTGAATCCCCACACACGAAAAAGTGATTTTCCGATGGCACCTCTTTGTTATAGTAGTGTTACAGTACATCTTTTGTTACAGTACATCCTTTGTATTAATTCCTAATTCCTTTACGAGGTAGAACTTGTAGTTTTAGTTGATACCACTATGATATTGTACAATTAGGGCGAATTGTGATTTTATCCCGCTTTTTATATAGTACAATGCCCCTTTTAGCTAATTTTTACCTCATCATAAATACAACATATGAGGTGTTTCTCGGAATTTTTATGCAATGTAAGTAGAAATTTCTAAATGTCTTACACTCCTAAAACTAATTGCAATGAGTATTACATCTAGAGATGTACTTGAATCCAGATTCTGATCCTTTCCAGTTTTACCCTAATTTGGACCCGAAGTTTAAAGCATGATTTGTACAAGAACTAAATCTAAGCTAATACTTTAAACTGTTAGAATCTAGATCTTGCAAATTTGGTTATGAGTCGGCAAAATCTGAACAAATTTGTAAGACCCGACATAAATAAACTTAGTTGTTGATTGATAAAAAGTCGCCACAAAACCATTAGATTAATATCGGCAAGATCAAAGAAAAAAAGGCTTGAATATAAAGAGTTTATGTGAGTCTCATTGTGAGACTTGGATAGATGAAGTGTGACCCTTGCATTCGTCAAACACAAGTCTTATCATGAGACTCGTGTGTAGAGACGAAATGCGACCCTCACTTTTGCTAAATGAAGTCTCATGAGGAGGCCCACATTATATGGTAATTAAAACGGCAATTACACCTCAGTTTGTCCACTTAATAAAGATTTTTAAGCTCCATTAAGGAAGGATCTAAGGGTCAATTGTACCATAATAATAACTCTTAGAAACTATATTGATAGTCCTAAGGAAGGGTATGAGAGGGGTTGGATTTTCTAATCTTGAGCCTACAAGAGTGAAGAGGAAGAGATCATTGTCTTTGGTTGTAGTTTGAGCTGAAGAAAAGAGGTTATCTAAGAAGCTAAGAGTCTAAGGGATCATTCTCTAGTTCTTGAAAATCGGTATTCGGATCGTTAACAAAAAGCAAGATCATTTTCCACCGCTACATAGAAATTCCTAGTATTAAATATAAGGGAAATAGAGCTCATACTCTCTCCTCCTTTGCAATGAGAAATTCGTTTTTACTTTTTATCTATTAGTGAAAGACACCAAATTATTTTGGTAGTACAGAAGATAAGAACTATCTTCACCACCAATGAGAAGGTCGTAGCGCAATCCAACACCAAGTTTCTTGGTTCATATGGTGAGTGTGATCCTCGAATTTGATGACAAGAAGTATGAGAAGTATGGTGAGTGGTAGTTGAAGAAGACGATGCAAACTCGGTTATTGCAGACTTGTACACTTCTAGATCTTTTATGGACGAAAAAGTGATAATTAATATGGCTGAAACCTTAGAAGATCTTACCCAAAATTTGCTTTCCAAGATCAAATAATCAAAGCTCAAACAAGAGACTTTGAGACCTCAGCAAGACTCAATCAACGAGATCAAGGAAATGTTGAAGCTTCTAGTGAAGAAACCTAGGAAGAAATTAGTAAGTATATATTTTTCTAAGCCAAGTTCCTCTTGTCAATCAACTCCAAAGAAGCCTTTTTAAGGCAAGAATAAAGAAGGTAAACAGGTTACAGATTGTGAAAATAATCAAGAGAATCCTTCGGAGTCCTCATCGGAAGAATTAGAAGAGTTAGAGCTTGAGGTTGATCCTTATGTTGTGATGATGGAAAATTTTTAATTTTTAAATCAACAAATGCCTTCACATATATATAAGGGATCTGCAAGAATTAGGGGTAGCTTGACAATATTCAATAGATCCGGGAATAGTTCAATTTCTGCCCAGATATAAGACATTGAGCTTACAATCATTTGATGGCAAGTATTCTCAAACCAACACCTCAACTATTTCCTATCACAAATATTATGAGGAACAACGCTATCCTGAATCTCCTTTTCATCAGTACCCTTAAGGGGTTGGCTTTTGAGTGGTTCAAGAATTGGAACCAGGATCTATTAATTCGGGAAATGATTTGGGAAGAGTTTTCCTTACTCAATTCTATAGAGATGGCATGGAGTTGTAAATCATGTGCACATAAGAGAAAACAACGGAAGTTAAAGTTTCTATTCATAATAGAATTTTCTAATATCATGCTTTTAGGAGATTTTCATATTCTCTTGTCTATCCAGACTCTCACGTAAAGCTATCGTAAAGGTATCATGATTTTTTCTTTCAAAATTCAGCCAAAGTCATGAAATTTTCCAATTTTATTTGGCATCCAAAGCAGCCTAAATTTTTGTATCCGGATTAGCTAGTGGTGCCATGTGCATGCATACCCACACATAATTTAGTTTGTTTATAGTCTAGCCCTATAGGTTCCTTTCTATACGTAGCTATCTGCAGAACTAGTATCTGTTTCTCTAACTTGCTTAGGTAATAGTTTTCACTAAGGAAAAAATTCTGCTTCCTGAAATATTTTTGGAATTGCTGACTCTACATATTTGGGAATAGATAACTTAACTACCAAAATTGTGCTAATTTGGCAATTACATTTCCATTTTATTTTTTCCACACCGTACAAAATGTTCAATTCAACATATTTGTTTAAATTTTTAATTGTTCTGTTCGATTAACTTTATCTAACAATAGCTTTGTTCAGGTTGGATTGAGTGGGGTGGAGAACTTTTTGAATTTGAAAATGCTCCATCTTATTCAGAAAAAAACTGGGGTGGAGGCTTTCCAAGAAAATGGTTTTGGGTAAGATTCTATTCAATCTTTCTTAACTGTATGTCAGCCTACAGAATTTTAAATTTCATGTTGGCTCTCAACTTCTCGTTAGGACCTTGTCTGAACTTCAAGTTGCCTGAAATGTTAAGTATGCTTACAGTATCCACACATGGGCTCTCTTTTATTGGATCAGGCTTAACTGCCTACTTGTTGCTAAGGCAACATGGAATATAGCGGTTCTTAGATTTACCGGTTTTATGTTGGGAGGGCATATGTTTTAATTAACCACAATAATACGTAGATTTATGTGAATTTCTTTTCCTCATTGCAGGTTCACTGTAATGTGTTTGATGGTGTATCAGGGGAAGTTTCGTTAACTGCAGCTGGAGGCCTGAGGAAGCTGCCTGGTCTGAATGATATCTTTGAAAGTCCGGCCTTGGTATCATTTCTTCTGACAATAGTTTTTTTTTTTTTTATTAATCTACATTAATACAATGAATATTTGGACTGGAAAGCAGATTAAGCATTTAAGTACAGGAAAACAACTTGCATTCTGTCACAAGGTTCTAGAATTTAGATTCAGATTCAGTTTGATCCATTTTGAGAATGTTATGGTCAGTTTTCACATCAAGAATATGCAACTTATCTCTGAATTTCTGTTTGACCTGCTCCAGAATTTTTATCAATCAGGTCAAAATCAAATCCAATTATTTCGTAGCCATATCCAATTCTTAGTCTTTTTGTGTCTGGGCAGGGGCTTGGTAAGGAATATGACTCAAGAATCTGGCATAGCCCCAATGTTGATATTAACGAGGAACAAGTACCATACACTCATACACCATATATTTAAATGTAAAGTTACGTGAAAAGTCCTTGTTCTTCTAGCTTGTGTTTTAACTTTTGTGCTTTGAGTGGAGCTCAAATGTCAAAGACGAGTCATGGTGTAGTTTTAACTTTTAACTAGTTATTATCCGAAAACAGTGACATTAATATCTAAATAGGGACTTGAGCATTAGGATTCCTTTCCCTACAATATTTAGTGTAGCTGTTGACTTGTGCTCTAACTCTATATTAGCCTAGAAAACCCTTGGTTTGTACTTACTCTGTCTTACAATCATGAGACAATGGCGAGAGATGTAAATCCTTGAAGCCTCCCTACTCGATAACAGATTATTCAAAAAAGGCCTGTTGCTAGTACATATCTTTGGGAACTGAATTCTTTCATCCGTAGATAAACCATAGATAGGAAGAGTAACTTTACCCATCATTCTGCATCTCTAAAATGATCAACATAACACTTTCTTTACGAATTAGGATATTGCAATCCTTTTTTCATTCTTGTAAGTGCAATCCCAAAAGAGGGTTTAATTTTAAGATTCAACATCCAAGAAGTCCTTCCTCTAAGAGGCTATGCTTACAAATGCAGTCATTAGCATTCTTCTAAAGAGAAGTTTATGCTTACCACTACTTTGGTCAATTATAGCTCTGTAAATGAATGTGAGTTGTGCTTTTATATACATGAGTTAAATACATACCTTTCCCTTTTGAAAGGTAAAGTAATTTTCATTGATAATTTCCCTATGAAAGTTAACTGTTTGGATTTGATATATACTTTGTCTTCAAATTCATATTACGTAATTCAAAATTTGCATGCTAAATCTTAGAGAACTTCTTACAACATCAGATTTGATATGCATAAGCAACAAACAAAATGAAAAAAACTCATTAGTGACACTATGTTTTTGTGGGCACTGCCACTAGCATTTCAATAACCTTCTGTGTAGAGTCATGTCTTACCTTCTCTATCCCATTAAGATCTTCATTAGGAGGATACCTTAGTTTATGGTGTTCTGAGCATAGTGCATTTTCCTTGCATTAGAGAGAGAGAGAGAGAGAGAGAGAGAGAGAGAGAGAGAGAGAGAGAGAGAGAGAAGAAAATTTAAGATTCTTTATTTGTGTTATTATGATATTTATAATCCTGATGATTGATTTATTTCTAAGTTAGTCAAAAGTATATACAACAACAACAACTAAGCCTTTTATCATAAGTACTTTAGTCAAAAGTATATAATTTTTTAATATCAAAATTAGGCAATATTAGTCGATAATTATTAAGAAACTTAAGGATAGACAAGGAGGCTGTAAAAGGTTTATAATGAATTTAGTTGGTAATAAAGGAGAAAATTAATTATTGATTCTCTTGAACAGAAAAATTTTGATGCATATTATGGATGGATTAATAAAAGGAGGTCTGGAATCTATATGTGGAGACTATTATTTTTTTTAAAGGGAAGATGAGAGTAATATTATATGGAAGAAAATGTCGTATTAGTAAGTTAGCTGAAGGAATACTTGGAGAATCTTACGGCAATAGATTGTCTAGTAAAGTTAGTGTGGAATGAATATGTTCAAAAGATAATTAAAGCAAAAAGGACATCTTACGGAAGTTTGCGAAAGTGTGGAAGTGGGGAGGATTTTGAAAATTTTAAGCTAGCATAAGAGGAAGCAAAAAAGGCGGTTATGGAAGCTAAATCCAAAGCTTATGGGAACTTTTATAAAAAGGTAGAGACAAAAATGGGAGAGAAGGATATAATTTCGGCTTGCAAGTATGAGAAAAAGTAAGAGTAGAGACCTAAACAGTGTTGAATTGAATACTGTTGACGATCCGAAACTCCTAGTAAAGGATGACAAAATTAAGGAAAGGTGTAAAACTTATTCTCATAAAATATTTGATGAGAATCACAGTGGTGAGCATAGGATATAACCATTGGGTTCAAGCAAGATAGGAGCTATACGTATTGCTCATAAGATTGATAGCGCTAACTGTATTCAACATATTTGAATATTCAAATAATACATGAATTAATAACTGAATACACAAGACTAATATTTGTCTACATAATGTTGTGTGATAACATGTAGAATAAAGTCAATATAGTATGTGATAACACATAAAAAAGACATTTTCAGTGGAATTAATTATTAAAATTGGCATCATATATAGTAGAGACATGGTTATTAAAATTGGCTTCATTTTTCTTTAAAAGACTATTGTTATAATTAATTATCTCTGCTTAATATCCTATCCGAATCTATATTCGGTTTTGACAAATATGGGTAGTTAACTTAGTATCCAAGTAAT
This sequence comes from Dracaena cambodiana, assembly GCA_036321105.1. Taxonomy (NCBI): domain Eukaryota; kingdom Viridiplantae; phylum Streptophyta; class Magnoliopsida; order Asparagales; family Asparagaceae; genus Dracaena; species Dracaena cambodiana. The sequence continues at coordinate 227,556 of JAYEPQ010000013.1, forward strand.
ATCCATATTCATATTTGTATTGTGAAGTGGAAAATAAAAACGAATATGGTAATATTAATATTCGCTCCTCATCGTTTCATCCTTATTTGCAATGTAATGCTGCATTTCTTACTTGTATTATAAAAAGGTAGCAATGGCCTCCTATGCTGGGTGTCCTTCGATGCATTTTGAATAAGTGGGCACCTAGACGCTAGTACCACCTTATGCATCTAAAACCGCCTGGTGCTTTTTTAACCACTGCTCTTTTTATTGCATTTCCTAAGCTAAGATAAGAAAGAGAGGTTGCATTGGGTAACTGAGAGCCAGCATAAAATCTTGGTCAATTTTTTATTGGGGCGTTGCCACAGTGATACGTTGCAGCATTGCCACCCCAGTGCAAAAAAAGTATGTAGGGGTGTTGGGTTATGGTGAATCTTGGAAGCGATGAATTGCACCGATGCCATCCCTGTATTAATAAATGATCGGTGGATTAGGGTTTCTCATAGACTAGAGGATCTTAGAAGGGTAAGAGGCGTTGAGAATATGATTATGTTAATTACTTGGAAAGTAGGTACTTCTACCAGTTAAATACTGAAATTGGTAGACATAATAATTAGAAGAATGATAAACCTAGTTTGCAAGGAACGAAATGGATTGGTCAGTTCTAGAATATTGGTTGTAAACTTTAGTGCACATGAAAGGGGAAAAAAGGGAACGAGGTTAGAATAGTTGTAGATAATACCTGTAAAGAGAATGTGGTAGATAAAAAAAGTTAAAGTTAGAATTTTTCTTACAAAGCTTGTATTAGGTGAAGAGCTTATTAACATTATTAGCTTATGCATGACAAGTAATCCTACTTGAGAACATTATTAACATTATTTGCTTAGGAAAATATGTCGAATGAACGGAGGGTTGTCTCCTTAATACTTATGTATAGAAATAAAGTTGACATACAAAGTTGCCTAAACTTTTGTATGCAAGAGACAAAGTTGTCTGAAGCTACATTTGAAATGGATGTATCCATGCTATGAGCCTCGAGAGAGAGGAGAGAGAGAAGGGGCTGACCTTGACTAGATTCATTGATGTGTCTGAACGAATCATCCGATTATACATCAAACCAAGTTCATGTGTTGGCTATTGAATTTGTATCGACTCGATAATTGAAGAGTGATCATTCAAACTGATATTGAACGAAGATGAAATAGTTGCACTTAAAGCAAATCCATGGGCGTAGTTCACTGTGAGTAAATCGGTTAACAACTATGGATGGCACATTGAATCCCCTCCTGAGAGTTTTGAAGCCACTTTGCTGAGTTGATTGATACATAGATAAACTAGTATAGGCCTACCATGCTTCACGCCTGTGGCGTTTTCACTAGACGGTCTTTGTCAGTAGTGCTATTCTCCTCTGCCTCTTCTGTCATCTTCCCCTATATCCCTTACTAGCATTCAACACATAATCACTCTATCTTTGAGTTGTTGCACCAAGTCTTACCGTAATCTTGAGTTGTTGCACCAAGTCTTATCGTAATCTTGATGTGAAAGCCTAAAATCTTCCTTTAACTCACCTCTCATGTGAAAACATAGATGTCACTTCCTTCAAGCGATACTCCACTTGTTTCTTGTATTTACTATCTACCTTTCATTCGATACTCAGTTGAGGAGGCCGATCACAAGCGCTATAGGTATGGGAGCAATCCTGCTCAGGGAATGCTTAGGCAGCACTTTGCATATGGGTAACAAGAGTGTTTATGCCCTGACGGTGGGGCCTTACGAGGAATGCGCAGCCTAATAGGGACAACACATCCCCCTCTTTAACTGCACCAATATATCGACTAAATCACTCTATCTAAGGTAGACCTACAAGGAGCGCAGTTATCTTGCATGATTTTTGTGAAAGCATTCCATGGTCTAGTTTTGAAACCTTTTGACGCATGCTTCCCCTTGCAGAAGGAGTAGAATCTATTTGATCTCGAGTATCTGTGTTTGCACTGGCCTGCCCTCCCACCGGACTAACGTTTGGCTGGAAAATACATTGTTTATCTTACCTATGAACGGTGAGTATCTTTAGTGTGAGACGTATGCGAAAGCCATTGAGCCTTAGCAACACCCAAGTAGTTTCTCATCTTGTTCACCTTAAAACTGATTTAAAAATCTCTTCTTTCTTCTTGGTTATTTAGGTGATGAGATTAATATAATGGTATATCTATTATAACTTCCTCGATAAACTAGGATTCTTTTTGGTCGAATAAAACATAGAGATGAAGCTTTAACCATCACCAGCATTTATCTTACCAATGATGCGAAGGAGAACCTGGATGTCCTAGAACTGAAAGCTCAAAAAAGAAGTGAAAAATCAGTTACTCATGCAATTTGGCATGGCTTGGTTGTTCAATATTGCTAACTATTATAAGATGTTGTCCCCCCTTCCTATCAGTAGCTTCGATTGTTTAATATCATGTAAGTGAGGTTGTTGTTATATTGGCTGCAAGAAGAACATAGGCAATGTAGGTGTGTGTTGACCATACATGCCATGCAGAATGAGAAAGGGGTCAGAAGTTCCCGTTTCCTTCACATAACTTCCCTGGTTATTTGGGATTTTGGCTACTGAACGTAAACAACATAGAGGAAGAATGAAGGGAACTATCTTATTGAGCAATCATATTTGTTTCGATAGATGTGCTCTTCATGCCACTTGAACCTACTTGGAACATAGCTAGACAAATAGAAGTAGAGCAAATAGCAATAACACGATATTCGTGTCATGATGGATGGAAAAATATGGGTACGTATATTTCTTAGAGACCAAAACAAAAAATTTCTTGTCTATCCAAAAGAACTCTAGCTCAACTCTCTCTATATACGCACTCCTCCGAAGGGAGGGTATTTTGGTGTGTAATGAACTTGGATTTGTTTTGATCCGGAATGTTTTGATTGTTTACAAATGAAATTTTGTTCATCTTGTTACTTCTTTTTTCATGCCTTAAATGGTCGCAAAATGTAAGGGTTTTCCAACAAACTAAAGAAGCCTCGTGATTCTTTGATTTTTTTTTTTTTCTCATGGAAAATAAAGTCTATTTACTTACGAGTGAAAAACTATTTATTTTCTGAATCTTGGATATAAACCCATTTCAAGAGACTACAGAACCTTGTTTCAACTAAATTCTTGGTAACTTGAATCCTAATTAATGATTTCTAATGCAAATAAAAGTCTGCCATGAAATTTCTAGACAAACACCTAAATAAATTCTAACCAACATCAAACTCTATTAGTTCTTCGTGCTCATCAAACTTTATGATTCCATGTGTCATTTGTTACTTTGTACTTGGGCATGTAGCAGAAATTCGTTAATAGTTTTTGTTTTCTGTCGATTTTGAACAATCTCTTCTCAAATTAAAATTTATAATGGAGAGAAGTGTAGTTTGGCATTTTGTATGTTTTATCTGATATAGCATGTGTCAAGATATATTTACACTTGGACATTACTTTAGGTTTTTCTAGTTGTGTCCTTTTGGATCGATAATAATACTGTTTACTCTGTTGATCCAGATTGGAGTCCATTATGGGGGATCTTTCTATGAATTTGTACCTTGGAATGGTAGCGTGAGCTGGGAAATTTCTCCTTGGGGTTGTTGGCGCATGTCTGCAGAAAATGATGCATACATGGTAATTGACTTACCATTTCTCTTAATATTTTCAATATATGTAGTTTTCACATGTGCATATTCATGTTTGGATATATGTTTCAATATGGCTTTCTAGCTTGTACATCTAGCATGCAGTTGCCTATATCAGATGGTGCCTTTCCCCAAGTGTTAGATTCCTTTTTAGCCGTTGAGAATGTTGCAGGATTGTTTGTTTCTTTCGTGAACTTAAGATGCATTCCTTTCAAGGTGGGATTCCTTTCCATGCTACTGGCCGTCTATGTATATCATGCAGAACCCCTCTTTGCATATAGTGGCTATGCCTGAAATTTTTTGTCATTTTAATGGGCTCCAAGTTTGACATCTGATCATCTTCTACCTAGGTCAAGCTTTCCATATAGCTTTCTCAGTTTATGACAATTCATTATAGCTGGACTTGGTTTTGGTGGTTTAATTGAGGGTGATAGCTATGATAATTAACTAATTGACTTGCTCCACTCAGTGAGATATAGCCACTAACATAAAAGCAAGAATTACAGAAATATTGGGTTATACCTTGGATTCCTCACAGCGAAATTATTCCTCAGCATTTGGTTCATCGCGGAATTATTCTCATCAAATTCATGCATTCCACCCATGTCATTTCTTCATATTGTGTCTGATACTTATAAAGTTTAATTACACTCAGACCCCCCCCAGTATGGGGGTTACTATAACTTTTTACCCTTGAAGTTAAAAACTCACTTAGACACCTGGATTATTAGTTGAGTTAGTCAACGATGAGATCTTCTCACCCTATTTTAAGAGTTAGTGTACTTTTATTCTTTAATGCCAATTTTACTCTCTTCCTCCTTAAGAAGCTAACCTCTATCGAGGTTCCCAACCCACCTAACATTAGCTCTCAACTCTCTCTCTCTTGCATGTTATGGACTTTCTAGCATCAGTAGTTGCAGTGCTGCTGCTGCAAGCATGCACAACAGCAGCTGCTGCTGTGCATGCTTGCGCAGCGTGCACAGCAACTGCAGTGCTGCTGCTACAAGCATGCACAGCAGCAGCTACTGCTGTGCTGTGCATGCTTGCAGCTACAGCTGTGCATGCTTGCAGCAACAGCACTGCAAAGAAGCCCTGCTACTTGTCACACAAATTATCCCACACATAAATTATGTCACACAAAATATCCAATACAAAAAATATGTAACAATATATTTAACACAACTCAGTGTATCACATACATATATATCACAAACAAACAATTTTGGATCATTCAAAACAAGATGAACATTTATCCAAAAATACAACTAGGTCATATCAACACAGTGTAATGATTCATCCTTTACAAAATTGACTCCCAAATGGTAAGCCCATTAGTTGTTCACATATCTTCGTCTTTACAACACTTTACATTGTCCTTCTCCCTAATACAATGGTTTAAACACAACAAGGGGCAAGAACATATTTAGAGAACCACATAATCGTGTCGCAATCATCTTTGTTGAGCTGCCACGAACTCTTCCTTTACTTCTCCTATGCATGAAAAGATTAGGTTGCTACATACAATGTAGTACATGTAAGTATTCATGTTCTAATATACAATACAATTGGTTTTTAGATTGTTAAGGATTATTGTTCATTGAGGTATTCCGTACCTTTCTTTGATGCAGTTGGTTTTTAGATTGTTAAGGATTATTGTTCGTTGAGGTATTTTGAACCTTTCTTTGATGCAGTGCTTGCATCCATAGTTGATTGCTTTTTTCTTGGAAGTCCAGTGGCTTGATCTCTCTGCAATGACATGTAGCATACGTATTAGGGTTCCATTCGATACGTTGTTCAGGTATTATATTACTTTTTATTCCCTTTATCTATTTTAAGAATCTAGATTTGTCAAACTTCAACATGAGCTGGTATTATTCCAAAGTAATAAACTAAAAACTAATAATACTAATTACCAACCAATGAAACTAATGCTAACACAATAATTGAACTATCGTGTACTCATATAGATCTGTGAAAGAGTTCTCTGTGTTTATAATAACTACTAATAACTGATAGCAAGATACACTACAAAAAGTCACATATGACACATTATAATGAATAAATGTAGGAACAATTAGTATGCTATTTTCATCACTGGTGATAATTAGCTTGGCAAATTCTCCAATCAACAGGGGTCGGTTCCGGTTCGATAAATAAGACAAAATTGAAGGAACGAAGAATGTCTGCAGGGGAAATAAAACAACTTCCTTCAATCTGCTTTCAGCCCCCATCTGCATCTGTGTCACTGCTCTCATCCTACTCTCTCGTCACTCTGGTATATGATAGCAGTGATCTATTGTGTATAGCTTGGTAGTTGTCTCATCATACATAGCACGAGAAAGAGCAACAGATAACAAAATAGAGGAGTTTAGCAGAAAAATTAACTAATATAATGCGAAAAGCATCACCAATTAGCATTTATTGATAAGAAAGTCGCAAGAACTCAGCAGTCATTCCTTTTTAACATTGCAATTGCAATTGCAATCATAATAGTAATAGTAACAAAAGGAGCCAATCCCATTCATAGGAAACAGGCGCACAAATTTCTGCAGAAACAAAGATATAAGCAATCAAACAAACAGGTGGAGAGTTTGATACAGTTGATTTGAAATTGGAAGCATGCACTAGTAATATACATACAGATCATCATTATCATGAAATTTAGATCAACCAATCTAGACGTTGCTGATGCTGCTCTTTTGTTCTTGTTGATCAACCGATTCAGATTGGGATTGGGTAGAGAAGCCGCTGATCTAGGGTTTGGGATTGGGTAGAGAAGCCGCTGATCTAGGATTTCGCTGGCCGCCGATGATGGATGCAAGTAGAGAAGCCACCGATTCTTTGCTTGATTTCGCCGCTCGTTCGCCCTTCGATTGCCTGTCCAATGCTCTAGTTCCTCTCGGTTGTAGAAATAAAATGATCGAGGAAAAGTTAGGCCCCAAGCTTCCCCACCCATCCCTCGTTAATTACAGTGAAGGGCAAAATCGTCTTTTTATATCACGTGTGCCTTACGTGCGATCACCCCAAACAGTGACCAAATGGAGTTTGTTCTCCCGGGGAGCCTAAGCGAGTTTTTAACTTTAGGGGTAACAAGTTATAATATCTCTATAGGGGGTCTGAGTGTAATTAACTCAAGATTTAATGTTGTTCCTTTCTTGATTTTAATTTGTTCTGGCATGTGCATTATTTTTATCTTAAGATATAAAGACAACAAGTTCCCTTTCATGTTAAATTTTTCCAAATACCAATTTCCTTTCTTATCTGAACAATCTTGTAATATTGACCAAACAGCTAAGCTTCCTGTATAAATGTATGCTTAAAAATGGACCAAGTTCCCTTTCAGCCTTGCTATAGAAATAATAACTTTCTTCAGCATTATTTTTTAAATGTATGCTTAAATATTACTTATTCGTGTACACTCTATTTATATGTTTTGCATATTACTCCTATGTGTGCTATTATAAAGCTAAAATTTTGAATTTTGCTGAACTGGTTTGGAATTATTTCCCGTACTAAGTGTCTACTCCCGTGTATGTGTTGTGGAAAAACCATACAATTTTTTAATTAAAAAATTGTATAAAATTTTAAAAACATTGTACATTTTGCCCGAGTTACATTTATGAAAAAGTAATGATCCTATTATTTTTTTTTTTCAAATATTTTTTAGGATCATGATCTGTACCACTTTAGCTTTTTTAGGATCAAATTTCATGAGATTTGAAGTTTACTTGCTCTTTTATCAAGTGGATACAAAGTATTGTATTCACTAAAAACCATTAATTGTGTCTATTTGATGGAAAACAAAAGCGAAACTAAAACCAAAAAATTAGATATGAGTGAATTCTAGGGGGGTCAAGATTAGAAAAAATTAAAGATAGTGGAAATGGATTGCAACTCAGGCAACTTACGTGAGGCGCGGCTCGTTTTCATTATTATGTGTGTGTATGTGTGTGTGTGAGCACTCGTTCAACTGTTCTTTCTCCATCAAGCGACGTAAAGAAGGGTTAACGACATGTAACATTTCATGCGAAATGCCCTTAAAAAAAACCTAAAACTAGGAGTAATGCCTTCACTCCATGGTCAAGGAATAATGGCCACTCTTCACCAGTTTTGAGAAAAAAGTCAAATTGATCTCTTTAAGAGAAATGGCACCAGGAAAGGAAGTGAAAACAAACATGCTCGACCTTTGGGAGAGTAAAGTCCAGCGTGTGTGTGTATGCACACACGTGCACAAACACACACACACACACACACACACACACACATATATATATATATATATATATATATATATATATATATATATATATATATATATATATACGGGGAAGTGTATCTAAAGTGTTTCAATAGGGAGTTTGTATATGGAGGCGCCTCGATATTTCAATATAGATGGTCTATGTTGATAATATGTACCGTTAGCTATGAACTCCATTATCTAAATAGGTGGTGGATAAAAAATTATTGATTTAGAAATTTCATTGTTGATCATGAGATCTCATTAATTCTATTCTTAAAATACCTTTCAATTTATAACTATCTAGTACACGGTCAACGTATATTGAAAATGCATGTTTTTTTGTATATCACCATTTTTGTACTGGACATGGAGAGCACAACTAAGGGTTTCTATCATTCCTATATAGACCATATTTATTGAGATTTATAGTTGTCTCCATGAGTAACGCTCTATAGACACTTTAAGTTACACACACACACACACCCAATATTTTCTAAAAATAGCATTAGATTATGCTTACCGGAACCATGCCTTCGGAAAAATCTCATTGCCATTAGGGTTGCAGAGCTTCTGGTGGTTCCAATTTTCCTCCCACAATCTTGAACCAATTTAAACCTTCTGTTTATGATATCAATTTTTGGATATGGGCATAGTGATACAATTTTTACTGTAAGCACGACTTTATTTCTAAACCCAATATCGTTAATTTCAATTATTTGGAATACCATCTGATTTCATCGTTATATAAGATGCATTTTACAATAATCCAATCAGTCCAAAACTATCACAATAAGTCTATGAGTTCTGGGGCTAAGTTTCGTGACCAGATAATGGTGTTATACACACACACACACACACATATATATATATATATATACATATACATATATACACATATACATATATATACACATATATATATACATATACATATATATACATATACATATATATACATATATATACATATACATATACATATATATATATATATATATATATATATATATATATATATATATATATATATATATATACACACTTCTTTTCCCTATTAAGCTCAACTAGAGATACATGCACAGATATTTATAAAAATGTCAATCTTAATTAATCACTTATAATCTAAAACTTCTATGTATCCATTATGATCATTTAAATCGTATCAAAAGTGTATAAGCACACACTACAAACTTTTCTTTAAATCTAAAAGTTAATTTTACAATTTTTTCGCCATACATTCACTAGTGGCCACTATTGTTTTATTCTTTTTCCCATGATTTACCTTTGAAATTTTGAATAATTGTCCACTATTATTTCAAGGCAAATGAATGTTGAGATATGTGTTAATTTTGGAGAAAAAAGTGAAATCACCCTATCACCATTTGTAGGAGTTGGATCTGGAACCTTCCTCTTTAGATTAAGGAGTATTACTTGCGGGCTAGCCAGCTACCACATCTTTCTTGAATTTCAAGAGCAATAAATTTAGTGGGTGAATTTGTTACCATATTTTTTCATTGTCCATGTTAGTATGACTGTACAAATGCACAAGGGTATGCATACAAAACTGTCAACCTACTGATATTACAAATTGATCTTTGTATGTGAAAGTACTATTTGCAATGGTGTGCACACAAGACTGTTGTACACATTGTGCTTGTAGGTGAAAGTACTATTTGAAATTTTTAGATACAAATCCATATTTCCTAGTCTTACATAGTGGCGAGGCTTGAAATGCCTAAAAAGGAGCTTTAAACCGAATATGCTAACCTAGGGTCAATTGCTTTATTTATAAATAAATTCTGTAAAGATTATTTTCTGAAATTCTCACATAGGAAAATAGTAGTGGCACAGACATACTGATTTTGTTAATAAAATTTGAGTTCTACTTTAGTGGTTGGGGTTGAAGACCACAAGGCATATATGTGGCAGTCAAAATTCAGCTTGACAAAGAATAGTAGGTTCTTTTATGAGTATATATTTGACTGCCATTTTAATAAGCAGGTGGAGTTGGAGACCACAACAAAGGAGCCCGGCACACCATTGAGAGCTCCGACAGTAGAAGGAGGACTAATTACTGCCTGCCAAGATACTTGCTATGGTGATCTCAAATTGCGGATGTGGGAGAGAAGATATGAGGGCAGTAAGGGAAAGGTGTGCACCTGATTCCTGTACCGAAAGATAATCAATCCTATTATTGCTTTCAAAAACACTAGCATATTAGTTTAACTAGATGTTGATCACATAAATATACTCAATCATCTATGTTCTTCCTTTTATCTTCTTTTTTTAATATTTCAGTTAGTCCATGCAAAGTCCTTAATAATCTTGTATTGCGATGTGGTGCGAGTCACTTGATATATTCTAATCTGAGTTTTTTTTTTCCCTTTCTCTTTTTCCCATAACAAACCATCTCCATCATGTTTAATATCAGTTCACGAATAGCAGAAACTTCCCAAATGGTTTTTATGTTTAGAATGGTATCCATGAGTTCTCTCGTTCTGCTTGATATCTAGTTCATCTTTTTTATTTCATTTTTAATTTCTTATTTACTTGAGTGGATCTTGTACAGGTTCTGTTATGATCCAACTTTCAGTTAATCATTATCCTGAAAATGCGAACTTGTGAATTGTTTTTGCAGCTGATTCTGGATGCTACGAGTAATATGGCAGCAGTAGAAGTTGGTGGTGGACCTTGGTTCTCACAATGGAAAGGCAAATCATCCTCACCAGAGCTTCTCAGCCAGGCTCTTAGAGTTCCAGTTGACATGGAGAGCTTCTTCCCCGTTCCAATTCTCAGGCCCCCTGGTCTCTAGTGCTGCCCTTTGTGCTGAGCATTTGATGTTTGTATATGTTCGTATATATTGCAATGTGAACTTTAGAATCCTCTAATTTCTTCACCTTATTCTTTTCTAGTGTTGACCCGTAAGCAAGAATGATGCATGTTGGTTGTAAGCAAGAATGATGCATGTTGGTTCGGAAACAATGTAGGCCTGCCTTTTTTTCTATCCTTTTGCTTGTAACACCGAATGGTAGTCTGATAGTGTATAAGCTAATGGAAGTATGCTGCACATGATGTGAGCAAGACTCCTGCTTATCATTCCAAATGGTTAATCAATAGATTGCTTCGAACAAGTAAAAATGCTGATGAACAATATGTGCTGGTATGACGTACAATCTAGTGGGGGTTGTTATGGGCCGAAAGTGTGTGCCGGGTTCCTGTGAAGCGTAAGCAATATGCAAGGTGAAATGCAAACTGGTTTATTTGGGCTTCAGCCTATAAATTTAGAGGTGGTCTACTGGTTTCTTCCTTCTCTTCCATCTCTTTTATTCTTTTTGTGTGCACGTTTGCAACTGTGTGAGGTTGCTTGTGTCAATGTCCAAAAAGTGGGCAGTTTTAAGAGCATATTCTAATTTCTAAGAGCACGAGGGCAATGCAAGATTGAATGTAGAAGTAGTTGGCTTTGAAAAAGGTAAGTGAGATTTGTAATTTGTTTTTTTTTTTTTTTTTTTTTTTTTTAAATAAATATCCTTTCAAGTTCTATATCAAATATATGATGGAAAAACGATGGGTTTAGATGGCTGTCTATTTGGTGGTTTATTTTCATAAGAAATAGTACCTGTTTGGCATTTATTTGCTAAGAAATAGTATCTATTTCTGCCTTGTTGTTTAACCTCAAAATATGTTTGGTAGTGCTAGGTGTAGTTTAGTTTCTAGGGGAGTGGAATATAAGTCTATCTCAACTAACTATGCATGGGCGCCACAAAGTTGATTCTGCCAGTAACCGATGCCCTTCGTTAATATCGTGAGTTGAAGACTGATACATCAACCTGGTCTAGTTAGGTTAAAATCGCATAGATATTTCGAGGGTTACTCTTATACGGGATATCGTTGGGGAGGGAGACTTCTTTATAATTTGATATGTCAAGAGTCAAGTCAGACTTAAAGATAATCTTGACAACAATAAAATAGAAGGATTCCAAACATGAACCTTCCATGAAAATAGTGTATAATGCATGCCATAGATATTGAATGCTTGAGTATGATGGGAGATGGCAGATGCAACATCTCCCACCAGAGGTCTCACAATTTAGATGATATAGAAGTTTCAAACCTAATGACTATCACGGGCTTATTCTGGACTTATCTAGTGAGTGTAGACTTAATTCTGGATTTTATCACGCGAGTGTAGGCTTATCACAGGTTTACTCTGGGCTTGTTCTGGGTATTATCATTATATATTGCACGTACAAGACCGCGAATTTTCCTTATTGGAGATTGTTGGCATGACTTTGATAAATATAACGTCTGCTATTGCATTTACTTATCTAGAGCGTGAGAAGGTAGAAAATTATTCATGGGCATTGGATTAAATTACACAGCCTCTTTGATGATATTGTTCAAATGAAGGTGATTGTCACTGATAAATATCTGGCCCTCATTAGCATTGTTGAGCGAGCCTCTTCAACTGCTAGACGCTTGTTATGCAGATTGCATATCAATAAGAACATAGTTGTAAAGTGCAAGAAGATGTTTGAGACTGGAACCGTATGGGAGATGTTTACATTGGATTGGAATGTAGCTGCGTTTTCTAGCACCCTGGACGTGTATGCTGCTGCACATTTGATGCCTTTGTAGAGAGACCAGTAGCATCTCAAAGCTTGTCTAATATGTAATCAGCACTTGGTTTGATTCTTACAAGGAAAGATTTGTGGCATTGTGGATAAATATGTACCGACACTGCAATAATATAACATCAACGTGTAACTATTGATAAACAACATTGATTTATTCTGCTTACACGCAAAAATTTAACATATAATTTGCACAAACACTGGGCTGAGAGCGTGCATGCAAAATTGAAGAGGCAGCTGGGATTTAACAAGGGGAATAGAGAGACTTACTAGTCCAGAATATATTTTATGGCCGAAATACAAAATACCAAAATAAAGATCTCATTCAAGAAGAATCCGAAGACAATGCAACAAAATTTCAGGCTTGCTGAATTTAGAGGCGTAGGAGTGCCATTTCCATTCACACCGACAAGTTCAAGTAAGCCAGTTCCATTGATCCGAATGCTTGTGGTTGAGTTCTTCGATGCATTGACAGGCACTCATAAAATAGGGATATACAAGAGGGATGGTTGGGCTATCCCTCAACTCCATTGACAGTTACTAGAGCATACTCGATATAATGCCAGCTCCAATAACGACTCTTGTAGGCGTGAGCTGCCAAGTGGAGATAGAATTGCTCAGGAAACTGTTTGAAGATGCGGGCAATGAGAAACTCCGATTACTCAAAAAGTTGAAGGAAATTAACCCTGCCTCCTCTTGTCTTGCTGATCCAATGGCGAAGAGTACTGTGTGGGGATGAAAGTTTGACATCTCCACACAATGTGAACCATCCGCTTTCGAACTAGTTCAACCTAAGTCCAAGGCAATACATTGCATATTGGATGTGAAGGCAAAATAGTCAGTAGGTCAAATCCAAATTTCCGCAGTTCAAAAATGAAGACTCTGTTCCCTATTATGTTCACTATAGCTCCCTACGCTAGCTGGCAATGCAAGCTCCATGTACATAAAATCCCTCTATTGTCGATTACAAATTACATAATTTTTGTAAGAGCATGTCCTGAAAGCTATCTTGTCTTTGCAGCTCTATCAGCGAGAACTACACCCTTCATTAATGTGCGGATATCAACCCCGCGCGCCTGCATGATCTTATCATGGTAAATTTTGCTTCCTTTCTCCGTTATTTGTTCCTCTACTTCTTCCAATGTTTCATCTACATTTAACTTCAGTTCCCCTTTCTTAATCACAGTAACATTAAAACCATTTGCTTTGGCCTCCCGAAAGGCATCCTGCAGGAAAGTGACACCATGTGAAATCATAAGAAAGTGAATAATTCTCATTGGTTACCAACATATTAATTTCTAGGAGAAGTTGACACTCAAATGCGGTAGGGTTATATTGTTCAAGAGTAAAAGAGAGTGTTAAAGGAGTAGCGATGTCAAGACTTAAAAATCAAAACAATTTGCTTGTTTGTGAGCGAGATTAAAAGATTATCATGAAAGGAACTTGCAACATACCGATAGTGGGTTACGAGTTTACTGTCAGACAATAAACCCAAAAATATATAGTTAGGACGTGGCAGACTATTGCTGAAGGATCAGTACTGATAGAGCTAAAGAAGAAGAGACTGAGTTGGTTAATTATGACACAAAAACAGATGCCTAATGAAACAATCTAATATAAATTGGCCTATAGCTGTTTTGCTCCTCAAAAGATTTACCCTCAAATACGCCACCATCTGTTGCTACTCATTCTGTTGTTACAATGGGGTCAAGAAAAGCTATAAATCATGTATTGGAAAAAAGAAAAAAGAAAAAAAATGCTTTCTCATGTATGCATTTACCAAAAATAAAGTTATAGATCCAGGAGTTGGGCCTAAACTAACCAAGTGGCTAATTCTTTCTTTAGAGCAAATAACCCAAATAGGGAGTGGTAGAATAATTTAAGTGTGATAACTTGAGAGATTTAGCAGCATTAAATCACGGGAGATATGATACTTTGCCGTTAACTGTTCATTTGAACAATAACAAGAACAGTAAGTGACGTGATATGATTCTTTCGATAAACTGGCAAGTTGCTTAGTTACAAGCACAAAGGAAACATGCATTGTAGAACCAAAGAGCATGAGTATCGCCAAAAGACTAATGCAGTGAGTTAAAAATAAAAATAAGGGAAACAATTTAGGACCCAATAATATTCTGATTGCAAGTGCTTGGGAGTAGAGGTTGAGAATGTTCCAGTTATTAGATAAAATACATAATTAATAGTGAAATGCTTCACTAGCTATTTATGAAAACAGCAGTATATACTATATATACTTAGGAGGGATTGGTGTGAGATGGCTAACAGATTTTTTTAACAAGATTTGACAAATTAAGAAAATGTCAAATGAATGGAGGAAGAGTACCCTAGTATCTCTGTATAAGAATAAGGGTGACATTCAGAGTTGTTCTAACTATTGGGGAATAAAACTCATATGTCACACTATGAAACTTTGGGAAAGGGTAATTGAACATAAATTGCGACAAACTGTTAAAATATCGGAGAACCAGTTTGGATTTATAATGGGACGATCGACGACAGAAACTATTCATTTATTTCGTCAATTTATAGAGCGATTCCAAAAGAGAAATAGAGATTTGCATATGATATTTATTGACTTCATTGACTTAGAGAAAACTTATGATAAGGTTCCACGAAAAATACTTTGGTGGACACTGATAAAGAAAAAAGTTCCCATCAAGTATATCGACATAATTAAGAACATGTATGATAGAGTAGTGGCCAATGTCAGAACATGTGGTGGTTTAACAAGTGATTTTTCTATCACAATTGGATTGCATCAAGGATCTGCATTGCGCTCATTCTTAGTTGCTATAGTAATGGATGAGCTTACTAAAACCATTCAGGATGAAATATCTTGGTGTATGCTATTTGCTGATGATATTGTCATAGTTGATGAGACAAGAGTAGGGGTAAATACCAAGTTAGAGTTATTAAAGCATACATTAGAATCTAGAGGTTTTAAATTGAGTAGGTCTAAAACAGAGTATATGGAGTGTAAATTTAGTAACGACAGACCATAAACTATAATGTTGTAAAACTGGATAGGCAAGAGATACAAATGAGCAGTCAGTTTAGATATTTGTGTTTTATTATTCGGAATGATGGTGAGATCGATAATGATGTTAACTATAGAATACAAACTGGCTGGTTGAAATGAAGGAGGATAACGTGAGTTTTATGCAACCGTAACATTCCGTTAAGATTGAAAGGAAAATTTTATAGAACAGCTATTAGGCCAGCTTTATTATATGGCACGGAATGTTGGGCTATAAAAAAACGATATTCACAGAAGATAAGTGTAGCAGAGATGCGCATGCTCCGTTGGATGTGCGGCAACCCTAGGAGAGATAAAGTGAGAAATAAAGATATTCGTGCTAAACCAGGTGTAGCTCCCATCGATGAGAAGATGCGAGAAAATCGCTTACGATAGTTTGGTCATGTGCAACGTAGGCTTACAAGTGCACCAGTTCGAAGAGGGGAGTTTATCAATATATGACAAGTTAAAAGAACGAAAGAAAGACCGAAGAAAATATGGATGGAGGTGATACGCAAAGATATAGAGTCTAGAGGTTTAAATAAGGAAATATTACTTGATAAAAATGAATGGAGAAAGAATATCAAAGTGATCGATCTGGCATGATTCTTTTTTGGTTCATGTAGCCTACCCCAAATACTTGGGATAAAAGGCTTAGTTGTTATAGCAGTATATACTATATACAAGGTTGTTCATGTGAGCAAAACATCAAAATTTGTAAGGTACATGAAAAAGCAATGAAGCAAAGATTAGGAGAAAGAACAATTTAATACAAAAAATATACTATTTGGTTTCATGCTAGAAATTGCACCATGGAAGCTACATTTTACCAAGAAGGTTGACAAAGTTATTTAGAGGAGAAATTTGCATATAGTTATTGATCACTCTAGAATTGTTTTTCATCAATTCTTAATGGGCTTATATAAGGTTGATAGGTTTTAGGAAAAGAAAAACGTGCATAGTAGTCTTTTCACTCTTTGCATATGTTATTGTAGATAGATGGGCAAATTACACAAAACCTCCTTTGATGCTCTCCCTGCTAACAAGTGACCCTCTACAACGTATCACTCAAGGCCTCTCTGATAGCTCTCAAGTGCCTTGTTGGTATGGGGCAAATCCCAACTAGAACTGTCTTCGCTTTTGAAGGATTGGGCCAATCCTTTAGTATAGCTTGTTTGACTATCAGCTTTTGAAATTCTCTAACACTACAATCCCAAAAAAGGGCCAGTCCTTTGGATTAGAAAAAGGAGGTCAAAATCTGTTTTTTCTGAGTCAAAAGGATCTCTTGGCTAAAAAGTACTTCTGAGACAGCAACTAACAATTTGCGGTGGAGTTAAGGTGTAATCCAATTTACCTTTTGGATTGTATTAATAAGAAGTATAATCCAATTATCCAATGAATGCACATGCATTCCAAAGGATTCACTCCTCAGAGCTACATGGTTTTTTTTTTTTTTATCAAAAGTCCAAACAAAGCCTAATACAACTAGCGTTGAACTTTGTACCAATTTTTCCCTCAATTCAACCTTGAACCTCCCTCTCCCCAACATCACTAACCCAAGCTCTTTGTTCCCATCTCTCCGCTTCCCAATTCTCCACCATTTCCATATCCGTCATTCCTAAAATACATTACCATCTGCTAGAGAAAATGGGAAGCGAGACATGGCCTAAATTAAACTTTATCGAGTTATGAATTCGTTCAATTCAATTCATTTTGGAAAATTTGGATAAATGACTATCTGCTGTACTGTGTAAGTTACATAAGATGAAGAATTATAACAACAAAGAAGCCTTCATTCCTAAATTATAACAACAATTGAGAAACTAATTATTAAGTATCCACTTCCACTGATTGCATCAAGAACTTTCAATTTTATGCTGACTAGTTCAAGTTAGGACTGGAGAGAAGTTTTCAGTGTCTGTCAAATTGCCAACATAAACGGAAGCACAAGTTAATGATTAATTCCAGATAATCTGACTTCTCTTAACATCCCTCATATGCAATATATAGAAGTATAGATTTTAAATAATTGAACTAGGAAACTGATCATAAAAATATATAGGATAATTTCATTCAGATTCACAATGCAGCTATCTAAACAAAAAGAACTATTCCATAAACTAAACCTTCGATTAGTTTCCCACATGATTTGCACAAAGGAAACACTTTTTTTCAGATTAAGTGTGGAAATACTAATTCCAATTGTCATAGATAATCAGTTAATAAGTGATATTTTTAGATGAGCACAAATAGCTGAGTAGACAGCCATCAAGGCCAATTTATGGTTCATGAGAGTATGTTAAGAACCACTCTTGTTTAATTTCAGGTAAAGTACCATGCAGAAATAGCAACAAAAAAGAAAATGTCAACCTTCGTAGGATGAACAGGGGAGTACCTTTGGAGGACGAGCAACAACAAAAGCTCTTCCACTTCCTAGCATATCCATATGAGCTTGCATAATATAGCAAAAGTTCTTAGAATCTCCTGGATCGTCAAATGCAATTACATGGTACTGCTTAGGATGAAGATCAAGGTCTGCAGCCATCTCCAATGAATAAAATCCTATTTTCTGCATGCCATCCTCCACTGTGTATAATTCAATGCACTGTAGTCAATCCAGACATTAGATCCAAAAATGAATTAGTCTTCTATTAAAAAAAAAAAAATCAAGGGGAACTAATAGATAGTGCAACAATTTTCAAACATGATGCATTGGCTTCTAGGAAAGATAATTAGCTAGTAATAGACCCCAAAAAGCAAACAAATATGAAATGGAATAAAAGTTGTCATATACCATAATAAACTGAAGATCCAACCACCACAGGTAATCTTCTTCCTTTTCATCTGCATATTCTCTGTACTTGCTAACTACTGCTTGTGCTCCATACATTTCCACCTCCCCTTTAAGTTTGTCCATTTTCTTTTGTATATATCTCTGCTTTCTTTTGGGTAATCTAGTCAACAGATCAGCCACCTCCTGCGTTTCTTTCTCTGTAATCCATCTGTCTAGACCCTTTCCCATATCCTTCATTATTGATTTGATCTCCGGGTCTGTCTCTGCATTATAAACCTCTAAGAACCCCCGAGACCATTTCTTTGTGTGTTGCCAATGTTCTTTTCCCATCCTTTTGCCAGGTCTTTTAGAACCATCACTGCACTCTATAAGTGTCTTGGCGCTTGCAGAAGCTCCATTAGGAGTTTTATCATTTACCAGAGAGTTGGAGGAACAACCATTGGGATAGGGCAACTCCTCTGATTTCTGATGGCCATTTTGTTTCTGCCCCTTCAGAAGATGTGAGTGTCCCATGTTTCCAGAAAAGTTTGCCATTTCATGTTCAGCGAATTTGTCAACAAATTCACGTTCTTTGTGACTTGTGGGACCTTTCCAACGGGGAACAATCTTTTCCAATGGATCATCCAAGCTGACTCCATCTGAATTGTCAATAAAGGATCAAATAAGAAACATGACTATAGCAAGTGAAAACTCACATGGTGATGTATGAGTTAATTATTCATATAAGAGTACATAGCACAGTTTAACTTTCAAAACTGGCAGTTTTCTGAGCAAACTGACAGTTGATAGGTGATAAAGATGATGCATATCAAATAACGAAAAGTGGCATCTTTTACATTTCCAGAAATCTAAAAAGACATTTGAAATTATTCTCAGCAATGAAACATGAGAATAAGGAGAACACCCAAGATTACCTGCACCATAGTCTAGGTTTTCAATCCTTGAGTGGACCCACTCATGCAAAGGTAATAGCTTTTCATTCACCTTTTCAGCTTTCACTTGAAGACCCTCGAAGAAAGCACACTGATCAACAGCATCCATCAAATGGAAAGGATCCCTGCCAGCCAACTCATTATCTCGGACTTGAAACACAATTTCCCTAAGCTTGTTATCTCTCATCCATTCAAGTTCCTCATCCTCGCATAATAACCCAAGTTCACTTATTTCAGCACTTACAACATACTGCTGTATGTTCTCTTTTGCCAACATGTAGTTTTCTTTGAATCCCGTCCTAACCGTCTTAATGAGAGGATCAAGTTTCTGGAAGTTGTCCTCAAGCCAACTCTTGATTCCACTAGATTCTAATGTTTCAATATCATGATCAGGCCCAACAGAATTAAGTCTGAAGCTATCCTCAGACTGACGAGGACTATTCAAATCATGCTTGTCCCCAGATTCAAGTGCAGCATTGAGAATGAATGGTTTTACATCCATAGATGTACCATCCTCACCAGAATATGCTTGGGATGCACTATCACCAGATTCAACTCTATCCAAACAAGGTTCCTCAAAGGACCTAATATAATTTTGAGAAGTTATGGCATTATGCAGCTCTTTAGAGTCATCAGCTCCATTATCTACCCTACACTTTATATCTCCTACAGGGGAAGCAAGTGAAGGAGAATCATTACATGAGATTTCCTGAGCTTCCAATGCTTGCTCAAGATTCCAATTCTTTTCCTTGACAGTTCTAGGACAAGTATTCTCCGCATTTACAGCAGCAGCCAAATCATTATCTTGGTGAATCATTCTATCTGTAGCCAAATCATCCAAACTCGAAGCATGTTCAACAACACTGACTGTAGAGGGTTCATCTGACATCCTAGTATGAACATCACATGGAGAACCCACGTTATTTTCTTCCAAAGCTTTACTTTCACCAATCAATGAAAACACTGCATTCCTTGTACCAACCTCGTGAGATTTTGTTTTGGAAACACCATTACCAAAAGAGTTTCTCAGCAAAGAAACAGAATCTACATCACCATTAATTTCTTCCGTGCTTAAGTTAGACGGATCAACCACTTTGATATTTTCATTCTTTGGCTGACTTATCTTGAGATCAGGTCTCTCATCATTAGAATGAACCCAAGCACCGACACCAGCTGCGGAACAGTTTTGCTTGCCTTCCTTTCTAGACTGCAGGCTATGGGTTGAAATCCTGCGTTTTTCTAGAAGGTACTCCTTAGCATCCTTGACTGACTTTATTATTTTAGGTACATTTCTGACAGAACTTGAAGTAGCAGATGACACGCAGCCAGATTCTCTCTCTTCCATGTTACGACTCTCTGTTACATTCTGTTTGACTTCTTGATTCCTTGCATTATGCCGTCTTATTGGAGTGCTAGAGTTGATTATATGATGGCTGTTTTCAAGGGAAGCATGCAATGTCTTCAAGGATCCAAATGTGTCAGTTTCATGGAGATCTGCATTTCTACAAATTTTATCCGTCATGGTGAAGGACATGTTTGCAGCTTCTCCATCTGGAATAATGTTTATATCGCCCTTGCTAATTTCTCTGGCCACTACATCACTCTCTATATCTGCAGAGAGTGTTATTTCCTTTCCGTGGTCTGCAAGGTTGTCCATCTCTGAAGAGCTGCCGCGATTTGACCCAATTTTCACAGGCTTAGGTACTACAGATGCATCATCAAGAATGTGACTCATGGAGACATCCACTGCAGAAGACGAGTCATTGCCCTTCTCCCTCTTATCATTTTGCTCGTGACCTTGTCGCTCCAATTCTCGGGCCTCTCTTGCCATATCTCTGATCTGCCTGACTTTGTTGTCAAAATCAGGCTCAGCAGTAACAGAAGTAGAAGATAAGTTGGGTAGGACCAAACTCTCTCCTGACCTTTCAGCGAGCTCAATGCACTTAATCAGTTCGTTCCTATCCAACTGCGGCCTAGCAACGGTAGCCATAGGCAACTCCTCCTGTGCATTTTGAATAACTTCAACACTGCCGCCCTTGTCCAATTTCTCCTTTTCCAACCTTGATTTTTTCTTTCGTCTAAGCATATCAACTTCTTCCCTCCCCAACTCCACTTTATCATTCCCGGCAAACAAATTCTTCGCAAGCCCCAGTATGCAGAATGAGCACAATGCGATCAGGAACCCAGTCCAAGGCAAAGCCCTCAAAGAGGGCAGACGCGGGATCTTGACAGGCATGGAAATGTCGACTAAAGAAGGCTCGCTGCCCTCAGTTACAAACTTAGCAATGGAGCTATTATTACTAGGAAGCGTATACACGCTGGTGGCTTCGATCTCAGTAGCAATGCGTTTAGCACAGGCAATCTTAGAAGTGACGTCCTCACCCTCTTCTTCTTCTTCTTCTTCTTCTTCTTCTTCATTGGCAAAAGCAGCAACAGACCAAGCTCGGGCCTGGCTTCTCTTGACGATCTCATCCTCGTCGACAGAAACGCGAAGTACATTCCCATGGGTGTCCTGATAGATGGTGAAAATGGGGTTGGAGCCAATCCCCCAAAACTCCGAATCACGGAAACAGCTCTTCTCGAATTCACTATTCAATTTATGGTTGTAATGATTTTGTTGATCATGCAGCAGCAGGGGGGGCAAGGGTAGAGAGATGGGACGGCGCACCTGATCTTGATGGAGGTGCGTGGGGACGAAGAGGAGCTTCTCTCTCAGAGTGTTGCGCCTTCTACCGCTCCTGCTGCTGCTGCGCCGGCGGCTGTAGCGAGGAGGAGACTGGGGAACCAATTTATTGTTATTTTCATGGGACGAGGACGATAGGAAGGATAGGATTGTTGATTTTGATGATTTTGAGAAAGGGATGGGATACGGATGGAGGCGGCGGTAGTGGGAGGAGCCTCTGCAGAGAAACAATAAAGAGGAGGAGGAGGAGGGGTTGTTTTTGGTGGTGGTCCACGATGGCGATGGTGCTGCAGCTGCAAGCACACCCATTTATTTTTCGAAGCTCTTGTAGCTTCAACAGGGGGGTTGGAGGAGGAGGATGGATACAGCCTATAGAAGGAGGACGCAGCCAGACTGATAGATAGATATAGGGGAAATTGGGAAATTCCATTTGAGCACACCACCTTTCTCATTTACAGCTTTTGGAAGTTCGCTCGCCCACTCAGCAGAGTGGCGTGCTCAAATAGGATTCAGCTAAAGGTCGATCTGGGAAATTCTTTCTGCGCACGACATTTTATTTCTTGGCCTCTGACTACTGTTTATAACAAACTTTTATTTTAAAATATTATTTACACTAAACTCCTATTTTAAAATATTATCACTTGTACTTTATTTTAAAATATTATCATTCAACTTGACGGTAGCTAAATGCGGAGATAATTACCTTATTATGATCACAACTTAAAAAATGATAATTAACGGAAGAATTCTTTTATTTAGCCAGCCAACCTTTCGCAAATCTCAAATACCATCCAATCCATTCTCCCCCCTCCCCCAATACATAATACATAAATTACACGAGAGGCAATAATACAACGGCAGGCAGGCAGAGAGCCAGGGGGGCAAAACAGTGTGCACCCACAAATAAATACAAACTACTCCCACCACATACATTTACATTACAACTAATTTATCATCATCATCATAACTCTCAGCTACAAAGATTGGGTATACAAACTCCGGACTCAGGCATTCTGCTGTTCTTTCCAAATTCGGCTTGTGACTCTCAGTTTCAACTCCTTCCTATCACCTCCGGAGAAGAAGAGAGCAATGTTCCTCCCGATCAACAGCCCATCATGACTATCCCGTACCTTTCTATGGCTGTCTCACGTATGCTTCCGGGGCTTCCTTCCCATATCAGCTTCCGTCCATTTGCACCCACCTCAAGGCTATAACGCTACTTCTTCGCGTTGTTCTCGTCGCCCATGAACCGTAGAAATGCCATGTACACAGGAGCCATTCCTAGCTGAAAGGCTCAAAGTGCAGACAAAAGTACTCCCCGAAGCAGTTGAATACCTAGAGGTATAAGCAATCAAGTAAGACCCCGTTAATGAAGAAGCACACCAATATTCCCTTAACATCACCTTTACTGTAAAGGTAGCGGAGTTATCATCTTCCTATGTTCAATCTACTTCGTTGGCAACCTTTTTGCTTGGACATTTTATGTAAAAAAACCACAACCTACATTGAAATTATAGAAAAAGTTTTCCCTCTTTTAGACATTCCTGGTGCACATTTTGTGCATGAATTATTCTCTTCTTTTTCTTCTGGAGAAATGTTCACACAAAATTATTTCTAGTTTCGAAAGCTCTATAGAGTTGAACAGCTCGATAAGTAAAACTTCACAAGCTCAGCAAATTTGCTAAGCATGTGAAGAGCATTACTTACCGTTGACATCCAGGTGGCATTCTCAACCTCCCGAGGATTGGTCTTCACGTATCGATGGTTGAAGGTGCATCCAGTGTGCATGTCCACCTTGTGGTCGTCCCTCAAGTGTGCAACAAGGAATGGGATATCCCCCATAATGGAGCATTCAGACCCAGCATATGGACAGTTGAATGGCCTAAAATGGCACTGGGCTTCATGCTTCAGCTTGCCGTAGTATGCAAAGATCTCCGGGCATCCAAGGGAGAAGTACTCGCAAGGGAGCTCAAGTGATTCGGCCACCTTTTCCAGTGCCAAACACCTGATGTCTCCAAGTTCTTGTCTACAAGAAGGGCATCGATTGTGCACTCTCAATTTGCAGGTCGAACACAGACAATGACCGTTGGGGCACTGCAATTATCAACATCATGTTAGACTCGCTAATAGAAACTTTATACTGTTAACAGACACTCACAACATGAGAATTGAAATCTTAGGCATACTTATGTACATCACATGGTAAAATCAATTTCTTCAACATGACCATTAGACCAGTCACATGAAAAAGAATAATGCAAGGTTTCTAGAGTATCAGAACCGGTATTGCTAAATTATTTATGGTATGAGAATTGGGTATATCATGAGTATTGAATGGCAATATCAGCAATATTGAACCTATATTATTCAGTTCATTGTGTATCGATATCTCAAGTCTAATACGACATACACAACACATATTTGTATATGTCGATATTTAAAACAATAACGGAATTGCTACATGAATACAATGAATAAACACGGAGATCAGCTGCATCCATAAAGCCATAAACAATGTTGAAATTGAAGCCAGTACAGGTGAAAAGGCAGTACAATAGTTTACTGCTTCAAATAACATGGACAATTTTAGCTGTCATCTACATTAAAGGACATGAGTAACTGGGTATGATTATAACCCACGCTGCACAGGCACTTCTAGATTGAATCCATGTCATGTCAGGCACACGCACCAGTAGTATTCTCAAGCAAGAGAGGCATGTTGGTAGTTATTGTTGGAAAACTAAGAACTAGCTACGGGTTTACTACTTAAAGTAAAATTCAACAAAGATTTCAAGGAGGGACTTTTGTGACCAACGCATACGCAACACTGCCTTTAAGAGTAGATCCTGCCCCTCTGAGACTGTTTCTTGATGGAGAAGGTACACAGCAGCCTACCCTCCAAGATTCAAAGGTTGTTGAATCTGCAAGCGTGCACTCACAATGCGATAGCCCTTGAACAGCTTAGATTTTGTACTGCCATAGTCAGGCATCCTACAGGAGTTCCCTGGTCACTTATGCTTAAACAAATGCAACCCGTAAACTCGAAGAGCCAAGAAAAGGGATTTGAATGCTTTTTGAAGACGAAAAATAGATTAGCTTATACAGAACATGCTTCATTTGCTCGTGTGAAAAATGTAAGCGCAAGTTCAAAGTATCAACATGACAATTATGTATGACTCACTAGTACACAAATATATGGAGTTTGTTTTTTTTTTTTTTTTTTTGGGAAAGGATGAATGCCGACGGCGAGTATGACCCCTGACGTAGTTTGCAAGACGGTACTTAATCAGCTGGGAGTTACCATCAAACTCTCTTATTTCTCAGAAGCAGACAACAAATATACAAACTATATATCACGCATCATAAGAATGAGATACCCAACCATGAAACTAGTGTTTTTTTACTACTCAGAACAGAAAGAATTGAGCACTTGAAGAGGTACATAATAGAAAATGTATGATAAAATTATGTCACTTACTAAAGAAAATTGTGTAGGAAAAAAGAAAATATCTAACTAATCCAAATTAAGTGAGAAGGAAGATAAGCAAATTTGGGAAGCATCCTGACATACTGAATTATGTGCGTGTTTTCCTTTTTTTTTTTTTTTTTTTAATGGTGTGGGTCATAACTGGAATGTGTTGTATCATCAAAATTATAATGAATTCATGTTATGGAATGGGGCAATAAGCAAATCAGATGGGCCGGAATTTGGATCCGCTATCTACAGTGAATTAACAAAGTAGTAGTAAATGAAAGGAAGAGTTATCAACCTGATGGATGGGAGGGCACATGGAATTGTTGCAGATGGGACATTCGAGGAGCTCGTGAACGGTGGGGGCCGAAGTCCCCACATCAGCAGCGACGGCAGGCAGCGGCAACGTTATTGCCATTTATCATGTGCGGCGGCATTTTGGTGGAGGAGAATGCACAATGATGATGATGATGAGTGGATGTGGCGACCAGCTCCTCGCTTGCAGCAATCGTCGTGGCAATCATCCCCATCAGGAGCGGAGGATGATATGCTTATGTTATTCAATTCCATTCACATTCACATTCATAGGTAATAATCCCTAACCAAAACCAAAACCAAATCCAATCTCCTTGTGGTCTTCATCGTCCTCCAATTGAGAAAGAAAGACAATAAAAAGAAAGGAGAGAGAAGGAGAATGAGAACCAACCTTCACCTCCCTCCCCTCCAGTCCTCCCTCACTCTCCGTTTCCATTGGCATTGTCCACTACAGTGCTACTACTAAACCTATCATCATATCAAGAAGAAAAGACCTTTCTTCTCTCTCTGTCTCAATCTCTGATGCCTCTAGGCTTGAGTTTCACCCGGTTATTAGCTATGGATGCCCCTTCTCATCACCCTCCAATAACGGTAACTAACAGCAAATTTGGAGATGACCAGACCAGGTGAGCGAGGACCAACCATACCAAAACCATTAGTTACTGATTTTGCTGGAGGTAGTATTTAATTGTTTTAGAGATATATTTTATATAGTTACATTTTTTTAGATTTAATTGAAATTATAATGTTTTGAACTGAGATAATGGTTTATTGTTGATTTTTGTTACCCGTATTCCATTGTCATGTAACTGTACTGTTTAATTTAAGGTTTTAATCATATTATCAAATTTCATCAAATAATTCAGCTATCCATGTTTCAGATAGTGGATTGGTACACGATCCATATAGTGTGTGCATGTGCATGCGAATAGAGATATGGAGACAGAGCAACTCGACTCCAATGGCAAAAAGTACTGTATTGGCGCTCATATTCATGTCTGTTCTTCTAAGATGAAGGGCTATGAAGATTGGACGGTAAATTTTCGATAGTTCTGCTGGTCAGTTGTAAGAGATGAAAATTATAAGGAGACTGGGAGGCAGCATTTGAATCTAATCATGCATGATATGATATGAAGGCTCATGAAGTAAGTGGACTCTAATTGTCAATTGCCATAGGCCTTCTCCCTCCCTCCTAAACAAAAATCTAATTATATTGACTACCATCTATGTCACCCAGTGAGTCCCTGCAGGCTTCCATCAATTTCTTTCCTCAGAAAGAAATTTAATGAACTCTACGGTCTATAACATGACAAGCTCAAAAGAAAATTAAGTCCTAAGAGGATTCACGAGTCTTGGCAAGTTAATTTTTCATTTTTCTCATATGGTATACAGTTACTGGTCTTGCCATGAGAATGGATTTAGTCTACACTGGACACAGAGTAACGAGAATGAGAATTAATGACATTTCAGTATTTCTTTACTCTCCCCCATTTTCTGTGCCCAACAATTCAGTAGTTACTAACTAGTACAGCCAAACAAGACCATCTCCAATATGAAAAAATTGACGACCAAGTATTTGCAGCTGCAAGCCCCATCTTCAACTCTCCTCACTAATCCTTTTCAAGGTACATATCACAACAAAGTTACACGTGATGATTCAAACATCTTCTTTCACCTTGCTGGTAAGACCAGGATTTCTTAAACATGCATCTCACAGCCAATGTGCGGTCACAGAAGTAACTCTGATTGTTTGAAACTTCTCTCATTTGTTCAGGATGAGGTAGACACATTGCGAGAGAAACTTCCATGTATTCCTGTTTGCTCAGATAGGACAATCAGTCGGTACTTCAAGAAAATGCTGGCAATCATGCAACTTGTTACAGACTGAGTATAAGCGTTGGCAAAACCAGAAACCACTTTAACAGCACATAATTATGTATGCAGAATGTTGGAGAAAATTCATCAGAGAAATATAATCCATTGCTGTCAACCTTTTCACTAGGACAGTCATAGCCGTTTTCACAGGAACTGTTGGTAGCTTAATCTTTTCCTTTCTAAGTTGATCATACACATGGTTAACAATTATTCACCTCTCCCATTGATAATTAGTAGTAACCAATAAAATCGTTTGCATATTCACAAGAGGTAGAAAGTAATAGCTCTTACCGTATCCATAGATATTGTATAGTCCATGTGGTTCTGAGGTAACCCTGTACTTGTTTATGATATCCATTTCTACCCTAAATTGGCTGCCACCTTCATCACAAAAATCTCCGCATGCATGAGATACATATTCCTTTATAGTAGACAAAACAAGACCAATGTCATCTTAGTCGGCATCATAATCACCATCAAGATTATTTGCCAAGACCATTTGTATCTGAAACAGGGATCAAGTAGGCACAAAATTATCAATTTCAAGCTCATTCAGCTACACGACATTGGAAACATGTAAAATCTTATGCTTTAAGAACTTTTGCTTGGCTAGTAGAGGCTAAGCAAAACCTCTCTGCTCAGCCCCAAGGAGCTGAGGAGAGGACTTCTGCTCGGCCAGTAAGGGCCAAGCAGAGAGATTTTGTTCGAGCTCTATTAGCCAAGCAAGCTAACTTTACTAATCAATTCACGACCAAACAGACCATTGAACCCATATTTTCAAAAAACTTAAAAACCAAAGAACTTAATGGAAAATTATATTAAAACATCAAAAATTTGTTACCTCAGCTTTGGTAGACTCTTTTCAATCAACAATCCTCGTATTCTTGAGATTTTTTCCCAAAATAATTTTTAGATTTAGAATTAAAGAAAAGAAGAAAATGGGTTTGAATGTGGTTGACTTGAGAAGAGGGTTTACGATTTGAGGGGGATATAGTTAGTATAGGATGGTCATTTTTGTCTGATTACAGTACTAGTAAAATTAAAAATATTACAAAGTTTTGGAAGTAGGTGGGTTTAGTCAAGAAGTGGAGTAAAAAGCAACCCACGTTGAAACCTCATTTGCATCCATTTACGAATCAGGCCCAGTTATAGTTGGATCAGAAATGATAAACTCGCACCGAGTTCATATGGGGGGCGGTTTACAGATTATTCCATCTCATTCTAGTTTAACCTTTTCACTCCGATTGCTTCGAAAAGCACCCACCAAATTACTAAGAGCACCACTCAAAAATTTTAAAAATATTATAAGTTTATCATTATATTTTATGGGCAAGTTTGTCATTTTCTTCTAGCTAAACCTCTTATAACTACAGTAAAAATCCTAGTATAAAAAATATCTATATGACCACAATTACATGACCAATTGTATATATCATTTTCTACTTGGTCCGAAGAGAACCCAAAAGAATTTTCTAAGGGTACCCATTGATATTTCACATATTTGAATTGTTTTTTTTTTTTTTTTTAATCCCGATCATCACTCTCTTATTCTTCTTTTCCTAACAAATATTTTTAAGGTAAATCAACTTTTCCCAGCTAATCGCAATTTTTCCTTCTTCCTCTTTCTTTAATTTATCTTTTTCAATAGTTTATTAACATACTCCATATTTTACAACTATCTATATAGATGAATAATACTCTAATGAATAAATACTATGTACGAATAATACTCGAAACTGAAAGACAGAATCTCATACCAATCTATTGATTTGCAACTAAAATAATATAAAATATAACCTATATTATTTTGACACATCATAATTGATCATAATTAAATTTTTTATTTTACAGTAAAGCTTAAGGTATCTTTGGTTAAATCTAACTTAAACTTTAGTAATGTGAAGTTCTATTCAATCTTTCCGGCTCGGGTTGCACTAGCGTTTCTGAATCCGATATCATTTTTTTAACAATTTTAGTCATTTTAATTAATATTTAAGCTGAAATTTTAGTCCCATACTTTCTGTTAATTTACAAATAATACTCGAACATATGTGTATCCAGGTTATCTATGTTTTTATTTTTTATTGCCAAATTTTCATTTGCTTTGTCAAATGTCCGAATCATATTATACACATACGTATTCCGAACCATTCATTACCGTATGCCAGATGTCTAACAAGGACAGACATGCTGGAGGAGAAGATGTTGGAAGAATTCCTTGGAATACTCCAACAATAGAGATTATTTTATACCATCCTGCACACAGTAGCAAGCTGAATGTGGACCTCAAAGTCCTAGCTATGAAGAAGGAATAGCTTTTCTCAGACCACAATCGACGGAAAGGAGGTCAGAAAGGTAAGGGTGGAAAAATAGCAATCTTCCGGTTGTCAGAACTATTTTTTACCATCATCCCAACGGGTGTTAAAGATGAGAAGATTTTGATCTAATATATAATGAGAAATGAAAAAGAAAGCTACGGTTAGTAGACACAAACATGGGTGTAGTACTTTAACACGAACATAAGGTGTAGGAAACAAAATCTAGACATGAGGGCACGGCTTCAAGTTTGTATACTTCTTCTGAATGTATCTTTGACCCATATAAATATATGTTTTGGTTTTATTTGCATATGAAAGAACCTAAGTTTGGCAAAATATCTACGGAACAATTAGCTTTTGGAAAAATACACAGCATACTTCATCTTACACTGTTACACATTTTCAAGATTAATAGCAATTTATGCACATGTGGCATGTTCTTGTGCAGTGCGCACAAATCTTTTGTTTGGAGAAGTCTCCTACATATTATAGAAGGAAAGATAACACATTATTAACACTGTAAAAGGATGGAGACTTTAAAGAAAGCATATATTATACAAACAGAGCTCCTTTTGCGCATACTATTTAAAAGCATCCATTGCATTTAAATAGAGATTCAACTTACAGCAAAGCAATAGTATCTAGCCTTTAACTTAGAGGGGTAAACCTTGTTGTACAGTCTACAGCTTTCTATATCAACATCCAGATGTTGTTTGACAAAAACAATCTTACAAAATTATCAATCAGCATGACCCCTAATTTGCCATCCCTAGATCATCAGCAAACTCTAATTTTATTCATCAATTTTACCTGAAAAAATAGTAAATAAAGGATACAGTATGAAGAGCAAGCTACGATACAACATTACATTAAACCACATTGGAAAAGAACACATTTGCCAAAATTATAGGAAAAAAGACGTAAGAAGCATTTAACAAACCATCATCATCATAAGCCCCATTTGTTTAACTGAAAAAATATATTGCAAGAATGCACACCGAGAGAATTTTTGTGAAAGTAGAGCATATACCTATTGAGGTAATGGAGATGATTCATTCCCAGTGGTAGCCACAATGCATGTTTCCGCATCAAGATCACCACCTGCAAAAATGGTAAAACGAATCCATTAGTTTAAAGATGACAAATTATTTAAATTTAAAACCAAAAGTTGTAAAAACAAAATAAATGATGAATACAACTCCAACAGCCTAAGATCAGAATATCCTCATACCTGCAACTTCATCTCTTAGCCAACCTTGCGCGCATATCAGACCTTGTACAGTCATCGCATCCATGGAACTCATATATCCGTTAAGTGATCTACCTTCAACAACATTTGAGGCAGATGACACTGGAATGGCCAATATATCACGGGCCACTAGAGAAAGAATGGGATATTTTGCTTCATTGTACTTCCACCAAGCTAAAACATTAAAGCTCTCGCTAATGCCGTCTTTTGAGGGATGCACTGGTTCCTCTAAATACATGTCTAGATCAGATTTTATTGACTGGTTTGACGAAGCTTGTTGAAGATATTGATCAAGTCCCCGCTGTGTATCAGACAATGTGATACGAGAAGAGGTCTTAGAGCCTCCACCACCTGTACCTGGTTTGTTGGTGCGGCCACTACTACCCCCATCATAGCATAGAAGGGCTTGATTGTTTGCAGTGTAAGCAGAGCAAACCAGATATTCATTATAGAGACTAGTCAAATTCTTACGTGTGTTCTCAATTTTAGTCTTAGCTTCATATTCACCATCATAGATTAATTTGAAGAAGTACTCTATGGACTTCATTTTGAACCGAGGATCTAAAATAGAAGAAATGGCCATTACCTTGCCAGTTACATCCCAGAACTGCTCGAACTTGTCGAGCATCTCTGAAGCCATTGTTGCAACAACTGGTAGTGGGCTAACAGACCAGTCTTTCAATAACAAGCGAATGCCGCACGCATCATTAAAGAAGAGATTTGCAGTGGGGACTCTAGTGCAAGAAAATTTTTCAATAGCATTACAGAACACATCTAAGCACTCACATATAGCTTTAACATCATCCAAATCCTTAGATGTTAGCAAGTTTGAGAACTCTTCCTGACTTTCAGCTAAGCGTGCAAAAGCATGTTCAAATTCACATGCTGTTGCAAGCATAATGTATGTTGAGTTCCAGTTAGTCTTATCATCAAGAACCAAAGATTTCTGTGGGGCCTGAACTAACCTTGCTAGTTTTTGGAATCTTCTCAGACCTTCTTGTGAGGATTTCACAAATTTGATAGCATCACGGACTCTATCTGTAACCTCAAATACTACCTCCAGCCCATCTTGGACAACAACATTTAACACATGTGCATACCCATGTACATGAAATAAATCTCCATTTAAAAGGAGGGAAGCCTTGGGACGAAGATATTTAAGCATCTCTCCAGTCACCTCTTCAGTGTGGATACAGTTGTCCAGTGTCAATGTTGATATCTTCTTGGTCAGTTTCCACTCATACAGCTTCTCTATGATGGCTTTGCTAATTTCTTCTCCTGTAGGTGGACCATCAAAATGTAAAAAATTTATGGTCTTTTTCTGAAATTTCCAATCATTATCAATGTAATGGCAAGTGAAGCACAAATACAGCTCCTCATCGCTGACACCTGACCTCCAAATATCTGCTGTAAGACTAAATCGACAAGGCAGCTTGTCAAGAACTTCATACAACTTCAGCCTCAAACTATCATATATCTTCATGCAATCATCTTTAATTGTCTCATGAGAAAGCAACATGAACTGAGGCTGAAGATTTTTCACAAAAGTTCTAAATCCAGTATGATGGACCATTGAGAGAGGGTACTCATGCAAAATAATCATCCGAGCAAGATCTTGCCGACTTAGTTCTTGATCAAAAGGGGAGCTCTCAAAGTTTGTGGCTCCATCATTCCTTTCCTCATAAGAAACCTGCATCGGACGGCGAACAACAAGTTTTCTTCTCTTGCGGCGATCTGCTCGATCTGGCCGTCGGATATTGGTGTTGTTACAGATTGCCAAATGGTTCTTCAGATGCGTGGTACCACTTCTACTGCTTGCAGTCAATTGTTTCTTGCAGTGATTACAGGTAGCTACCATGGCACCATCAGCCCTCTTTTCTTTTGTGAAGTCATTCCACACCACCGACCTCAACTTTCGGGCTCTAGGATTAGGTGATGGAATAGCTACACCAACACTATTGGTTCCCTCCATCTCTGCAATCTTGCGCATGCTTGAAGAAGAGAACAAAAGAATTAAATTGCCTGGAGAATCAATTATTGATATTGACCCAAAAAAGAGCTTAAAATCAATATCCAGCAACTCTGAGATTCAGTTCAGTATGCAAGAAGTTAATAATTTATAGGAGCAGAATTCTTCCTTTTTGGATTCCAATTAGAACAATTTAGTACTCTGGAGGCTCCGCCAATGACTTCTTGAAGATTTTATAGGCAGCCGTCCAATGGATATCAATACAGTAAGGGTGTGCTTGTTTGCATGGAAGTAAAGTTGGAAGTAGTAGAAGTAATCATGTTCCACTACTCCATGTGTTTGCCTTGCCACAAAGTAGATTGGAAGTTACTTCCTAGGTGATGAGATGGATGCTATATGGCACCTCACTTCTTAAATCTACTTTCCATGGCTTTTGGTTGGAAGAGCTCTAAAAGTTCAGAAAAGTTTTTTTTTAAAAAAATAAAATCATTTTTGTCTTTTCCTTCTCTTTCTTCTTCCAAAAACTAATGTTTTATTTCTCTTTTATTTCTTCCTATTCCAAAAATTAATTTTATCTCTCTCTTTCAAGCACTTGTAGAGCATGAAGTAAAAGGTACTTCTATTACTTCATTTTTCGAATCTACTCTTTCTTATTTACTTTCAATACCTCTTAGCATCCAAACAGATCCTAAGTGGGTCTGAATCTACTCTTTCTTATTTACTTTCAATACCTCTTAGCATCCAAACAGATCCTAAGTGGGTCTAAGTTACGGAGGTGAATCACTGGCCAAGGAGACTACAGGTATAAGAGGGACTTGCCATGGGACCTAATAGGTGTTGGCAGTGAAAATTTCTAAGTAAATAGAGTTTTTCATAACAGAATGCGGAGCTAACTCCGCAGCCCCACGTTTTGGCTATTTTAGCCTCGCGTTTGAACGAAACGCGGAGCTATTCAATAGCTCCGCGTTATTTCCGCGTTATGGTTCTTTAGCTCCGCGTTTTGATGAGATTATCTCCGCGTGAGCAGATAACCAGAATCTCAAATTGATTGTGATTAAGATTTGGGCTTATCCAAATACCCAAATTAAATCCGATCAGAACTCTAAATCAAGAGATTTAAATTAAAACTAAGATATTTGATTGGAATTCTTGATGAGAGCAAATTCTATTTAGATAGAAACTCTCAAATCATCCTAAGGCTATAAATACCCTCTTGGGGAAGCCCTAGGGGTCTTTTTTTTTAGGGGGTTCGGCAGAAGAGGTCTTCTTTTCTTCTTTTCGGCATCTTGGAGAATTCAAGTTACGCATAGAGCCTTGAGTTCGTGAAAAACCAGAGAAGATCGTCTACAGTCGGCTGTCATCTTCAAGAGAGAAGATTTCGACGTCAGATCGTCCAAAAGAACTGCTTGACAGATCCCATCGCCACAGATCCCACACTATTTTGTAAAAGAGAGCGATTGAGACATAAAATCCTCTCGTTTGTTCTTTCTTTTTATTGTTCTCTTCTGTTGTAATTCGAGTTTATTCAATGGAAGGAAAGCGAAGAAATTCCGCTGCGAACAAACTGGCGACCACAGTGGGAGCCGTCTCTTTCACTGATGAAGAGATTGTGGCGCAATCGGACGTCGATATGATCGGATCCGACGTAGACATGCTCGTCGTTGAAATCAACCAGCAGAAGTACGAGGAGTACCTCTCCTCTGAATCATCAGGTAACCTGAACGACACACGACACTATCGTCACGTGCGCTCCAATACCCGAGCAACGGGTAAAAAGGTATCCACCGATAAACGGGGATCCTTGGAGACCGCGGCCATAGAGCCGGTGTTTGGGCAGGAAATCCTAATAGAGGATGGCCTCTCTACTGCCGAAGAAGACCTGAGAACTGGATTGACCAGAACCCAACTCCGAAATAGAAATCGGAGAGCAAGGCGAAAAGCTCTCAAAGCCCGCCTTGGACGCGAGGCTAACGTCATAGAACGCGAGGCTATGGTCCCTCGCAAACTGGCTCGCGCTAATCGCGAGACCAGTCATTATCGCGTTAAACGCGAAGCAACTTGCTTGAATCGCAAGGAAAAGCCAGCGTGTGATTTTCCGCACGAGGCTATTACTGAGCTTAGCGAGAAACGCGAAGCTAGTAAGATTTGCGCTAGTCGCAAAATTTCTGACACTCGTGAGAAACGCGAGTATAAAATCTCCTTAAAACCAGCATGTGATTTTCCATGCGAGGCTACTACTGGGCTTAGCGATAAACGCGGAGCCAGTAGCACTGCGAGAAACGCAAGACTTTTGACACTCGCGATAAACGCGAGGATAAAAATTCCTTAAAGCCAGCATGCAATTCTCCATGCGAGGCTATTACTGGGCCTAACGATAAACGCGAAGCCAATACAACTTGCGAAAAACGCAAGATTTTTGACACTCGCGATAAATGCGAGGATAAAAATTCAATAAAGCCAGCGTGTGATTCTCCACGCGAGGCTAATACTGAGCTAAGCAATAAACGCGAAGCCAGTAGTACTTGAGAGAAACGCAAGATTTTTGACATTCGCGATAAACGCGAGGATAAAACTTCCCTAAAGCCAGCGTGTGATTCTCCACGCGAGGCTATTATTGGACTTAGCGATAAACGCGAAGCCAGTAAGACTTGCGATAAACGCAAGATTTCTTACACTCGCGAGAAATGCGAGGATAAAAATTCTTTACAGTCAGCGTGTAATTCTCCACGCGAGGCTAATACTGAACTTAGCGAGAAACGCGAAGCCAGTAGTACTTGCGAGAAACGCAAGATGCCTCACCTCCGCGTAAATCGAGAAGATAATTGGCAGATTACCGTTAATCGTAAAAATCGCACTAGACGCGAAGTTGTGACTTGTGTAAATCACAAGAGTAAGCCGGCGTGTAGGAATTTACTTCCACGCGGGGCTAAGATTCCAGAAGGTAAACTTCTGAAGAAACGCTAAGCCAGCGTAAAACGCGAGGCTAGCGTAGCAAATCGCGAAGCTAACTTCAGGCCAGCGTGCGATGGATTGTCTCCATGTGAGGTTACTGAATTTAGTTATGAAACTGGCCAAAGTGCCAAAACTCGCGTAAAACGCAAGCATAAGCCAGCATGTAGTAAAAACTCCCCATGCGAGGCTATTGAACTTGAACAACAACTTGAGCCAAGCGTTAAACGCGAAGTCAAGGATTCTTGCGCTAATCGCAAAATAATGCCAGCGTGTGAGAATACTCCTTTACGCGAGGCTAAACAAACAGAAGTTAAACTTCTGCAAAAACGCCCAGTCAACGTAAAACGCGAGGCTAGCGTAAAACGAGCGGCTATGTCCCAGCCCCGCGTAAATCAGCCATTATAGAGAATAAAGGCTGATAAGTATAGCACAGATAACGCCACCAGTCATAGGGGGTTACAGCAGGCTCTTGGACTCCTCCATCAGCCAAGTGGGCCCCATGTCCAAAATATAACTGAAGATTCTCTATTTTCTAAAATACTTGATCTCAGAGATTATTTGACGAGTAAAAAGAAAACGAGTCAAACTCAGTCACATTCGACATGCCATTGCGAGCAAATAATATCAGCTGTACTGAATAGTTGCTGCTGTGGTAAGAAAAGAATTTCTTTATTTAATAGAATAACTGAGTCTCATACTCTGAAAAAGAGGAAGAATAATCTGAGATATCAAATCAAGGAAAAAGAGGTAAAGGTGGTGACCTCAAATATGATCGGTAAAGGTAAGAAGGCCATGGAAAAAAGACACGAGTCAGATGCATATGATGAACAATACACGAATCAAGTCAGGTATTGTCGCTCCTCGAGATTATAGGAGACTTGCAAAAGGTTCCTACGACGATGACTCCGACAATTCAGCTATAGCCTCTTCACATTCATACATTTCTTCCCGACCAAGGAGGCTCGCATCACATATGGTGGATAAATCCGATGATATCGACCAGAGGATGGAAGCTCAGAAACAAATGATTCTAAGCCAACAAAAAGCTATCGAAGACTTCAAATTAATGCTCCTAAGAGTGGTCGAGAACACTCAAAAGATAGTCGATGATAAGACTAATAATTCTTCCTCGGGACTACCACCCAAAGGAAATGAGGAAACGCCACCTAAGACAAATGAAGAAATTAAAGAAGAAAAGACTTATTCGATATATGAGGATGATGACAAATACTCTTTCCATGATCCTCATGGAGAAAAGATCGAGAAATTGCAAAGCCAACTGGATGCCTTAATGCACAAGAAAGAATTGAAAGAATCGGGGGTTTCAAGACCATACCCGCCTGAATGGGATTTGGCACCGTATCCCGAAAAGTATAAACCGCTCAAGTTGGAGCCATATGACGGGAAATGATCTCCCAGTCAGCACATCTATTACTTCTTATCGCAAGTAGGTCATCTGATGGGAAATGATCCCATAATGACCAAGGTATTTGCAAGTACCTTGCGAGGGCCTACCTTTACTTGGTTTATGCAGCTGCCCCCAGGTACTATTAATACCTGGTTTGATATTGAGAAATTATTTCTCTCACATTTCTTTGAGGATGATATCGAAATTACGGTTCATTCCCTCCTTGCGACGAAACAAGGGGAAGAAGAAACGGTCAAGAGTTTCATTGAACGCTTCAGGGAAAAATCCGTGTATTGTCGACACAGTATGACCCAGGAAACCTTGGTGGAAACCTGTAAGCATAATTTCAGGACCGGCGTACTGATAAGAATGGGAGCTGTAGAGTCCAAAACTTGGAAAGATTTTCTGAGGCAGGGAGAGCAGGCGGAAGATATAATTCGCCGGATTGAGGAATCTCGTAGCACGAGAAACTCTACGAATAACAGGCCATATCCACAGAATCCTAAAAATAAAGGGAAGGCTGTGATGACGACAGTTGCAGATCCAAACCCAAAACCTCAGAATCCGAGAGGTGCAGGTCAAAATAGGCCCCGACAAGATAGAACTTATACATTCAAGACGGAGCAGACAGGTACTCTATTTCATCTCCTCCTCAGGAAGGGTATGTTGAAACTTTCGGAGAATCAAAGACCGGAAGACGCTGGTAAAACCAACGACCCCAACTATTGCCTGTACCATCGGAATGTCGGACACCCAACTAAGGATTGCTATCCTCTTAAGAACCGAATTCAGGCATTGATAGAAGCCGGGATTCTCACACTTAAAGAGGAACAGAAGAAAGTTTCTGCAAATATGACAACTTTAGTAATAGGAACCAATGAGTTCCCTGCCAGAGCGATCCCTGTACCAGTAGGGAAGTCAATATCGACACCAAGCACGGACAGCCCGCACTTGCAAGCTAGCCCCTTTGATATGCTCCGAATCACAGCCGTGACAAAGTCATTCTCATTAGCTAGCAGCCGGATTTGGCTGGAGGTGCCGAAAATATTTACGATGATAAACATCATGTTGTTTCCGCTACTTTTACTAGCCATTGGAATGGCTAATTGGGTGCTATAAATAAAATTTTTGCCCAATGTTGTTAAAGCGGCGGGAAGAGGAGATTAAGTTCCTCACCAACCCTATCATACTGGGGTAAAAGTATGAA
Organism: Dracaena cambodiana; assembly: GCA_036321105.1. NCBI lineage: Eukaryota > Viridiplantae > Streptophyta > Magnoliopsida > Asparagales > Asparagaceae > Dracaena > Dracaena cambodiana. The sequence goes on from JAYEPQ010000013.1 coordinate 266,295, forward strand.
ATTAACTACCCAATACTGTTAAAGGCAAATGGGAGAGGAAATCAATTTTTCGACAACTCACCATGATGAGGGGAATATATGGTTTGCCCAACTCAAACGGTAGTTGGTAAAACCTAATCAAATCCGTTGATAGCTGGGGGTTTGCTAAAAATCCCATAAACTTTGTCATGTTAAGCCAATGTTGAAAAAAACGCGTTACGTAACGCGTTATAACGCGTTACGTAACGGAGCGAAGAGGAATCGCTCCGTAACAGGCTTAAATAACGCACTGCAGCGTAGCGTGCGTTATTTTCAAAATAACGCACGTTATAACGTGTTATTTCATAACGCGTTATAACGTGCGTTATATACAACTCCTTTTCGAACCGCACCCACGACCCGAAACCCGGTTTATTCAACCCGAAACCCATTAATTTTTTCCTAAATATCCCGATTCTCTCTCCCCTCTGCCCTAATTCTTCTCCCGAGTCCCGATCGCTCTCGCCCTCTCCCGATCGCTCTCTCCCCTCTGCCGACGCCCCGATCTCTCTCGCCCTCTCCCGATCGCTCTCTCCGTAATTAACCTCCCGATCTCTCTCGCCCTCTCCCGATCCCTCTCTCCCCTCTGCGCCGATCTCTCTCGCCCTCTCCCGATCAATCTCTCCCTGCCCTAATTCACCTCCCGATCTCTCTCGCCCTCTCTTCCGTTCTTTCCCTTTGCCCAAATTCCCGATCCCTCTCTCCTCCGTCGCCGTGACGCTGTCGCCGCAGTTGTTTCTCCGCCGCTCTCTCCCGTTCTTCCCCTCTGCCCAAATCCCCAATCCCTCTCTCTCTTAGCCCCAAATCCGCTCTCTCCTGCTCTTCCCTCGTCCACCGCCGTCGACGCAGCCCTTCGACGCCGCCGGTCGACTCTTCTCCGGCTCAACTGTTCTTCCCTCCTCCTTCCCCGGCTCAACTGTTTTCTCCGGCTCAACCATTCAGCAGGTAATTAATGTCATCCCCATTTTAAATTTGACTGATTTGTTTTACTAAGACTAATTTGACTGATTTGTTTTACACTTTTACTGATTGTGAATTTGGGTGAAATGAATTAATTTGGGTGATAATTTGACTGATAATGATCTTGCTTGTATACTGACTGATAATTAATATAGATTGATATTTGATAATTTGTATACTGGAAAAATTAGTATACTGACTGTTAATTTGGGATTTGGCTGAATTAATGACTGTTAATTTGTTAATTTGGGATAATTAGTATACTGACTGTTAATGGCTGTGATAATTAGTATACTGACTGTTAATTAGTATATTTGATAATTAGTATAATGACTGTTAATTTGTTAATTTGGGAGTTGGCTAAAAAATTGGAAAAATTTGATGAATTAATGACTGAATTAATGACTGTTAATATAGTTTTTAATTTTCTATGCCTTTATATTGATTTTGCAATATTTTATATGATTTTTTAGATTTATTTACTTATTTATGGAAATTATTAAATACAGTTTTATATTTATTTTAATTAAATAAATATAAAATTGCGTAACCTACGTTAAGCGTTACGTTATTTGCTACATAACCTAACAAAAAAAAAACGCTACGTTAACGTTATCGTTATTTTAAACATTGTGTTAAGCTTTTACCTCTGACAGTATGATTTGGATTATTCTCATCTCCGTTCAAGTTACGCGTGAGAGCATTTGGACTAGGCATGTGCAATTAGGCGCCTCTGCCGAAATCTGGTGATCCTGACCCGATCATCTTGGTATGTGCAGTTCAAGTTACGCATGAGAGCCTTGAACTGCCTCCATCAAACTAAGGCATGTGCAATTAGGCGCCTCTGTCTAAGTTAAATGATCTTTATCTGATCATTTTTGGTACTAACAGTCTAAGTTACGCAAATGAGTCTTAGATTGTTTTACCAAAACTATGAACCATCTATTTGTTGAGCAAGCAAAATTCTTGAAGCCAACAGATAAAGAGAAAAAAGAATTATATTTATTCATGAAGCAAAAGATTACAGAAGAAGAGGGAGTTATAACTCTTCCAAAAGTTTTAAGCTATTCATCGACTCATCAATAACCCGACAACGAGTTTCCTCCATGGAGTGTTGAAATTCTCTGGTTCACATGCAAAAGATCTCTTCTGCAAATATCAGCTATGATCTGTTTAAAGTTCTTAGTGGATCATCTGAAGATACTGCTATAAGAATCCTAATGAAGATACACAAGTTGGATTCGACATGCTACAAGCCCTTAGATGATCATCTCTATTGTTTTGGAAAGCAATAGAGATTGTCATCTAACAGAAATGGTTCTCAAGAAAACTTAAAGAGCTGCCGCAGAGTTCTTGTAACTCCTTCAAAAGTTTATATTTTGGAACCAGAGCTTAAAACCTGCAACTATATTGTAAAGTATATGCTTCTGGCTTCCTTAGAGTTACTTTTGCCGATAAAGATCGGAAGAGCCACATGCACTCCTCTTCAAAAAGGATCTGGTCCAAGTACTTCACTGCAAAAGAAGAATCAAGAGTTAGAAAAAGTTTTACAAAACTCGAAAAATCTTCCAAGTATGAAAATGCGGAGTTAAGGATAAACTCCGCGCGCAGTTGAGGAAATAGTCTCGCGTGGAAACGCGACTGCTAGTCAAAATAATATCGCGTTGAAACGCGACTGCTAGTTAAAATAGCCCCGTGTTTCAAACGCGAGGATGACGCGATAACTTCGCGTAGAAAGAAAACCAGAGTTTTTCTCCGTCTTCTCCTTTCTTCCCAAGTCTTACGGCCGGAGAACGACAATCTCGCCGGTTCAAAAATGGCTGGTCGGTTAAAACCGAGCCAAAACACTCCAAAATTGATCTAAGGAGTCTAAAAGTTGGGAATTTCTATCTCCAATTGGTGCAGCATGAACTGGTTTACCGCTGTATCCGCTCCCTCGGCCGCTGTCGCCGCTGCTAACGACGGCCGCCGATGGTGAGGAGGCGCGCGACGCCGTACTCTTCTTAGATAACATCCTAATGATGAAAATCTATGGAAAATCGAACGAAGTCCGATCAAATGACCGCTCGTTCGCATGAGTCGCCCGGTCGCCGGAGCTCCAGATTTCTGGATTCTTTGAATGAAGTGAGGAAAAAAAGTTAAAAGACTCTATTTAAAAGAGAGAACCCGCTTCTTGGCATTCGGCGCAAGGTTCGGAGTAATTACTGAGCAATTACTAAGTAATTACTGAACGGTTAATGAGCAGTTACTCACTTTCGCGCAAGTGAACAAAACGCGAGATAAACTTGGTATTTTAACTCTGCGTTTAAAGATCCAAAGTATTTCAAAATTTGCTAAGTTTTAAGCCATTTTGAAAACTTTGGAGGGGGTTCTGTTGGCAGTGAAAATTTCTAAGTAAATAGAGTTTTCCACAACAGAATGCGGAGCTAACTCCGCAGCCCCGCGTTTTGGCTATTTTAGCCTCGCGTTTGAACGAAACGCAGAGCTATTCAATAGCTCCGCGTTAGTTCCGCGTTCTGGTTCTTTAGCTCCGCGTTTTGATGAGATTATCTCCGCATGAGCAGATAAGCAGAATTTCAAATTGATTGAGATTAAGATTTAGGCTTATCCAAATACCCAAATTAAATCCGATCAGAACTCTAAATCAAGAGATTTAAATCAAAACTAAGATATTTGATTTGAATCCTTGATGAGTGCAAATTCTATTTAGATAGAAACTCTCAAATCATCCTAAGGCTATAAATACCCTCTTGGGGAAGCCCTAGGGGTCTTTTCTTTTAGGGGGTTCGGCAGAAGAGGTCTTCTTTTTTTCTTTTCGGCATCTTGGAGAATTCAAGTTACGCATAGAGCCTTGAGTTCATGAAAGACCAGAGAAGATCGTCTACAATCGGCCGTCATCTTCAAGAGAGAAGATTTCAACGTCAGATCGTCCAAAGAAACTGCTTGACAGATCCCATTGCCCAGATCCCACACTATTTTGTAAAAGAAAGCGATTGAGACATAAAATCCTCTCGTTTGTTCTTTCTTTTTATTGTTCTCTTCTGTTGTAATTCGAGTTTATTCAATGGAAGGAAAGCGAAGAAATTCCGCTGCGAACAATAGGCGAGTTGGATGGTAGGAAAATAAACACTAGCCTTACTATGTTATGAAGTCTGAGCTCATGCAACCACGTTCTTGTGACAACAAAATTTAGAGGTTTCACAAAAAAAATTACCATGTTGCAAAATGCATGATGCTAAGACATTCTAAATGCATATTTAACACTTAAAAAGAAAAAAGGAAGAGCTTTTCTTAATAATACAAAGAATGTTAAAATAAACGGAAATATTTATATGAATACAATGAGAATAGAAACTAAAAAGAAAATAAAGAAAGAAGGAATAAGGCTATTACTGACAAATTAACAGTACAAGAGCAATAGCAGCAAAAAACAACAAATAAATCATGATAATGATAGGAAGGATCCTTCTGAAAACTACAATTATTCTTCAACAGCAAAATTTGTACAGAATTAGACTTATCAACTTTTAAACTCATCCCATGATCAAAGAGGTAACTAGTTAAAAGATCAAATTACTGTAAATTTGTAAACTTTAAAACATGCAGAAGTGGTTCAAGAGATGGACAATTTTCTTTTTTACTTTTGGATTTTAAAAAGCAAATGTTTTCTAGAGAAAATATTAAACAGCAAATTGCTGTTGGATTCAGCAAAAGACAGCTCTAGAGAAGTTCTGACATTGATTTATCGTGAAACTAAGATATAGAAAGCATAATTTAATTTAATTTAATTTTCTATTTGTTTCTTGTGAATAACAAGTGCAAAACTTTGGGGGGAAAGACTATTACAGAACGAGGACGATAACAAATCTAGTAACTACGAACTTAGCCAGCACAAAGAAAAAGGTTAACTTCTAAAATTAGCACAGAGCCGAAGAAACTATTTTGTACCCAGTCACTTAAGTGATATTTTTTTTTTTACTTTTTTTTTTTTTTGTAAGATTTGATGTAGCAAATTGTAGTAAAATTCAGAGTACTAACAATAGATGCTAAGGTAATTTTAAGTAATTTTCAGCAAATAATTGTTTAGTAAAAAAATGGCATGAAAATTAACAGATAGCAAGTGCAAAATTTTGTAATTTAAAAACCAAGGACCGTAGCAGATCTAGCAACTGTGAAGCTCACTTCTAAAAGCTAACAATTTTTAGCGGATCAAATCTCTACTCTCAGAACCTAACAATTCTCCAGAATTCGCGAAATTAATCGCAAAAATGAAACTTCAATAAATTAAAGGAATAAAATTGAGAAAATTACATAGTGAGGACTCCCTCTTTCTTTTCCTTTTTCTTTTTTTTTTTTTTTAAGAAAAAGGGAGTCGTAGAAGACAGATCATTCTGCTGCGGTCTTCTTCGTCGGGTCCGGCGGCCGGAAAGGGTTATTGGATTTGGATCCGAACACGCATGCGCCCGACAGCTGGCACCGGATTCGGATCTGGGGGCGGCCGGTGACGGGTTTGGGGTTCGGATTCTTTTTATTGATCTACTTTCAGTTTATTGTCGTTTTCCGGGGGGATTGTGTGGAGATGAGGGCGTAAACAGGTCGGATCCGGATGTGGGAGATAAATCCGGTCGGTTAATGGAGGATGCGTTTATTCGGATCCGATGTTGGGGAGTTTCCAAAGGAGCACACCAGTTTTCCCAGGGAACTTCTAAAGGGGCACAACTTTTTTCCTAGTGAGCCCAGATTTCCTAGTGAGCCCAGTTAAAATTTAGAAGGGGATAGAATTTCCTAGTGAGCCCAATTTAATTCCCAAAATACCCTTGCTTCATATTCCCTAAATCCTCACTTCTTCTCCACCCCCAAACCCAAAATCCCTCTCTCCTCTCTTCTCCTTCCAACCCACCGCCGCCGGTGCCACGCTCCCCCGCCCGCCGCCGCCGCAGCCACGCTCCCCCGCCCGGCGCCGCAGCCACGCTCCCCCGCCCCCACACCCCCCGCCCCCACCCCCTCCCCCCTTCCGCCCGTCCCCACACCCTCTGCCCCCACCCGGCTCCGCCCGACCCACACCCTCCGCCCCTACCCCTTCCGCCCCCACCCGCCTCGGCCCGCCCCCACACCCTCCGCCCCCACCCAATGCTGTCACACCCCCACCCTCCGCTATCTCATTTCTTCTCGATCTCATATTTTTGAGCTCTACTGTAAGTCTCATTTAATTTAATTTTAATTTTGTTTTATTTTGTTTATTCTTATTTGCTCTGTAACTGCCCTGAAAACTGAAAACTTCTTGTTTGGTTTGATAATTTACATTCGGGAAATTCTAAACGAGTACATTTTTTTGTTAATTTTGTTTTTTTAATATTTAGATTATAATTATGAAGAAAGTATAATATTGTAATCGTAGTTGTAAAATATGCGAAAATTTAGTTATTTTCTAATTATAGATGTTAATATTAAAATTTATTAATTAATTTAGAAGTTTAAAATAAATAGATAAAATATTATATTTGTAGCAAATTATACTTTATTACTACTTATTTGCTCATAGAAAATTTGCTGTTTTGTTAAAAAAACATCTATGAATGAAATATCTTTGTATTACATAGATGAATTCGGCAGAATCTTCTCGCGTTCGACCAATTGCCTCGTTAAGGAGGAAGAAAGCAGTATCTCGACCACAAATCCAACGCCTGATACGAGAGAGAGAAATCGAAGTGGCCGTAGATACTGAATTAAATGTAAAAACTCCTAATTTGATCAGATATGATAGTGCAAGACTAGAAGAAGGGAATACTGATGCAGGAGGCTCTCATGAGTCAAATTACCGAGGTCCAGTTGATTTATCAGTACTGAAGAGTTTCAAGACGCACGTTGCTTTCTTCGTTTTAAAAGATAAAGAACCACCAGAAGAGTAAGCAGAGGAACAAAGATAAGATCAATCCACTTCTAATACACCCGATACGGTAATTATGTCTCGAATCAGAAGCAGACGTCAACCCCCGAGGAAGACAATGAGACAGTGATTAGATTATATTAGTTGTGTATTGATATTGATGATGTTAGGAATTTCAAGTGGCCGATGTAATTGTTTTTTGCAAACATTTTGAATAATTTGTAGAATATATAGTTTTTGTTTGTAATGAACCCTATTGGTTGCTTTTTGTTCGATTAATATACACACTACGTTTGTATTTGATCTTATTTCTTTAATTTGTATAAGATCTTGTTTGTTTTATACGTAGGGGACCTTGTTTATAATCTTCACTATTTCATTGTATCAGCTATTGTATCGTTGTTTCATTGAATCGGTGTATCATTGTATCATTATATCGTTATATCGGTGTATCAGGAGTATCATTGTATTTGTGTATCTGGAGTATCATTGTATCGGTGTATCATTGTATCGGTGTATCGATGTATCAGTGTATTATTGTGTCGGTGTATCAGTGTGTCGGTGTATCAGTGTGTCTGTGAATTATTGTATCTTTTTTGCTTCATTCACTATATTTTGTGTAATAATGTATAACTAATTGTTAATATAAGTCATTAAAGTGACGCTAAATTGAGTAAACTAATGATTTATCAATTTATTACATAAATATAGTGGGTGAGACAGCGGCGGAGAATCAGATCTGGTCAAGTCCCTGTTCGGACTGTCAGTCCGAACGAGGGGGCGCCGTTCGGACTCTAAGTCCGAATAGATCCAGTCTGTTCGGACTCTAAGTCCGAACAGATCCAGTCTGTTCGGACTCTAAGTCCGAACAGACCAGTTTTGTTCGGACTTACAGTCCGAACAAAACTGGATTGTTCGGACTCTAAGTCCGAACGGGGTAATCGGAAGAGAGAAGAAGGGCAAACTGGGAAATTTTTTTAGAGGGCATAGTTGATATATACGGTAGACTTTAACTGGGCTCACTAGGAAAAAACTTGTGCCCCTTTAGAAGTTCCCGTTTTCCCAGTGAGTCCAATTTTCCTAGTGAGCTCACATTCTCTTTTCTTTTTCTAGTGAGCACATCAAATAACCCTAAAATATCCTCACTCTCTTTCTCTTCTTCTTTTCTCTTCCTTCTCCCCTACTTTCATTCTTCTCTCCCTCACCTCTCCAACTCAAATCTAAAAATCCAACTACTTTCTTTCTTTCCTCTCACACCTCTCATAATCCTCCGTCTTCCTCTTTTCCTTTCCTACCTTCTCCTCCATTAAATTTTTTTTATCTCTCTTCGATTTGCTCACCACTGTCGTCAATCCCACCGTCGATATGTCGTCGCCGCTGTTGATCCAACCCACGCCGCTCGCCTGCCGCCCCATCGTCGCTTCTTTGAGGCGAGTTGGGTGAGATCTCTTCATTATTTAGCAATTTTTTTTATTTTGGTCTCTTTTTTTGGAGCCAAAAATGAGAGGTTTTTGAATTTTGTGTTCTTGTTAGGTTGGAGAGGAGAAAGAGGGGAGGAGGTGGTGGAGGAGTTTTGATGATTAGATTGAGGATAGAGCATTAGGGTTTTGGAGGTGGAGGGTTTTTTATTATAGATGAATTCTTTTTTATAATTTTACCTTACAATGTATACTTTGATTATAATTAATGAAAAATTAAAGTATTGTAATGCTAGTTGTAAAATATACAAAATTCCATTAATTTTCCAATCGTGGACGGTAATGGTAAATTTTAATATGCCTTGAAGTTTCTAGCATTGTCGTAATTGTTGATTAATTAGCAAAAGAAGATTTGAGTGCATTTTTACATGTATTTTACATTCTACTGCAGTATCAAAATTAGACAAAAATTAATATTTGTATCAAATTTAACTCTATAACTACTTACGTACGCATAGAGAAGTCATTGTTATGATAACTATCATTTATGAATAAAATTATACGTATTAATGCTATTATCTTTGTATTTCATAGATAGATCCGGCAGAATCATCTCGCATACAACCAACTGCCTTGTTGAGGAGGAGGAAAGAAGCATCTCAGCCACCAATCCGTCGCGATACGAGAGAGAAGATGAAGTTGTTGTGGGTTCTGAATTAAATTCCGTCGCGATACGAGAGAGAATATGAAGTTGTTGTGGGTTCTGAATTAAATTTAGAAACTCCTAATCTGCTTAGATATGAAAGTGTAAGGCAAGAGGGAAGTAATAATGATTCAGGAGGCTCTGAAGATGATCTTGAAAAGTCAATATATTGAGTTACAGTTGATTTGTCACTATTGAAGAGTTTCAAGATGCACGTTATTTTTTTGTCTTAAAAGATAAAGTAATTTTTTTATGTTAAAAACCAGTAACCAATTATAGTATGTGAATATGTCATGACTATATTATATACACATGAACAAGATTCACTGCGATGTATTAGTCGAAACATTCTTTGACTCTAAACTTATGTCGTGTGTTATATATTGTTTTCATTGTCGAAACATTCTTTGGATCCTTGAGTTTCAAAGATATCAGTATATCTTTTGGCCTTACGTGATACTTCGACATTTCTATCACAATATTAGTCTCGCTTTCAAACAATCTTCCCGCATACGATTGCCCTTCAAGATAATCTGCTGTGGGATGATTATGCACACCAGCCAAAATCATTAGTTTATATTCGGGCCCCCAATTGATATCTGTTGACCCTTTAACCGAAAGGGACATCCATATTTTTTATTATCTCTGTGGCCCTTATCATTCTTTAATTTCTTGAATCTTTATTGTCCACCCCGTTCACAACCAAACCATATTCTCCCCTTCTTAAATGGACCTCCAGTATCATATTTAAAACCATGATGACAAACCCTGATTTCTTTTCCATATCGCGCACACACTGGCAAATTTTGTCTCGGTTTGTAAAAATCTAAAGTCAAAATAGAGATGTTGGGTTTTTAGCAGAAATATTATGATTTCAATATAAATAGCTTTTCCAATGTTATCATACCTAATTTGTTGTGAAGTCCAAACCGTAATCAACAACTAATTCATTCTCGACTCGGCTACTTTGCGTTGAAACATCACCTTGTATGCCAATACTTTAACAATATTAATACTTATTAATTGATAAGAAATAACTCAAAATAATTTTTCGCTACGTCTGGACTCCACCCAATAATAACCCTTCTGTCCGGACTAACTGTCCGGACTATTAGTCCGGACAGGGGAATTTTGTCCCGCTCCCAATCCGGACAGCGACGTTCTCCACGGGTTTTTCCACCGGATAAAGCAAACTCAAAACCCAAATAAAAAATCCTAACATCATTCTATCTAATTTAAATCAAAATCCTAAGCTATATTTGGAATAATTTATACGAGGATGATGGAATCATATCTGAAGAGGATTTTGATTGTCGAATGGAACCAACGATATGTTTGTATTATCTATTTATATCTCCTTCGACACAACTCAAAAATTCCTTTTGTTTGGATTTCTAATAAAATAATATACGAAAATGACGTAATGATTCGGTTTTAAAATGGCAAATGATCTACAGAAAGAGTAGATCAACTCAAATAGAATGAATTTTATACTTAAAAAAAACTCATCTGTTGCGCGGGAGAATAAGAGAGAACATGAGGTTGAAGGAGAGGACAAAAATGTCTATTTTTCTTAAGGTTAAACTTGATATATAAAAGAAGTTTTAAGGTGGGCTCACTATGAAAAATGGTGTGCCCATGTAGAAACTTCCCGATATTGGGTTTGAAATGGGCTTTGCTGTTGGGAACATCGGATCTCATACTGGATTTCAAACTGATTTATTATTACTACTTCGCATCCGATTGGCATCATCACATTATAGATGGCATGGCATGGCATGGTATGGCATGTCATGTCATGTCATGTCATGGCTTTTGTGATGTGTGCACATGCGGACGCATGTATCCATGTATGTATATGATGGCGATGAAGTTTGGATATGGGAAGAGTAGAGCCAATCAAGCCCACTTCGCACATTCGAAATCCAGATCCAACGTGACCCAACAAACAAAAACAAACTCTCGAAGACCGGAGTTTCCAAAGGAGCACGCTATATTTTCCAGTAAACCTACTTTTCAATGTTTTTTTGTTCGGACTTAAAGTCCGGACAGTTTTAAAATGGGCTCACTAGGAAATATAGTGTGCTCCTTTGGAAACTTCTTTCGAAGACCAGTCAAAAACAAATAAGTTCTATTTTTTTTTTTACCTTAAAGCCATCGTTTATTTCTACAGAGAAAAAACATGAATCACGAGAGGTTGAATAGGCACCCTAGTATTTTGTTTTTGTTTTATTAGAAATTATTAAGAGTGATTAGTGGAGAAAAAATCTAACTTCCGAGAAGAAGGGTAGAACACATGGGGAGTTACGAAAGGAGCGTACCAATTTTACTAATTAGCCTATTTTTCAATATTTTTTTTTACCCAGAACAGTTATAAAGTGGGTTAAACTAGAAAAAATGGTGTGCTCCTTTGGAAACTCCCAACACAAAGGGCGTCCAGCTAACCTTAGAGGGAGAGGGAGAGGGAGAGATACCACCACGTGACCGAGTAATCAGCACCTGCTCTGCCTCTCAGCCTCATTCCTCCCCCCTCCCTGCCTTCCACTTGTCACCCTCTCCTCTTTGCTGGCAATTCGCCACACTCACCAGTACAATCCCACCCTCTCTCTCTCTCTCTCTCTCATTTCTCTCTCACTCCTAGGCCCCCACCGCCCCCACAAAAATTTACAATTACCTTTTAGCCTTTTATTGGCCTTTTAGCCTCCTACCTTAATCTTTTAGCCTTTGGGGGAGGAGGCCACGCGTCCTCTCTCTGCCTCTGCCCCTGCCCCTGGCCCCTCTCTATCAACCAACCACTATGGACCCACCCGATCCCCAACACCCCAATCTCATCCCCCTCTGCGACTACTGCTGCTCCCAGCGCGCTCTCGTCTACTGCAAGGCCGACGCCGCCCGCCTTTGCCTCCCCTGCGACCTCCATGTCCACTCCGCCAACGCCCTCTCCCGCCGCCACCTCCGCGCCCTCATCTGTGATCGATGCTCCGCCCACCCCGCCTCCGTCCGCCTTCCCCACGACAGGCTCTCCCTCTGCGCCTCCTGCCAATCCTCCCTCCTCGGCAACATCAACCGACGCCGCTGCTGCCCAATCAACTGCTACTCGGGCTGCCCCACGCTGCCCGAGATGTCCCGGATCTTAGCTGTTGGGAATGACGATGGTGAGAGTTGTGCCGCCGCCGCTGCTGCTGGTGGTGGGATGAATATGATGACTATTAATGAGAACTGCGAGAGCACCGGCTGGGAGAATGCAGTAGTAGCGGTGCCGCAGGAGCAGCAGCAGATGGATCCTTGGTTGGTGGCTCCTTCCGGTTTGGCTTCGTGGTCGGGGTCGGGGTCGGGGTCTTGTGTGGTGCCGGCATCGGGGACTGGAGATCAGCAGCATAAGAACACCAACATCGCTGCCACGGTTATTCTTTTTTCTTTTTCCTTGTCCAAATCATTTCAAGTATAATGTGGTTGGTCCCAATTCATGTGGCATGTATTGTGTTTGTGGTTATTCCCCTCTCATTTCCTTGAATTTTTATTTATTTATTTATTTATATTTTGTGGATAAATTATGTATTGGATTTCACTATTGTCAGATGCATGGAATAGCTTGAACTTTCTCATGATCTTTTCTACCATTTTGTTTTTTGGTCTTACTGATACAAACCAAAAATGGACTAGATGATCTGATTTACTTGAGAGAATGATTTTTGAATGTAAATTTTTAAGACATATATAGATGTTAGACTGCAAATTAAATATTCAAATTTTCTTGTACATGATGATTACCTGACCTCTGCACGTAAATGTTACTTGTTAAAAGATGTGGAAAACCCAATAGGGAGTGCTTTGACATTGAGGAGAATATTGTACATCTTTATGCACCAATGTCGTCCAACGCCTAAGAATAAAACTGTGCTCAGAGCTATTTCTGTTGTTGTTTCAATCAACCTGATGTACAAGTTTTTCTAATGCAGCTCATTTTACTGTGCTGTGCAGTTGGCTTATCAGCAGTTCACAAATACTGGCGTATGTGATGATGATGGTATTTTTGATGGCTTCAATCCGGGCAACGTAGGTTTCAATGTGGACGACATGGATGAACTATTTGGTTGCGCACAAACTAAATATCCTTATCAAGAAGGAGAGATTGATGGCCTTTTCATGGAGAAAATTTTTTCAGTTGCAGATTCGAATGGCCACGTCGAGAATGCAGTAGAGGTATCACTTAATCCTTGTTTTTTACCTCTTTCATCAAGTGTCCTGTTCTTATGGCTAAACCTCAGTAAGTTATTTTGCATAAAGTCAGTTATTAATGGGTTTTCTACTAGTAGTGACTAAATTATATATCCCCTGGTCATTTTAATCTTAACTTTCCCCTTGTCCACTAAATATTTTATAGTATTATATGATAAGTTAGTTATGTCTTATAATTAGAATGCAGATATATAGTTATGGTGCTCAAGAAGAAATTGAGAGGGGTTGGTGCTAAATGATGGCAAAAAGGGTTTTATGTCATGTTACTTCTGCTCTATTAATTATACCTGGGAAGATAAGTATAACAAGGTATAAAGTATCGTATCAACTGATTATTAATGGTTTCAAATTCAGCATATTAGACATATTGAATTGGCAGTACTAGAAATATCTATAATATCTGACTCGATGGTATATTGGATACCTCAAAATTTGTTTTGATAAATTCGATATAATCTATATCAGTACTGGTTGATATTTGAAACCTTGGGTTATAGAGAACATGTGTCACATTAATAGCAATTTCCATTGAGAAGAAGATGAAGAAAATTGTTCGAGGGAAGTTTGAGTTGTGTGGCAAAGGAAAATAGATGCTTCAATTAGGATGGCTGATATAGTGTAATTAATGTTATTACTCTAATGATGTAGGTTTATAATAAAATGAACTTGGAAAGGCTATAAGAAACCAATATGAAGGCTACTAATTTAACTGAGAAAATGGCCTTGGGAAGGATGCATAGAGATAAAAATAGATTACTTGATCATGGAAGGTTGGGATATATTGTTTTGCTTGTGTTGCTGTGATATGGTTCTAAAATTTGTTGGGATTTAACATACTTAGTCGATTAGGGACTTTGTGGAATTAGTGGAATCAAACCAAATCCAAACAATTGTTGCTACAAATAATACACTAAGATCTATATGGAAAATTCTAAGAAGGAAAAACCACTAGGCAAGGAACGTTCCCATACACTAGTCTCAAAAAAATGCCTAACTATCAAGAGTACAAATTTCAAGAAGAGATCAATAGTCTTAATGTTCCCGACTGATAAAACTCGAAGAAAGAACATGTTAGCCCAATGCCAATCTTCTCTTTAAGATCCGACTTGCCCAATCTCTATTCTCGACGTATCAATAGTTTTAAATCTCGACGAATCCTTGCAGTATCTTATCCCTTTATCTCTTCATAGAACCATATTTTTGACAACTGCAATTAGTTGTTTGCTCTGCATTAGAAGTGTTGTAGAAATCCTAACTCTACAGCTTAAATAGCCTCCTTGAAATCTATACTGAAACACTAATCAACAGATATAGTTAAAACCTTAATCCAACTTAAACTGCTTAGGGACACTAGTGCCTTGACTCGAGCCACCAGTGCCTGGAGACGAAATCGATCCTTAGGAGGGAGGGAGCACGTCCGTTCTTTAGTATGATAAGCATGCTTCTACAACTATGAAGGAGGAAGGTGATGAGTCTAGTGATTATTCTTTTTTTGATGAGAGAATCATTGGACTACATGGAAACATAAATACTTTAATTAATCATTGTTTTGCATCTCCTCACTAATTCACTTTTTGTTGGTGTTAGCTTCTTCTTCCAATGCCCTCTAATATTCCAAGGCATGGAGAAAATTGTACCGCAAGCCCCTTTTATTCAAAGGTATATCTTCAAGAATATGCCAGAGCTTTTGGATGTACATGCGTCCTTGCACATGGCTTCAACAATGTCATAAATGAGCGTCCTTGTTAAGGTTAAGAAATGGACCATTTTCCTCATGTTAGAGGCAAGAACATTGAATTTAAATAGACTATTATGCTAATTATGTTAGTCATGTGACGAGTTCGCTTGATGACAGTTAGAACATTAAGCACAGTCTCCCTCAAGAGTTGTGTCCATGCTAATATCTCCATTTAAGACCTCATAAGCTGTTGACAGACCCATTGTTTGCTACAATACAAAGAAGACTACCACACCAGTTTCTTTTCTTTTTTTATTGAAGAAGTGAAACAGGGGATAATTCTACTAAAAATAGATTTATGATAATGTGAATGTTTTTTATTTGATTAGAATTATGTATTTCCAATTGAAAGAGTCAAAGTTACTATTTATATTTGGAGGATTATTGACCCAACAAAAGCCAGGATTATCCTCCTCGCTTGTCTACAACACGCTAACTGTCTTTTTTATTCTCTGCTTCTCAACTTTCGATTTCCAAATCCTTAGGATGTAATCAAAATGTCATTAGGTATCAATTCGTGACTCAAAGAAGGGATATTTCAAAATGTCCGTTTGCAATGCAAAGCCTGTTAATAGATAAATTCATTTATGTCTATGATTGGTAAAACAACTCCTACGTTGACTCCTGAGGTAAGACAGTCGATGGATCGATAACAGTTACTCTATCCCTTTTTGAACTGATTGACTTATCTTTTCAGTCAGCTCGAGACACAATTTCTAAATCTATTGATTCCCAATCTATAACTGTTGTAATGCCTAACTATCCGTGAGTGGATAGTTGAGTCATTTTGGCAACGTGTGATACACGACCATGCTTAGCAATCAGCGCCATTTGCACAGCGGAATAAAATAACGTACATTAACACAAAATAATTACATTGATAATATAAGTAATTTTTATTTATTTGAAAACTAAAATAAATACTAAATTATAATAATAAATCAACTATTTATAAAAGCTTTTTTACAATTTCATATGCTAAAATAAGTCCTAAAACTATAAAATATGGAATATTTTCAATATAGTTCTTCTACTGCTATAGTCCATCTGGCTCCTCAAAATATGTCGTCTTTTTTTATTCTTGTAAAGTCAACAACTATGCATGGCCATACATAGTCAACATCGTTGATAAAGTGATTAATAAGAAAATAACAATAATAATAAAAAATAGTAATAAACCAAAAGATATAATATCAATGAATAATAAATCAATAAACTATATGGAAAGTCATGCCAAAGAATAATACGTCATTAAGATAAAAAATCACAAAAATAATATCAATCATACATATCTACATCATTCATTATCTTTCTTTTAGGTCTTTTGTCTTCTAGTTAATATATTTGGAAATACAAGTATAGAATTAACATATCTGAATGCATCTCCGTTATGTATGGAAAAACATATCAAACAATAGTTTAATATGAGTCTATCTTGTTCTCTCTTAATATAAGATAATAAATGGCAATACGATCGTAACTATCCCTCCCTCTCTTAATATAAGAGAATCAATAGCTTGCTTGTTACATTCGGAGCGTTAAGTCATACAAACTCTGCTTCTCCCAAAAATTCAAGTGTTTATTATTTTTTATTAGTTGTTTCAATATTTTGATAACTAGATGTCAATGGTGATAATTATCAATTTCACTGTTAGTGGTCAATACAATATCATTAGCTCTATAAACTTAATTACCATTGCATCGATTGACTTTCAATTACTCAATCTAGGTTCAATAAATATCTTTCAATGTGAATTACTCAACTAGGTTCACTTAAAATGCATATAGTGATGGTTAAATCAATCTAAAAAATAAAAATAACACCCCAATTTAACCATAATTAAAACATATAAAAATAAGTTAACCTTAAAATAATAACACGTAGCATATTTTGAGTGTCATGAACCGACTTGGATTAGAATAGAGAGGATCTATATATGTGTGCGTCGAAAAGTCTTGAAAAGACCAAATCTACGCGATAGGATTTTTCTTCTATTCTCTCTTATTTTCTCTCTTTTTTTTCTCTCTTTTTCTTTTCTTTTCTTTTCTTTTATGCATTGAAAGACGGGAGATGATCTATTTATAGAGATTAGGGTGTTTCCATATATTGGGATTCCAATTCAATCATGTTATTTGGTTGAATGTGAAGTTATATTGGTTAAGGAATTCAAGTTCAACTTAAATTAGTTAGAAGGATAATTTGTTAGACTAAATTTAATTAGTTAAAGCTAACCTTAAATTCTAATCAATGGGAAGTCCTATCAATCAAAGAATGCTATTTCGATGAAGTTATCCTTTCTGACGGTCCAACTAATGAAGCGATTCTTTTCTATTTTGGCATCTAAATTAAAAGAGGTCCTCTTAGATAAATAATTCTATCTAATGTAAGTATCCTAAGTAAACATAGTCATAATAGTTAGGAAATTCTAATCCAATAAGGGTTAGTTAATCGGATAAGATAATTAAAATAACTCAAATAATTAAATCTATCTTAAAATTTTAACCCATACATTCAAAAATATTAATTAATAAAACCTTTTTACTTTCTTCTTTTTGTTTAAAAAAACCCCTTTAATAATATGAAATATTTTTTTAAAATTCGAAAAATCATGCAAAAGTGGGTGTTACAGCCGTTACGTCATAGTTGATCCCAGTCGCCTTGTCCTTGGCCCTCTCCTCCGACCTGTTCCATTTCCGACTATTTCTCTAAACATCTTGAATTGGAGGGAATGACGACAAATTGTTGGCTAGAGGAATTCATAAAATACAAAATTTTCTGATCTTTTCTGTGTTCGGAAGCATTAACTGCTAGGCCCACAAAGGCTTCTTCATTCAGGTGGTGCAAATCGAGTAATCCTAAATTGTTTAAGTGTTCATGAAAAAGCAAGCAAACTGCTGAAGTGTGGGTCATTTGATGGATATCAAGTATCAATTATCAATAGAAATTATTCAATCAAGGCAAATATCTCACGCAATCTAACATATCAACAAAGAATTTTTAACATGAAAAATCGAAATGGAGAAAACCATGGAAGATGTACTATGGATATAGTGTCAATTGTACAAGATTCGACGCACAGTTGCTATGCACACTACTATCAATCAAATAGTCTAAAATTGAACTCTTTGGTTAGATAGCCACAGTGAGAGTCCTGCACTCAAACTATTAAAATCCCTATAAAACTCACCATTCGAGATGCAAAATTATAAAGAGTTGAATTATAAAAGATTACAAACGAGTAGAGATTATCACAACTATAACATAAGAGGTTGTCTGTAAGTTGGAGATGTTGATAAACATTGATTTTCAGAAATTACAAATAAAAACTCCTTCTTAAGTGAAAATCTCCTTAATCTCTTTGAGAAGCTCTCTTGTTCGTCACTTTTGTTGAAGATGTCCATATATAAATAGGATTTTCACGTTCCGAATATACTCTATTTTCACCTTTAAATTATATTCGTCGATATTAAATCCTAAA
This sequence comes from Dracaena cambodiana, assembly GCA_036321105.1. Classification (NCBI taxonomy): domain Eukaryota; kingdom Viridiplantae; phylum Streptophyta; class Magnoliopsida; order Asparagales; family Asparagaceae; genus Dracaena; species Dracaena cambodiana. The sequence continues at coordinate 284,737 of JAYEPQ010000013.1, forward strand.
ACCCAAAAGAATTCACTTTTAAATTAAAAGATCCTTAAAATCTAAGCCAAATTAATCCATAAATGCCAAGTTTCCAAATAAATGACCACTTGAAAATTTCTTCAGTCTGGCTCCCATTGATGGCAAACTTGACCGCCATCAGTGGGGCAAGTGCCATCGGCCTACAGCAGTGTTCGGGTAAACCCGCCATTGAAGGCGCCAACCTGCCATCAATGGGTAACTGGCAACCCGACCAGTCCATATTTAAAACTTCATAATTTTCGCCTGTAAAGTCCGATTAAGGTGATTTAAGTGCTATCGAAAAGAGAATTGAAGCTCTATATCTTCTCTTTACAGAAATTTTTCCGGTTCAAACTATATCAGAATCAAATCTTGGCTTGAAATTGATATTGTTGCTCAGTATATTATTCATTTTTCCCCCAACTTTGAGCGATTATAACTTTCATTTACGAACCCCATTTTAGTTGATCTTGATGTCGTTAGAAAGATCGTTCTGAGCTCTACAAACTTTTGTAGTTGGCAACATCACGTGATTCTTGTTGTAGCTCCGCAAAATCAGCCATATCTGTTTGTGTATTTGTCGTATTGGCTTTTATCAAACTTGAATTTCGATTACGCTCAATTACTTAGTCCGGTTCTTCCTATGTTTTGAAATGATTTACTACATATGTAAGATCAAGAATCCTAACACTTTGGAATGAAAGGCTTGAGTCAACTACTAAATTCAATACCCATAGACAATGAAGAGACACCTAGACCTAGTGAGAGAAAGATACTTCCCTCATAAAGGCCCAGGCCAAGCTTAATAAAAGGATGGAACTTTACAAATAAAGGGGCAAAGAGAGCAATGACGAAGACCCATGCAATGCATGGTATCATAAATCTTGAGCTATGCAACAATAGTCGATCTTTGCTAGAACTTGATTTGGTTTTTTGAGGAGTGCGGTCTTGTTTAGGCCTTTGATGTCCCTTTTACCATTCTAGTCAATTCAATCTTTCCACTAGAGGTATATACCCAGTGCTTTCTGCAGAAATAAAATTTTGCTTTCTAGAGAACCATCTGGGCACCTGTGTTGCCACCAATGTCTTGATGATACTGCTGATATCTACAGGCACACCATGCCTACTGGTGGCCCGGTCTTGTATTTTGTTTAAAGTGGATCGTGGGCTTCCTGTGGCACCCTATCATTGGGCTGGAATCCTAATTGCCTTGTGTTTTTATTATTTTTGGTCTCCCAAAGAAATTCTGGGAACTGTTTATGAAACCAATTGATTATTTATTTCATGCTTTTAAAGGATGGTGCTCCTATCTACTACTTGGCTACTCTTACTATAATTAGCTTTCATGGGATAAAAGGAAGTTCCTTTTTCCTACAAATTGATATCATTACCAAGAAATATCCAGCATTGAGCCTGTCTGCTTGCACAGTATCCTTCAAGAATTGGTACCATATTTTGACATTCTATTTCCCAAATGCTCGTTAGTAGTTTTTGTCAAGTCAATCCAAGACCTCCTAGGAAGCTGTACAGCCAAATCAACATTCAAGTTGTGCTGCAATCCCTTTAACTGTACAAATAACCTGTATTTATTGTTAAATATTGGTACTAAGTGTAACTCTCAGCACTATTTTCTGAACTCTTTTTTTTTTTTTGACATAAACAGCGGGTTAAGAACCTCCGCGTTCTATTAATGAGAGATACAGAACATTGAATTACAAATACAAATAGAAAAAAGATAGAAAATAGAGGAGAATGTCTGCCCCCTCAATAGTTTACTACAAACCATAAAAGTAAAAGCTAGCAAAATACAGAAGTCTGCTACATAAGACAGATATGGTCGTGGTCTGGTGAACCTTCCATGCTGGTGAATGTCTCCCCCAGCCATCCTCCTATGATCATGGTGTCTTCTTGTTCTCGAAAAACGCGTCTTCTGAAAGACGAACCTGCTCTTAGTCTGATAAAAGCCTTGTCCAAGAGATTACATCTGAATGAATTAGCAATGCACAACATTCATATGAAGAAGCTATATCTGTAAATATTCTCCTATTCCTTTCTTTTCAAATGTTAAAACACACTACTGCTACCACTAGAGGGTGTAGTTTCCTCCTTTCCCCGGTCAAATAAATTCGGTCCCATATATTGTGAGCTGGGGAGGGATTTTCTGAACTCTTCTTTTAAATAATATTTTCTTTGTATATTCAGGCATCCTCTTCCGGTCAGCATGATAGCATGACCCTTCCATCAACGTGCCTAGCAGGTTCATCCAGTACTCTGCATACAATCAATAGTAATTCAGATCAAATGATGTTAAGCTTCCAGAGCAACAGAGATGCTAGCATGAGTTTTTCTTCGGGAAATGTCTGTCGAACTATGTTGCTTTCACTATCTGATCTGACTGGAGAGAGTAGAGTTGCTGATTACCAAGATTGTGGTGTGTCTCCGATGTACCTTTCAGGCGAATCACCATGGGACTCAAATATTGAAACTAGTCGTCCACAAGCCAGGAATGAAGCAAAGCTGAGATACAATGAGAAAAAGAAAAGCAGACTGTAAGTTAGCTGTCTCTTTCCGAGTGACTAGGCTTATTTTCATGCTCTTTAGTTCGTTTATGGCAGTCCTAAACAAAGGCTAGTCCTATTAATTTTAAAAATGCATGAGTACTAATCCCTTGTTGTTACTAACTCCCCTACTAATCATGTTTTAAAATTAAGTAGGATTTCATAATGCTTCTATTTAGAAACAGTGCTCTAGGAAAATGTCAAAGAATGCATTTTGGGTACTGCAAGTTTTGTTCTTGAACTGAAGGAGATCGACAAGAACATAATGACGCTATTGTTTATAGTAAACCTGACATGAATACATAACGAAGAGTGAACTTTCTGATTGTAACCTTTTCTTCGGAAAAGTTTTATTGACTATTTGCACTTATATTGGATTATATTTACAGCTTTTTTTGAAGTCATATGGTGGGGTGATCCCTCTGCATTCCATTAAAGATTTTTAACAAAATAAATAATACAAATAGTTAATTGTATTTATAATTTAGCTGAAATATGTTACAATTTTTTTTTCTCTAACATCGAGAACCTAGGGTCATTTTTTCCTCAGCTACTTTTTAGATATCACTGTGATGTTTTAGGTTATCTTGCCCTGAAAATGATTGAAAGACCATGCTATTTTGCTGGCGTGAATTGCCTTTATTCGCCCACAGTGATGACTTCTAATCTCTATTTTAGCCACCATAATGCTATCCAAATGGCTTTGGGTGGGAACTTTTTTTTTTTTTTTTTTTTGAGCCAAAACTAAGGTTTCCAAGTACTTGTGTATCAGCCTCGAGTTATAATGTGTTTATGTGTATGCTTTTTCTTTTGTAGATGTTTAATATATGCTTTGAGTAGGTTTATTATTCAAAGGTTTATGTTTTATTTCAGCTTCATATATATGAACTGTGTGACCATTGATAATGAATCCTAAGCAACAAATACCATTCATGACTTTCTAGAGTTGTCAGGGTTTCATAGATTTTTGGGTGATTCAGGTCATGGTTAACAATGAGAAGAACTATGAAATTTGTAGGTTTGGAAAGCAAATAAGGTATGCTTCGCGTAAAGCCAGAGCAGATACACGGAAGCGTGTGAAAGGTAGGTTTGTCAAAGTGGGCGAGGCTTATGATTACGATCCTGTACCGAGAAGTAGCTGAACCAATTCTGAGAATCCGGCTTGCCTTCACAAAGCAACACATTTTGGCTAAGGTAATTTTACTGCAATGCAGTCTCAAGCCAGCCAACTCCATGAAGCGTGCTCATTCTATATTTCATCATTCGTAATGCTAGTGTAGCATCAAAAGACGTAGTTCATCTGAACATTTTTGCTCAATTGCTCTCTTTTCACATATGCGGAAACTTCGGAGGATGCAGTCAACAAATCTTGGTGTGATTATTTGTTCATAGCTCAGACGTTATTCTTTTCATTCAATTGAGTTTTTTTTTTTTTTTTTCATTCAGACGTTTACAGCAGATGACGCTGAATAAATCTGTATAAAATCAATAGTGAACTGGCCTACTTATAATAATAAAATTTATTGTTTGATTCTCTGCAAGCTCTGTGAAATTAAATTGTGATTATTTAGTGCATGCATTTTAGCACACTGCAATGGGAAAACCGAAGAGATTTTTCCTTTATAATTAGTTGACGAATAGTTTTCTGACTTTCGTGATTTTAGCTGCAGGTTAATTCATTTGCTAGGATCAGTTTTCGTCATCCTTGTTTCCTCTGGGAAAAAGGGATTAGGGAAAAGGTTGTGATTGCAAAATTACGTAAGTCTCATGCTTGCACGAAATCCGCTTGACATGAAATATTGTTTGTCTATATTTTTATTTATAGACTGCAAAGGAGAACGGAGGTGCTTCGAAGAAGAAAGACTGCACGGTAAAAGGAAGCACGCTGGATGTGAGGAGAAGCAAGCACTTGTGAGGGAGGGTTGTGCCTAAAATTGTACGTGGCCCTCAGGTGAGCATGGATCATAACCAGTCTTCACAAACAACGTTTAACCTTCATACGCCATGAACACGAACCATTTAATTTGCAGTAAGGGTATGTGTGCATGCAAGTGGATCCTCACAATTAATTCCATAACTGCTAATAAAAAGAATCAAAAGCACAATTTTCTGCAAAAGTATGAGACGTTTAAAAAATTCATTTATCCATCACGGTGCTGTGCTAAAATGATGGAGTTGAGTGACTGCATTTTGCTAAAATGATGGACCTTTTCTGCAGCATTGAGAAAGGATCCTTGTAACTAATGCTTAGTCTAATAGAGGACGAAAAGGCTTCTATGCTGGCTTGAAAGAAAATAAGCTAATGGGATGTAGGAGCAGATGAAAGAGTCAGATTATGGACTTCCTTGGGAGGAGGAAAAAAAAAAAAAAGACTTGATAGCTATCTTTTTCTTATATTGTAGCATAACATCTCACTAATACCATCGGAAGTTTTAGTCTCCACATTTTATTCTGTATTGTGGCCTCTTCGATCATATCAAATAATGTTTTCAGTCAACTTCAGTTCTAATTCGATCAGATCAAATAATGTTTTCGGATAACTTCAGTTCTACTTTTGATGGCAGAAGGTAATCTAGTTTACAATAATTCTCATGAATTAATCAAAAGCTAATTAAAATTAAATTTAACTAAAATAGTAATAATAACCGTGTATATTCCTCAAAATTGTTTACAGCTTATTTTCCTCGTCTAATAATTTCTGGAGTATCTAGATTTAGCATCTTATTAGCAATATTCATCGCATCGTATTAGCATCCGGTGATCAGATACAATTTTGGTTGCTTCTAATTTTGTGTTTCTGTAACCTTATTCTCTTCGGCTCTTTTTAGACTCGGTTTTACAAAAAAAATTTGATTTCGTGTCATATCTTATGGCTTTGTGGACTCAAATTTTCTCTTTCTGAATTCGGTTTTTCCAATTTCTATAGATTTATATTTCTATTGTTTTATGGTTGTCGCTCCCAAAGTTTTAATATACTAATTTTTATTAATCTCTAAAATTGCATAAGAATCCAAATTTACAAGGATACGACCAATAAATAAGTTTCAGATTATAAAACTCTAATCTAATCACAATAGTAAAATTACAATAAAATCCACACAAAAATTTCAGTCATAGATTTAATATTTTTACTGCCAAATAGTATCGTTGACCGCCAAAATAACATAGCTCCATTTTCGGTTCGGGTGGGGTTGGAGTCGGGGTCCGGGTCGGGTCGCGATATGGTCCGGTTTGGCTTGGTTTGGTTCGACTCGGCTCGGTCTGGTTCGGTCTGGTTCAGGTTACAGTCCGGTCTGGTCAGGGGTCCGGGGTCGGGGTCAGGGTTAGGGATTAGAGTTTAGAGTTTGGGTTGAGGGTTAGAGTTCAGGTCGGGGCTCAGGTGTCGGGTAAGGGGTTAGGGTTTATCTCCAAATAGCATCGTTAACTGCCAAATATGATAGCTCAATTTTGGTTAAAAGAGTCATATTCAATGTATGAATTAGCACAAAGAAACCCAAATCATGTAGGTCCATTTCTGTCGCCAAATGGCGATAACTGCCACCAAATTGTGGCAAAAACTGGAAATTTGTCCTTTAGTTTCAGCCTATGTGATGATTTTCCTCTATTCTTCTCTTATTTATGATCAAATACAACTTTGGTTGTTTCTAACTTTATATTTCTGTAGCCTTATTCTATTCGGGTCTTTCTAGACTCAGTTTTCTAAAAAAAATTTGATTTCGTGTCATATCCTTATGGCTTTATGGACTCAATTATTCTCTTTTTGAACTCAGTTTTTTCAATTTTTGTAAATTTATATTTCTATTATTTTATGGTTGGCGCTCTTTTGGTTTTAATCTATTAATTTTATTAATCTCCAAAATTGAATAAGAATCCAAATTTACAAGGATACGATCAATATGTAAGTTTCGGATTATAAAACCCTAATCCAATCACAACAGTAAAACTACAAAATTACAATAAAATCCATACAAAAAATTTAGTTATAGATTTAATATTTTTGCTGCCAAATAGCATAGCTTCATTTCGGGTACGGTTCGGTTCGGTCGGGCTCGGGTTCTGGATCGGGGTTGGGGTTCGAGTGGGGTCGTAGTCGGAGTCCGGGTCACGGTCGAGGTTACAGTTCGGTTCAGTCCAATCTGGGTTGGTTTGGCTCGGTTTGGTTCGACTTGGCTCGGTTTAGCCAGGTTCGAGATTACAGTTCGGTTTGGTCCGGTCCAGTCAGGGATCTAGGATTGGGGTCAAGGTCGGGGATTAAGGTCAAGGTTAGGGTTTAGGGTTTGGGTTGACGGTCAAGGATCGAGTCAGGGGTCAGGTGTCATAGTAAGGGGTTAAGATTTGTCTCCAAATAGCATCGTTGATCGCCAAATAGGATAGCTCAATTTTGGTCAAAAAGTCTTACTCCATGTATGAATCAGTGCAAAGAAACTCAAATCACGTGGTCTCACTTCTGTGGCCAAATGGTGGCAACTGCCACCAAATTGCGGAAAAAACTGCAAATTTGGTCCTCAGTTTCTGCCTGTGTGATGATTTTCCTTTATTATTCTCTTCTCTATGATCGTATACAACTTTGGTTACTTTTAACTTTATGTTGTTGTAGCCTTATTCTCTTCAACTCTTTTTATACTCAGTTATCTAAAAAAGTTTTGATTTCGTGTCATATCCTTATGCTTTTATGGATTCAATTCTTCTCTTTCTGAACTGGGTTTTTTCAATTTCTGCAGATTTATATTTCTATTGTTTTGCAATCATCGCTCCCAAGGTTTTATTCTATTAATTTTATTAATCTTTAAAATTGTATAATAATCTAAATTTATAAGGATACAGTCAATAAATAAGTTTAGGATTACAAAATCCTAATCCAATTACAACAGTAAACTACAAAATTACAATAAAATCCACACAAAAATTTCAGTTATAAATTTAATATTTTTGCCGCTAAATAATGTTGTTGACTGCCAAATAGTATAGCTCCATTTCGAATTATGGTTTGGCTCAGTTCGGATTCGGGTTCGGGTTCTGGGTCGAGGTTGGGGTCTGGGTGGAGTCGGAGTTTGGTCCGAGTCGAGTCGCGATCGGGGTCCGAGTGGGGTCAGAGTCAGGTCCGGGTCGAGTCACGATCGGGGTACGATCCGGTCCGATTCGGCTCGGTTTGGTTCTACTCAGCTCGGTCCAGTCCGGATCGGTTCGGTCTAGTCTGGTTGAGGATTATAGTTCTGTTCGGAAAGATCTGGTCCGATCGATGGTCCGAGGTCGGGGTCAAGGTTAGGGATTATGGTTAGGGTTTAAGGGTTTGGGTTGAGGGTCAGAGTCCCGATGAGAGGTCAAGTGTTGGGGTAAGGGGTTAAGGTTAAGGGTTAGAGTTTGTCTTTAAATAGCATCGTTGATGCCAAATATAATAGCTCAATTTTGGTCAAAAGAGTCCTATTCCATGTATGAAGTAACGCAAAGGATTTCCAAATCCTTTGGGCCCACTTCTACCGCCAAATAGTGGCAACTACCGCCAAATTTCGGCAAAAACTGCAAATTTGTCCTTCAGCTTCTGCTTGATTTTTCCTATATTCTTTTATTCTCTATGATCGGATACAACTTTGGTTCTTCAAACTTTGTATTTCTGTATGCTTATTCTCTTCGGCTCTTTTTAGACTCGATTTTTCAATTTTTTTGATTTCGTGCTATATCCTTATAGCTTTATAGACTCAATTCTTTTCTTTCTGAACTCCGTTTTTACAATTTTTGTAGATTTATATTTCCATTGTTTTGTGGTCGTCGTTCCCATTATTTTAAACTACTAATTTTATTAATCTCCAAAATTGCATAAGAATCCAAATTTACAAAGATACGACCAATAAATAAGTTTCAGATTACAAGCCCTAATCCAATTAAAATAGTAAAACTACAAAATTATAATAAAATCTGCACAAAATTTCAGTTATTGATTTAATATTTTTGGCGCCAAATAGTATCATTGACAGCCAAATAGCATAGCTCCATTGCGGGTTCAGGTTCTGGGTCGGGGTCCGGGTGGGGTCGGAGTCGGGGTCCGGGTTGGGTCGCGGTCGGGGTTACGATTCGGTCGGATCCGGTTTGGCTCAGCTCGGCGCAATTTGGTTCGACTCCGCTCAATCTGGTCCGGTTCAGTTCGGGGTTACAGTATGGTCTAGTAACGGGTCCGGGGGTTGAGGTCAAGGTTAGGGATTAGGGTTAGGGTTGAGGGTCAGGGTCCGGATAGGGGGTCAGGTGTCGGAGTAAGGGTTTGGGCTTAGGGTTAGGGGTTAGATTTGTCTCCAAATAGCGTCGTTGGCTGCCAAATATAATATCTCAATTTTGGTCAAAGTGTTCTACTCCATGAATGACTCAGCGCAAAGAAACCAAAATCATGTGGGCCTATTTTTGTCGCCAAATGGCAGCAACTAGCACCAAATTGCTGCAAAAACTGTAAATTTGTCCTTTAGCTTTTACTTGTGTGATGATTTTCCTCTATTCTTCTCTTCTCTATGATTGAATACAATTTTGGTTGTTTCTAACTTTGTATTTCTGTAGCCTTATTCTCTTCGGGTATTTCTAGACTCGGTTTTCCAAAATTTTTTTGATTTCGTGCTATATCCTTATGGATTTGTGGGCTCAATTCTTCTGTTTCTGAACTCGATTTTTTCAATTTCTGTAGATTTATATTTCTATTATTTTGTGGTTGTCGCTCCCTTAGTTTTAATCTACTAATTTTATTAATTCCAAAATTGAATAAGAATCCAAATTTACAAAGATACGACTAATAAATAATTTCGGATTACAAAATCCTAATCCAATCACAATAATAAAACTATAAAATTACAATAAAATCCACACAAAAATTTCAGTTATAGATTGAATATTTTTGCCGCCAAATAGTATCGCTGACCGCCAAAATAGCATAGTTCCATTTCGGCTTCGATTCGGTTCGGGCTCTGGTTCTGGGTAGGGGTCCAGGTGAGGTTGGAGTCAGGGTCTGAGTCAGGTTGCAATCGGGGTTACAGTTAGGTCCGATCCGGTTCGGCTCGGCTCGGCTTGGTTCGACTCAGCTCGGCCTGGTCTGGTTCGGTCCAGTTCAGGGTTACAGTTCGGTTCGGCTGGGGGTTCGAGGTCGAGGTCAAGGTTATAGATTATGGTTATGGTTAGGGTTTAGGGTTTAGAGTTTGGGTTGAGGGTCAGGATCCGAGTCGGGGTCAGGTGTCAGGGCAAGGGATTAGGTTTAGGATTAGGGTTAGGGTTTGTCTCCAAATAGCATTATTGACTGCCAAATATGATATCTCAATTTTGGTCAAAAGTGTTCTCCTCCATGAATGAATCAGCGCAGAGAAACCAAAATCATGTGGGCCTATTTTTGTCGCCAAATGGCAGCAACTATCACCAAATTGCTGCAAAAACTGCAAATTTGTTTTTTTAGCTTCTACTTATGTGATGATTTTTCTCTATTCTTCTATGATCGAGTACAACTTTAGTTGCTTCTAAGTTTGTGTTTCTATCGCCTTATTCTATTCGTGTCCTTTCTAGACTCGGTTTTCCAATTTTTTTTTTATTATGTGTCATATCCTTATGGCTTTGTGGACTCAATTCTTCTCTTTCTGAACTCGGCTTTCCAATTTATGTAGATTTATATTTCTATTGTTTTGTGATTGTCACTTCTTTGGTTTTAATCTACTAATTTCATTAAGCACTAAAATTGAATAAGAATCCAAATTTACAAGGATATGACTAATAAATAAGTTTTGGATTGCAAAACCCTAATCCAATCACAACAACAAAACAATAAAATTACAATAAAATCCGCATAAAAAATTTAGTTATACATTTAATATTTTTGCCGTCAAATAGTATCGTTGACCGCCAAATAGCATAGCTCTATTTCGGGTTCGGTTCGGGTTCGAGTTCTTGATACGTGTCAGGGTCCGAGGGGGGTCGTAGTCATGGTCCGGGTCAAGTCGGAATTATGGTTCGGTCCGGCTTGGTTTGGTTCGACATGGCTCGGTCTGGTCCAGTTTGGTTCGCCCCAGTCAGAGTTATAGTTCGTTTCGGTTTGGCCCGGTCGGGGATCCAGGGTTGGGTCAGGGTTAGGATTTAGGGTTTAGGTTTTGGGTTGAGGATCAGGGTCAGGGTCCGGGTTGGGGGTCAGGTGTCAAGGTAAGGGGTTAGGGTTAGGGTTAGAGTTACGGGTTAGGGGTTAGGGTTTGTCTTCAAATAATATCGTTGACTGCCATAGCTCAATTTTGGTCAAAATAGTCCCACTTCATGTATGAATCCGCGCAAAGAAACTCAAATTATGTGGTCCAACTTCTGTCGCCAAATGACAACAACTGCCACCAAATTGCTATAAAAACTACAAATTTGGTCCTCAGTTTCTACCTCTGTGATGATTTTCCTCTATTCTTCTCTTTTCTATGATCTTATATTAACTTTGTGTTTCTGTACTCTTATTCTCTCTAGCTCTTTTTAGACTTAGTTTTCCAAAAAATTTTTGATTTCATACCATATCGTTATGCCTTTGTGGACTCAATTCTTCTCTTTCTGAATTCAGTTTTTTCAATTTCTACAGATTTATATTTCTATTGGTTTGTGATCGTTGCTCCCAAAATTTTAATCTACTAATTTTATTAATCTCCAAAATTGTATAAGAATCCAAATTTACAAGGATACGACCAATAAATAAGTTTCTGATTATAAAATCATAATCCAATCACAACAGTAAAACTACAAAATTGCAATAAAATCTATACGAAATTTCAGTTATAAACTTAATACTTTTGCCGCTAAATAGTATCGTTGACTACTAAATAACATCGTTCCATTTCAGGTTCGGTTCGGGTTCAGGTTCAGGGTTGGGTCGAGGGTTGGGGCCCGGATCGGGTCGCGGTCAAGGTCACGATTCGGTTTGGTCCGATCTGGTCCGGTTCGACTCAGTTTGGTTCGACTCGGCTTGGTCTTGTCCGGTTCGGTTCGGCCCGTATTGGGGTTAAGTTCGGTTCAGTCCGGTCGAGGTGTCCGGGGTCAGGATTAGGGTGAGAGTTTAAGGTTTAGGGTCCGGGTCAGGGGTCAGGGTTAGGGTTAGAGGTTAGGATTTGTCTTTAAATAGTATCGTTGACTGCCAAATAGAATAGCTCAACTGGTTAAAAAAGTTCTGCTCCATATATGAATCAACACAAAGAAACCCAAATCATATGGGCCTACTCCTATCGCCAAATGGTGGCAACTGCTACCAAATTGTGGGAAAATTTACAAATTTGGTTTTCAGTTTATGCTTATTTGATGATTTTCCTCTATTCTTCTCTTCTCTATGATTGAATACAATTTTGATTGCTTCTAATTTTGTGTTACTGTAGTCTTATTCTCTTCGGCTCTTTCTACACTCGGTTTTCCAAAATTTTTTGTATTTCGTGCCATTTACTTATGGCTTTGTGGACTCAATTTTTCTCCTTTTAAACTCGGTTTTTTCAATTTTTGTAGATTTATATTTCTATTATTTTGTGGTCGTCGCTCCCAGGGTTTTAATCTATTAATTTTATTAATATCCAAAATTATGTAATAATCCGAATTCACAAGGATACAACTAATAAATAAGTTTCGGATTACAAAACCTTAATCCAATCACAAAAGTAAAACTACAAAATTACAATAAAATCTACACAAAAATTTTAGTTATACATTTAATATTTTTGTTGCCAAATCTTGTTGTTGACTACCAAATAGCATAGCTCGATTTCGGATCCTGGTTCGGTTTGGTTCATATTCGAATTCTAGGTCAGAGTCGGGGTCTGGGTCCGGGTGGGGTCAGAGTCGGTTCGGGTCGGATCGCGGTCGGGGTTACGGTCCGGTCCGATTCGGCTCGGTTTGGTTTGATTCGGCTCGATCCGCTTCGGTTCAGCCTGGTTCGGCGTTACAGTTCGGTTTGGTTCGGTCCGATCAGGGGTCTAAGGTCGAGGTCAGGGTTAGAGTTTAGGGTTTAGGTTGAGGGTCAGGGTCCGAAGTCAGGTGTCGAAGTAAGGGGTTATGATTAGTGTTAGGGTTAGGGGTTAAGGTTTGTCTTCAAATAGCATCGTTGACCATTAAGTATGATAGTTTAATTTTGATCAAAAGAGTCTTATTCCATGTATGAATCAGCAAAAAAAAATCCAAATCATGTGGGTAGCTAGTAGTTAGCTTTAAATCAAATAGCTAATAGTTAGTTTTACATCAAATATATATCCATAATCATACACAATCCATAATCATACATAAATGCAAATATGACCTTCTTCGCTGCTGCTATAAAATCTTGTACAACAACTGCTGCTGCAAGATGCACAGCAACAACTGCTGCTGTGCAGCAGCAGCTGCTACTGCAAGATGCTGATGCAAGATGCTGTTGTTGCTGTGCATCTTGCAGCAGCAGCAGCTGCTGCAGTGCATCTTGCAGCAGCTGCTGCTGCAACACTGCAACTAATTTTGGACGACTGATTTTGCAGCACAAAAAAATTTTGCAACACTGCAACACAAAAAAATGTGACGACTTATTGTATCACATACATATATAACACAAACATATATAACACAAGCAACTAATTTTGGATTAAACACAATAAAGTTGCATCAACATAGTGTTAATGATACATATATAACCAGATGAATATATATCAATACAGTGTTCCAATACTCATCAATTACAAAATTGGCTCCCAAATAGTAAGGCCATTAGTTACAAAGTCTTTACAACACTTTATCATTAGAATCATGTCGCAATCACATTTGTTGAGCTGTTACAAACTCCTCCTTTGCTTCTCCTATGCACGTTTTGATCTTGATCCATCTTGGATTATTTTTTTTGTTTGAAGTTTACTGGCGTGATCTCTCTGCAATAGCATGTAGTCAACGTAATAATTAGATATGATAAATGATATATTTGTGGGTTATGGAAAGAAAATAATAAATAATTTGAAAACACATACACGGCTGACAAATCGGCCTACATCATCTGCAATTCCCACGGCCACCCCACTTCTTGGAGGGACCATAGTTGTACCACCCAAATCCCTACTTGATCCTGATAAAAATCCAACCTTAGTGTATTTCAAAGTAAAGAAAGAAATGGTTAGTAAGTGGAATGGTAAGTTTTGCCCACGAATAATAGAGAAGGTCAAAGTTATTGAAGAGATGTGTAGAACTTGTGAAGTGGGTTTTGCTGGAGAAGGTAAGCAAACTAATTTTTTTTTGTTTGGAATTTACTGTTAACAAATGCTTTCTAATTCATGTTGTATTACTTATTATCAGGAGAGTTTGAAGTTGACCATCATGGTTGCACATGGATTGTTGACCTCGAACAACAAGTTTGTGGATGCCGACATTGGGACATAAGCGGGATTCCTTGTCTTTACGCTGCTGCTACAATCAACAAGCATAGACGACACATTGAGGACTACGTGTCTCCATATTTCACGATAGATAGATACAAAATGGCATATGCCTCAATGGTGCATCCAATACCAGATCCTTCGCAATGGCCAGATATTCCAGAGGAGGAGTACATTATGCCTCCAAAGCAGCGGAAACAACCCGGAAGACCTCGAAGAGCAAGAAAGAAAAAAGATGATGAAAAGGAGGAAAAAAGAATGAGCCAACGAATACGGCGAAAATATGTACGAATGAGATGCACTCAATGCAAGGGTGAAGGCCATAATGTTAGGACATGCAATAGCGCGGGAGTAAATATGCAAAATGAGGGAATTGTTAAGGAGAAGGAAAGTAATGAGCAAGCAGATATAGGACAGATGTCAACTCTAGTGCCTGACATTCGGGGTGAGGGTGACATTGGTCTTGGAATTCAATGGGATGATCCCGTAGAAGGCAAGCAAATGGAAGTAAATCGGTGTAGGAAAAGAGGAAGAAAGCCCGACACGACTCCGAAATTATCAAAGAAGGGAAAGATCAATGGGGTTGAGGATGAGAACAAGCAACAACAAGCAAGAGAACTTGTGGCTTCAATGACTAGGAAATACACAAAGGTTGGATTTTTATCAAGATCAAGCAGGGATTTGGGTGGTACAACTATGGTCCCTCCAAGAAGTGGGGTGGCCGTGGGAATTGCAGATGATGTAGGCCGATTTGTCAGCCGTGTATGTGTTTTCAAATTATTTATTATTTTCTTTCCATAACCCACAAATATATCATTTATCATATCTAATTATTACGTTGACTACATGCTATTGCAGAAAGATCACGCCAGTAAACTTCAAACAAAAAAATAATCCAAGATGGATCAAGATCAAAACGTGCATAGTAGAAGCAAAGGAGGAGTTTGTAACAGCTCAACAAATGTGATTGCGACATGATTCTAATGATAAAGTGTTGTAAAGACTTTGTAACTAATGGCCTTACTATTTGGGAACCAATTTTGTAATTGATGAGTATTGGAACACTGTATTGATATATATTCATCTGGTTATATATGTATCATTAACACTATGTTGATACAATCTTATTGTGTTTAATCCAAAATTAGTTGCTTGTGTTATATATGTTTGTGTTATATATGTATGTGATACAATAAGTCGTCACATTTTTTTTTGTGTTGCAGTGTTGCAAAATTTTTTCGTGTTGCAAAATCAGTCGTCCAAAATTAGTTGCAGTGCTGCAAGACGCACTGCAGCAGCAGTTGTTGCTGTGCATCTTGCAGCAGCAGTTGTTGTGCAAGATTTTATAGCAGCAGCGAAGAAGGTCATATTTGCATTTGTGTATGATTATGGATTGTGTATGATTATGGATATATATTTGATTTAAAACTAACTATTAGCTATTTGATTTAAAGCTAACTACTAGCTATTTGCATTTGACAAAGAGAGTTGCAGCTGCTGCAAGCATGCACACCAGCAGCTGCTGCTGTGCATGCTTACAGCAGCAGCAGCTGCAAAGAAGATCATATCAACACAAAAATATCCATATACAATACAAATTCTGATATACAAAGTAGTAGTTATAACTGACTCATAAATGAGACTTGTAGTTTTTGATTCCTAACTCCAATATTTGATATTAAAATTCTGATATACAAAATTTGATTAGGCTGCAACATCACATGTCGTTATCCAAGAGATCATCGCCAAACAAATACACGGTTCTATCGTTCATGCATATAATTCATTACAAAGTGCGAAATAGAACTGAACAACAATTTATCCAGTCATAAATGTTGATCATATGCCAACAATGTTCATACTTGAAAAATGAAGCATTTAGGAGCAATTTATACAATGACATCGCATTATTGAGCAACAAGAAGCAAGTGCTATCTTTCCACCATCCCATTCTTGCATAGCCCGTCGATCACCGCATTGTACTGTACGACTATGCGTCAAGCCGGACGACCTCAGCATTTCGTCAAACATCTACCATGCATCCTGGATTCTCCAAGTCTTAATCATGGCCGAGATCAGAAAGTTGTAGACTTTGCTAGAGGGGTCGATGCCGAGGTCAGCGAAGGAGCGGAATGCGAGGGTGGCGCGGCGGAGGCCGTCGAACTGGAACTAGGTGCAACCGAGGTGGGGGAGGTCGGGGGCGACGGTGGATCCCTAGTCGGAGGAGGTCGCCTCCTAAAAGTCTAATTTGCTTGATTTGATCTCTTTGTTCACCTCGACGACGTTCCTCTCACCTTGATTTCGCCGTTGATGATAGTCGCCCCCCTCTGCTCTCGCCTTGATTTCGCGATCGAGTTTTTGGATGCCCTAGGTTCTTGGATGCCCTAAGTCGGAGGAGAGGAGGGAGTGGAGAAGGAGAGCGTGGGTTCTGAGGGAGAAGGGGAAGAAGGAGGGAGCGGCGGAGATTAGTCGGAGGAAGGGGCGGGTGGGGGTGAGCTGGGCGAGGTGAAGGAGAAGGTTCTTGGATTTCTCTCGGTTGGGAAAAAATAAACTCTCTCTCTATCTGATCCCTATCTAACTAAGGGGTAGTTTGGTCTTTTGTTAGCACGTGCATATCACGTGTGCTCAACCTAATCGGAAAACAAATGGAGTTTAATCTCTCATAAGCAAGAGTTTTAAACTTCAGGGATATAAGTTACACAACCCATACTGCAAGGGGTGTAAGTGTAATTAACCCTATTTCCCAAGCTAAATGCCCCTTTTTATCATTTGGCTCTCCTTTGCTCTTATCGATCCCTTTCCTTCTCTGTGGAAGAAGCCAGCGGTCTGACCGCCTGCCCTCTTCCTCCCTGCCTCCCCAAGCTTCGCATCTTGGTGGATCTCGTACGATTTCAGATCCAAGAAAGAAACCCTAGCGATCTATTTGCACTTCTTCTTTTTTGGTTGTTGGTTGACTCACCAACGGAATTCTCCTGATTGGTCAACATTGAGTTCCGAGATCCTGCAGAGATCCCCTTCAGAGGTTCAATTCGATCTCACCTGTGTGTATTCCTTCAGTCTCGATTCCAAATTCCTAATTCAATTTCTGTGTTCTCTTTTTCTTGTTCTTTTTCTTTTCTTTTCTTTCTTTCTTTCTTGCAGATGTATTGAGATTGGATTCTTCTCTGGCTTCCTCAGATCCTGTGCGTCGTTATTATGGCAACAGCTGGTAAGCCCTAAGTCTTAAAATTTGTAAAAATTCGTTCCATTGGCATTGTGTATCTATTAGAATATTGGAATATTGATAGTAAGATGTCAAGATCAATCTTTTGAAATCACGAGACAACCGAAAATTCAGTCAGTTTATATTTGCAAATAACAATTGATGTGCATGCAGATGATGGTTTGAGGGATACTTCTGTTCTGGTTGTTGTTTTAGAAACCAGTGAAGTATACATTGTAACAAGCTTATCCACAACGAATGACACCCAAGTAATCTATGTGGATCCGACTACTGGCTCTCTGTGCTTCCGGGGGACGTTTGGACATGATCTTTTTAATTCCGAGCAGGAAGCGATGAGGTACATAACGGATGGATCGAGGATTCTGTGCAAGAGCACTACGTACGCTAGAGCTTTACTTGGTTATGCCGCCCTTGGAAGCTATGGATTGCTGTTGGTTGCGACGGGGCTCAAAGCTACTGTTACTGATTTGCCTGGCGGTGGTCTTGTTTACACGGTCACAGAAAGTCAGTGGATTAAAATTCAGCTTCAGAACCCCCAGCCTCAGGGTAAAGGCGAACTGAAGAATATTCAGGAGTTGGCAGAACTTGACATCGATGGAAAACACTATTTCTGTGAGACTAGAGATATAACTCGGCCGTTTCCGAGTTGTAAGACTCTTGAGAATCCGGATGATGAGTTTGTCTGGAATGGTTGGTTTTCGAAACCTTTCAAAGATATCGGGCTTCCAAAACATTGCGTCATTCTTCTTCAGGTACTTGACATTACTACCAAAATATCACTCTACCTATTTTTATT
Source organism: Dracaena cambodiana (assembly GCA_036321105.1). NCBI lineage: Eukaryota > Viridiplantae > Streptophyta > Magnoliopsida > Asparagales > Asparagaceae > Dracaena > Dracaena cambodiana. The sequence goes on from JAYEPQ010000013.1 coordinate 302,668, forward strand.
TTAAATTGGTCCTTAAGGCCATGATAAGTCCACGATCATTCAATAATAAACCTAAAGCTGTGGCTTTTCATGTGGATGCTTTTTCTTTTTAAATGAAATTTTGTGGGACCTTGTGCACGCACTGAACATAACCATTTCCCTCACAACATTAACCATTTCCCTCCCAATAATGTTGTATGATTATACAACAGCTAGAGTAAAGGTCAGAGTTTTATTATGTTATTTTTGTATTCTTCGGAGCAGAGGAAACTTGTGGGATTCTAAAGTCCAAATGTGCAGCTTCAGGTACCTATATGAGAGTCTATGTCAGTAACGATGCATATTTAATATATGCATACACAAACAAATTACTCTTGCAACGCCTTCTTTCTGATTATGCGGAATAAATTATACTCCATTCAAGCTGATCTAGATCACATAAGAATGCCTAAAAAAATCAAAATAGTTATGAATTTTCGTGGCTATGAATCAAGAGATGAATTTTCGTGGCTATGAATCAAGAGCCACAAGTTGGATAACCGAAAATGGCAAGTTTATTTCGGTCATTGTGGTTCAATACCAACAAAAATGTACGAATCTTAAAGTCTTTTTAGATCATGATCAAAGGTTAGGATTCTCAATATATATGGCCTAGACTATCGATTTGATCAACTTGTGTGCCATCCATTTATGACTGTGATGCATCGATAGAAAATTCATAATAATATGTTTTTAGGCACTTTAAAGTGCACCATGGATAAGAGTGAATGGATTAAATGATTATTGAACTTGAACAGTGTTTTAAAAATGGTTTACAATGTCTATTATTCGGCCGCATAAAAGTTTGTATTTTCAGGCCGAACTATTTTGGATTATGCATACATATTATAAGATCCTAAATAATCATATCTGTGCGAATTATTTTGACTGCATTTCTGGGTAGATGGGCAATGCTTTATTTGAATTTTTTTTCGAATAATTTTTTTTTCGCAAATTAGACTTCATTCGTAACTAAATATTGCCTAAGACCTTGATCCTATTCCCATACTCATCCATCTTTCTTCTCTTTTCTCCTAGGAGAGTGGTGAGGCTGCAATAAAATATTTTTTTTCACAATCCCATAATTTTAACCTCTCTTTATTATAATTCTTCAAGAGGGTTTTCACTTTTCATTCTCATGATCTCTTCGATCGATCCCCAAAATTTTTGTGAAACTTGCTAGCACTATGCACTTTATGAAGTGACATGAAAACTCTTGGCACTTGGTTTTGATTTATGGTTTTTGCATATAAATTTTATCTTATTTCTTTATTTTTTAATTATCTAAGAGCTTCGATACATAATATTTAAATATATACATATGTATATTTTAGTGTAATTTTGCATAATCTGTTTATGCTATGAATAAACTATATATTCATTGTGCATTATTCTATTGAATGTGTATGCACTACATGATCTACATCATTGACCTTGAGTCTAACTATCATCCAAGATCGATCAGAAAAGAGATTATTGACTTGGATGCTCATGTTGACGAATGCTAAAAGGACGCGGAAAAGGATTTTGTGGGAGGAGAAAAACCTCCATCTTTTGGTTTTTGTTTTATTCTATATGATGATTACAATGAATATAACATTTATTCTTCTTTTCTGCTCTCTTGCTCACATCTCCCTGAAAGTGTAAGGCGTGCGCTTTGTACTCTATTTGAAGTTCTATTTAGCATACTTTCTATATAAATCTCTTGGACTTCCTATTTCAAAGATCCCATGTTAATAGGACCCTTTTCATGCTTGGCAACTCGGCCCTTGCAGGAACAATGAAAGATTGCCCAATGAAAGAATGCCCTAGATCAAACTATAAATTGACACACACATACAAAGATATATTCATACAGAACATGCACGTTTATATATGTAGAAGTGTGCTTGGATATTTTTGTTTTTGATGCAAAAAAGAAACTTGTGAAATATAAACCATCAACTTTATAGTTATTTGAACTAACTTGAATATATATAGCCTAGATACATACGAAATATAAAGGCTATTAACGTGGATCAAGATTTTATTGATTTTGTCTCGGTTTCGGTGGGTTCTTGTCCGAAACTAGACATAATCACTGTTTGCTAAGTTTTTGTCAATTTCGATTTAGTTTTGTAAGTTCCATATTAGTTTCATTAAGTTTAAACAAACTTACTGAAGTCCATCGAACTTGCTAGAAAATATGTAATCAAAGGGCAAAAGAGGGGCTATTTTTTGTAGTTATTAGTTACTTCATTTCTCTTCAATTCTATAGTGATTCCAAATCCATAAAATCTAATATATCATATCTTGATATATTTCTTTAATTTTTATGTGTAGTTTAATTTTATGTCAACAACATTCATATTTATTAGGACTAGATTTTGAAAAACTAGCTGAGTCTCTTAAGTTCATTATCTTACCCTATAGCCTCTAGGCTTAGATGTTTACAATACATTATTATATGGACTTTATGCAATACACTACACATAGAAAGCACTAGAGATGTCAAGCATATTAGCTGATTGTGATACCTGGCCTATATGTTTACTTATAACATAATTGAAACCATATTCGAAATGAAGCTGTCGACACCAACGAAATTTGTTGAACGCTTTTTTATAGTCATGGTGTGATACCAAGTTCTCAAACCTTGGTTACTTATTGTTTGAATGATATTTGGATTATACTCGTGAAAATCCATGATATTTATATGAATGTGTGCCAGTTTGTGCGCATGACTACTTTAAATGGCCTTTCAACCCCTAGTTTTTCTACTTAGTAGTAAAAGGAATCTATTTAAATGAATTTATCTAGCAAATTCTGAGATGTGTATTGCGTATTGCCGAAAATCTACGTGTATATGCACATTTATTAGAGAAGTTTAAGTTCTAACCATAATCTATGGTGGAGGAATGGGTAGAGATTGTAGATGGTGATAGTAATAAATAATAATTGAATTAAGTAGCGCACAAGGAAAGGAAACATTATGACAAAATTTGCATGAAAAGGTATTGTAAGAAAATTAAAGGTGGTAACTGTTTCAGATTGAATTTCTAAACTAATAAAAATAATTAGATTGAATTTCTAACCTAATAAAAATAAGAGAAAAGTTGCTACTTTTGAGCAATTACCAGAGAAAGAATATACGATTCTCTACTCTCAAATAGATTAAAGTTTAGTTCAATGTTATAATAGCTTAATAAACATTAACATTTTCTATATAAAATTAGAAGCATGCAACGATGGAAGCTTAATTTGAGTGATTCCTTGGCCCTGTTGATGATCCAACGACAACCTTTGATGCGGGTTGCGAGGAAGATAAAAAAAGAGGAGAAAATGGCTTATTTGCTAGAGATGTAATGTGAAAGCATAGCAAATAGTTCTTTATGGTGATTTGAACCTTCTTCTAAATGAGCTTGATGTGAAACCTACCTCATTTGAACACAACAATGGAGATTTGATGAAGAGAAGATTTTGTTCTTGACGACTCTTTAGCATTTTGATTAATATATGGATCCTTGGAACTTCCTCAAAGTTGGAAAGTTGGAGATGATTGGATATTTAGAAAGTCCGCATGGATTTTCAAATTCCAAACTAATCCCCTTTTAGAATTGGTGGAAATAGGAATCATTAGTCCTAAGAAACTAATTTGGGTTAGGAAAGCCCTGTTCATAGAGCCACTAGTGGTGCACTAGTGGGTGCACGGTGGCTCCATCGATGATTGGGCTCTGCCATTGCTGGCTCTAGGATTACAACCCCAAATGCTGTTATGCTGTGTTGTGCTCAAGAAAAACAACAATGTTTTTTGACTCCAAACTTTAATTTTGGTAATTCAAACAATGTTTGGCAACAACATCAATGTAAAGTTTTGTTTCTGTTTGGTTACATAGTATGTAGCTTAATGTATAGTGTAGATAACACAAATTTTTATTTATTTAATTAAAATAAATATAAAATTATATAATATTTTTATAAAGAGGGAAAATTTTAAAAATTCTAAAAAAAAGAATGAAAACATTACATAACACATAGAATATATTAAGTTTTAAATAAGTTTCACAATAGTTTTCATATTTATCTTCATAAATTATATTAAGTTTGCAACTATATTTTTAGTCATCACCAAATAGAAAAAAATAAGATTTCAAATTTATTTATTCAGTTTTAATCGTCATAATGCTTAATTTATATTATGCAATGCTCAATTTGTCTTGTTTGTAACTATTCATTTCAGTTCTATAGAATTAATAATAAGTAAGTAATTTCAGTAATTGAAGAGAAATTATAACAAATAAATAAGCAAGTGCAAATTAACAAGAAGTAATTCCACAAATAATCAAACAAACACGTTATGAAGTTAAGTAATTGTAATAGTTATATAGCAATCAAAGTAAATAATCAACATCAGTATAGGAATTACTAAAAATTAAAAGCAACTAATGCAGTGCAACGTAAAAAATTTACTGTTACGGTGTACTAAGTTATTTTCCACTGACAGATGATGTTGGACTTGTGTTAGGTATCACAATGCAATATAATGAGCTCGATAACACGTTATTTTCAACATTAGATTCTTGCACTCGTGGAAAATGAATTCGGAGTTTTACATCTCCCTACAAAAATTCACTCACCTTTCATGAATTTGATGAGGAGCCTTTTAAGTGGTGGGCTGGTAGCCTGCTTCCATGGCAATCTCTCCTATGACTTGACAACCTTATCGACTTGAATGTTGATGATGGAGACGTTGCGGGTGAAACCTTGTGCAGTAGGCACTAGTCATATCCGTATCAAGCAGGTGAAGCAAGCATGTAATCTTTAGCATCTACATCTAACATGGGATTGATGATCCAGCATTCCCTTCTGTCCTCTTCTCTGTCAGCTCTTACTAAATCTTGCCATCTGTTATCAAGCCTGGAAGGGCAATGATTGAATGAATGTGCCCTTTATTATGGCACTCTGCCTGATGTTGATGACTGCAAACCAGTCAGGTAGCAACAAGAATCATCATAAGCTGGCCAACATGCTGGTATACCAAGCCATTTCTCGACTCTTCTAGCGGTCAAGTCTTGTTGTATTATGGCAGCATGGATTCCTCTACCCTTAGTTGTATCTTCCATTAAGCCTTGTTCTTGCTCTCTCTGGAAAGGCAGTTTAGTTCATTCCATTCATCCACATACCTCTTATTATACTGCAGTCAACACAAATTTACAAACAAGCTCTGTTGATAATTGGCAGCAGTATGGTCCCAAGAGTGCCTTCAATTCTTTTAATATCCCCCGGGATCGTAAGTATTGACCACTATTATAATCTTGTTACCCTTAAGTCTTATATGTTTCTATCACCTTTCTGGCTGTATATTCAATGCTGTGCAGCTCAATTAGGTAATACAATTTCGGTGAAACTTTGGCTGCACACCTCTTTTAAATTCACGAACCTTTGTCTTGATTGCCATATTATCATCCTAAGGTTTAGGTGAGGAAAGCTGGATATTGGAAGTAATGATTTGATCCATATAAGCTCGGTCAACCCACTCATAATTTTCAGGGATGGGGCTCAAAGTTTACTTTCTTTCAAATTTGTTGTTAGGGACTATCATAGGCTCTATACGACCCTCCTATAGGTCAGTCCTTTAGGATTTGTTTTAGGTCCCACCTATAAGGCCCAAGGAGTTCCATTTTCTGTCAAAAACAATTCATGACTATCATACCTGTGAATGTATTAAAGCTCTAATTTATATTTTAAAAAATCCTTGATCATCACAACAATATTTGACCTATTTTAAAAATATTTCTTAAAGAAGGTAAGGAACTAAAGGTAAGGTTTAGAATCTTGGAATTGATATTAGTTGATGGTATATAGTATCAAAAAGTGGTATTGTATTGGTAATATTGAAAAGGGTTAATTACGTTCAGACTCCTTGTAATATGGGGTGTTTAAAACTTATTTTCCCTAAAGTCTAAAACTTTCGCTTAGCCCTTGAACCGTTACCAAATTTAGTCAACAGTTAGATAATTTCATCCTTTTTAAACAAAATTGCATTCCTTTTATTTAATTCCAGTTTTGTTTTCATCTCCCTCCTTAAGAATTTCACTTAAGACGTGCTCTCAGCTCCACTTCCGCTGAGCAGGTAGTTTCTCCTTCACTCCCTCTCTCTCCCGTCCCTCCCTCTATCTCTCTTTCTCTCTCTTCCATCTTCTTCTTTGATTGAATATTTGTTTCTTGTAATGGCCAAGGACGTACTCCCTCTTCTTCTAGTATCCCATGCTTCTTTTTTTTTGGTTGTGTTTTGTTTTTTCATTATTTGTGGTCGGTTTAAAGTTTTATTTTCATCCTGTTGAAAAAGAAATTAGGTAATGTTGCTTATATTTGATAAAGTAAATTTTCTTTGCTAATGTTGATGTGAAAGCATGCAGCTGCTGTGCATGAAAGAAATCAGCTGTTGTGCATGAAAGAAATCAGCTGCTGCAGCTACTCTACATGCTGTTGTGCAAGCATGCACAACAGCAACAGTGTGCACAAAACATAGTAATTTGGTGATATCACAAACAAATAACACAAACAAATAACATATCCTGCAAGCATGCACAACAGCAACAGTGTGCACAAAACATAGTAATTTGGTGATATCTCAAACAAATAACACAAACAAATAACATATCCAGCAGCATTATGCATAAACAAATAACATAAACAAATAACACAAGCATGCACAAAATACCAAATTTGGTGATATCAAGAAGATTCTGAGTCATAACAGATCCTCCAACAGCACAACAAAATATCAAAAACAAATAACACAAATAGAAACAAGCAAAACCTAATAATTATCAACAAGATTAACATATATTTGGTGATATCAACAAAGTGTAACCCACTTAACTCAAAATATCCCACAACATTACACTAAATAAAGAGTTCACAATAAAGAGTCAAACAAAATCATTTTGTATCAAAATTTGTCTTCCCACACTGCTTTGATTACATGTTAGCCCACTACATATATATCCCACTACATTACAACCATTAAAGCTTGTCATTTCAGCAAATTATCCATATCAGCGAAGTTTACATGACTTGACTTCAAGTTTGCCACCCTGCTTTGTTAGTCTGTCACATTTAGCAAAGCAACATGTCAGAAAAATAACAATATGAAGCATATAAATAGAGGTATATTGATATCACACAATGATACTTGGCTGAGATATGGAGTAATATAAAACATGGATGTGGAGCTATACTTGGCTGAGATATGGGAAAGATAAAAAAAAAATTGACGAGAGAGATGAAAGGTGCTTACTTTTGATAATGGCATCTCGATGGATTTTGGAGGGCAGAGATGGGGAGAGGATCGAAAGTGGTATAAATTAGAAATTGCTTGTCAGCTGTTCGCTGCGAAACCACTGTCGATCGCCCTGAACCCTCCATCGACAGCACCCAAGCCCGCCATCGATCACACCTAAGAACCCAAGCTCGTCGACACCCAAACACCTAAGCATGTTCGCTGAAGCCTCCACGGATCCGACAATCGCTGCGCCGCCGATTACCTCTCGCTGCTGATGCCCTAGATTTCGTCCTCTCGAAATCGCTGCCATCCACTGATGCCCTAGATTTTGGTTGCCTGATGCCTTAGTTTTAGTCTGTTTGAATTAGAAGAAGTAAATGAATTCCCCCTCTATCTCCCTTCAATTCGGTCGGGGGCAAAATCGACCTTTACAATATGTGCGCATCACGTGCCCTAATTCCAAACGGCCACTAAATTCCATTAGTTATCCCAGGGGACTAAGTGAGAGTTTCAGATTTCATGAGTAATAAGTTCTAGACTTCCCATACTACAGGGGGTTTAAGTGTAATTAACTTTATTGTAAATACCTAGAAAATATTAGCAATATTAGCAATGCTAATAATATATATATATGTATATATATGTATATATATATATATATGTATATATATGTATATATATACATATATATACATATATATATATATATATATATATATATATATATATGTATATATAGGGTTAGTCCATAATCTATATCGTATTATATTTTCTCAAAATCCGATGCGATCTTTATGACATATATCAATATCAATTAGATATCTAGTCGAGGACCTCAACTGATCTTTGTCAAATGTGCCCTTGAAACCTAGATTAATCCATTAAGATATCCATCTTAACAAATAACCTTCCAGTCAAAAAGCTTGATGACCACCATCAAGGGTAAGGTTTCTCTAGGGCTCAACTTGGATTGAGTCAAAACTTGTGGCTTGAAACAATTAGGCCATTGACCAATTATTTTCGCTAAATGCCGGTAGTGGGTGGGATATTTGGCGTGATGAGTGCTTGTTAAGCAGGAGGATTTGCACTCTATGATAAAATGCAGGGGTTGTAGGCATGATGGGAGTGGGCATGGTTCTGGTTGTTATGAGGGAGTTTGGTGCCTAGGGTTAGAATAGGGTAGTAATGGTCACAAAAATTGTATTTTGGTTGGGTGTTTGAAAAGGTGTTAATGACAAAAATCAGTAGGACTTGTGACAAGTACGGCGGAAAGAAAATTAGGGTGACTCCTTGAGCTTGGAATATATGGTGTAGTGCCCTTTGACGATAATGTAGAATAGTCTATCATAGCATGTTCAGAGGTTGCTTTTGATAAACCTAATGCACATCAATAGAGAAGGAACTTCATATCATTATAGGATCATCATGAGACAACCTTAATCTTCATCATATTGAACCTAGGATCATAATCTTCTATGCCTTCAAGTTGGCATGATTGGTTGCTTCAAGTAGGCAATCTCTTTCTACTTGGTTGCGATTTTGGTTCGTTACAGCTATAAGGAGAGAATGAGGTTTGGTGTGGTAGTAGTCTAGATATGTAATTATCTATGAAGAAGCAATGTAGAATTTGGTCTATTGAAAGTCCTTTCCACTGTATCAAAACTTCAAAGTACTTCAAAGTTGTGGTGAGGGTTGAGAGAAATTATTTTGTATTTTAACATGCCTCTGCAGGTTGAATGCCCATTTTGGATAGAAATCTGGGTTTTACGCAGTGGTATATATATATTTTTAAAACTTGCAATTATATGTGCACCCGGCAGGATTTGAATCTGGGTTGCTCTGATAGCATATTGAAAGTTCATTCCACTGCACTAAAACTCCGAATTTGTGGTGAGAGTTGAGGGAAATTATTTTGTATTTTAACGTGGTCAAATGAAGCTTCTTAACTTTAATTTCATTCATATTATTTCTTCAACCAAAAAAGAAATAAGATACATTGAGAGGAAAGAAAGGGGAGGGGGGAAGAAAGGGGTGATTTGAGGGAGTAGAACTATGCGTTAAATTAGAATTGGTTTTGAGTTTAGATAATTAAGAAAAAAGCACATAAATGTCTTTTAATGGGCCTATATGGCATATAATCTTCTTAGGCCCATCTATGCGGCTTAACCGCATGATGAGGGAGCGTATAGACCTAAATCAATGCGTTTTGGGGCCTCATACGATTATGCGCCCACATAATTGGCTGCAAAATCTATTTCTTTAAAATGCTAATAATAACAATGTCTCTCAATTTGGTTTTTTAATTTATTGGATTCAATATTTTTAAATTAGTGGAAGAATGAAATTCTTAATGCAAATTTTGTAGAATCCAATTATGATATTAAATATTCCCCCAAAAAAGTAGAGAATATCTTTACCACAGGAAAAAAAAGGCAAATGCTAATTGGAATTTTTTCTTAATTCAAAGATTGATCCATATACATAATCATGGAGATTGGAGAGGTTATGCGTTTTTGGAGAAAAACAAGGGTCTCTTCTCTTGAGAGTGCCTAGGAGATGAAAAGCCAAGTTTTTTCTTTTAATTTTTCCTTTGCTAAGAAATTATCACCCTATTTAGACTAAAAGGAATAAAATTGTCACTCCTATTATAGAAGGTATAATTAATTCCCATGATGGTTAAGACTTTCTTGAGTATAGTGAAATAAAGTAGGGAACAACTTAATACTGTAACAAATTTACGGACTATTTGTCTTTTAGCAACAAATTGAGGACCAATCTATCGTTATCTTCAATATTTGACATTCTAGTTTTGATTTTCTTAAAAGTAGTATTACTCATGATGTTCCCAATGTTCTTCCATAGTTCTTACCTATTTTTCTTATTTCCAGAATTGGATAGCATTTAATATATCTATATTTGCTGTTATATTTTTATATAGTAAATATTCATTTTCATATCTTGTGTAGTCAGGGTAGTTACTGCATATTTTGTTTATGCATTATGTGCTCCTAGACCGTACAATAATGTTGTATTTTAGAATACTGAGGCGAAGTCACACTTCTAAAACAAAGGCTTAACAAAGCCATGGAATACATAGGGGAATACACCAAGCAACAGGGGAAACTTGAAGATCAATTGAGTAGCTGTACTAGGATGTAGACTCCTTCCATGAGGCTAGTCTTTACCTTTTAGTTGTGACGTAAGTGCATTCCTTTTCCTTTTGGATTGCAGACATACTGAACACAAGTATGCTATTTTTCTAGGACTAAATGGTAATAGGAATCACGAAATGATGATCTGATGGAAATGCGTCAATGGTGCAGTACCCCCATAGTAGCAAAGGTCACTGTTGCATTGACTTTAAATTTGATTAGGATGGCTCTTAGACTGAGTGATATCTGTTGTGACCAATCTTTGATAACTGTTAAGGTTATACTGAAACAAAGTGAAGATTTGGTTAATAATTTCAGAAGAAATTATAGCGACACATTCATAGGTAGGAATAAATTTTCATGATAACAGTATGTTGCAACTCAATAAAACTATGCATGTATCTATTTGTGTGTTAATTTGAAACATCGACAACTGTTATTTTGTAATTTCAAACATCTATAGCAGTTATGATATTAAAAAAATATGTTGCAACTCAATAAAACTATATATGTATCTAGTTGTGTGTTAATTTGAAACACCTATAGCAGGTACTTTGTAACTCTAGAGCAGTTAAAAGAGCCTAATATCTTGGGTATTTATAATATTTTGGAGTTATATAAATCAACAGATATTAGAAAATTCATTTTCTTATCAAGAATTCCTTATCCAAAAATTAGGACAAATTAGGTAAAGGTCAATCGTCTATGAATCTAATAGACTTGTGAAGCCATCATTTATATATTTGATTTGAACTTCTTAACCTCAAACACATTTCTAAATTTTCATATAGGATACTTTTAGAATTATACATTTGTATAAGGAGTATTAGCCATGTATTTGTCGAGTATCAGACTATCCAAGTGTCCATTACGTAACTGATACGAGCAATTATTGGTGCATCCTACTCATCAAAGCATCGCTTCTAAATAACCTCCTTTTGCAAATATTTATCTTTTAGTTATTACTAACATTTCATTTATGTTCAAAACTTCTTGAGATAGACTTACGTCCTTCTAAAAGGATTTGGAGTCTAATCCTTCCTATTCAAAATCTATGTTAGGACATTTACGTTGAAGATCATTCCATTGAAGTTGATCTACGCAATTTTAGTGTCCAAAAACATAAAAACTAAATTTTTTATTTTTATTTTTGTCCATACATCATGTAGATACAAATCGATTTGTTCTAGATAAAGAGTTGGTTACTTTAATGGTGTAGATAGAATGTTCAGAACCTTATGAAAATTTTGTGATAGGATTTTTAAATATTTGGATTATATTCATATTGACAATTTTTACACCTAACGCTGAAGATGAAATCAAAATGCATTTTTGATTTTCATTTAATGCCTGCTTGATGCATGGACAAAAATTTAAGAAAAGTTAGTGGTTTTCATTTTAAGACACTATATTTAACAAAGTGGGTCATAATAATAGATATTTCATCGTCGAAATTCAGTCGGAAGGATCCTTTTGAAAGGACCCAATCCTACCTCAACTTTCTTTTATCTTTCAGCAACATCACATATCGGTTTTTGTGGCATGTGAAATTCTGCTCTATTCAACAATAGTTTAGTTAATAATTTGGCGTTGTATGATTTTAATGACTTGAGCACACTATAGTTTATTGAGGTGTTTGTTTTTTCTAGGGATTTGCTGAGACCAAAAATATTGGAAGCTCAGTTCAAGGTGCAAGGGTTGCTCTCCTGGCACGACGTAGTAGATTGCACCCAGGTACCCGCTATTTAGCTCGAGGGCTGAATGCATGCTCTAGCACAGGCGAGTACCACTTCACAAGAATTCTATTCTTGTACAGGTTTACATTTTAATAACTTCTAGACTAGATTCATCTTTTTTGCTGCAGTTAGATGGGCACTCTGCATACTATCCATGTCAGTTCTTAAAGATACTTTATAGGATGGAATTTAAATTGCAGTTCTATATGTTTGATAATGCACATGATATCTATCCATGATCTACCTAAATACTTAGAGCAATATTTCCATTTAGTTTTTAATAAGGATTATTAAAGCAATTTTTTAATATTGATCATTAAGTTTTAAGGAGAAATTTTTGCTTGTATAATTTGTGTTACGTTGAGATTTGTTTATCTAGTGTGTGGACCATGTGTAGTAACAGTTTTCCACTACTTCACTGCTTAGTGTTCAGTCAAGGTCTTCTTGTTTGCATAAAGTCCACTGGATAAGCTTGAAATTTCCAGATTAGATATAGGTTAGATATACTTGTTTAGCCGCTTTGATATATGGTTAACCATTCGGAAATAAAAAGCCAGCTTTCTCAAGTTGCATGCAGAAAGCGTTTGCTGCAGCTTTTTAGGGACTGTTTGGTTGATGGGAAATGGAGTTGCATGCAGCATTTGCTGCAGCTACAACTCCATTTCCTATATTTGTTTTGCTGCAAAATCTGCACCTTTTGCTGCATAAAAGCTTGCAGCAAATGCTGCGGTAGCATAGGTTTAAGGTTGAAATTTTCTGATTACCATTCTTGTGACAATTGTGTTGTTGAAATTTTAAAGATGCTTTTTATTCACTAATGGCTTTAGATTTTGGTTGTACTTGTTCAAGGACATTCTAAATTGGGGAAATGAGTTATTTTGTCCTCTTGCTCTTTTCACATGTATGTTCAATGAGCCTTGTTTCTGTTGGCAGTAAATTGTATTCCAGTCTTTATTTGTAAGAATTAAAATTATCTATCGAAATTTCCTTAGAGCTTTTTTATTTTTCCCATCTTGATTTAACTTTCCTGGTCATGCTCCCCTGAAGATTGGGGATCTCTTTGTTTGGCCGCATGAATCATCATGCCTTGGAGATGAATTAATTCCCTTTAAGTAGTTTGTCATCTTAGTCATACATATCTTGAATTGAGCACATAAAGAGAATCTTCCTGCAATTATCCAATAACTGCCATGCCTGATACATGTTGTGCACAGTTGCATGTTTGTGATGGAAGTGTTTCTATAACATGTTTCTTTTGACACTACCTATTTGACACTGTCTATTTGACACCATTACTTGACTATTGTTAGCCATCCATTTCTGCTATTTTGTTTCTATTGGCTAACTACTTCACTCATTTGATAAATTTCATATGTTTAAACCTGCCATTTAAATGAATGCCAGTTATTTCTTACAGTGAGTACATTGTAGTTTGCTTTATGGTGATACTCAGTGGCAGACCAAATACTCAGTGGGACCCAGGACAAATTCGTTTGTGGGGTGGGGTGTTTTTTTTTTTTTTTTTTTTGGGGGGGGGGCAATATGTAACAAGCATTTATTAATAACATTTTTTATACTTTTGCTTAAAATATATGAACTATTTTGTTTACATCTTAATTAATTTGAACACTGGAATAAAGAAAATATATTTAGGAAAGAATTTGAAGGTTTTACAGTCATATTAGAACGTAAACTTAACAGTAATTGTGTTTAATAAAGCAATTAGGGGTGTTCTTTGACTTTAGAAGAGGCAGTATTTAGTTTTAAAAAATGTATAATTCAATAATCATCAATACTATATGGTAAAAAAGTTTCAACTTAGTGGGGGGCCATGGCCCCTAGTGGGACCCCATAAATCTGCCCAGGTGATAGTTTCTCGCTCATTTTGTTTAGTTGCACCAGCCTATTTTTAACAAGTGCCTTCTCGTTATGCTTAACATAACTGTGTCATTTATCAAAATCAGTCCATTGATACCTTGCTATACATCACAAGAAAGTTATTGCTTCAGGAGTAATCTCATTTTCTCATTGGCATATTTCCAAAAACAGGGAATGAAGTGGAGTGTGAGCAACTTGTGTGGATTCCCCGGGCAAATGGGCAAAGCATTCCATTTAACTCATATATTTGGCGTCGAGGCACCATACCAATATGGTGGGGAGCAGAGTTAAAATTCTCAGCAGTTGAAGCTGAAATTTATGTTTCAGCTCAGGATCCTTACAAAGGAAGCTTGCAGTATTATCAGAGATTAAGTAGTAGATATGGTGCTCGAGATCCACGTTTAACTGCAGTTGGACAAAAGAAAACGCCTTTGGTGCCAATCATATGTGTAAACTTACTTAGAAATGGAGAGGGAAAGTCGGAAACAATTTTGGTTGAACATTTTAAGGAATCTCTAAAATTTATTAGATCAACTGGGAAACTTTCTAATACATGGATTCAGTTGATCAATTATGATTGGCATGCTACTGTGAAGTCAAAAGGTGAACAACAGACTGTGGAGGGGCTATGGAAACTTGTCAAAGCACCCACGATAGCTATTGGCTTTTGTGAAGGAAATTATTTTCCTTCAGTACAGCATCTCAAGGAATGTAAAGGATTGCTTATTTGTACGGATGATTTTGATGGTGGGTTCTGCCTAAGATCACTTCAAAATGGGGTAATACGTTTCAATTGTGCAGATTCCTTGGACAGAACAAATGCAGCTAGCTATTTTGGTGCTCTCCAAGTTTTTGTAGAACAATGTAGAAGGTTAGGCATAGCTCTTGATAGAGATTCAAGTTTTGGCTTTTCATCAGTAAATAAATATACAGAATTAGGTAATTATGGAGGAAAAACTGGTCCGTTGCCTCCAGGGTGGGAGGAGCGTTCAGATGTTGTAACAGGGAAACCTTTCTATATCGATCACAACACGCGCAAAACGACTTGGGAGCATCCATGCCAGGACAAGCCATGGAAGAGATTTGATATGACATTTGATCAGTTCAAAAGCTCAACTATGTTAGCTCCAGTAAATCAACTGGCTGATCTTTTCCTTTTAGCAGGCGACATCCATGCAACACTCTATACAGGTTCAAAAGCAATGCATAGTCAAATCCTCAATATCTTTAGTGATGATGGTGGTGGCAAGTTCAGCAAATTCTCAGCTGCTCAAAATGTTAAAATCACTTTGCAGAGAAGATATCAGAATGTTCTTGTTGACAGTTCTCGTCAGAAGCAGTTGGAAATGTTCCTTGGAATAAGGCTCTTCAAGCATCTTCCTTCCGTGCCTATTTATCCTTTAAAAGTAAGCTTAAGTAAATATTACTCTTTTCATTTTTGATATGATTGTTTATAAGTTCATAATTCTTCGTGTTTAATATTGTGATTGCCTACTATTTAACTTATGCCAACAATATTCATTTTGATTGCTAAATTAGATAACTTATGATGTGGAACCTGTTTGATAAAGGAAGCTATCTATGAAATATTGCATGATATTTTTAATGAGATTATTTTGTCTATACTTGGACATGTTTTCTCGTGGCATCTCTAATCTTAGTCCTTTTTCTATATGGTATACTGAACGTGGCAAATATAGCACCACAAAGAAAATATGGTGGGTGTTGCGGAAGAAATAAGTAATGATGGTTCATGAGAGTTAAATATTGTTAGGGCTGTAAATAAGGGGTAATTGCAGGTATCAGTGACTCCAACTGTAGTTGATTCACGGTTGCCATCTTTCAGTTCACAGACTTGTACGTAAATGTGGTAGAAGTTGCAGATTAGTTTACTAGGTCAGAACAAGTTTGATAGTAAAGAAAAACCAACAAAGAAGTTTGTTATCTGTTTTATTAGAGATTAATTCTTACATTTTTGTATTGGTTTTATTCAGCTCCCCTTTTTATTTCTGTTTTTGCAAAAAGGAATTTTAAGGAAAACATGGTTCGGTGAATATTGTGATTTAGTTTCTCAGAGATGTAATATAAGTTGTAAGTTATTTCTACCATAAAATTTATTAAATCTAGTTTTCTTATTTGTAAATATATTTTGGTTATTAACTTAGGGTTGGAATAACTGAATAATCTCTTCTTTAACCTGCTACGGAAGAAGCAAAGCATTTATTTTTCTTGTCAAAGTGTCATCTGACTTCATTTCCCATCTTTTTTCCGAATTTATAAATTCTATATTTTTTATACACATTTGTTTAATTTTCTGCAATAGGATTAAAAAATTGCCTTTCTGAAAGTTCCTTTAAAACCCCTGAATCCTTTATCTAAACACTGTACCTTGTACCTTTTGTTTATCTGCACTGAGATTTTCATCCTAAACCCCTTTCAGATTCATGGGAACGGTTCATTCGATGTTAAAAGATGCATGCATAATTATCAATCTCTTTACCATCTAGAGTTCTTGGATCTAATTTATATTACTGGACCATCATTCATCTGGAGTCTAGATTTTGACTTCAAGTTCATCTGTAAGACCTGGATAGAAATAGACCTGAACATAACTACTTTCTTCAGACAAGTTACAATCATCATGAACGTCAGCTTGTGTGGATATATTATTCATGGATTCACAGGATTAGAGTAATATGGTTGCAACTAGGGGCCCTACGATTATTGGTTACTTGTGCAGTTATTAGGAAATTTAATAAGATGATATGCGGTTAGCCAGCTGGTTACTGGTTAGAATACAGGGAGCACCATCAAAAATCAGTTCAGCCAAACTGTGAATATTTGTTTATATGATTGAATTGTGCAGCTCACTGAGGAAAAATAACGAATTCTGCTTTGAATAATCAAATGATTTTAGCCTATCGTAGTCACAATATTGTTATTTTTGACCATATCTGAAACCTATCCATTAGGATAATTTAAGTTTTAATGATATCTAAAACCTAGCACTATCAATTAGTAAACTTGTGTGTCTGGTCGACATAGTGTATTAGTAGTTGATGAAGGATTTAAGCAGGCACACTATTTGACAACCAAACAAAGTTTCACTATAAATAAAGCTTACCATCTGAAAATGAAGAGAACGTTTCCTATAAGAACAATGAAGGTTAACTATCTGCATACACTAACTCCATACAGGGTTAAGCAAACACATAGTTTTACCAATTGGAATGAAGATTTGCTCATAAGACACCATATTTTTACTATTTGTACACATATTACATAAGTCTGAGCAAACATATAGATTTATTAACTAAAAATGATAAGTAATTTCTATTAAACCTTATTTTAGATATCTGTACATTTAGTTTTCTGGTATTCCAGAAATTACTGTGTGATGCCACTGCAGTGAAATTACTGCACTGAATCAAGAACCAAAAACTTTTATGTCATGATGCACGATAAAGCATTATAATTGCTGCAATGGACATCTGATTTGATTCAGATTCTTTATCTGTTTGCTGATGTTCAGTCGTTTCCGCTGTTAAGAACATCATGTGTGAATTAGCGTATAAATGCACGGTTTTGTTCAAGCATGATTACTTAAATTATGCATTATTTTCCATGTCCCATATTCAGTATAATTAGCCGAAAGATTTATTAATGTTGTCAAACTTCTCTTTTGTTTTGCTACAAACAGTTTCTGACATGTCTCAGGTTTAGCTGTCAAACAAACGAATGGAATCTATGGCTGATACTGTTTCAAAAATAAGCGGTCTAAAAACCTACTGCAATTTACAGAACCATTTTTGGTATAAATGGGTCCCACTATCGTACTGAGAGGTCATGGTCTAATAGAGTCGAAGTTAGCTTCAGTGTACTGTGTCTTAGTGCTCCTCGTATGTATGATCTCCAGATGACCCAGTTTCCAGTACTGATTATATAGGTAACATGATATTTAGTTAATTTAATATCAAATTGGCCAGTGTATGCTACTATAGAAATAGCTAAAAGAAATATGTATCTGCCAACCTCATTTAGTTCTGGTTACCTTTGGTTAACTTTAATAATGTTCTATACAGGGACACAAAATAATTAGTCGTAGAAGTTATATATCTAGTTGAAAAGTCATATAGCGAACTTTCAACTGATGATTATGAGCCAAGTGTTTGTCCTTTTTATGTACAAAAGGTAATTGTATTGTTGAAAGTATTAGCCAATTCATTCTCTTAGTTAGAGCTAAAGTTTAACACACCTTTCTTTTTCCTTCCTGTTTTAGTGTTTTTTTTTTATTGCTCCACATGGATGATAACAATATCTGACCAAGTAATGTGTAGATCTTTAATGAACAAAATTAGACCTTTTTCAGCAGGATGACTCTGTAACATCCTAGAGTTGTTTTTTGCTCTTCCTCATACTATGGAAATGCTAAGGTGCACATGAAAGATTCTTCCTTTGTGGGAGGAAATATGATTGATAATACGCAGAAGGGTGGATGCTCTTTGCAGATATAAAATAAACTTGATTGGACAAGTATACATTACTATGGGTTGCACTATATTGGAAATTATAGAGGTTGTTGTGTAGTGAAAATGAAATCAGTCATCACATGCAACTGAATTATGAGGAGCCTGAGGAACATCTAAAATGATAGGTCCCTGAAGGAGCCATTGAAAACCTTTACAGGGCAATGCATGTCCAAAGATCCGGACCTAAAAGCAAGCTTACATGAATGCAATTTAAGGACAATTCATCCTATATGCACACAAGTGAAACATATATACGTCAAACCTTACAATATAGGCTGAAATTCATCTTCTGAACATGTGAAATCAAGTCATTTACACAATCATGCTTCACCTAGAATGAAACCTCTCTAACCCCTACACAACCCCATCCCCCAACCCCCCTCTCTCTTGCTCTCTTTCTTTTTGGACAGTAAGGACGTAGCCTGATTATTATATAAATTAAATTCTGCTATTGACATTACTAGGAATCGAAGCTGGAACCATCCTCTTTGGAGCATTAGAGTGATTCCTGCAGAGCTAATCCGCTTTTGCTGAGGTTGACAGTTCAGTCCAGTGTCACAATAGCGGATGTGGATCGATGTTCGTGGTTGGAAAGAATTTTGTTGAATATGCGTTTTGCATGGCCTAATAGCTGCAAGTTGATTAATTTATCAAAACAATATGGTTATGGATCTAACAAACAGATAGTTGTGCATAAATCAATGTTCAATATCTAGGAATTCAAAGATAGGTCCAGTCGAAAGGGTTTTAACATGTGTAAACTGAGGCTTTGTGTGGAAAGCTTCTATTTCCCTTTGGTGGGATTAGGCGGACAAAGGAATGATCTACCCTTTGGTGGGATTAGGCGGATAAAGGAATGATCTAGTCTTCATATATTCTGGTCATCAATGTTCAACACATAGTTTAGTTGGTAATGAAGAGGTTTTATTTGGGGGTGTTCTTTTTGTCTTTGATAGGTTCGCACAAGAAGCATATTTTATAGAAGCTACATTAACTTACCTAAATTGAGATGGTAATCAGGTTCGTATGAACTAAATTAGTGTTAAATTTTGACTTCATAGTTTTTCAAAAGTTCAGTGAATGGGACGATGGAAGGAATTGTTGGTGGAAGTGTTTGATAACTTGAATGAGGAGAACTCCAGGAAGTAAGAATGTAGTAGACGATCATGCCATTCTAATGTGGAGATTAGAAAGGAAAACAAGGAGATAAGAAATCATTAAATCTGTAAGGAATATAAGAAGATGAGGGTCAAAAGGACAACTCTTTTCTATGACCTACTTCTATTCACAATCTTGTCTGGTTGCTCTGAAGTTGCTGCAATAGATGGAAACCGGTGGCTATCCAGATAAAAATGCTCTCGCAGGGCCAAAACTGTCATATACAGACAGTACAGCTTATGGTATCTTTATCTTCTTAAAGAACTCTATCCTTATCCCGTAGAATTGCTATTTTTTTGTTTTAAAGATTGAAATGCTATATCTGTATTGGCATAATGATTTAAGATAATCTTGTCTCTTGTGTAAGAGCATAATGTGAGAACTTGCACAAGTGAAGGAGTCTGTAAATGCATTTCTTTTATAGTGACATGGATGACTAGTAAACTCTAAAACTCTTGAATGATCATAAAGAAAGTAAGGAGGTGGAGATCATGATTAAAAATTTAAAAAAAAATTACGGAATTACTGTTGTTTTGTTGACAGCTCACTTTAATTTTTCGGGTTGGTGGCACATTTATAGTAAATCTGATATATAAATGAGAATAATGAAGATGAGCTGAGAACTCATGTAAGTTTTCTATGCTGGTAGCCTATTAGCTTCAGTATTTTTTTTCCAAATTTTTTTCTACTATCTCAATTCTCTAGGATTATTAATGTCTAATTTCTGGAGTTCTAGTTTTGTTCCATCAAGTAGACACAAAATTAATGGTTCTCAGTTACATCATATATCTACTTGATGGAAGGGCAAACAAACTTCATATCCAATAAATTTGATGCTTAAAAAGATAAGCAGGTAGAGATCATGATCCAAAATTTTCTAAAAGATAATGGAATTACTTTTTCGCTGACAACGCATATAAATTTCTTCCATTGGCAGCATATTTACAGTAATCCCATACACACACACAAAGCCTACTCCAAAGCTCCGTCATTGCACTTGTTTTTTCAACTTCCTTAAGGATTATATCCTCAACCCCTTGGGTTCATTCATATTTAATATCTTAGTTTTAGTTTGATTTGTCCACTCATCAAGGGCATACAAACTGTTCTATTTACAGAAGATTTTTTAATTTTAATTTTAATTTTTGGTCCAATAACCTCCAAAAGTGATGTAGATTAAGATGAATGGTTTGGGTCACCCACTTGGATGGTCGCAAATGATGTTTTGAGTGGTTGGTTGAACATTTCCTATGCGACATGCTCATATCCCATAATTCATATATACACACATACACACACATGCATACACACATAGAGATTACTGTAAGCTGCCTGTTAGGTGAGTTACGTGAGCTAGCGGAAATTGTAATAATCCTATTAATATTTTCTAAATTAATTTTTTGGATGATGATCTCTCTAACTCTAGCTTTTTAGAATTAAATTTCATGAATTGTGGAGTTCATTTGCCATTCAATCAAGTGGATACAGGATATTGTATTCACCGAAAATTGTTAATTCTATGTTTAAGTGATAGAAGGCCAAATCAATACTAAAACCCAAGAAATTGGGTATGAGTGAACCCTAGTGGGTTTATACATAATAAAAAAATTTGAAACGAACATATAGGAAATAGTAGAAATGTAAAACAGTTTAGGTAACTTACACGAGTTATCGGCTCATTTCCATTATTCACATACACACATGAGAATAGTGAAAATGAATTGTCGCCTCATGAAAGTTATCAGAGTTAGCGATAAAAAGTGATCCTATTATTTTTTTTGAATTATAACCTCTTCTTCCTGGGGTTCACCTACACCTAATTTTTTGGATTTTAGTTTTGATTTGGGTTTCTATCAAGTTGACACAAATTAATGGTTTTCAATGAATGCAATATCTTGTATCCACTCGATGGAAGGACAAATGAACTTCAAAATTTATAAAAATTGATCATCAAGAAGCTATGGAGGTGGAGAGTATAATCCCAAAAATTTTTTAAAAAATTATGTAATAACTATTTTTTTTGCCACTAGCTTACATAAATTTCTTGAGGTGGCGGCATATTTATACCAAACCTAGACATACGTTTATTATGTATAGAAAGAGAGAAACCAGCTTTCTCGGGACACCTTGGGGATTGGGGTTTGCCTTAACTTTTCCTATCTCGGGTAATCCCGGATTCAAACCCTTGGTGGCATGAGAGAGAAGCATCTCAAGACTTCCTACTAACCACCAGGGCAACATGTGGGGGTTATGTTTTACATTCACACATTAACACACACACACACACTTCTTGATGGGGAGTGTCCTATCTTAACGGTATATCTAGCTTCCTCTTTTTGTTAGCTTGTATATTCAGTTTCATGATGGAAAGCCTGAAACTGCTTGCTTCATGTTCAACTGTGGCACCTTACAACTCTTGAAGCAAGCCGATCTTTTTGGGGGGATTGCTCAAGGTTTCAGTGATATCCTTGTTTATCTTGTATGTCAAAGCATTAAACATAAATCGTATTCTCATTTGGGTACCGAGTAGCTTTATTAGTTATATTCTATATAGCAATTTCTACTGAAGGAGATTCAAGTGCAAAGTTGGGGACTTCTAGGTAATTGCTTATTGGTTTAGTGAAGCTTTATAGGACCGAACATATGGAGACAATGAAAGGAGGAGAGGTGAAAAGAGAGATTTTTGACGCATCGCATTGCCACATAAACGATCCGCTGGACAGGATGAGTAACCTTTCTCTGAAAAGAAATCTTGAAAAGTCATATAACTAAGTCCAACTATTACTCCTCGCGCACTAAGAATTTACCGACTTAGTACATTTGTCATGAAGCTGACTGGTCTTGACCTCTTAATGGAGACCACCCCATCTAATTCCCATTATAATTTTGTGAACCTAGACGTATTTTGAAGGAGATCAAACTGAATAAGTTCAGATGGTGGAGTCCATTGCCTGCAATATAATGCCTTTTAACTAGAGCCATCTGACCGTACAGATGATTGTTACACTCTTTTATACCCTGGTGTGGCTCTTAAAAAATTTCTGAGAAATAGCTTCCACTACCTCTATGTTGGAGACCAAAACAATTGCAATTTTTTAAAATTAGGTCATTTCTTTCCTTGTTCACTTAGATTTGAAATTGTCATGAATGTTCCAAGTCATTCAATGGAAGTGTCAAGTAATAAAAATAAAAAAAATTAAATAACAATTGAAAAATGAGTTTTTATGTGTGATTCATGTTAAACCTCTCATGTTGAAAGTGAAAACAATATTGGTTTCCATAATTTTATTTTGTCTAGGGGCTAAAACCACCAGTTTCCAATATGAGATATTTAGTGTTCCATTTATAATTTATCTCGTTTTTGTTTCTAGAGAAAGTGTATGTAAGCATGTTCATTAGCTTTGAATTATTTTCATATCTTGGTATGGGTGCCAAATTCCTAATCATTACCATGTTCTATGAAAGTGATGAGCTCACTACATGGTATTGTTGTTGATGACTTATCTTGAATTATCCACCTGATGTAGCTTGCATTTCAGTGCTGTATACCTGTTTATTTGACATAATTTGTACCGGATAATAATTTTAAAGACTCCCTTAGAATAGTTTGGCTTCTGCAGTTGTCTTCGTGATTTTGTAACTTATTTTAGTTAGTTGCTTTCAGGTGCTGTCACGACCATCAGGATGCTTCCTCAAACCTATTCCGAGTATGTCACCGGTTAAAGATGGTGGCTCTAACCTTCTCAGTTTCAAGCGGAAGGAACTGATATGGGTATATTTAACATTTACACCTCAACAATCTCTATTGTTGGAGATTTTCGAGAAGTTAGCTAGGTTCTCAATTATCTTAATATTTGTTCTCCATGGAGATCTAGTTGTGAGTTTGAGTATAGTTCTTTTTAACAGGTCTGCCCACCAGCCGCAGATGTTATTGAACTGTTTATTTATCTTGGAGAACCTTGCCATGTCTCTCAGCTTCTTCTCACAGTTTCACATGGTGCGGAAGATTCAACATATCCAGCAACTGTTGATGTTAGAACTGGATGCAATTTAGATGGGCTCAAACTTGTCCTTGAGGTTTGTATGTACTTTTTCTTTCTGCTTTTGACTTTAAAATTTTAACTATCGGATAACAAAAATCAATTATTTTTTCCTATATCTGAACCATCATCTATCATCTCTGTGCTGTATGATCGAAGGAGGTTTGATTTTCTATCTGAGCAGATACCTGAATCCGCTCTGGCGAGAGATGCATTACTATTTATGTTGGACATTGGTTTTGAATTCCTAGTTATTGTACCCATTAGTTAATTTACTTAATAAGTAATGAGATATGACTTGTGTCAAAATAATAAGCTATCTTAGACAACTTTCACCTATCTCCTTCAATTCTTCTCCTCTCACTTTTGGTTTTTATATGGCCCCTGTTTTGTTCCTTATGCTGTGGTTCTTCTGTTTCTTAAGCTCCATAAGGACTTGAGCTCTGTTCTCCTTGGGTCTTTTCTTTATTTTGCATATCCTATAGGGAGCTTAGTGCAGTTTCTGAGCTGTTATTTTGTTTCTTTTTAAATTGTATTTGTGTGAATGTTAAACCAATTTTTTCATAGCCTGTTTTTTCATCATTGGAAAACCAGAAATTTTGTCAGTCTGTTGGAGAATGATATCCGTGCAGGAGTTCTACAAATGATAAGAGGTTCTATCTGTAAGGTCCACACCTGGTCTTTAGAATTTACTGTTCCTCACTTGACAAGGTAGTTACATCGAGATACAGGCCAATCTCTGCTTTCCTTGCTTGCCTTTCTGAACTGTAACTTCTCTTGCCCCCTCCACTCTTTTCTTCTTCCTATATTTGCTTCCCAACCCCCCGCCACCACCTCCCAAGAAAAATAAAAGTCAATCCTATATGGCAAAAGGACTTTTTAGGTAAAATGTAGTTTCTCATGTAAAATGTTTCTGTGTGCAACATTGAATTCAGTCTGTTCCTAATGTCAAACACATACACACGCACACACACATACAACACACACTTCTAGCCAAGTGACTAATTAATTTGATGTTAATCTCTGCTCTCTCTTACCTATAACTTTTTTTTTTTTTTTTTTTTTTTTGTTTGAAATTACAAGTCTTGTTGCATTATGTAACATAACTTTGTTTAGTGTGGTTAACCATACTAATTTTTATGGCTACAGGGTGCTTGTATACCTCAGTGTTCAAATGGAACAAACCTAGGGATTCCCTTAACAGGTCGAATTGATCCAGAAGATATAGCTGTCACAGGTAACAGTGCACGCTTACATACGCAAGAAAGCTCCTACCTACCTTTACTATACAACTTTGAAGAATTAGAGGGAGAGTTGAACTTTCTTACTCGTGTTGTGGCACTTACTTTTTATCCTTCTGTTCCTGGAGGAACTCCTTTGACTCTTGGTGAGGTACACATCTAGCACTGTACTTTATAAACTTTATAAATTCAGTGTTGGTAGGTTGGAGTTTTATTGCTTTTAACCATTTGATATGCTTCTAGTCTTATGGTTATATGGAATATAATTTCTTCTACATAATTTTTTTTTTCTACTTTTCAAAATTTAGTAGAAGAAAAGATCATTATTATTTCTCTTTCCTTTTACTTGTTGGCTAAAATTGCACCGTTCCAATGACAAGCCTATACCTCAACTTTTGGTCGGCTTCTTTCTTCATGCCAATTGCAACCTTTATTTTTAAATATTGGTTTTTGTTGTTATTAGCATGACTTTCTTAAATCTGGATATGTGGGTTGTCTGCAAATAATTGATTTTGAAGTTGTATAATAGTGTTCTAATATAAACAATTATTCAAACTTATAGACAGAGTGTTCTTAAATTTTGTGCCTAGCCACCTAGGTGCTGTGACAAGCAATGGCTCAGTGAACGTATAATTAATTTCTGGCTTGAATGGTCACCCACAAGACATACCATGGCCATATCTATTTTGAGCTAATCCATGTTGGACCTGTATTTGGATGGTAATTCTTTGTATTCATATCCATTTCATATGTATTTAGAAATTTGTGTATTGTCGTGTTGTGTCCTTGCCCTTCTGTTCTTGTCCATGCATCTGTGTCCATGCATCTTAGATCTCCTTACTTCTATTATTTCTCTCAGGTTTCTGTTTATAATCCTAACAAGTTTCTTATTTCTTTCTTTGAGGGAAACGACATTGTATTTAAAACTGGGTTGAGCATATCTTGGCATCTACAATACCCAAGTATCCTAACAGGGGCACTCGTACTCTTCTGTGTAGATGGAGAGTTTTCTTCTGGTGCAGATACTAGTTTACTGCATGCTTACAGCCATTTCCTCTATTAATGCCTCAACAGCCATCTACCATCTGCTGAGCTATGTGAACTCCCACTATCCCATCCTACTTTTCTTTCCATTCTTGCTCTCTTCCTTGTTTTTATTCTCTTCCTCCATGAATTATATATCCTCCTGTTTGTTTCTTCTCTTCTCCTTTATTCATCCTACACACGTTTGCACAAACACAAGTAGACCTAAAAAGAGAAATAAAGAACAAGAATTGGATGAAGAAGTAAGAAAGATAAATGCAGAAGGTGAATATCCTTTTGATGAATTTTTTCTCTTGTAGGAGTATGTCGAGCAACGAATACAAATGAATTATTGCATTGGAACAAGTATATTTTTCCTTGTTAAAAGTATTTATAGAGGAATGTGAGGCAATACCCTGAAACAGTTAGGCAAGTTCTGGTCCAGTTTTGCATGTTGAGGTAGGTAAGTAATTTTCAAACTGAATTGGGGGTTATCTAAAACATGCTTTTTTACTTTTAGGTCAGAAGGCATGAAGAATATTTCTCGAGAATAATCTCTCTCATTGGGTCACTTTTTATGTTCAATAAATAATACCCTTTCAATTCACTAAAAGTATACATTCGAATACTTAGAGGCAAACTTCATTCTTACTGTCCTGGTTCCAGCTTTCAGGAGGTTAGTTTTCTACTTCGAAAGTTGGTTCCCTCTTAAACAGACTCTGTTAATAATTTTTTTTTGTTTGGTATGTAATAGAAAGTCACAAGTCATAATCATTCCCCATGCGCACATGAAAAAGGGAAAAGTAACAAAACCCACCCTCCACTCTCACACAAAAAAGGGAAACATAACCCAACCCAAATCCATCTTGAAACATTCACTATGGCATGGTACTGCAGAAGAAAGAGTGACGGGAGAGACTGTAGATTTAAAAAAAAAAAATTGAGGGAGGGAACATCCCTTTGGCTTGAAGATTAAGAGTCTGATGGGCAGCTTGATGGGAAACACCTGCTGTTGCTCTTGCTGTTATCCTTCTCTCCCAAATTGAGCAAGGGCTTTGTTGGGGAAGTGGAATGCAGGTTTAAATGGGTAGCCTTGTCATGTTTTAGGCTTAAATTCCAAACACAACTTTTAATAGTTAAATTAAATGTGTGCTAATAAAAGCCAAGAATTTGCTCAAGGAAGATTATTCTATTTTGCTCTTTTATTTGCATATATGCCTCTTCCATTTTTGCCATTTTGGCATACGTACTCTTTAAAAATTCAATTAGTAAGAATTTTTGCATATACTTCCGAAGTATGTAGTTTTCTCAAGTTTTCCATCTAGAATAGAATATTTATTTTGCAACTATTTTAAATTAAACGTCTATATAATAGCCTATAAGAAATCAACAGAAATAATGCACTATTAGTAAATCCTAGTAAATGAAAGTATTAAAATAAAAAAAATAAATTCTTCATAATAATCGAATGATAATAAATAAGGCCTCTAAATATTTATTATGCTGAAAATATAAACTTAAAATTTTTCTAGAAATAACAAAAAATTAATATTACATTACTACTGAGCAAATATTTTCACTTAAAATATCTAAAATTCAAACAATTTAAGGTAACGTAATTAAAATTCAAATTATGATCAAATCCTTCAAATATTTAACAATATAATAATAAATAGAATTTCATGTATAAGTTGATGATTAGAATATACAAACTAACTAGTCATTAGTAATAAATTAAAATAGAGTTTTGTGGACAGCACTCTGCAGAGTAGTACATGCATGGTAATATGGTATAAAGTTTATAAACCTAGGATTAAAAAAAATCATTTAAATTGCATCAATCTTCAACACTTATACAAAATTCGTGAAAATGCCATAAAGTTATTGATGGTTAAAAGCATATAATATGAAATATTTTATGAGAACAATTTATGTATTACAATTTGTCATATTTATATTATTGCTGCATCTGTAGCAAGATTGAAATAATTTTCACCGAAACTTCAGATTTCAGACGTCATCAGATAAATTTTTTTGACAACTAGCTTATAATATGTTTATTATTAAGTTAATGTTTTATCATTGACGAAATTTAGCAACTGTGAATCTCTTCACTTAAATTGTGTGTTACAAAATCTTAGGTGTTCTGATACCTGTATCACGACCAAGTCTAAAAAAGTTCTATTTGTTTATTGACCCTCTTTACTACTGAAGCATCAACATTTTACTCGTTCTGGATTTCATTTCTTAAGTGTTAATGGTTATATTTGATGTTGTTTTGAAGATTGAAGTACTTGGGGTATCTCTTCCTTGGACGGGCATGTTTACTATGAACAATGTTGGCTCAAAATTTATCGATCAGTTGAAAGAAACACCTGAGCAAAGTAAATCATTTCTTTTTAGTTCAGATATGAGAAATTCTGAAAGGCCTTTGCCACAGGCCTCATGTCCTACTTCTGATCATGAAGCATTTTCATCTAAGGGAAACATTGTTGAGTCAGCTAAACCAAGTGCTGTCAGCCATGGAATAGACCTACTCACTGGTGACCTTTTGTTTTCACATTCCACATCTCACCCAGTTAGTTCAAGTGTTAAAGATGGTGCTTTGCAAAGTGGTGGCAGCGTTATTGATTTCTTTGACAACTCTGGTACCGATTGTCTGTTTCAAGGTGATGCTAACTCCACTGATGAGTCACAAGATGACAATGGAGACAACCAGAGCAGGGTTCAAAGCTATATACATATTTACAACTCCTTAACTTCTAATAAGGTAAGACTGCAATTTTCTGTTTCATTTTGCATGGAGAAAATGAAATAAGCTATATTTACTCTATATTGTCTCGCCAAAGCTGCTTTCAGCTAACTTCATCCTAAACATATTAGTTTATGTGTTCATTATTTTATTGGAAGAATGTTGGTTGATAATAATTAATAAATAATTATTATCCAAAATGCTCCTAAAACAGTCTTCATTAACGTAATACTCAAAATTAAATATCTCCCTTATTTTGTTCTTTTTGCTTGTGGCTTTGAATTCTAGCACAGTTACATTACTTGATGAACTTGCCCGGCAATGCACTTAGTGATTGTTGTTCCTGGGATGATTTGTTAGTTCGAAGCAAGAGATGCTCTTTCTGGCACTGCTTTTATCTACTAAAATCTTCATTATATATATATATATATATATATATATATATATATATATATATATATATATATATATATATATATATATATATATATATATATATATATATATATATTCTTTTGCAATACTTTCAT
This sequence comes from Dracaena cambodiana, assembly GCA_036321105.1. Classification (NCBI taxonomy): domain Eukaryota; kingdom Viridiplantae; phylum Streptophyta; class Magnoliopsida; order Asparagales; family Asparagaceae; genus Dracaena; species Dracaena cambodiana. The sequence goes on from JAYEPQ010000013.1 coordinate 331,992, forward strand.
TTGATCTCTGATTATCTCGCTTATATATTTGCTAGTTTTGCACTTATGGTAATACAACATACTTGCCACCAATATTAGATATGAACGTACGGTGCAATTTGACTTCAAATCATTGATTTCAATCCAGGAGCCTTTAAATGCTATACTTTCGTCATGCAGCTTGAATGTAATGAAATTTGAATCTGAAGGCACATAGGAACAAGGAAAAGGATATCTTAATATACAGAGTAGGAAAGGAAGGAAGGAGTCATGTGTGATGGTCATTACTTCTAAAGCCACAAGGGAGATTGTGTCGCTGGCTAAATAAACTAATCGGTAGTTTGGGCACTTAAAAGATAATAGAACTAGTTAAAGCTCCTTTCCAATTTTTTTAAAACCAAGCATGAAAACTCCTCTTACTGTTCTTGGGACTCTTGGGCTATTTTGGGTTGATTGAAATTGAGGAAAGAAAAAGAAGTTGAAAAAGAAAATGGTATTCTCTTTGTTGTATGGTTCAAAGAGAAACTAAAAAGAAAACATAAAAAGAAAAATAATGAATTAAAACTTAAGAAAAAAACTTTGTTCCAAACTCTCTCTACTCGCCAACCATAATCTCATGTGTTACTAACACCAAATAAAAATTTCTCTCATTTTTTCTAGGGTAGAGGAAAGAAAAGTAGAAGGAAAATTATGAGTCATATTTTCTCTTACTTTTCTCCACTTTCTTTTCTTTTAAATTTTCTATCTAACCAATCAATAGAAAATATTCTCTTTCTTAGTTTCTTTTCTTTTCCTTTATTTCCCTCTAACCAAACATAGCCTTAGTTGCATGCTAAAACCTGTTAGAGCATGACATTACCTCATTATGGTAGCTTATTTGTTTTATTATTAATACTCAGGGCTATATCCCTTGTTTCAGCACTTACAAATTGCTCAATTCATAACCATGTGGAGGTCGAGGGTTGGTATCCTTGCAAATGCTAGCTCATCAAGACAAACAGATGCCATTGAGCGTAGAACTTGATTAACTTTTAGGTAATACATTGGAAAGTTCCTCGGTTATTTTCTTATTAAAAAAGGTCTCAAATTGGTAGACCCATACTTTTGCATATTTTTTTACATTTTAGCTGTATATTAGATTCATAGAATGATCAATTTGCCCTTAGCCTCTGTTTTAGCTCCTCTTCTCTTCTGCCCCTTTTCCTTCTTCTCCGATCTCCTTCTCATCCACTTCCCCCTTGACAGCTTTCCCTTGACACATCCATTAAGATTTGCATTGGTTAAGATGAAAAACTCAACATTTTCTTTTGCCAATTTGGTGCAGTATGGAAGAGATATTTGGGTTTTTTGATGGGGGTTTGGGGAAATGGCAGAGAGTTATAAATTTATAGGAAAATAACTCAAGATTTATTTGGGCCTAAGTAGCCAGGTGATCGTCCATCCACTTTCAACAAATTCGCGAGGTGAGATTTAGAGATTGATTCAGAAACCCCCCTTAGTGTTCTCTCACCCATTTTCAATGAATCTACAGAGATAAAAGGTTTTTTTAATCAATATTTTATTTTATTCCATTCATGAGCTCACACAAATTTATGTAAAACAGAAATATTGTGACAATACGTCTAAAACAAAGTCACTGAAAACCAAGGGTTACTATAACCCAGGAGTGTAAATAAATCAACTAATCTCTAATTACTCGTGCTATTTAATGTCCTCGTCAATTCTACCCGTTTGAATGCATTCATATTCACTGAATGGGAAGATAGTCGTTAAGCATCTTTAGGTCGAACTGATTAATATTCTTGCCTAAATATCTTAATCTGGCTATGTTGGTAGTCGTGGAACTTATACTTATGAATTATGTATAAACCAAGGTGGTGGTAGTGGGGAAATTCTATTTGCACACAGCATTTTATTCTGAACGCACGGTTTTGAAACTTATAAATAATTACAAGTTCGCATTATTTTTTTCAACTAAGTTACCCTTCTTAAAATTTGGAACTATGACTCATCATTTTCCTCTTCTATTTTCTCTCTAAAATCCTAAATAATTTTTTTGGTATTTAATAAAAACACATCTCCTACAAAATCATCGATTTGATTTCTTTACCCCTTAAAATTTTTTACATTAACGTTTCTGAAAAGATTAGAAGAATTTAAATTCTCCGATTTCACCATGAAAAGTGAAATTTAGGTTTGGAGTTTGAGTTTGAGTCTTCTTATGCAAATGGAAAATTTCAACATGCAATTGTGTCAGAGGACAAATCTAACATACGATTTGAATTTTTTTTAGGTTTTATACGTATTTGTTTGAAATTTATCTTTAATTAGCTTTTTTTTTTTGTGGGGGAGACTTCGTTTGCTGGTTAGGTATTAATACCCAATCAGAACGTTTCTTGGTTGGTTATTAATACCCGATCAAAATATTTTTTGCTCTTAAATTAACATCTGACTCAAACAAAAATGGATAAAAATGGGATCGGACGGGGTGAGGAGTTAGAGAAAAGGAAGAGAGGTATTTTTAGAAGAAATTTTAGGCGCAGATAGTAAAATGGTAGTATTTAAAAATAGGAGTTTGGTGTAAAGAGTAATCAGGGTGCCAAGAGTAAAATGACATGCGCAAATAGAATTTCCCGATAGTGGATCTGACCTTGGTGATTGATCTATTACAGCCTATAATACATCTAGAATGACATGTTGAAAAAGGTTGAAGGCTTACTATAGACACTTATAGCAACCGAAGATGTGACATGCGATGACTGATCATGATGCTGGTATTCTTGGATGGATTCCATTGTACTTTGCACCTTGATCTTCTAGAGATATGCTTGTTGTGGCAAAAAAAATTGAAATGGGTCATGGATATTAGGTGGTTTTATGAATAATGGAAACCTCACAACTGGCGGAGAAGATAATATTGTCGTAACTAGTTTAGTTGAAAGATATTATATGGAATTCAGAATGAACTTTTGGCTCAGACCCATCAAGAGTTTATGTTCATGGCTTAGGTAGTATTTTTTTATGGGGACGCTCAACATGAATTTTAGGCACTTATGTCGAGCTCGCCTTTGGATTTTGTCTCATTGTCTATCTTCAGCTTTGCTTTCAATTCCTTCTCTTCAATTTTTGTCTTAGGTTTGAGATTTGGCTTTTGTTTAATCTTGACCTCTGGTGATGGAGAAAGAGGAGATTTTTAAAGATAATCTAGAATTGTATGAAGGTGTTGAACATACGAAGTACAAGGATGAGCTTGCAAATATTACCATAATTGACATAATCTATGATTGTTTTCTAATCAAGCATCAACTTCTCCAACCAATTTAAGATGGGCATAGCGGCACTTTTTCTCACTTGTTAGAGAAAATTAACTAATAAAATCTTTTAGATGGCTCTCTAATATTGATCATCATAATGATGCTTGAAACCCCTAAAATTCATAACAGAATCATACATATCACGTTCTACTTGCTTTAGATCACCAACGTTGTAGATATATCGACCATTGAAGTAAAATCACTAGAATTAACTCTAATTCAAAACTCAAAAGCTCACAAAATCCTTGGAATTGGATTAGCTTGAATCAAACCCAAATCGGGCTTGAAATGGCACCAAATTACTCAGTAACTCTTAATGGGTCTAAACTATGTTAGTGGGTCGGGTTTACGGTATGTACACTCATATTAAAAACTGAATTCGATCAGGTCAAGTTAGAATTTGATTAGGTTAGGTTTGAAATCCAAAAGCTTCGAATATGCTTGAATGCAGTTCGAGTTGGAATCCATCTCAAACTATAATTGTTTTGGATTTGAATTGGATCCAAATTAAATTGGATCTGAGTTGACTCTTAGCCCCAATCGATTCCTTCATTCATGGAAGGAGAAGAGGACGGCGGAAAACGGAGGCAACAAATGCAAGCTCGGTACGACTGTTAAGAATGAATAAAGAGCGGCTGCAATGTTCGATGCTGAAGAGGTGGTGATAGCGTTCGTCAAGAAGACGTTGGCGTCAGTTGGTGAGGATTTTTGAAACTTGCAGAAGCGACATACAATGGTAGAGAGGCAGATACCGGTGGTTAACAACAAGGAGAGGGTCAGAGGATGGCCAATGGCGACGACTATTTTCAGGAAGGTGGCAAATGAGAAACGTTGGAGGGGGTGCTTGGTGAAGCTTCGGCGAACTCTTCAGTGATAATTGTTTTCCTGAAGTTTTCTTTGATATTGAAGATGATGGAGAGATCAATAGTGATGTTAATCATAAAATTCAAACTGACTAGTTGAAATGGAGAATTATAACGAGAGTTTTATGCAACCGTAATATTCCATTAAGATAAAATGAAAAGTTTTATAAGCCTTTTATTAGGCCAATTTTGTATATTGTGCAGAGTGCTGGGTTATAAAAAAATATCATTCATATAAGATAAATATAGCAAAAATGTGCATGCTTCGTCATATGTGTGGTAATAGTAAGTGAGATAAAGTGAGAAATGAGTATATTCTTATTAAGGTAAACGTAGCCCATATGAAGAGAAGTAAGAAAATCATCTATTATGGTATGGTTATGCATGTCATAAACCTAAGATGCATTAGTTTGGCAAGTGAAACTTATTAATATAGGGCAAGTTAAAACAGGGATAGGACAATCGATGAAAACATGGATGGTGGTGATACAAAAAAATATGGATGTTAAATATTTAAATGAAGATATATCGCTCAATAGGAATGTGTGTAGAAGGATCATCCATGTGATGGATCCAGCTTGATTCTCTTTTTGGTTCATATAACCTATCCCATGTACTTGGGATAAAAGATTTTATTGTTGTTGTTGTTGTTGAAGATGAGGACAACTTTATTATTGTTGACCGATGAGTTTTGATATTTTTTTGGTTTCTTTTTGAATCTTTCCTTGTTTTTTAACCTTCTCTCTTCTTTTGTTCTTTTCCTTTTCATTATTTTTTTTCTTTTTTACTATTTTTTCTCAAACTAAAATGAAAATTGAAGAGAAAGAAGATAGGAGAAGATGCTGATGGAGCTGGAAAATTGGGGAAACCAGGTTTTAAATATTTTTTTGAAAACTTAAAATCAAAACAAAATGTAGAACATGAAAAAAGAAAATGGAGAAGATGGAGGGAGAACAAGGTGGTGGTTTTAGGATTTGATAAGTAAAATGGACAAAACTCAATATTCTTTAGCTCTCTATAGCTTTGTTACCAATTTGACGTAATACGAAAGGAAAATTAGGGGTTTTTGGTGGGTATTTGTGGGAAATAGGAATAAACTAAAATTTTATAGGAAAATAATAAAACTAAATTAATCGAAAATAACTAAACATTGTTTCGGGCCTCTGTTTCCGTCGATGATTGTTCACCCATCTTAATAATCCACGAGGGGAGATTTATGAAATAATTACCAGATCTTTCACTCACTTTCAACAAATTCATAAAAAGAGATTTGCTTTTATTTAGCATATCAACATGTTAAAGGCAAAAGGTTGTTTAATCAGTATTTTATTTCATTTCATTTATGATTTTATATTTGTCTATTTAAAACAAAAATAATGTTCATAATACATGTAAAACTGAGTCACTAAAAACCCAAGAGTTGCTAAAACCAAACCAAGCTCTAAATAAACCAATTAACCCTAGTTACTTATAGCCAAGGCTTTAAATATCAAGTATAGCGTATATATTGGATTAGAAAATTTTATACCGTTTATCATTATCAGAGAAATATCGAGGATATTTTTCAAATATCGGATGTCAATATCGAAATGTAAATATAAATGCATATATCCTAGAAAATAAATATGAATAAGGTAATTCATGCATACATCATTAAAAAACTACATAACGTATCATATTATATATATATATATATATATATATATATATATATATATAAAGTTTAGGATATACTTAACTCAACTTGGCATCATATTTTGATTTTGGTGTCACATTGGAAGAAAAAGTAATTTTTCTATAAAGTTATGACTATGATTTCAAAATGATACTAAAAACATCTTACTTTTTTCCATAACATAAAAAAATTAAAGCAAAAAATTAAAACAAAAGAAAAAGAGCGACTACTATTTTGTGTCCGAAATAGCGACCATAATGTCAAGTCCAAACTGATATTGTACCACTATTTTTCTAAAAATGCTAAGGACTATGAAATTGCTTATGTCACTGTGTTTTGTGTTCTAAAACACAATATCGGCTGCAATATCGATATTTAAAACGCTGCTCCTAACTATTTATTGTCCTCATCACAATGTCTCTTGGGTTCTCTTCTCTCATTGATTATCCTAATCATACTCTCGACTTCTCACCTCCACTTTCTCGACCCGGTGTCGGCAAAAATCTCTCTTTCTTTAAACATTCTTGAATTGATGAACAATATGGGAGAAGTATTTTAGAAAAATAATCTTTTCTTAACATAATAGAGAATTCTTTATGTTGTCCGTTCAATTCATGATTCCATTTTCCTTAATGATTTTGTTATTTATATATTTATTGTTTTAGAAATTTTGAGGTATTTAATTTTGTGAACTGTATTTAGGTATGTAGTATAATATATTTACGATTTACTAGAATTTGTTATATAAACCCAAGGATTCTGGCTTGAAATTTCAAATCTTAGTTAAAACGTCTAACACCTAGTTCTTGTCAGCATTGAGATTGAGATCTCCTCAACTCTGCCGCAATGTCCTCATCCTTGAATCTTCATGAGTATTGAGGTTGGGTTCTATTTGCTGCCGCCCCTATCATCTGCTGCCCCTATCACCTTTGATGGTGGGTATCTTGAGAGGATAAGCCGTGCCATCAAAGTCTAATTCCCAGTCTCTATTATCGCCCAACACCAATCTTTTATTATTTTGTTTGAGCTTAGAAATAACATCAAGTTATTGGGTGCATGTTGGCCTCTTTTAGTCATGTTTGCTAAAATTTAAAGTGAAAATTTTTATTTAATAATCAAAATGGTTTACTTTTAGTGATTGAAAAATAACATTGGCTTCATAATTCTTTCATTCTTAAAGCTCTCTTGTTTCATATTTTTAAAAGAATTTATCTACCTTTTTGTATAATTCATTACCTTATAAAATAATCTATTTATCTATTTTTTAGAATTTGTTCATTATTTCATATTTTACATGCATTTTTTTTTTTTGAATTCTTCTTTCTTCTTCTTACGAATTTTTATAAGTTGTCTACCTTTTTATAAATTTTATTCACCTTATTAAATAATACCTACCATTCTTACTATATGATATATGTACTTTTTAACAATTTATCTACCTTATTTTGATGCATCCATCTTTTTTGAATTTTTTTTTACTATTTTAGATTTATCCACATTTTTTAAGGAATTTATCTACTTTTCTTACAATTTGTATGCCTTCTTCAGAATTTGTCTGCCTAGCTTTTCTTACAATTCATCTAACTTTTCCTTAAATGCATCTACTTTTTTCAGGATTTATTAACCTTTGTTTGGAGTTCATCTACCTTTTTAACGAATTTATCAACTTTTCATATAGTTTATCAACTTCTTTAATAATTTCTTTTCCTTTTATATAGTTCATATTTACCTTTTCCAAAATAATTTATATTCCTTTTTTTTTTTACAGATTATCTATCTTCTTATGGAATTTGTCAATTATTTTATCTTATCTGACTATTTAAGAAATGTCTTATTTCTTTCCCTTGAATTTTCCTGCCGTTTTATGATACTATTTAGAATTTGTCTACCTTTTAAACATATATATATATGTGTGTGTGTATGTGTGTGTGTGTGTGTATTTATATATATATATGTGTGTGTGTGTATGTGTGTGTGTACACACACACACACAGATATGTATATGTATGTATATATACATATGTATATGTATGTATATATGTGTATGTGTGTGTGTGTGTGTGTGTGTGTGTGTGTGTGTATATATATATATATATATATATATATATATATATATATATATATATATATATATATATATATATATATATATATGGGATTAGTCGATTACTATCGGTGAGCCGCCAGCTCAGTAAAAGTTATGTGAGCTAGCGGCAAAACTATAAAGATCCAATGATTTTTCTTCAATTTTTTTTAACAATTACTATATCTATCTCCTTAATTTCTTTCGGATTAAATTTCATAAATTTTAGAGTTCATTTATCCTTTCATCAAGTGCATACAAAATGTTTTATTCATTGAAAACCGTTAATTTTGTGTTAATTTGGTGGAGGACCAAATCAAAACTAAAATCTGAGAAATTGGGTATGAGTGAACTCTAGGGGGTCGAATCCAAAAGAAATTTTTTAAAAAAAATTATTGGAGATAGTGGAACTGAATTGCAGCTCAGGTAACTTGCGTGAGCTGTCAGCTCATTTCCATTTTTCTCATATATATATATAATTTATCCACTCTTACAATTTTAATTTAGAAAATTTTCTCACGGACTTATTGATTCACAATCAAGATTTGAAATATATCCAAGAAAATGGAGAAGAAATAGTTAAAGAAAAGATGGATGGTTTGAAGAAAAGGTAGACCACTTACTCTTTGTCCATCATTGCTGCATAAATGTGCTGACTTTTGATGACATCAGCATAGTACAGTATTCATCCTTTTAAAAAGCATTTGAATATAGTGCAAGGATAGCATTAGGGTATAGACAATAAATTCTTTTCTTTTTGGAAAACAATAAAATAATATGTGGAGACCACTCTGTGACTGGACCTTTTGTGTTGGGAGAAGGCTCAAGGAAGGACCTTTGCATTTGAAATGGACTAAAGACTTTTCCAGTTTCCCCTGAAATTTTATTGTAAACTGCATTTTGTATTACTCAGCTTTGTAACAATGTCTTGTATATAATCTTCAATTGCAGTCTCCAAACGGCTGCATTTGTTTCAAACCTTGTTATTAATTATTTATTTGAGACATATCTCTGGAATAGTTTCTCAGCTTTCACTTTAATAGTGATCATTTTATCGTACCATTTAGGGGAGGGAACTTGACTTTCTGCAAGCACTGAAACTTGAAATTGAACGACTCCGCCTCAACCTTTCCGCTGCTGAAAGGGATAAAGCTTTGCTGTCAATCAGTGTTGATCCTGCAGATATAGATCCAAATCGCTTGATTGATGACATGGACATGGTACGGTTACGCAACTGTGCTGACAGCCTAGCATTGTTAGGACAGGCAGTATTTGAAGATTGTATTAATGCTTCCACTGGCCTTGACTCAGGGGATAAAGGTGTTATAGATTTCTGGAACATTAATGAATTTGGTGAAACTTGTCTTGGCAAAATGTGTGAAGTTCGTACTGAGCCACAGCCACGAACAAGTTCTTCGAATATTTCCTCGAGTGATGGTTTGTCATTGCTTCTAGAATGCTCTCAATGTGGAAGAAAGGCATGCAGAGTTTGCTGTGCTGGGAAGGGAGCTAGCCTATTGCTCAGTAGTAATAATAAGGAGACAAAAATTTACAATAGCGTATCAAGTCAAAGTGGATCTAATCATGGTGGGTTAAGTGAACGGTTGTACAGCAACTATTCAAACCTCGAGTATGACGTTATATGTAGATTGTGCTGTAATGAGGTAATTCTTCATGCATTGTATGTGGACTACGTCAGGGTTTTGAGTAGCCTTCGAAGAAGAGCTCGTGCAGATAGTGCTGCGTGCAAAGCTGTTGGTGAAGTTGTAGGCTGTGACTTGCAGAGAATATCTGATTCTTGGCAAGATCAAGAAATTGCCAAGAGGCAACTAGAGAAGCTACTGGATGGAGAGGAATCGCTTGCTGAATTCCCATATGCAAGCCTATTACATTCGGTAATTACCCTAAAACTCAATAAATTTAGTCCTTAACATGAGTTTTATTTCATCTTGATATATGATTTTTTTTTTTACCAAATAATATCTGGCTAACTTATGGTTGGTTTTGTCATTTTTAGTACATTATTTGCAAGTTTGCTGATTTCCGATTATTGGGGCAAAGTTGGCAGCTAGATTTATCCATCTATTCCTTCTACAGGTTGAAACAGCATCTCAGTCGGAGCCAATATTGTCATTACTTGCACCTATTGGTATTGGAAAGCGCCAGTCCTACTGGAGGGCTCCTAGTAGTGTTTCCAGTGTAGAGTTTCCTATCGTTCTTGGAAGCTTGTCTGATGTTTCTGGCGTTGCTTTGATTGTCAGCCCATGTGGTTATTCAACATCAGACTGCCCTACTGTAAGAATTTTCCTGGAATGCTTTATTTATTTTGGTTCGTATATTCTGTTTGCAGTATGAGGTTGATAACATTTAAATGGTTGACTGTTTTCAATTCAATTTCTGCTCTAATATTTCTTTGGTGAATAGCAAACTGCTTATCTGATGTGTAGCATCCTTCACAGAGTCCATCAGATCTTTGTTAATTTCATGCTTGCTAGTAGTTGCTGCAGAACATGTGAGACTAGCTTTAAAGGAAGATATTAAGACCAAATTTATAATCAATTTTGGACTGGATTTTCATTGGTTGATTGCTTTTTTAGTGATCTTGTTCTCCTGTTAGAAAATAGAAGTTCAACTCATAACTTTCGTGCTTGCTAAAACCTTTTTCTAAAATAGCAGAGCACAGCAAGCTACTTGTTGAACAAGTTAGCTTGCTAATAGTATATGCTTTTTAACTTTTTAGTTGAGAAATAAGATTTATTTATTTATTTGACACTATAATATAAAAGAACGAGGAGTTACATTTTCTTTCATAAAATACTCGATAAACTATGAAATTATGATCTACTTTGACACCTCGGTAAACTATGAAATACTCTATAAACTGTAAAATACCCATTACTTCAGGAACTTGCTTCTAGTATTTTTTTTTTTTCCCTTATCCTCTTTGGTGGTCAATTCATTCTGAGTTATTTTGCAGTGAATTTACTAGTGGAGCTTTTAACTGATTTATGTATTTTGGAATTCCTTTTCCTGTTCTAATTTCTTCAGTTATTTTCACTTAGGCATTCCCTTTTGGACAAACAGTTTAACATACTCAGATCCTCTGGTTTGTTTACTTCATTAAATGCTTCCACTTTCTCCTTGATACAACTCTTTTCCTCTTGAGCTTGATTAGAACAGAATCCTTTTAACCCTTGGTTTTAAAAAGATTTTGAAATCTCTTACTCCACCTTATCAGATTGGATGTTTTTGTTAGATTTTCCTTTCCAGGTTAATGGGATCAGATGCCTCTTTGCAAAGCACCTAATACCATGTCTTCTGTCTTATTCTTCTGTTCAATCCTTTGCCTCACATATACACAGCATCCAGTGCTTACTTAACAAGTCTTGAACCTCTTTTCGTAACTATTTATCCTAAATCAGCAGAGCATACTCGTTGTTTCTTATCTCCTTTCAACCATTTCATCATGCAAAAAGATGGAGAATCTTACATGCACGGGACCCGCTTGTTTTCATCCCTACCATAGAGGGATAATTTCTAGTGTACAGAGGTTGGTAAAAGATTCAAAATCTAATGGATGAAAGAACTAGTGGGAAGACAAAAAATATATGGATTATGGGATATCTCTGTTTAATGAAGTACCTTGAATGATCATTTCTTTTCGATAACTGTTCAATCAAAGTTCTAAAATAGCAATAACAGTAATGTAATGTTTTGTCTCCATTAAGTTACATCATATATAGCACCACATATAATGTAGGTTAAATGTTTTTGTATTTATTTAATAAAAATAAATATAAAATTTTATATACTAACTTTTAAAAAGAAATATATATGTTGTGACTCTTGGTTTCTTGCTATTTATATTAATAGGTATACAATCACTACATAAGGAAAATTTTCTCCTTTTGCGACTAGGAAATTTTAATCTTTTTTTTTTTAACCATTGTGATCTACTCGTTTTCAAACATTTATTCGCAAGAAACTATGCATTTTAAAGGTCATTTACCAAGACACCAAGTGGTTGCAAACCAAGTGGTTTTTTGACAATAGAGCCAAAACAACCTCTTGTTGTATCGTTGCATGGTAACATTCATTTAAATGCGTGTTTTTGGTCTCTAGATGTTTCAAGACAGAATTATATGAACATAGCGGATCATCATATTTCATTCTAAATTATACACTTTGAAGATAGTTGTAACTACCTTAGTCATGCTCTAGGAGCATTAAAACTACTTCCCCCCCCTGCACGCACATATAAGTCTCTGAAGGTGATAGCCTTCCAAAAGGATTTAGTTCCAAATCCTTCGCACTCAAAATTAACCATAAGCTATTTATTTGGAGAATCTATTCTGCAAAATGATCTTAACCATTTAAAGTAAATAGAAATATAATATCAAAATTTATAAGTCTGTTTTCACATGTGTTAAGTAGGTATAAAATGAACCGTTAAATATAGCATTTCACGTTGATCTACAGTTTGGGGCTTAAACATTTTCAGGCCGAACATTTCATAATGTTCTAAATACTTTGAACCTCATTAGGTTTTAAACATTTTCACAGTTAAAGTAATTCGCTATTTGCAACTATCAATTTATTGCCTACTTGGTATGTGGGCAAAAAAATTCAAAATACATGGGCAAAAACTTTCAAAATGTTGGTTTTAGCAAATTGGATCCTTGACTGTATAGAATTTATTGATTAATTCAAGTTGGCATTTGTTTATGAATCCATGATTGAGTAATTAAATCTAAATTTTTCCGTGGAAACTGGAATTCTATGAATTGGAAGCAATTTGTTTCACATTAAATTAATAAGATTAGACTAAAGTAAACTTAAAAATTTTCTTTCTACTAAATTCTATTGCAAATTGAACCAAATTAAATTTCACCTAAAGTGAACCAAAATTTTTCAATTTGTTACTCTAGTCTTAATTTGTCCATCTCCATGCGTTAAAGGAAAATGAACTGTGCATGTGAAGAGAATAGTTTAAGAATGAAGGATTTGCACCATCCTTGATTATTTCCAGCCAAGTTTCTCTCCTTATTGGCATGAAGGAAAATATTTATAGTTTAAATTATTTGCATGCTAATTTAATGCATAGGAAAATGTCGCAGGGTGTAAAACAATTTATTTTTACATGGCTATTTATAGTCAAACTAATATAAATATCATGAAAAACGAACCAGGTAAATTTAATCTAACTTATAGATTTTTTATGTTGTTAAATCTCATGGGCGTTGAGCCAAAATCAATTAATTAAAACTATCATACTTTTTATGTTTTCATATATTCTATGAACAATTTTGTACCATGGTATACACTTATACTATGCATTGTATGGGTACTATTGCAAGTTGGTAATTTCGAACCCCTGTGTTTCCTACCACGTTATGCTGCATCATCACTTTGAAAACTTCCCTTGTAATTGTGAGTTTAATTACAAGTCCTTAATTGACGAGAGTTGGTGAATTAATTTCATTTTTTTGCTAGAAAGGTAACCAAATTAGATTGTGTTACTGATTTTAATTTCTTTATTAATTCTTACAAGTTCTCTTAAAAGATAACAAGAATATAATATAATATAGGGGTATTTACTGGTTTGTCCCTCAAATCTTTATATATTATGATTTTGCCCCCCAAATCTTCATATTTAGAATTTTGCCACCCAAATCTCATAAGTTACAACAATTTTGCCCCCCTCTCTAATACAGTTAAATATTTGACTATTTTACCCCTCTCTTCCTCTTCTATTTTCCTTCTCTCTTCTTCTTCTCTCTTCCTCCTCTCTTCTCCTTTTCTTCATTATTTCTCCTCTTTTTTTTCTCCTCTCTTCTTTCAGTATTTAACTGCGTTAGGGAAGAGAGGAGAAGAGAGGAGAAATAATGAAGAAAGGAGAAGAGAGGAGGAAGAGAGAAGAAGAAGAGAGGAGGAAAATAAAAGAGGAAAAGAGGGGTAAAATGGTCAAATATTTAACTGTGTTAGGAAAAGTTAGAGAGGGAGGCAAAATTGTTGTAACTTATGAGATTTGGGGGGCAAAATTCTAAATATGAAGATTTGGGGGGCAAAATCATAATATATAAAGATTTGAGGGACAAACCAGTAAATACCCCTATAATATAATATAATTATATTGAATTGATTAGGATTGATAACCTATCCTTAATTGACTAGAATTGAGTATTTAACTATAACTCACTATAAATTTTTCCTTGATCTGAATAAAATTTCTTTTGCTAATTAAAGCTAAGATTCATTAATCAATTAAAGTTTACATCTGTAATCAAATTAGACATTTCTCTTCTCTATTTATAATCAAAATGATGAAGAGAATAGCTTATGAGGGATATTCTCAACCAAATTATAAGAAGAAAGGTATGTTCTTTATGTTATGAATTGTTTTTTTTCATATCTTTATATCTTTATGTCATGAATTGTTGTTGTTAGATTCAAGAACTATCTAGTATTTGGGTTTAGTTTAGGTTTAGTTCCATATCACCTGTTGGATTGTTTATATGTTGTTGAGACACCTATAAATATATGTATACCTTGACTTATAATAGATAGATTGATTGGTTCTGAATTTCTGATTATTCTATAACATTATATCAAAACACGTTATAAAATAGATCTCAATCGTCAATTTCAACCAATTTCTTCTTATGGAGGAGAAGTCTCTGTCTTCCTTCTCTGCCTCTTTCTCGCTGTCGTCTTAGTCCTCTTGATAATCCTCTTAAGTTCTCTGCCTCTTTCTCGTTGTCGTCTTAGTTCTCTTGATAATCCTCTTAAGTTGGTTCATTACTTGGAAGACGGTTCTGGTCCACGTGCCATTAGTTTAGAATATCCTTGGCCTCAAGAATAAGACCGTAAAGCTTAAACCCCTAACTCGACATCACGTCTCTGGATTTTACAACTCTAATCCATCCCAAAAAATAACAGATCTGGAAAAGAGAATTCAAAAAAGTTGCTTTAAAAAATCTTAACCATCCTAATCGACTTTCGATTTCGACTCTGACACTAACTTCATAATCGTGCCACCAATTCGATACCGACTTTGATTTATATTCCAACTCCAAATTTGCAATCACGTTGCCAATTTGATTCTGTATCTGTTTCAGTTTTTGCTTCTTCTCTACTTCGTGACTGCAAGAACTCTGGTTGGTCTCTTCTCATCTACAAGGATATAATCCTGTCTTGATATAATTCTTTGCTCATTTACTTAGTACTACTTCTAAGAAAGAAGTTTATATACTATTTATTACAACTTCTAAGAATGAAGTTTATTTGTTGCCTATTACTGCTTCTAAAAAATAAGTTTATCTGCTACTACTACTATTTCGAGGAAAGAAATTTATCTATTGTCTATTACTGCTTCTGAGAAAGAAATTTATCTGCTACGTACTACTACTTCTAAGAAATAAATTTATCTATTGTAATACTTCTACTTCTAAGAAAAAAGTTTTTTTGCTACTATTGCTGCTAATGTTGTTGTTGTTGCTTGAATATGGATATGTTCTGATAATTCAAGTGATTCATCTATTATTGCTATTGCTGCTGCTCATTCATTTCAAATTAATCTGTTTTATTGAAGAGGAAGACGGTATTTTCTCCTCTGTGTGACAAGTTGGGTATAATTGATATTTATACTCCAACTTGAGGGGAGTATTCGATTAGAAAATTATCTTGTATTGGGGTTTAGTTTAGGTTTAGTCTCACTTGTTGGATTATTTGTATGGTATTAAGATACTATAAATATATGTATTTTTTGACTCGTAATAACTAGATTGGTTGGTTCTAATTATTTCATAACAGTTGTTTTTTGTTTTTTCTTATATATGATTAACTCACAAAATTTGAGGTCATTTCCTTTCGTGTTGTTAACTAACATTGTATATCCAAATTTTTATTTTATTTTTGTCAGATCTCATGATCTGAGGTTTTTTTTTTAAAGCTCAAGATTTTGATACCCATTTTTTTTATCCTACTCTTTTTAATTGTTTGTCAAATACCATGGGTGGTGAATAGTAAATTAGCTTAAACTCAATTAGTTAAATGAAGTTCAAACATGGATTAGATATTCAAATTAGATATACCAAATTTAAAAAAGGACCTTTCTTTACATGAGCCATGCGATGCACTCGGACTTATTTTAGTTCTTTTTTATAAAGGAAACTAATTAGAGTTAAATTGGTTCCTAACATCATATTAGTGTCCAATTTAAATTTGATATCATAATTAATCCGACATCACTAACTAATTTTAAATTGTATCATTTAACGGGAAACCAAAAAAATTTAGAATTCTTAATTAATTCAGAACCATTAATTTTATAGTTTTAAAGTTGATCTATCAAACTTGAAGTCAATTATGAATCATTCAATAATTAATATTGACTAATTAATTATAGCGTTCATTGGAATGGAAATTTAGAGTTGTTCTAATTATCGTGGAGTAAAACTCATGTGTCACACTATGAAGGTTTGGGAAAGGGTAATTGAATATAGATTGAAGCAAACTGTTAAAATATCGGAGAACCGGTTTAGATTTATGTAAGGGCAATCGACGATAGAAACTATTCATTTACTTCATCAAGTTAGAGCGATTCCGAGAGAGAAATAAAGATTTGCATATGGTATTTATTGATCTGGAGAAAACCTATGATAAGGTACTACGAGAGGTATTACGAGAGTTACTTTGGTGGACATTGATAAAGAAAAGAGTCCCTATCAAGTATATTGATATAATTAAGGACATATATGATGGAGTAGTGGCCAATGTCAGAACATGTGGTGATATAACAAGTGATTTTTCTATCACAATTGGATTGCATCAAGGATTTGTATTGAGCCCATTCTTATTTGCTATAGTGATGGATGAACTTACTAGAGCTATTTAGGATGAGATGCGTTGGTGTATGCTATTTGTTGATGATATTGTCTTAGTTGATGAGACAAGAGCACGGTGAATGCGAAGTTAGAGTTATGGAGCTACACATTTGAATCTAGAAATTTTTAATTGAGTAGATCTAAAACAGGGTATATGGAATAAATTTTAATAAACAACGGACCGTAGACTATAATGTTGTAACACTGGACGGGCAAGAGATATAAATGAGCAGTCAGTTTAGATATTTGGGTTCTATTATTCAGAATGATGGAAAGATTGATAATGATGTTAACCGGATTGATAATGATATTAACCATATGATATAAACTGGCTGGTTGAAATGGAGGAGTGCAACGGGAGTTTTATGCGACCGTAACATTCGTTAAGACTGAAGGAAATTTTTTATAGGAATGTTATGATGCCAATTTTATTATATTGCACGGAATGTTGGGTTTTAAAAAAATGTCATTCACAGAAAATAAGTGTAATAGAGATGCGCATGCTCCGCTGGATATGTGGCAATATTAGGAGAGATAAAATGAGAAATGAAGATATTCGTGCTAAAATAGGTGTAGCTCCCATCGACGAGAAGATGCGAGAAAATCGCTTACGGTGGTTTTGTCATGTGCAATGTAGGCCTAAAATGCACCAGTTCGACGAGAGGAGTTTATCAATGTAGTACAAGTTAAAAGAATGAAGAAAAACCAAATAAAATATGGATGGAGGTGATACGAAAAGATATGGATTTTAGAGGTCTAAATAAGAAGATATTACTTGATAGAAATGAATGGAGAAGGTCTATCAACGTGATCGATCCAGCGTGATTTTTTTTTTGTTCATGTAGCCTACCCCAAGTACTTGGGATAAAAGGCTTAATTGTTGTTGTTGTTTGTTCATTGGAACAGAAATTCTTTTTTAAATTTCGATTATGAATAATTGATTGTTTAGATGACTCAATTTTATGATCACTAATTATGAGTAGCACAGTTAATAACTAATTTTTTTGTTTTATTAGCAGAAAGAATTTTGTTATTTATATTTAAATATCTAAACCCTCTAACTATCCAAATATTCTTCTGACTCAAACTATCTTAGGAAAAGAAAATCTCTTTTTCTCTCTCTAATAACTTCCATGGATTAGCTAGATAGATATTTCTAAATTCTTTGCATGTCTTCACTGAATCTCACATACAATCGCCGAAATGGTTTAATATGTTAATAGAATTGGATGCATACGTATAACTTAATCTCAAACCCTCTAACTATATTTGTTATTTATAATCTCACATACAATCTCACATACAATCGCCGAAAGAATTTTGTTATTTATATTTAAATATCTAAACCCTCTAACTATCCAAATATTCTTCTGACTCAAACTATCTTAGGAAAAGAAAATCTCTTTTTCTCTCTCTAATAACTTCCATGGATTAGCTAGATAGATATTTCTAAATTCTTTGCATGTCTTCACTGAATCTCACATACAATCGCCGAAATGGTTTAATATGTTAATAGAATTGGATGCATACGTATAACTTAATCTCAGTTTTGTTTTATCTTTTCTAGAAACTTCCTGAGTTCTTATGCTAAACCTTATGAATTTACCAAAAATATTTAATTAAATTATCAAGTCCTTTTCCAAATTTTATTCTATGAGCACAAACAAATTAGCTTAATATTAATTTTTAAAAATATTTTACAGTCGTGGAATCATAACTATATCTAACATATTTAATTCAATTTTTTTGGTACTACTAAATCCCGTAAATGTATTTAAAATATCTTGTATGTAAACATATTATCTTAATCTATTTTCATTTAAAATATTTTAAATTTATGTAATCATAAGTTCATCTCACCTGCTAAAATTCAACTTTTTAAGTCTTTTTACTAAATCACACGGATTATTGTAAAAAATGTTGTAATGGAATTTTATTCTTTTAGAAACATTGCAGGAATTGTCCTAAAAAATTTGACTTAGGTTCTTGGATCACATTTAACTTTAAATACTTTCAAATAGTGGAATCATAAGTTTTTGATCCTACTAAATGAACAAGGCAATTAATTAAAGTATACATTAAATTAGTTAGCATATTTGTAAATTCTATATGCCAAATTAATTTTAACTACTTCAAGACTGTTTGTGTTAAATTTCTTTATCACAGATTACTATTTGTCTGTATATGCATGTATCAAGAGAAAGGGGTAGAGTATATGTGTGTATTTGTATATAGGTATAGAGAGAGGCAAAAGGGGATTGAGCATTGTAGAAGGAAGAATTTCCTCCTACATCGGCATTCACATTTGTGCACTTTTTATATCGATTGGACTCCATCATGTTGATCTTCATCCCCTTCCCCTTGGTTTACTCATACCATAAATCTTGGAGTTGAGTGTTCATCTAACCATAGATCAAGCAAACACATTAACTATTTACTAACAACATAGCATTTGATTTCCAATAAATAGATGGGCAAATGTACACTAAACCCAATGATTTTGGGTGAGCAAACTTTAGTCTATGGTGATGAACACTGTTGGTCTACGAGGACAAAATGAATGGTTACGGGCAACATAAGATTTGATTGACTTGATATCCACCGATGGATGGAAAATGAGCACTTAACCCCTTGACTTTGGGTATTAAGTGAATTGTTGGGGTTAGAGATGAACATCATGGAGTCCGATTGAAGCAAAAAGGTGGGAAAAATGAAACTTTTCCACTGTAGGAGGGAATTTTCCTCGTGACATGCTCGAGTCCCATTCCACCTATTTCTCCGTATCTTGTATTAACCTTGTTTTGCTACAATTAGTAGCCAACTACTTTGCCTTCTCCTAGTGTGGACTTGGTTTATCTCTATAGGTTGCACTTTTCCTTGGTTTATCTCTTAAAATTTTAGAAATAGCAGTTTCTTTCTTTTAGCATTGCACAGGCATGTTAGCTTGTATCGTGTTGGCACTAATATAAGGGCCATTATTTTAACTCTTCAGTCCTCATTTTGCTTTCTTCTTTTGTAATATCTAACTTCTCTTTGCTAGATTGCTGTCTTGCATGAAATGCATATGTCTATGCCCCTCCCACTTCCAACCCCCCCACATTGCCCATATCTGCACACATCGCTCTTCATACTTTTGTAACCATTCCACCTCTTTCTCCCTCTCGTCACGTCCTCACAGTGGTATTGTTGCTGCTCGTGTTTCCTTAACTTTTTACTAGTTAATGAGACAACCTAATGTCAGTTTTGTGGGCCTTTATTTCTCACTTATATGTAGTACAAAATGATCTATATTTTGAGATCTTGATGCAAGAATTATCTTTGGATTGTTTATGTCTGCATACTTGATGGGGATAATAAAGGCCTAATCTGATTGGAAATTTTATTTGATTTGGATAATAAAGGCTGGACCTAACTAGGGATCATATTCGATTTAGGTCCCTAATTTCACTTCCGTCCTGCATCAATACCATTACTAGTAGGGATTATATTTGATTTAGGTTTTATTGTTGAAATTCTCTTAGACTTTATTTAAGTTTTATTGTTTAAGATCTTATTATATTTGATTTTATTTTCAGGGATTTTACTAGTTTTTTGTTGTTTTCTATTAATAAGGCTTATAAACAGAATTTAGGCAGAAAATGAAATATTGAAGAAAAATCCCTTTTGTTTTAGCATGGTGATTAGCTACACACAAGTAAATTTTTCATCATAGACTCGTTTAGAGTGGGTGAGAGATCACCTGGGTGAATTCTCAAATCAATCCTTAAGTCTGTTTTCGTGGATTTGTTAAGATTGGGTGAGAGAGCACCTTAGTGCGAAGCATATATTAATCTCTATCTTTTGTTTATTTCAATTTTATCCAAATTTCCACAAAATCATAATTTGTTCTTCCCTAAATGCTCAAATTTCAGCATCCATCCTAATTTCACTTCCGTCCTACATCAATACCATTACTAGGGATCATATTTGATTTAGGTTTTATTGTTGAAATCTTCTTAGACTTTATTTAGGTTTTATTGTTTAAGATCTTATTATATTTGATTTTATTTTCAGGGATTTTACTAGTTTTTTGTTGTTTTCTATTAATAAGGCTTATAAACAGAATTTAGACAGAAAATGAAATATTGAAGAAAAATCCCTTTTGTTTTAGCATGGTGATTTGCGACACAAGTAAATTTTTCATCATAGACTCGTTTAGAGTGGGTGAGAGATCATCTGGGTGAATTCTCAAATCAATCCTTAAGTCTCTTTTCGTGGATTTATTGAGAGTGGGTGAGAGATCACCTTAGTGCGAAGCATATATTAATCTCTATCTTTTGTTTATTTCAATTTTATCCAAATTTCCACAAAATCATAATTTGTTCTTCCCTAAATCCCCAAATTTCAGCACCCACCCTAATTTCACTTTCGTCCTGCATCAATACCATTACAGAATGTTGATTTGTGACAGCTATCGTATAAATCAGTTTCTCCTACAAACTGCACCAAAATTTACACTTGTTAACAATGTAGTGTGACCGTTTGTTTCTTTATCATTTAACCTTTTCCCAAGTTATAATATTATTAAATTTATTATTCTAGATGTTGATCTTACATAATTGTGATTTTATTTCATTTATTGCACCAGTCATCTGTTTAATCTGATGTTTAGACAGTTCTGAACTTTCCATTGCTCTCAGATCTTACACTTGGACCTGTCTGTTTTGATTTGATGTATGGGGATACTAAAAGCCTTCTTATTTTATTTGTACAGGTGCAAATTTGGGCAAGCAGTAAGATTCATAGGGAAGAACGGTCATGCATGGGAAAGTGGGATATTCAGTCAATGTTATCATCATCCCCACAACTTTATGGACCGGAAAAATCTTTTAGTGATAATGAGATCCCTAGGCATATAAAGTTTGTTTTCCGCAATCCTGTTCGTTGTCGGATCATCTGGATAACCTTCGCTCTACCTCAGCCTGGTTCAGCTTCATTTAATTTAGTGGAAGAATATGACCTTCTTTCTTTAGAAGAAAGTTCATTTACAAAATCTAAGCACTCTTCTTTTGGTGGATCTGTTAAAAGTGATACATTCATCCATGCAAAAAGAATCTTGGTGTTTGGGAGTTCAGTGAAGAAAGAAATGGAACAGGATGCACCATTCCAAAACCCTGAACTGATCAAGATGAGAAGTTTATTGGAGAGATCACCAGAACTGGGTCGCTTCAGAGTCAGTATTTCTGAATTTCACTCACAACTTTCTTGATGTTTTAACATTTTTACTAGTACATTGAATACTAATTGATTCTTTATGTTTACAGATTCCTGTTGAAGCTGAAAGGTTGACTGATAACGACCTTGTTCTGGAGCAATATGTATCACCTACAGCTCCTGTTTTAGCCGGATTTCGACTGGATGCTTTTAGTGCTATAAAGCCACGAATTACCCATTCACCTTTGCCTAGAGATGTAGATATATGGCAGTCTTCATTAACATGTTTGGAAGACAGGAATATATCACCAGCAGTTTTGTATATCCAAGTTTCTGCTTTTCAGGTAATTTGGAATAAAACTACCATGCATTATTCTTTTTCCACTAGTAATAGTCTAGTTGAATTAGACCTTAATTATTCTGTTCGTTGACTTTGTAATCCATGTCTATATTTTATATTATTTTATCATTTTCACATACACATTTCTTGAAGCGGCATTTGCCAAGGTAAATTGTTTATTTAGCTTGACTTCCATGAGCTTATTATGCTATTTATTTTATGCATTGCTAACTTGAGTATCTTGAGGTTGTGGAATCCTCCCAGTCTATTTTTACTTTCAAGCAATTTAAACTTCTTTGCGTCTATTGTTCTAATTTTTCGATAATAGACTCCTGCAGGGTAATTAGCCTTCAATTCTCCTGTGTGATTCTCACAACACACCTTATGATTTAGCTTTTTATGTCTCTGTAACTTTACTTTACTTGGACCCTTTGATTTTCATTATTCATAAACTTGACATTTCGATTTGTTACATTTCATATCCGCTTGATGGGGGGAACAATTGAACCTTAGAACCCCTTTTTTTAAAGAGAAACTTAGGTGTGGATGAGAATTATATGGTAGATTTTTTTTTTTTTAAAAGGTGGTGCATTGCCAACACACGGCACAACTCTAAATCTTTTAGTTCAAGAGCTTCTCTCTATTTTTTTACTCTGAAAATCATCCCTTTCCTAGCCTTATGTACTATTGCTATGTCATCAACGAACAGCGTTGAAGTTCATCTTTGCTAAGTTTATCGATAACAAATGCAAAAAGATATGGATCAGAGTGAGTATTGTGTCCATATCGGACACGTGATAGACATCGACACTTGCATAGACATCGACACTTGCACGACACGTGCTAATATATATTGGGCATACCAAAGCATGTCAAATTTTAGGAACTCGGTTTGCTTATTGAAACCGTGTCCGGTTTTAAGAGTCATATACATCGCGGCATGTGTGGAGTAATACATTACCTAAAAATATAATAAAAGAAATTCTTACATAAAACGCATACTAAGTTAATAGATCCCAAATGTTTTGCAAAGTTAGATGCTTTAAATACTTTATTTCAAGGTACTAGTCCATTGGATTGTACTCAGATTTTTTTATTTTATATAGTTAGTTGATTAGAATCTATATTTTAAATTATTAAAGAATTTATCTTTCTTTCTACTTCAAACAAAACATGTCTTAATAATTGCAGATTTCTATGCGCATTATGTGTATCACGTGCATAGATGCGTGCACATTTATGTTGTGTCCTTGTGTCCAACCTTTTTAGGTTTTTTTGTCTCTCTGTGTTCGTATTATGTGTTTAAGTGTCTCATATCTGTGTCATGTTCGTGTTTCATAGTGGATCAATGTTGATCCTAAATGTAATCCTATGATGATAGGAAATGGCTCTACCACACCTCCAATTGTCCAACCCTAGTTACTGCTTCCTTGTACATTTTCTAATCACCTCAATATATCTATGAAATACTTTTTTCTTCTCTGAAACCCATTATGTTATCTCCTGATGAACCATATTGTAAGTTTTTTTTCTAAATCATTGAAAACCTTGTTTGGATTTCTCTGTCTTCCTGTATCTCTAATCATCTTAATTGGAAAAATATTTCCAATATCTACTAAATACTTGTTTCTTTTGTAATTTCCTGTCATGTTATGCCCCTATGAACTCTATCACAGTGTTTTCTAAATGAATGAAAATCATGTGTAAATCTCTTCTCGCCATCAGTATTAAGATACCAATAATGTATAAAGTAGTGCTCACCCTCCAGAAGGTTATATCACATATAGAGTTATGAAAAGTGTAGGTTACAGAGTTTTTTTATTTTTTCACTATGAAAAAATAATATTTAAAAAATTGTCGAAGTTGAGTTTGACACCTTGATAAGGGTTCTTGGTCAAAGTTGGAGTTTAAGTCGAGAGTTTGTTGGAGTCAAAGCCAAGAATTAGGGTAAAGATTTGGAGTTGAGGTCTACATTTGGAAACGACATCAGAATTAGCTAGGGAGTGAGGTTGAGAGTTAGAATTTGTGGTGGACTTGAAATTTAAAAGGGATAGGGCTTAATTGGATTAGAGGGAGTTATTGTTGGGGATGGGGATCACGAGATTTATATACTTTGGGAAAAATTAAAAAAAAAGATAAGGAAAAGGAAAACTCATAACGAAGTTAAGAACTTACTATATATCTTGACCCAAAATAATGCATAATAACAATGCAAGGTTATGCAACTTACTATATATCTTGACCCAAAATAATGCATAATAACAATGCAAGGTTATGCAACAATTTAGATTATTGGATGATGTTATGTAAAGATGCGCTCTTGTTGAGTTACACAATGGGTTATAGCAAGTTATGCAATGTGTTATTTAAACTATGCTCCCTATATCTCTGATTCTCTGGTCGTCTTCGTAGGAAAATAGTTTCTTTCCATAGTTGATCTCCTCCTTGGCAAAATGTCATGAAATTTTTGGTACTTCTTAGATTACCCTAGTCTCTACTCTCTTTTTTCTATCTTGGCATGCTTATCCTACTTTCCCTCTTTTAGTTGGTATTCGAATGCGCACTGAAAGAACAGGACATCAAGCACGATACTTGCAATTCATGTGTGCATCTAATTAGCTTACTGGACAGTCTTTTAGATTTGAAACATATAAAACCGTCTTCTGATGTTAACCATTCTGATTAGCTATCTGGCTACACAAGTTCAAAAGATGTTTTTACTCAATATACTATATCTCAAGGTCCTTTATGATGTGGATATTGTCCTTCATGTGCCATTTGCTAGAAATGTTGATGTTCAAGTAAGTTTAAATTGAATCTCGATATTCTTTTATAGGAACCAAGAAACTATGTCATTGTTGGAGAGTATCGTCTGCCAGAAGTGAGAGCAGGAACAGCTCTTTATTTTGATTTCCCACGTCCGATTCAAGCCAGGAGGATCACTTTCAGATTGCTCGGAAATGTTGCTGCCTTTGCAGATGATATATCAGAACAGGATGACTCAAATTTTAAAGCAAACCCCTTGGCTTCAGGACTGTCTTTGTCGAATAAAATCAAATTGTACTATTATGCGGATCCATATGAACTTGGGAAACTATCTAGTCTATCTGCAGTTTAATCTGCTATTCTTTCTTTTTCATGTTACTTGTGTTGTAATTTATATTCTACCTAAGGCCCATTCTTATGTAGAATAGTAGGTGTAATTAAGAAAAGGAACATTCATTTTTAAAATTTGTAATCTGTTTTATGTATTATTTTTCCTGAGTAAAAAGGAGAATGGTAAGAATGCATTATAATATACATCATTGTCCTTCAATCTTCTTCTTTGTACGTTAACTCAGTTTTTCCTTGTTTTTTTGTGTAGTTGTGGGGTATCCCTTTCTTAGCACCTCTTGGAGTTGATTGTCGTTGTGTTGATGGTGCATTGCTTTAGTACTGGTGAACTTTGTTATAAGGCCTCTGTATCATTGTGTTATTTACGATCTGAGAAGGCAACCATTCATATGATTGTTCAATCTGTCTTAAATTTATTTGCAAACTTCTGCGTTTTCTACTTTTCCCATAAATTTATAGTCCAGAATGCTACCGTGCAAGATGCTGTGGAGTTCAGTTGCTCTGCAATGAATTATCGTAGTCCTTAGTTCGTGATCCTCAATGTCCATGCTTTCTTCTGGCAGCATGTGCAGCTATCTCTGCAACTTAGTCCGTTTGAGATGTCGTGATCTTTGTTTTACCTGTAACATCATTTAAGAGGAACCAACGGGCCATTCCATTTCGAAGCACCATTCTCTTGCATGCATTTTTCGTTACCAAGTGTGCCGGTGCTACTAACTTCAGGTATCTCACTTACTACAGGCTCTTGTCAGCCTTCACATATCAAAAGGTGGCGGAGGTTGAGTTTATCTTGATATAAGACTTGTATCAACAACAGTAGTAGCTCCTCCCTTTTATCTTGATATAAGACTCGTATCGACAACAGTAATAGCTCTTCCCTTGCTCTTGTCATCTTGCCCATAACACCATGCCGTCTGGCAACGGGAAACGTGCCAACCTGTTATTGGTGTTGCCTGTGGCTATGGTGATGGTGAACTTGGTTATTAGTATCGCCTGCCTGCGCTTATGGTGATGTTGTAGTTATTGACATCGCCTATGGTTATGGTGATGGTGAACTAACCCTAACTCCGCCCAATCTCTTGACAACTCCTTTCTAACGGGATCAGATTTAAATACAGGCTTGCGACATTTCGCAACATTCTGTTGAGAGCGATTGATTGATGAAGCCACAAAGCTTATGACGTTGTTTGACGTCAAGGTAACTGGCTCGTCCAGCACGTCTCAGCCCTGGACAGTGGGTCTTTTGGGTTGCCATAGCCATCAATTGAGCTATGTTGGTGGCGCTTGCTGCCATCTTTGCTGCTTATAAACTAGCCATACATTGAGATAATGTTAATTTGTGGGAGGTGAAAGAAATACTGCAAGATAT
This sequence comes from Dracaena cambodiana, assembly GCA_036321105.1. Classification (NCBI taxonomy): domain Eukaryota; kingdom Viridiplantae; phylum Streptophyta; class Magnoliopsida; order Asparagales; family Asparagaceae; genus Dracaena; species Dracaena cambodiana. Next base: position 358,807 of record JAYEPQ010000013.1, read on the forward strand.
ATATATATATATATACCCTATCATGAGTGGCTGGCAAATTCAGTTTGATGATCAAGAGAGCTAATTATAGGCTTTGGGGAGTGTAACACATTAAAGTTTAGAGGGAGAGCTCTCGTTAATTAAATCAAACCTCTAATATAGAAACAAGGGTCAGATATACATACCGCGTCTTGACCCTATAACTCAATTAATCCACCTAGAGAGTATATTAATTTGTTAAACCCCACCAACCTGACTTGATCCGGAAAATGCCAAATGCACCAATTTTTCCTTGCCAAACTTTCATAGTCTTGTACTGATTAATTAACGCAGCTGCAGTCTTAATTAGTCTCAAAAAAACACATAGCTGTAGCCCAATATCTTGATATCTAATATATATATATATATATATATATATATATATATAAGCTCAAAGCGTGCATTTGTTCTCAACTAGCTAGCCAGTATCAAGATTCTCTCTCTCTCTCTCTCTACGGGATGTACATGAGAACAAGGTGGAAGATGCCAAATCAAGGACTTTGTGATTACAATAACTAAATAAAAGGAAAAGAAAAAGAAGAAGAAAATCGCATACAAAAAGATAGAAACTGTTTTTGACTTTTGGACATGTTGTATATCCACCAGCGTATGTATATTTGCATGCATGAGGCTGAATCAAGTTTTGAGCCTCCTCGTCGACCCATTCAGAGGCCTAACTTCCTAACTAATTTGTTTCCTTGAATAAAAAAGTAAATTCTACTTAAATTGATTATAGGTTCTATTCCATTATCACAGCCTCTATAAATACTCAACTCCTCCTTCTCCAGCTGATCATCCTTCCCTCAGACAAAACCCTAGCCAGCTAACTCCTACACACGTCCTTAATTTTCGCAGCATCTAAATAAATAATTAGTTGCTGCTATATATCAAATATATGAAGATGGTGTACTCGAGCGTCTTCATTTTCATCATGGCATTGCTCATGCATGCAGCATTGGCCACCTCTCATGCCCTGCCAAACCCTCCTCATAATGAAGGAGACAAAGATCGGTTCGGCCCTCATGGAAAGCCATTTCCTTCCATTGGCGATGCCGATGATACCGATACCGATACCGATACATCTCCATCTCCGAGGAGCATGAGCCAACATTCCTTCTTGGACCAACATGATCACTACTACTACTACTACAGCCACCCTAGGGATTCAATGACATGTGATAAGTTTCCTAGGGTTTGCCGGGCAAGCGGGAGCCCCGGGCCCGACTGCTGCCGGAAGCAGTGCGTGAACGTGATGACCGACAACTTCAACTGCGGGGAGTGTGGAAAGAAGTGCAAGTATGGAGAGGGTTGCTGTGGTGGGAAGTGCGTGAAGCTAATGTACGATGCCAACAACTGCGGAGGGTGCAAGATCAGGTGCAAGAAGGGCAGCTTCTGCAGATACGGGATGTGCAACTATGCTTAATTAATATCATTAACTAGTGACCTGTCCATCCCCTTGGTATTGGCGAGAAAATTCAATTTGTAGAGTGAGCGTCATGATAGTTAATTATAAGCATTCAAATTTGTTTCTTATTGCAAAGGTAATTAATGAATAAGACATATATATATGTATGTAGGTCTGCTCTGGTTAAATTAAGTTCTTGAGGTATGTAATTAAGTTATTCATATGGAAATTAAGGAAATTGCTATTTATTATAAGTTTTGTTAGTTTAATTGGCGTTTGTATTTACTATGTCTTTGAGCTTACTATGTACATAAGTATGTTGCTTAGAAGTGGTAACAATGCACTCTGATCGCTATTATTAGTTGACAGCAGTCATATATAGCCGGTCCATCCATTCTCTCTCTCTCTCTCTCTCTCTCTCTCTCTCTCTCTCTCTCGAGCTGCCGCTAAAAAAGATGAGTGCAGAATAATAATTAAGATGGAAGGTTCAAATCGTTATTTGGATTGCTCATAATGTACTTCTCGCAAAGCATATTAATTAAGATAAGCATTTTTCTCATTAATTAGAGCAGCCGTATATTAATTTCTGTTATATATGCTTCCTTGAGAAAAGTTTTGGTTTGCCCACTGCATGCCTGAGAGGTAAAATGGTACGTAACGCCTGTTAAAGTGCAAGTAAGTATGTATGATTCAAAAACTAACTGCATGCACTCGTATTTGTTAGGCTACTAGTGCTAAGATGTTATACATGTATATATGTGAGAGAGCATTTGAGTTTAACTCTTGTTAGAGTCTTAATTAGAATAATATCGCAAATTAATTATGTTTGTGAGTTTGACTTCAAAAAAATAAAAATAAAAATAAGGAGGAGTCTAATTCCTCATAATTCAGACACCAGCTGTTATCACTTTGCAATTTCTGGATAATTTCATTTCTTAAGGGAATCTAATTCTTTATAATGCCTTATAATTGTCTCCGCAAACCATAAACATAGTAATAACTAATTATATATTATAAGGTTTGACTTTCTATTAACGATCACCATGAATGTCAACGATTATAAGTTGCAAGCGCACCAATTAACACAGCTATACACCTGTAAATACCAAAAAGTAATGACTTTTTTAGGGGAAAAAAATGACTAAAAATATTAGTAATTATAGTCAAATGTGTACATACGAAATATTTTTTTGACTTTCGACGGAATGCCCAACTAAATGAAGGTTGCAAGAGGCCTAACCATGCGAAGAAGAGTAAAAACTGGAACTTGGACTTCAACTCACTCCCATTGAGAAGCCTAACTTCCTCTATATTTTCCTTGTACAAACTGGATTCTACACTATATGGCCTAGTCTTAAAGCAAGCAGGGATGTGTGTGTGCGCGTAGAAGTGATCTTTGAAATTAAGAAAAGAAAATATAGTATATAGAAAGTACGTAGTTAAATATGTGACAAACCAGTGATGTATATATACCTAGCTCGTGCCCTCACGTCTTAAAATACCAAAATCGTACGTGATGCCCATGTTCTCCCTCAAATATGAAACCGATCGAATTGCTTCCTTGCCTTATTTATTTATTTATTTATTTATATATATATTCAACTCCTCTTGTCTTTTTTCAACTCAACTCTCCCTCCCCCGGCCCATTCCATTCGAATTCATGGCCCTCCCCTTGCTCTCCTTCTTCATTCTCCACCACTTGTTCATCACCATTGCCTCATCAGCCTCCTACTACCCAACCTACACCGAGAAGATGATCACCATGAACCCCATCGATGCATGTTGGCGGTCTGACCCAAAATGGGCCGTTAAACGCAAATCACTGGCTGACTGCGCCGTAGGGTTCGGCAAGGCCGCAATCGGTGGCAAGTACGGTGCAATCTACACGGTCACGGACCCCTCCGACAACCCGGTCAGTCCGAAGCCCGGCACCCTCCGTTACGGCGTGATTCAATCAGAGCCCCTGTGGATCGTTTTCGAGAGGGACATGGTGATCAGGCTCAAGAACGAGCTGATGGTGAACAGCTACAAGACTATTGACGGGAGGGGGGCTGAGGTTGAGATCGCATACGGGCCGTGCATTACGATTCAGGGAGTGAGCCATGTCATAGTGCACGGGCTTAGTATCCACGACTGCAAGCGGGGGGTGGCGGGCATGGTCAGGGACTCAGAGACCCATGTGGGACGCCCCCGGGGATCGGACGGGGATGCTATCCATATCATGTCTTCTTCCAACGTGTGGATTGATCACTGCACGCTCTCTCGGGCATATGATGGGCTCGTAGATGTTACTCATGGCTCCACCGAGGTCACCATCTCTAATAACTACCTCTCCAATCATGATAAGGTACGGGTTCGAAAACATTGCTGATCAAATTTGCGTTCGCACATATATAGAAGTTAGGTTGCAAAAAATAATAAAAAAAAATGATTAGAAAAAAGAATTATAATATGTGTTATATATGATGCAGTAAGGGGGTTATATATATATATTTATGTAGGTGATGTTGCTTGGACATATTGATGGTTTTGCTGCGGACAAGAAAATGAGAGTGACTGTTGCTTTCAATCGTTTTGGATCAAATCTAGTTCAAAGAATGCCACGGTGAGCAAGGATCAATGTATTCCTATTTCAATTTTTTATGTACCTAGTCTTTAAGATTTATATACGTACGTACTACAGTCGATATTAATCTAATTACAAATATTTTTTCTCCAAATTTATTTGTAGTGTTAGAACAGGTTACGCTCATTTGGCCAACAATCGGTACGACGCTTGGCAAATGTATGCAATAGGTGGAAGTTCAAACCCTACGATTCTAAGCGAAGGAAACTATTTCTATGCTCCTCCAAATCCTGCTCTCAAACAAGTACATACTCTTTTTTCTCTCTTCGCAATCTTTCTCTTCAAATTTCAAATTGTAATGGGTGAACTTGACAACTCAATTCATCTATAGTAATATTAAATAAATGTTAATGTGATTTAATTTCTTATTTCTTAATCTACTTCTTATATATATATATATATATATATATATATATATATATATATATATATATATATATATATATATATATATATATAGCATGTACGTGCTTGAGTACTGGATCATGTCACTAATATAATGATTTCTTAAATTAGTATCTAACCTGATACTAGTTAGGAGACTACGTTAAACAGATATTCATGCATGGTGCTGGCATAATTAAGTAGATATTGTACATTATTATATTGATTCTATATAACATGTAACCTAGCTATATAGAAATGTTTTCTTATTTATCTTTAATGAAATAGAGTGGCTAGCTCGACTTGCAGTTCCATGCACCTTCAGTATAAAAGAAAACTAGGAGATGAAGAATTGAGATGTTACCTACTTCTACTTCTTTAGACCGATCGAGTGATGCTGTTCTTTCATTCCTATTTGCAATTTGAGCATAATCTAATGTGATGGCTATAAATCTTGCCAACAAGATTACCAAACCTCAGTCAGCTAGGATGAAAAATCTAGTCAACTAATAGTTTAATTAAGCAACTTTCGAAAAGAATATCTTATGAAGTTATTTTTATTAAGAAAATTATTTTGAAAGCTATTTATGAGTCCATGGGATATAGACTTAATTTTAGGCTTGAGAATTAGGTGAATTGGCATAACATATGAAAAAACAACTTGATACCTGAAATGAGTTGCATATGAAAATAATAAACACTTTATACTATTATCTTGTATTAAAAATGAGTCTTGTGATTGGTTACCAGACCAAAATAAAATTACTAAAAAAAAAAAACTTGTTATGAATGAGTTCAGGAGTGTCTAACTTTCAGTAATTTAGGACCAGCACTAAAAAAGACAAATTTTAATATGATTTTATACATAATTAATCAATAATCTGACTAACTGGTGATAGGTTACAAAAAGGGAGGAAGGAGGGTGGAAGAATTGGAAATGGAGATCTACAAAAGATGTTTTCTTAAATGGTGCATACTTCGTTCCTTCAGGATGGGGCAGCTGTTCTCCTTCTTACACTCCCTCGCAGAGATTTAATGTTGCTCCAGGAATTATGGTTCCCTCACTTACTGCAAATGCCGGTGTTCTCAAGTGTTCTGTCGGAAGACCATGTACTTAACTCATTTCATTTCCATTACCAAATGACTTTAATTGCGCTTTTGGTTGATAATAATGTATTTTGGAAAACATACATACATTGTTTTAAAATGTAATACATTTGGTCATGAATTCAGTTAGGTATGGGGTACATATATATTGTATCCACATATATCATGACCGTTTGGTTATGTAATTGTATTAATTTTCCCCAGCTATCAAGTACTATTCACACCCTTTAATCGGTAAGGTTAAAACAAAATCAACTGTAGCAATTGCTGTGCCCTCTTCAACGGGGGTGGTGCAGAAATTGATGGTGGCATGCATTCTGTGTATGCACGTACGTATCTCGAAGTGCTTTTGAAATTTTATATGTACTCAGAATATATAGTACTGCAATTATATGTAGGCAATGAGAATGCTTAATTAATTAATTAGGGTGGATGAGTGGATGTTAACCATAGCTCGACTGCGATAACCATCTCTAACTAATAAAGGGAAAGTTCTATGTTTACTAAAGTATTTGAATTTCTATAGGGGCACACCTTTTTTTTTTTTTTCATAATTAGCCCACTTAAAACTTTCCCAAAAATTTACTATTTTGTTATTCAAGTTTAAAGGCAAAAGTACCCTCTCCTTCAACCTCCGAGCTTTTTTATTTTTTTCCCAGGCAAATTCCAAAGAAAATGTGGAAAATCCGATTTTCTAAGTCAAACTTAAGTCTTCTTGACTGCTTACTCCGTTTCGGTAAACAATCTCGAAAATTAAAGCATATAATTGGTCTAAATCATTTCTTTCATCGTTAAACCCTAAAAAAAAGATCATTTTTTTTTTTTTGGGTCTACAGCAAAGAAAATGGAGAGAAAAATAGAACGTGACTTTTCTTTTAATCCGAAGACGACGGTCCGGATGAATATAGAACTTTTCGAGACTGATAGTTGGACATATATTAACATGTTCTGGCTATCCACCTCGGACAGAGGAGTAAGTTTGTTTCTGTCATCCTGGGTGCACAGTTCGGAAGCATAATAATCTGTTCGGACTGTCTACGCCAGACAGATCATTATCTGTCCGGACTGTCTATTCCGGATATTGTCTTATAATTTTTTTTTCTCCTTTTCTATTGGAGTAGACAACCCGAACTTATATGTATACATTCGGTTTTCCCATCCCGAACCTCTATATATTTATAGCAAAAAACACCATTCATGAATGCATTGCAAGTTTGAGTATAGAAATATATAAAAAAGAATAGTATGGGCGACAATAAATGTAAAAATAAAATCCATTGGATAATTGAATAGTATAAAATTTAAATATACAAAGTTGAGTTATCAAAAGTTAATTTAATTACACTAAACACTGGAATCAGACCCTAACCCCTAATACACATAATCTACTGTCTACGGGTTGTTTCTCGGATTATTTATTGAGTTGCGTACAGCCTGTCAGTGCCGATTTAATCTTGGCAAATATAGAGAATAGCAATCCCATGTCACTTCTTGAAGACCATTTCTCATTTCTCTAAAAGTCTATCCCTAAATAAAAACAAAAATAGAATAGTGGAAAGTTAATACAAAAACTAAACATAAAATTCACATAGAAGAATTGCATGGAGGTAAACATAATATAAAATTCACTTGGATAAAACAGAATAATGAATAGTAAATACTAAACAATACTTGCAATTCATATAAAAACTTAATCTTTTTCACACAAAATAGCATTAATATATTCTAATCAACAAATTCACATCTAGTAACCTATTAAATATTAATCCTTTTAATAGAACTAAATAATAATGTGAAAAGCAACTACAAGTTCCATCAAAAAATCACCTTTTCATAGTCAATAATTCAATCATACCAAAAAACAAAATTTATAAGTTACATTCTCTCTACATGATCTTTTAACGAGAAAACAAAATTTGAAACTTGTTCGATTCCATATTTACAAAAAAACAGTTTAATCTTTAAGGAAAGAAGAAGAAGAAGAAGAATAGTATGTCTCAAAACTCAATCATTATGCAAATCATCCAATTAAAAACAACAACTTTTTTATCCTACCATACGAATGAAAATTATCACTTCAATTTCTTTGATGAAAATTATCACTTCAATTTCTTTGTTTGAATTGTATGCAGCACACCAATTTATAAATTGTTCGAAAAATGCGATCATTGCAAAAAGAAACTACAAGTGAATCTAATCCATCATAATTTAAGAAAATTCAAATTATTACAAAATTAAAAAAAAAGTCCAAAAAGGAGATTACAGGAACCTCGAGAGAAGAGTGAGAATGAGAAGGATTTGGTAGAGAAGACGGAGGGGCGGCAGCAATACCGAGTGAGGGAACAACGAGCGTAGAGCGGAGATGACAGGTCGTGAGCAGAGGTAGCGGGCGAAGGTGATGAGCAGAGGCGAAGGTGACGAGCGGAGGCGGCGGATTACCGGCGCTCGGGATTTTGCAGTGAAGAACGCGATGGAGAATGGATGAGAAGGAGAATGCACAGTAGATTTGATAACTTGGGGTTTTTTTTAGAATTATTGGTGTGCTCACTATAAAAATATCTCCATTTGAAAAGAGAGGGTGTGCTTAGGAGGAAAAAAGTGGGCTCACTGGGAAAGAAGGTGTGCTCCTTTGGACATTCCCAAAAAGAGGCGAGGGGGGCGAGAGAGGCGGCAGCGACTCCAAATCTACGCATGGAGATTGAGTTCAGACCTCGCGATTACATAGCCGAGGAATCCGCCGCCGCGCTCCGCCGATCCCCGGCCGCCGACCACCCCCTCGCCCAGACGCCCCCTCCTCCGTCCCTTCAGGTCAAAACCCGCCTCCCTCTCTCTCTCTTTGAAGTTGTTGTTCTTGATTGGGCTATCAAAACCCTTGAATTTTTGCTGTTCTTAATTGGGTTTTGTTTGAATTTTTAATCCATTGAATTTATGTTCAACAAAAAAAACCTCGTTTGAGCGAGTTGTATTGGTTCCAAGCAAAATTTTTATTTAAGAAATATTATGATCGAATATACTATTCAACCTGCCTGCCTTTATTCTATCAAGAATCAAGAACATATACAACCGATTGATTTCTATTGTTAATTAACTATTGCATGCACCAGCTGGTGATGCTGATGAACTAACGGTCATTAATGCTTCGGAGTCTTTTGCTCTTCTTAGGTCATGTTTGTTTGGATGGATTTGAGTGGGAATAGGATAATTAATCCCACTCAGTTCTATGATTCTTTTGTCAAAGTGAAGTCAGATATGTTATTCCATGGGATTAGTAATCCTCCAAATTAGGGACTAATTAATCTCTCCTCTCCCCTAAAATTAATAATCCTTCATTCTTATTCCTCTGAATTTGGGTAATACTTGGAGGTTTTTATCCCTGCTATTTGCTTCTCAATACAATCATCACATTTTTATCGAGCAAGACCATCTTAATTTTCTTTTATTCCCAATTTGAAGTGGAGAAAAAAAAAATGATTACTTGGATCATAGTTAATCCCATATTCATTATCTTATAAAACAAATACAAGATTAAATGGCATACAAGAGATTGTTAATCTCAGGATAGTTAATCCTGAGACTACTAATCACATCCTGCATTTTTAATCTCGCAAACCAAACATGACTTTAAAATAGTAGTCAAGTCGTAGCTGACCACAGTTTGATGGACAATGCTTAGATAATAATGGTGGTAGTGCTGGTGTTGCTGAAACTTTGATTAGAAATGGCTCACATAACTCAACTATCGAGACAGATGTACTTGTTGCACAAGCTGCTAACCACCCCCACCCCTGGGTCTTCGTTTGACAGTCCTTACTCCTTGTTAGTGTTGGAAGTTTATTCCCTCAACATCCTTACTCCTTGTTAGTGTTGCTCGTTTTTTGCAATTTATGTTAAACTCTCAGTACATAAATTTTAGTTGAGCATACCTTAGGAACCAAAAACTAATATCTCAAGACACAGTTGACTCAGACTTGATGGAATTTTGGGTATGTGGTGCATTACTTTGTCCTTGGAAAGCTGATTGAGTACTGCTATACCAAGAGTATCTTTTGTTGTTTGTGAAAGTTCCCCACCTCAGATCAAGTTTGGATTTCTATATTACAGACTTTCCAGCATATAATAGATAATTTAATATTACTGTGTGCCATGCACTTAGATGTGAAAGTGTTCAAAATACCTCATCTGTAGGCCAATAGAGTGCTAGCAAATGATTAGCATAAATTAAAAAATGATACTTAAGCTTAATAGGTTATTGCATAATCCTAAATAATAAAATATATTGCATTTTGGACCCGTTGATATTGATATTTCTTGCATTATTTTTATTTATTTATTTAATATTTTTTTTTCTCATTGTCCTTATGGCTGTTCATGAATACCCATCACTGAAGGCTGCAAGTTTTAGTTTGTCAAGTGCTTGTAGTTGTCCAACTGAGCTCACGCACAGGCTCAGCCAAAGTAGTAATACGACACATATGTGAACCTATCCATTGTTAAGCCAACTGATTTGGCCTTCAGGGTTGATGATAGGTCAATAGCATTTCCCTATTGTTTGCTGGGCATGCAAACTGATACTTTTAAATGCCGGATTAAGGGATGATTGTGACGCTTCCTAACATGTGTTGAAGTTCGGGACAATCTTAACTTTCATGATTGCATGCATTGCCATATTTTATTCAAATAGATTGGTCTCAGACAGTTCCTGAATCTGCCTCGAAAGTATTTATACAGATAGTGCAATCTTTAATATTTTTTTACTTTTTGATACTCTCTTAGGACTATTTTTTAAAAATGTAATTTGCACGATGCTGGTAAAAGTTATCAAAATAAGCTTCTAAGTTCAGTTTGCTTTATCAGAAATATCTAGGCAAGCTATCTGGTAACTTTTCTTCAGTAATAGAATTAAAAATGATGATATTTTGTTAAGGGTTTTTACTGATTAAGATTAGTCAATATAATATCATGAATTTAGGAAAAAGAATTATAATTCATTCGGTCACAATATCATAGAATGCAGACATGTACATGCACCACCAATATCACATTCATGGTGTGAAGTTTCTGGGAGTAGGAAAGGCTAGGTTTATCTCTTCAAATGTTACTTGCTTTTTTTTTTAATATCAATGTCTTTCTTTTATTTTTATTTTTGATTGGGTGGCATTTCCCATGTTGATAAGATAATTTATTTAATACTTGGAACTATGACAATTTAACAAGATTGTTTAACGTGGCACATGGATAACTTCTTCTGGATTAATCATCACTATTAATATGCCATGAAGACCTGTGCTGCCTTTGGATTTAGAGGTTACACTTCAAAACTAGTCATGCTTTATCAAATATATTGCAATCTATAGGTTAGTCTTACCCACCATGAGAAGGTTGAATTTGATGATCCTTTGAGAGTGCATGCCGAGAATGTAGCAGATTCCGATGGATGGCATTTTACTAGTACATCCAGAAGAAACTCAAATGCAGCTGGTCTTTTCTCAGCGAAAGAGTGGACTGTTTTTAGCTGTTCGTTGGTGCAAAAGTTCTCCTGCAACAACAAAATACCTATTTCACCTGTAAGTTGCTTATTTGCCAACATTTTTTTTAATCTAATATTGATAAGGAGGGCCTGGTTTGTTAACTTGAATGGTCTATGGAACTTTCTTTATGTCTCTGGGTTACAATGTCCATTATACATATTATGCTTCCAAAAGAGAAGAAGTGAGATAATAATTGTATTTTTTGCTTCAGAAATGAAGGTTCAGTGTAGTTGCACAAAAACTTAAAGAACAAGCTGTTTTAGATTATTTTTAATCTCATAATTTGAAGGATGGTTTCACTTTTAGTTCATGTTATTAAAATTTCAAGGATGGATGATATAATTTACTGATTCATTTAATATTTGGTCGTGTTATTTGAATCCCCTTTCTGTTTGCAGACATTGGATATCGTTGTGCGGAACAGTAAAGGTAATGTCATCTTGACAGTATCTATATATTCCAGTAAACAATGCTGCTTTCTTTCTGAACTATTTATCACTGAAAAGCAAATAATTTTCTTTTACTTTGTGAAAATGCAGAGTGTGGTAAGTCTTTGGCAGATGTGCACATGGAGGAACTTGATGACCCTCAAATGGTTTTGAGAGAGGAGAAAAAAGTTGTTACAAGACAAGAGTATGCTTCACGATTACAAGAACTCAAAGCTGAAATACACCATGCTTGGAGGGGTGATGATCGCGTCAAAGCACTTAAATTATCCATTAAGGTGACCATATCTTTTGTATGCTTGTCTTTGTGATTCATACTTAAATTGGCCGACTTTCTCTGTCTTTAAAGCTGATCTTTTTATTACACAAGTTCTATGATGGCTACTGGTATGCAGTAATGTCTAGTTATATTCATGCATTTAAGTTGCAATAAAATTCCAATATAGTAACTTCTGAAACTCTCAACAGCTAATAGAAAAGTGTAGGTGTCTAAAGTTAAAAATCTTTACTTACATCTTAAGAGAAGGTTCAATGTGTTTTTGATTTGACCAGAATGTTCTGAAGGTGCTGTAGTGCATAAACGCGAGATTGCGTAGCATAAACCAGTAATATTATGCTTTCAACTTTAACCCTTGTGGCAATATCACCACTAACAGATTGCAGCATCTGATTGTTACCTTGTTGCGGTTTGGGATTCTGGGCTCAGGTTGGTCCTTTGAAGTCTCTTTCCTATGATAAAATTAAATATTAAGGGGTATTGTTTATTAATTCTTGTAATAGAGTTGATTTTGTTAGATATCTATTATGTGCACTAGCAAATATATTCAGAGTAGAATCTGTCTTGTGGTTATCATGATTCCAAATGTCGGATATTGAGATTGTATCGGATAGATTCTTTTCATATGGGATAACGAATTTAGGACGATATATTGGAGATACGAGCTCATATCAAACATTATATTTACACTGCAAATATCTAAAGTTAATATTTTAGAGGTAGTAATTTCATCTATCTATCTAACTAATATATATATATATATATATATATAGAGAGAGAGAGAGAGAGAGAGAGAGAGAGAGAGAGGTATTCCACAAGCATAACAAAATAAAATAAACTATAGAGCATATTCAACGAAAGTTGAAAATATAGATTATATATATAATTTAGATTCATTCACGATAAGAATAGTAGCGGAAAGAGATTTGTAGTAGTAATAGTAATGATGAGAATGACAATAGTAGTAACAAGAATAATAATAGTTGAGCAAGTAAAGACGTAGAAAGAGTGAAGTGGAGGAAGAGAATTTTAGAGAACTTTTAATTCTTGGGTAGTATTTATATAAATTTTACAATGTAGATCTAGCATTTGTAACTCTTTGCATGTCTAGCTCTCAAGTTTCCATAGGAACAGTTTAATTTGGTTGATTTAAGCATATGTGAAAGAATTTGTATTTTCCTTTTATATATGGAAATAATATTGGGCAAAAACACCAAATCTATTTCTTAGTTAAAAGCTCAATTGAAAATAATTAATCACATGGCTGATATATGGGAATGATATGTTGGAGCTATATATCGTGCTATATCGCAAGCATCAATCGATATGCGCATAAAACGATATGACCTCTTCTTTTAACGTATCGTCTTGGTTAACCTCGAAAAAAGATATATCAGGGAATATATCGGCCATATTGGGGATATTTAAAATAATGATGGTTATTTTTGAATAATTTGTGAAATTTTAATCTATGCTAATTTTGTTACTAAGCTTGGAAGTTGGAACCTTTTTTGTAAAAAAAGTTAATTGACATTAAAACCATAGCAACTCTAAATACCCTTAACAAATAACATAAACTAGTAGCAACTCAAGAAGTCTAAATAATTTAAGACTGCTTTGAGCGAAAAGGTTACCCATTAGGTCTTGAATCCTAAATACGTAGATTTATGTGCAACAAAGAAAAATCATGCACATCAATTAGGATAAGTTAGAAATGTACCTTTTTGTGTTTTGTGATTCAAGATCTTTCTTCGTCTTCATCGTCAATCTTGCAATGAGGTACGTTTGTGTTATTACATAATTTTTGTAATACTAGTATAAGACAATTGCCTATTTAGTGAAGGCCTAACTCGGACAAGGCCCATAAGCTGGTGAAGCTTGGAAGCCCATAACCTAACTAAAGAGTCAAATACCTACCTACCAAATCTACAAAAGAAAGAAAGCGGATTTCGCCAATCTGTATACATGGAAACATAGAATTTTGAGATCTACAATCATTCCTTAAAAATTCTCTATTATAAATACCCTCAACCCTCCATAAGAGAGGAGGGAGGATTGTAGAGAGCTCCGGGCCAAATATTCTTCATAAAAGATCTAACGTTTATATTGGAGACAACGTGTTTGAGAGATTGCACCCTTTCTCCTCTAATAAAGGTACTCCCCCAGTGGCTATTAATCTCGAGGACGTAGGTCCGTGATCTTCTTGACTTAACCTTGTTAAACATTGCGTTCTCTTTGTTTGATTTTTCTTCAACAAATCTACAAAAATAATAAGTCTTTGTAGGAGCTTGTTCGACAATCTTGTCGGACAAATTTTCATACAAACAGTTTGTTTAGCACTAAAGTGTAGCCGCCATCGATCAAATCTACATGCCTCTCACACTTTCAAGATGATAGGTAGATGAGATTTTCATAGTATAAAATTTACAACCATGTTGTATGTATATATAGGGGAGTTGGCTCCTTGTCGAATATGGTAATAATCATATTGGTCTTAATACAACTATTACATAGAGGAAACTTGGTAAGTTATGATTGTTTTCCATTGACAAGTTCTGTGGATACCCATTGAGATCCGGTATGTTGAACCAATTATCAATCAATTAATAACTTTAGTCAAATTCCTATAAGAACAAATGTTCGTAAGAGGCTAAGAGCTCTTCCTTAATACGTGACTATAGATCTCCTTAATATGTGGTATAGATTCGAATATTAATCTTATTACATTAAGTCCCTTCCTCAAGTTGCCTTCCCTGTAGGTTTTTATTAACTAAAACCAAGTCACCTAAGTACTCAAACTTAATGCAAAATAAAAAGAAACAAGTTTTATTCATGAAATAATTTCATTACAAAGTCTATGGGAAGATGATTTTCTACATACCTTCATAGGCTCGGCAACAATTGATGAACTTGTTTTTATCAATATGAGCATATGCCATATCCTGTGTAAATGCCTATTGCTTCTCTAAATGCTCATGGTTTCTTAAATTAGAAACATGGTTAGCATCGCATTAAAGCATACTCAAATGCAAGTCAGAAACAATAACTCCATATGCACAGTGTAACAGCTTGGATTCTCTATCTTCAAGGTGGCAGTTTCTAGAAAATTCAAACATGGTCCTGAACTAAAAATGTAATGGATGTGTGGCACACACTGCAGGTTACAACATCCTATTGACAGGTTAAGCTCTCAAATTCCAATTCTATTTCTGTTGTGTGACTAAACTTTAACTCCATACACCTGTTAACATGGATGCCTTTAACTGGAGGATACAGACCTAAGATATATCCTCATTGGATTTACCTATGAGCCCATTGGAGTGTTTCTTAAATGTAAACTTGTCTTTAAAGATATGTGTGGTTTAACCTTAACTTGCGCCATATGTCAGAATTCGACCCAGACCACTCTTTTCGATATAAAATTGTGCAATTGCCTCCTCTTTAATGGAGATTGTAAAACGACATTTGCCGTCATATAATTAAAATATATGATTACAATCATCACATGCGTGGCACTTGGGCTGGTATCATTACCTTCCAAAATTTGTTCCATGATAATTAAGTTTATCTACAGCTCTTCCAACTCTAATTTCTGCACTCGTGATGTTGGAGCGTATTGAAAAATTATTAGAAGCTACAAGCTTTGTGGTGCCTGTAACTCATTCTATAGTTCTATGTGTCTCTTAACCTCTTGATTGTAGAGTTTCAGTGGATGGGAGTTGTACTTGTTCCTTGTTTTTTTTTAGACAGTGAGCCTTTTGACTTTTTGGATTCCCTAGTGATTTTATTTTATCTCGAGTAGCTAAGTTCGTCTTTAGGACTGTTTGTGTACCCTTTTGAAAGCTACACCTATTGATTGAGCATGTTTGAACATTATATTTATTGATTTGAGCATGCATGTACAGTTTGTTGTAAAAGTTTGTGAAGCCACTTCTGATAAACTGTGAAGCAATGTTTAAAATAGCGATAATGGTAACGTAACGTTTTGCCTCTGGTAGGTTATGTCGCATATAACATAATGCATAATGTAGGTTATACAATTTTCTATTTATTTAATAAAAATGAATATAAAACTATATAAAATATTTTTTATAAATTGAAAAATAAATTTAAAATTTCTAAAAAAATATACAACCATTTTGTAGTACAGAATCTATTCTAATTTTATATTAAGTTTACAATAATTTTCACATTTTTCATAAATTATATTAAGCCTGTAGCCGTAATTCCAGTCATCATCTAAACAAAAAAACAAGATTCTAATTTTTTATTTCAATTCAGTTATTATCATTGTTGTAATTTATATTTTGTAATGTTCACTTTATTTTATTTGTAATTGTTGATTTCAGTTCAGTTAAAAATTCAATAGAATCAACAAGTAAGATATTTCAGCAACCGAAGAGGTATTACAATAAGTGAACAAAAAAACACTCGCAAATTAATAAGTTAGCAATTTCACAAGTAATCAAACAAGCCAACAACTAATCAAGTATGAAAATTTAAGTAATTCGCTAATAATTAAAACAATAATCAACAACAATATAGAATTATTAAGAAAATAATTGTAAATAATGAAACGTAACATAATTTAACGTTATGTTATGTAATATAACGTAAAATAACATGAAAAACGTATTGTTACGGTGCATTGAGTTATTTTTAGTTGTTACATAGCGCTGAAGTTCTGTTAGATTTCATAATGCAACATAACAAGTTTCATAACGCGTTATTTTCAACATTGTTGTGAAGCACATACACTGGCATGTAAGTGTTGTGTCCATGTCAAACATGCATTAGAAGCTGACTCTTGATGACACTCTGGAAACATTTAAGGTTTTAAAATTCCAAAAGCTTGCTTGTTGGAGCCTTGTTGGCTTTCAAAAAATTCTTAGATGACATGTCTAGGACCATATAGCCATCCCTTGCATAATAGGAGACAGTGTTTGAGGCTTTTCTAACATAAGATGAATGCCACGTTAATAGAACTGAAATGCCCAAACATGTGAGAGGTTTCATAGAGTTGTATTACGTGAGGTATTGGATTAGACTTCCAGATTTTTCTCTTTAATCTAGTAATTTGATGATTAATGGATTTGAAGCATTGAAATTTTATTTTGTTTATTTTTACTTCTAATTCTAATAAAACTTGTCTCCTTCATATGGCTTTTGATGTAAATGTGAATGCTCACATTGGAAGTATCGTATTGGTGTTCCTCTTCCGAGTTCATGGTTTATAGCCTGTAGGGGTTATATCAGTGTGGCACATTGTTAGAGCTATTATGCATATTTATTAGTGTCAAGCGCATAAGATATACTGCTCATTTGTTTAATCATCACCCTTTGGTCCAATAACATTCCACTTGGCTAATTTAATGCCACAATGGCTAGAGTTTTCTTCCAAATGTTCGTTGTCAACTCCATAAATCTGTTCTCTTATTCAGCCCTCTCAAGCGCAGTTCTGAATTTTTATGCAGTGTTCAGGATATCTTATTGTTTCATAAGTATGTGGTGGGAAACTTCAACAGCTTGTTTCTTTTTCAGAGGCTTGTTAAATAATGTTATGTATGCTGCTGCTAGTCATAAGCTTCTGAATGCCATTAGTGGAGAATGGCTAACCTTTTTCAGATATACATATTTCTTGGTTGTGTTCCCTATTATATGTCATATTTATTTATAGATGTCTTTTATAGGTTGCGAGGCTTCTAATGGACACGACTGTTTCTCAATTTTATCCCACACTGTTCATTCTCGTTATAGAAGTTCTGGATATGCTTGGTGATTTGGTGTGGGGACGAATTATCAGAAAGGCTGAATATTCTGATGATGGAACGCCACTTTGTTCTTTGCCAGGTCAACTTTTACATTTTCTTGTTGAGAATTTGAGCAGTATTTAAAAAAGATTCTGGGAAAGTATTTACTTTTATCACAGGAATCTTTTTTTGCTAGAAAATATATATGTTTTTTTATTGCAATTTTAGCAGTAACAGCCTTTTGTTACTGTATAAGAGTTATTCTGCATGAAAATATATTCAATTGGAGATCTGAGCACCTTTATGTTTTATCCATCTTAGAAATCAGGATCTGCACATTAGGATTCTAATATTTATGTGTGGGGGTAGAATCAGAGTAATTTATTGTACATGGACAGACCAATAATACATGCTCCTGTATAAATTTTAGTTGGTTAAGAACTTATTCATTTGGAAGGATCGCAGTGGATAACAAACTTTGCTGGATTCAAAATTTTCTCAAAGCTGCCTAACAATGAGGGTGTCAATTCACTAATGCAATAAAACCATTAATTCTTGCTGAATTTATTGACTAGCTAAGAGATATTTTAGGTGTTACTTCTGCCGATACTCATTAAGCCTATTACAAATATGTGCGAGAGACCAACTGAAAGCTGAAAATTCCTCAGCCTATTACAGCACTTTTCCTCGTTATCTTTGCCCCTTTGAGATATATGGAAAATAAACTATGAGTTCAGCACTTTATACTGTATATTAAATGGTTTTGTTATATACATGAATTACCGTTCGTTTGTGATCACTCAGTGCGTGAGGTAGAGATTATAGAACTACATTGTTTTTTCAACTATGAATATTTTAGAACATAGCAAGATTATGATGAGTGATATGGATCATCAATTCTGATGGTTCATTTTTTTTAGCAGTAGCTGCAGAGCTAATATCCTGCGTTCTCATATTACTTAGCTTGCTACTATTAACATGACAACAATTATTTAACAATTTATTCAATTAGGATTGCTAGGAGGAACCAATAAACTGGGAAATTCATAAAGATAACATGACAATAGTTAAATCTTTCTATTTCGTTTCAACTTTATCCTACTCAATTTTAGGGAGATGGTAATAGAGGTGCTAGCCTTAAGGAATAATAATCACAAAGAAAGATACTAATAACAGATACAACAACAACAACAACAACTCTAATAACGGATGTAATATTTGTTTCTACATTGCCAGAAAATTATTTATATTCTTCCGAATTGATTCTTCTGTCTCTATGATAAATTGCCTAAGCTTTCTTGCCAATATCCTCTACCCTTGATGAAAACTAGGGAAAAAAAAAGGTAATACCTTAGACAAATTTAGTTGAAAGGCATAAGAAACAATTACCAACATTGAATTATGATATGTAGTCACTGACATGTGTGCTGTAATCCGGCTATGGCACGACGTGTTTGAATGGAAATCCTCCAGTATCTTGACACAAGGGCACAATTACAGTGTTCACAAAGGTGCTTTATGCAGCCACTTATGCGACCGCATGTAACGCCCCATTTTCCGGAGGGATACGAAAACGGAGTGCGTTACCGGCGGGCACGTGTAAGTCGACGTGCACAAGGCCTGTAAATATGTAAAAGAAGAAATGAATAGAATTGAATACTAGTAATCAATCAGGATCTTGGAAGTTAGTCTACTGCCATATAAAAGAGAAGATATACATGTCTAAGATAAGCAGCAACAAGTACAATACTGATACAAAATTTAGAAATAAAGTCCTAAAGGGGTGATACATACCAAACCAAAAATACAAAAGCGGAGGCTTATAAATCTATTGCTGCTCGGTCTGCTCTAGAAAGTACGGATCATGCAGTGGCGGATCCTCGCTCACATCTTCAGTACCTGAGCGTGTGGGGGAGCTCAAGGTCAAACCCGGCAAGTAAAATAATAAGAAGTACGGAACGTGTAATATAAACAAATAGGTAAGATATGGGTGTGGATATGAAACTATGCGCATGTGTGGAAAATATTAAATGATTAAGTAATGATATCAAGAAAGAATGTACATTCTATCAAGTATGGAGACTAATGGTGAATAACTAGACTTGTATGGTAGGGAGCATGTAATATGTACTAACAAGTAAAATATGAATTGATGTAAAAAGCATATGCACATGCATGGTGAACTAATTGGTGAAGAAATAGATCTGTATCGTATGTGATCGATATCAAGTACGGAGACTAATACATATCAAGTCTAGGTTAATATCATATTTTATTTTACGTTTTGAACTAAGTGGTGAAGAAATGACTCGTATCGTGAAAGTACCCGTGCATACCCGGGACCCGGCCAAGATGCTGGCGCTGAACCAGCCGTGCCGCTAAGCACTCAAGCAGATACCGATTACTGAGTAATCGGTCGTCCCATCAACATGGACTAAACAAGAAATGATGGCTCAGTACCATCCGGGCGCCCCCGCGGATGGGTCCTTATTTCGGTTGCGCAACCTATCCTAAACCTTTCACGATATAATGTTTGTCCACCCTTTAGTTCTCCCATAACCCAAGATTTCAAGTTATATTACATGCAAATCAATCCGGGATATGATAAACTAATCATGTCAAGATTAATACATATACATGTCTAGTAACAAGCAAGATGTGGTCCATGTCAAAATCAAGTTAACAGGCAAGTTATGATCCATGGCACCATCAAGACATGTGTATATACTAACAAGGAAAATCCGAAATATTTTCATGTATCTTGTACAAGTAATTAGTATGTATATGTCAAAGTAAATATGATGGAATGTCAAAATCAAATTAACAGGTAAGTCAAAATCCATGGCACTATCAAGACGTGTATGTACTAATAAGATCCGGCATAATTTCGTATATGTTGTACAAGTAACTAGTATGTGTGTATCAATACAAGTATGATGGAGTATAGAATGTTAGAATGAATATTATGAAAATGATCATGTATGTAAATTACACATAAATACAAGTATACATATAAATACGTATGTGAGTATTAAGATGTAAAGATATCTAGGATGATCATATATGTGAATCATGCATATACAATTATACATATAAACACATATATAATTTCATATATGTTGTACAAGTTACTAGTATGTATATGTTAAGGCAAGCATGATAGTCATAAAATATTAAAATGTGTTATGCAAATAATGATCATGTATGTAAACCACGCAATACAATTATGCATATAAACACATTAGGCAAGTGGGAACTAAATTTGTAAGGATAGGAATTAAATAGGTTTAACACTTTTATAACAATTAGTTTAACAACATATTGATTTTCTAAATTCTAGTATGATTTCATAGTATGGAAAGTAGCAAATTTGTTAAATCTTAGACATGTATATATATATGTATATATTTAAACATGGATTAGTATAGAAAAAATTATGACTTAACATAATATCTCGTATGAAAGAAATATTTTAACAATTTAATGTAGAAACTTATTTATTTGAAATCTTCTTTTTAAAACATGATTATGAATACATACATATATATATATATATATCTATGTTCTAATGGCAAGTGGAAAATGATTTAAAAATCATTGCATTATATATAAAGAACTTATATGGAAAATTCAAATGTATATCCAAACATAATGAATATTAATAAAGGTTGTATTTTTATAATTTAAAAATAAAGCATATAGTTTAACTTTACAACTTGTAGTTTAAGAATGAGAGATTATAAATAAAAAGATAAATTCGATATATAAACATAGGGTAAAGTATAAAAAATTATATTTTTATTTTTCTAGAATAATCATAGAGATTTTTGTATAGAGATATTTTGTTTTTAAGTTTTAACAAATCAAGATTCTAAATTAACCATAAACAATTAGAATTAGAAATAAAACATGAGAGGGGATGTGATTTTACTTGCCTTGATAGGTTAAGTAAGGTAAGCCTATTTTGAGGCTAAAAAACTTCTCTTTTTATTCTTTTTCTCCTCTTTTCTTCTTCTTCTCTTTTCTTCTTCTTCTCTTGAGTTGGAGTAGGAAAAAAAATAAAAGGAAGAGATGAATGAAAAATAAAGGAGAGAAAACAAATGAAAGGAGAGGAAGAAAAAAATATAAATAAAGGAGAGATATGGGGTAACATGATGGTTTGTCATTCTTGACCAAAGGACAAGTATGGTGAAGGAGGTATGGGTGAATAAAAACAAAATAGGAATAGGATAAATGACTAATAATAATAGGTTATTAAACTTATTTAAAGCTATAATTTTAAATTAAACTAATCCAAATAAAATCAAACTTCATCTTTACAAGTCAAAAGAAGAAAGACTAGTAAAAATATGTGTAGGACCCACCGGTGATTAAAATAATATTATTTTAAGTGATTATATTAAAAATTGGGTAATTACAGTCAGACCCCCTGTAGTATTGGGTGTGTGTCACTTAACACCCCTGAAGTTTGAAACTCTCAAAAAACCTCCTGAACTTAGTTATTTTCCCTCTCATTTTTTACTAAAATGCACTCTTGTCTCTCAAATTCCTATTCTACCCTCATCCCTCCTTTTAACCAACAATAGGAATTTGAGAAATGAGAATAGAATAGGAATTTTAAGGGACAAGAGTGCACTTTAATAGAAAAGGAGAGTGAAAATAACTAAGTCGAGGGGGTTTTTTGAGAGTTTCAAACTTCAGGGGTGTTAAGTGACACATCCTCAATACTACAGGGGGTCTGACTGTAATTAACCCTTAAAAATTTCAAGAAAATCACAAAAATATAGAAAAATGAGACAAACACAACGTATTCAATTTGGGATTAATCTGATATCAAGAATGTAAGTTATGATGAAATTAGGTTGTTACATACTACCCTCCTTACAAAAAAATTTCGTTCTCGAAATTTAATTTTTTTTTACTGATTGGAATAGTAAGATATCAATCAATTGATAAGAATTTGATTATTAAGAAAATAGTTCCAATCAGAATATAATTGAAAACTAACTTGTCATACTATCTAAACTAGTGGGATAAATAATCAAAGATATATGATGGAAAAAATATCATAAGTCTAACTTATTAAGATCCTTGCGAATAGCTGCAATAATTGTCTGCAAATCAATTATTGCCATGCCAATAGATAAGACTCATTATAGTGAAAGCATATGATTTTAGTCGAAAATCAATTATGGAGTATCTCATAAATCTGCTTGCTATAGTTCTAATGAATGACTGTAATTGTTGTCGACTGAGAATAAACCTCTATAATTACCACGTCAACTCAATAGGACTTGAACAGCAGAAGTACAAGACTAGGTACATAGAAAATCAAAAGATATATGGTATGGATAAAAGAAGAAGGCAAGATAGAAAATTAACTAATAATAGGACCAAGATAAGATTTCAGATCAAAGAAAATTTTGGACATGTTTATATATGGCAGTAGTCCTAAAAACATCCTAAATTAACCTAGAGCTCTGATACCACTCTGTAACGCCCCATTTTCCGGAGGGATACGAAAACGGAGTGCGTTACCGGCGGGCACGTGTAAGTCGACGTGCGCAAGGCCTATAAATATGTAAAAGAAGAAATGAATGGAATTAAATACTAGTAATCAAGCAGGATCTTGGAAGTTAGTCTACTGCCATATAAAAGAGAAGATATACATGTCTAAGATAAGCAGCAATAAATACAATACTGATATAAAAGTTAGAAATAAAGTCCCAAAGGGGTGATACATACCAAACCAAAAATACAAAAGTGGAGGCTTATAAATCTATTGCTGCTCGGTCTGCTCTAAAAAGTACGGATCATGCAGTGGCGGATCCTCGCTCACATCTTCAGTATCTGAGCGTGTGGGGGAGCTCAAGGTCAAACCCGGCAAGTAAAATAATAAGAAGTACGGAGCGTGTAATATAAACAAATAGGTAAGATATGGGTGTGGATATGAAACTATGCGCATGTGTAGAAAATATTAAATGATCAAGTAATGATATCAAGAAAGAATGTACATTCTATCAAGTATGGAGACTAATGGTGAATAACTAGACTTGTATGGTAGGGAGCATGTAATATGTACTAACAAGTAAAATATGAATTGATATAAAAAGCGTATGCACATGCATGGTGAACTAATTGGTGAAGAAATAGATCTGTATCTTATGTGATCGATATCAAGTACGGAGACTAATACATATCAAGTCTAGGTTAATATCATATTTTATTTTATGTTTGAACTAAGTGGTGAAGAAATGACTCGTATCGTGAAAGTACCCGTGCATACCCGGGACCCGGCCAAAATGCTGGCGCTGAACCAGCCGTGCCGCTAAGCACTCAAGCAGATACCGATTACTGAGTTATCGGTCGTCCCATCAACATGGACTAAACAAGAGATGATGGCTCAGTACCATTCGGGCGCCCCCGCGGATGGGCCCCTATTTCGGTTGCGCAACCTATCCTAAATCTTTCACGATACAATGTTTGTCTACCCTTTAGTTCTCCCATAACTCAAGATTTCAAGTTATATTACATGCAAATCAATCCGGGATATGATAAACTAATCATGTCAAGATTAATACATATACATGTCTAGTAACAAGTAAGATGTGATCCATATCAAAATCAAGTTAACAGGCAAGTTAGGATCCATGGCACCATTAAGACATGTGTATATACTAATAAGGAAAATCCGGAATATTTTCATGTATCTTGTACAAGTAATTAGTATGTATATGTCAAAGTAAATATGATGGAATGTCAAAATCAAATTAACAGGCAAGTCAAAATCCATGGCACTATCAAGACGTGTATGTACTAATAAGATCCGGCATAATTTCGTATATGTTGTACAAGTAACTAGTATGTGTGTATCAATACAAGTATGATGGAGTATAGAATGTTAGAATGAATATTATGAAAATGATCATGTATGTAAACTACACATAAATACAAGTATACATATAAATACGTATGTGAGTATTAAGATATAAAGATATCTAGGATGATCATATATGTGAATCATGCATATACAATTATGCATATAAACACATATATAATTTCATGTATGTTGTGCAAGTTACTAGTATGTATATGTTAAGGCAAGCATGATAGTCATAGAATATTAAAATGTGTTATGCAAATAATGATCATGTATGTAAACCACGCAATACAATTATGCATATAAACATATTAGGCAAGTGGGTACTAAATTTGTAAGGATAGGAATTAAATAGGTTTAACACTTTTATAACAATTAGTTTAACAACATATTGATTTTTCTAAATTCTAGTATGATTTCATAGTATGGAAAGTAGCAAATTTGTTAAATTTTAGACATGTATATATATATGTATATATTTAAACATGGATTAGTATAGAAAAAATTATGACCTAACATAATATCTCGTATGAAAGAAATATTTTAACAATTTAATGTAGAAACTTATTTATTTGAAATCTTCTTTTTAAAACATGATTATGAATACATACATACATATATATATATATATCTATGTTCTAATGGCAAGTGGAAAATGATTTAAAAATCATTGCATTATATATAAAGAACTTATATGGAAAATTCAAATGTATATCCAAACATGATGAATATTCATAAAGGTAGTATTTTTATAATTTAAAAATAAAGCATATAGTTTAACTTTACAACTTGTAGTTTAAGAATGAGAGATTATAAATAAAATGATAAATTCGATATATAAACATAGGGTAAAGTATAAAAAATCATATTTTTATTTTTCTAGAATAATCATAGAGATTTTTGTATAGAGATATTATGTTTTTAAGTTTTAACAAATCAAGATTCTAAGTTAACCATAAACAATTAGAATTAGAAATAAAACATGAGAGGGGATGTGATTTTACTTGCCTTGATAGGTTAAGTAAGGTAAGCCTATTTTCAGGCTAAAAAACTTCTCTTTTTATTCTTTTTCTCCTCTTTTCTTCTTCTCTTCTTCTCTTTTCTTCTTCTTCTCTTGAGTTGGAGTAGAAAAAAAAATAAAAGGAAGAGATGAATGAAAAATAAAGTAGAGAAAATAAATGAAAGGAGAGGAAGAAAAAAATATAAATAAAGGAGAGATATGGGGTAACATGATGGTTTGTCATTCTTGACCAAAGGACAAGTATGGTGAAGGGGGTATGGGTGAATAAAAACAAAATAGGAATAGGATAAATGACTAATAATAATAGGTTATTAAACTTATTTAAAGCTATAATTTTAAATTAAACTAATCCAAATAAAATCAAACTTCATCTTTACAAGTCAAAAGAAGAAAGACTAGTAAAAATATGTGTAGGACCTACCGGTGATTAAAATAATATTATTTTAAGTGATTATATTAAAAATTTCAAGAAAATCACAAAAATATAGAAAAATGAGACAAACACAACGTATTCAATTTGGGATTAATCTGATATCAAGAATGTAAGTTATGATGAAATTAGGTTGTTACACCGCATAAGCAAAAGCTGAGTAAAACCGTATAGAAAATCCAAAAAATGCCATTATTATGCAGATAACCTTGTAAATGGATGGGTATGTGGATTATGCACGTGCATAACCCACATAATATGTTTAAATTGATGATGGATTTTTGGATTTCAAAACATACAAACCCCAAATACCCAATTCTCATTACCCCTTTAGGGTTACGAGAGTTGCAATTTCCCTAGTTTTCTCTATCACACGCATGTTCTTAGCTCCTCACCGACTCTCCTATTTTCCTTTCTCCTCGATTCGTCGATCAGACTCGTCTCTCGCGGCCCATGGTGCATCCCTCGTTCACATCGAGACTTGCTTTCGCTATCAGCGAAGTTCTTTTGATAAGTCATCTTTCCTGGAGTTTTCTCTCATTGTTTTTCCCTCACCAACACTTTCCTCAGCCTCTCACTTCTGCCGACTCCCCTCAGCCCCTCCCCTTCGCCAACTTTCTCAGTTTTTTGTACTCGCAAAATCTCTCTCTTAAGTTCTCAGTCTCTTGATCTCCTACTCTCGTCTCACTACTGAGACTTTACTGTTAATCTCGGATTGTGTTTGAGATGTTGATGATTAGAAATTGAAATTAAGACTGGAGAATTTGATGTCTCAAGTAGATTTTAATTTAAGTTTGAGTATGAGACTATTTTTTTTAGAAATAATTTGTAGGTGCTGGACTGTTGGAGAATAATTTGGTCTTGAGTTATCTGATTAATTCTTTTTCAAACGGGTAATTATCAAAATTTCAAAATTCAAACTATAGTTAATTAATTTTTTTTAAAAACATCAAATAATTAAGAGTTGGAATTAAGTAAATTCGAATTACTGTTTATTTGAAGAGTGACAATAATGATTTTTGGTAAATAATTCATTTATTTGTTGAGTAAAAACTGAAGAGTGAAGGTGCCATCGGTAAAGCTGACTGTTGTTATTTGTGAAGATTGAACAATCTAATAATTTTTTATATTGTTTATGTGATTTGATCAGAAAAATATTTAAGTGTTGTTATTGGCTAAGCAAACTTGAGTAATTAAGATGCCTTTTTAGATTTTATGACACTCAATATATGCATGTTCAAGTATTATATACTTATAATCCGTGTAATTTTGCACAATCCATTTAATCTTCGTGGAATCCGTTTAAGTATTATGCGCTTCTGGAGCGCTCGCATAATGAAAACATATTTTAGAATATTATAATTACAGGTGTAGTTTTGTTAAATGTGTGCATATTTAACTCAAATAAATTTTTTAAGTTTTTATTCACATGGAGAAAGCTAAAACTAGTAAAATGATCAATGGAGCATTTAGTGTTTGTCAAAATGGTGATTTAACATACTTCATCTTTTTCATATTTTTGAGGTGAATAAAGGTAGACACATTTTTTTTTGTGTCAAGACGCAGATAGAGATAGGTGCCACCCCCCACCACACACATTCGCACCCCCACACACATCCACACCCGCACACGTGGAGGCCCACCATCATCATAGTATTGACTACTTGTAGTGGGATCACGAAGCTGGTGAATCATCTCTTTACTATCTTGAGTCTAACAAACAATTGAAATATCAAGCGCATTAAAACATAACTTTTTGATGTATGATGTACATCATCAATGTATTTTTTGCACATTGGTGATATGATCATTTTGGGAATCATCAAAATTTCTGGAGATTCCTTTTAAGTACAATATTTTTTATGATGGGATTAAGCTAGGTCTAATTTCTCTTTGTTCATTTTCAAGGATTATTGAATGAGTAGGCCCATATTTGATTGGGGATTTTATGAAATTTGATTAGATACAATTAGATTTAGGATTTTATGAGAATTTATTAGAACTAATTATAATTTTATTTTTATTATTAGATTTTGGATTGTTTGCAGTGGTGCACGTGGTTTATTTTATAAATTATAATGTATGAACTATTGAAGAGAATAATGAGATGTTAAAAATTAAGATACTCCCTTTTGTTCAACATGGTGATTTGGTAATAACCCCTAAAACTCTCTTCGTATTGATTCATCGAGAATGGGTGAGATCACCTTGTTGTCGAGGCTCAAATAAATCTCTAAATCTCTTCTCGTGGATTTATTTAGAGCGGGTGAGAAATCACCTGGGTATTGAGGTTTAAATAAATCTCTAAATCTCTTCTCGTAGATTTATTCAGAGCGGGTGAGAGATCACCCGAGTATCGAGGCCCTAATTTATCTTTATCATTTTATTTTGTTTTTATTTCCCACTATAAAATCCTAGTTTAATTTATGTTACATCAAATTGGTATCAATGCTAAATAAGATTTTTCATTTTATTCTCCAAATTCTTAACCCACCATCTTTTGCTTCCTTCATTTAAAAAAATAAAAGATTTTTCCCATATTTTTTCAATTTTTATTACATAATTTCCCCCATTTTTTTCTTCGACCTTCTTCCTCTTCCTAGATTTTATTTCAGTTTGAAAAAGAAGAAAAAAAAACTCCAATTATCAGGTCTAAAAAGGAAAAGGAAAAAAGGAAACAAAAAAAGAAAAAAAAATAGAATGAGATATTGAATTTAAAAGCCCTTTTTAGGATGATGATCAGCTATATACTTCTAAATCTTTTCTTGTGAATTCATTGAGAGTAAATGAGAGATCACTTAGGTACTAAGATCTGAATTCATTCGTAAATCTATTTTTATGAATTCATTGAGAGTAGGTAAGAGATCACCAGTGTACCAAGACCCAAATTAATCTGTCTTTATACTTTTATTCTCAATTTCCTTGAATTCCGACAAAGCTTTAATTTGTTCTTTGCTAAATCCATTCAAATACCGAATTTCTACCACGAAACCCTAATTTCCCCACCCACAAAAACTAATTTTGCTTCTGTCACGCGTCAAAGTTGTTTGTTGCTTGGCTATCAAGTCCCAATCAATAGTAACAAATAATTTTTGCCTTTAAAATTCATGCGACATTTTTTGTGCAATTTGGCCATTAAAATCTTCTGATATTTCTGTCCAACATAATATTACAAGTGACATGTTAATTTGTGCTTAATTTTTTTTCTTGTTCCACTCAAAAGCGATGATACTTATCTCTTTTACTTTTAAATATCTAGTCTATCATTCTTCACTTTCGCATTTTCTCTGAAACTCGACCATGTCTCGGTTGTTTGCAGAATCTTTTGTATCTGGTGATATTTGCTTCGAGGCGAAAGATACATGCTACAACTGGTTCTGCAAGATTGGTTCGATTCGCGAGCTTCTTCCACGCATGTGAAACATCTTTTACTTCTTTTATTTGATTGATATCGTTTTTAATCATCCTGACATCCATTATGATGTTTGGATTGAAGATATGTCAATAATATGAAAGCTGGAATTATATTGTAATGAATAATTTTTTGGTATTGTCAATGGTAATGAACTGGAAGGAAAATTCTATGTGATGGCAATAATGTGAATACTGAAATGAGGATGTAACATGTAAAGAAAAAAACAAGCTGAAGTTAGGATGCTGAGATTGAGATGGATGATTGACAATGCATGACAGAGGAAAATAGGTAAAACAAATTTCTTGGGAAACTGTTAGACACTATTTGAAAAAGGGTGGAGGTAAGTTGAGGAGGCTTGCAGTATGTACAACAGAGATTGGTAGGTGGGAGTTAAGAAGAATGCTTGGTTGGTTGATTTTTTTGGCTAGAACTAGGACGTGAATAAACTTGGACCGAATTTGTAAAGGAAGGTGTGGAGGCTGCTCAAGAAAATGGCCCTTAACAAAGCTTGAATGAGGGCAAAAAATGATAGCAAAGCTGATCCTGAATAATTGATACGAAAATATTTATCTTATTGTTGTTGTAGATTGAGCATACCTTAATTTGTGTTCACATTTAGGGTTTATTTAGATGGGTTTCTGAAGTCAAATATAACCAATTCATATACCTTGTAACATTTTATATGACAAAAACAGCATGAAATAGCATAGCGCTTGTTTCCATCTAAGCATGGATCGACGTGAACTAGGCCAATAAGTAATAATAGAGATAACTCACATACCACGATCTTGGAAGTTATTATACTACCATATAACTTATATGTATAAGTTTCTATGTGAATAAATATAGTGTTGATACTAAAGTTAAGAAGTAAATCCATCAAAGAGTAATTCATACCAAGCCAAAAGAACACAAAAACATCAAAGATTAGAGAATCTACTGGTAGTCGACCTACTCTAGAAAGTATAGGTCATCCACCAAAGTATGCTCATGCTCGTCTTCAGTATCTAAGTGTGATGGAAGCTCTGGCAAGTAAAACAAATAAGGTAGGGATTGTGTAATGTAAACTAGCAAGTGAAATATAAAAGTGGATATAAACAGTACATGCATGTACAAAAAATAGTAAATATTCAAATAATAATATTAAGCAGCAATATTCATGTAGGTCAAGTATAAGTTAACATTTTGTTATAGAATTAACTGGTGAACAAATTAATTCATATTTTGAAAGTATCCACGCATACTGGGAATCCGAAAAAGATACTAGTGCTGAACTAGCCATACCAACTTACTAAATACTTAAGCAAATAGTAATCGGTCGTCACATCAATATGGATTAAACAAGAGATGATGGTTTAGTACCACTCGGTCACCCTCGCGGATCAGCATCTATTTTGGTTACACAACCTATCCTAATATATATGGCATTAGTTTCTTTTTAACTCCCCCATAACTGACGGTTTCAAGTTATGATACATGTAAACCCATTCGGGAATATGATAAACCAGTCAGGTCAAGATCACTTATGTATACATGTCTATTATCAAGCCAATATTTGAATAACAAGTAAGACAAGATTAATGACAAAATCAAAATAACGAGTAGGTTAGGATCCATTGCAATTTCAAGACATATCTGAGTACTGATTAGGTTAATCTGGTCTATTTTCATGTATTATGTATCAAGTAACTAGCATGTATAAGTCAAAGTCGTCAAAGTCGTCAAAGTCATCGTCCAAGCCTTTTTCCATCAAAATGAGGTTGCTATGGAGCAGGACTCCCAGGAAGATTTGACAAAAGCTTTACTTCCGGTTGTGACATTGTCATTAGCCCTTTCATATTTATTGTTATTTTCCAAGTTGAAAGCTATGGACAAGAGAGGAGCTTGTCCTAATCCAAGATGGTGAGATCACCATATTCTCTGGGACTCGGACTTGGGAAAATGTCTAAGAGAGGGGAAAAAGATTATAAGTTTGTTATAAAGAATCATATTCAATTCAGAAGCACACATAAAGCCCATTAGTAATGTAAATAAACTTTCAATTCTTAAGTTTGAAAATAATATTTAAATAAAGTTTAACTAAAGTAAATAAGAAAATAGAGGAAAAAAGATCAGAAATACTGTTCATTTTCTTAAAATGTAAATTCCTATAAGCATTAAAGTATGCATGCAACAATCTCATACAAAAAAAAAAAAAAAAAAAAATCCAGAGACATTATCAGCTTAAAAATGTAAAGCATATTTATAATGCACATGAAATTGCCAAATCTTTTCTAAAGCAAGAAGCTCTTTATTGTCCCAATCGATGGAAGTAAATATCAGAGGACCCTATGCTAGCAAGAAGAGTTGGAGGGATACTTTTTCTTCCTATTGTTTGTGAACTCTGCTTGTACCAGTTCTATCTTTGATAAGATGTGTAACTTGCTCTGAGTTATCAACCTACATTTCAGATACTTGGAACTTGCCATTTTCCGTTGTTGGCGCTTCCTGGAGGATGATCATTTTCATAATCTCCATCGACTGACTATGATGATGAGAGGACTTGCAGATCCACTTGCATCTGCATATTGTCATCTCTATATGGCTCATTGTGCTGAATCACTAAATCCGAGGGAAACAGGTGGAAAATTTACATTCACATTCATTTAGATGTGTCATTTTCTGCACATAAATATTCCTTTTTTATTTCATCGGAGGCACCCATTACTCTGAAATAAATTTCTGATGTGGCATATAGAAAGTTATTTATTGATAGAAAGTAATACTTTGCAAGTTTAATATAGAAAGTAATCTCTAGATTTTTTTGGTGATGTGTGATGGTCTTCAAGCCTCATTGAATTTCACAGTTTTGATGTCTCTGGCCACACAATCTTTTGATGATAGGGGCAAATGCCAGCCAAATGTTTTCCGCTCAGGTTCTGACTTCCCACAAATTGGTTGGGCATCTTGGTCCGTGGACACAGAAAAGCTGTTACATATACTAGCAGGGCATCTAACCATGGAGATATAATCTAAGGCTTCTGTTTATGGTATCATAAACATTATCATGTAAAAGACTTGTGATGCCGAATATTTTCTGGAATTTATAATAAGCTAAGTTTAAGCAGTTCTTTTCTATCGAAAATGCCAGCTCCTGGACCTGTTATTATGCTCTCTATTAAGATTTCTGCAAACATTTGCCATCCAGTTTAGGTTTTGGCTGATTAGGAACTGAGCCATGAATTGTAGCTCAATTACCACTCAAGTTTGTAAATGTTTTGCCGAGGCCCTGGTTAAACCGGGTTGGATTCAGCTGGATCAGGGTTTGGTCAACCCAATTCTCAGCCTTACCTAGGATGTCCTTGCTTGAGACGTTAATGACAGGTTCGCTCCAGATTTGGCGATGGTCAATGTCAAGCTGTACTTCATTTTCATAAGCCTGATCTTTTCTTGCAGTAAAAAAATGTATCAATTAGATCAAATGTTAAAGTAGTTCAATTGCCAAGCCTGGTTGATGTTTGGCTGTAATAGTTTGCTTCTGATTTGTCATAAGCAACTGAAAAGTAGCTTAATTAACGGTCGTCTCATGCTTCTGTCATTCAAGATCAACATCAACACACCCTTTATACTAAAAATTTTGGGGTCAGCTACATGAATCTTTTTCTTTTATTCAGTTTGGTTAAACACTATCTCCATAGTTATATTCAGCACCCTATGTTCTTTTTAATTTCTTTTTGATTTCTTCCATTAATGTTCTCCTATGCCTACCTATACTTCTACTAGCTCTATTGATAATGATTCTATCAGTTTATCAAGCTATTGTTGATAAAGGTCTTTGTTGTGATTGTCTAAACTATTTCAATTAGTTCTCTCATTTTATCCTCAAATTGGAGTTACTTCTAGGATATTGTAGATGTGCTCATTTCATTTTTTATTCCTTTTAGTGTATTATTACTCATAAAATATTGTCGTCTTATAGCCAGAGTTTTACAGAAAGTTGCAGGCTGGGTGGGGTAAGAAGGCACAAAGTCGCCTAGGCACCGTTAAGATTCTAAATATTGGATATTGGAAGCATAGTGAATGGAGTTTTTCATATCGGATAATAGATATCGGACGATATATCGGGATACGAGCTCATCTCGAGTATTCATATCGATCATTATATATAAGTGTCAAATATGTTACTTTGACACCTTAGAAGTGGTTCAATATCATATTATCTAACAAGTATGATATAGCATATATATAAATGTATTCAAGAACATATAAATATGTATAAGCATAATACAATACAATAAACCATAGAAGAGATTCTACTACAATTGAAAACATATATTATAAAAATAAATAAGCTTAAGATACGATGCACTTGAAGCAGATTGACAACAATAATAGTAGTGGCGAGCTAGTAGAATGACAATAGCAATAGTAAAACATGTAACAAAGATAAAGATAAAAGAAGTGAAAGAAGAAAAGAATCTTGAAGAAGGGTTTAAGTCTTAAGAAGTACTAAAAAAACCTCTGGTATGTGAGAGATATCCTTTTATCTCTCAAATTTTTATGATAAACAATTTAAGAATCTAATTAATTTACACAACGATAAAAGAATTTATGTTTCCCCTTATACATAAAAGAATTTAGGTTTCCCCTTATAAGAATTTAGATTTCTCAAAGTGTGCTTTAGAATTAGAATGGTTGTGATTGAATTGGAAGTGGGTGGGACCATTACTTTATTTTTTAGAAAGAGAAGTACAAGATGGTCCTAGTGTAAATTGGGTGGGGCAACATATGAAACCAGAGATTGGGCATAACCATGTGCAGCATCTTATATGCAAAAGGAAATTTTTTAGCTCAGGTTGGCACTTGCTCATCCTGACCTGTGTGTGCCTCCACTCTTGGGCACACATAATTAATGCCATTCCATATTACTGATGATGTTAATTATTAGTATTAGGCATTGTTATGTAATAGTTTATATTAAATCATTTTACCAATTTTAATCGATGTTTCTATTGCCTGTTTGTGGATAGCAGTACTATCAGCATTTTTCTGATTTATTACCAACACATTCTTTTTAGCAGGTTATCTAATTACATCCATAAGTGATATAACCTTTCTACTGGAGCGGATGATTGCGAACAAGGAAACACTTACTACTGATTCTTACAAGAGCAAAAGAATGCTTATAACTCTGATAGAACCTGCCATTGAGTGGATTATGAAGTGTATCATCAATGGTTACGATAAGGTTAGCATTTTGATAGCATTTTCTGATGCATGCTAGTGTAATTTCCTAAGCTATTCATACTAAGCATGGTAAGCTAAACTTTTTTACATTGAACTTGCAGTTCTTTATTGAAGACCAAACCTATGTTCCTTTAGAGACCTCATGTAGTTCAATTTTACTGTCTGATTTAGATATAATGTTTCACTAGATGGTGTTCTTGTCAGCGGACTTGGTCAATTAGGCAGTATTTGGCAACCTGTTAAGTGGGGGGTTTAGGAGGATTAACCCCTCGTTAACACGTCAAACACAGAAAAGTGTGCTTATGGTTAAAAGAGGCTAACCTTCAAAAACTTGCTAAGTACAAAATAGACAAAATGGTTTAGATAACTCATCTAGTCGGGTTGAGAGAGGTTAACCCTCCAAAATGAGGGGTTTATCAAGCAACCTTTTCTGAGGGTTTGGAAATAGCCCCTTCAGTTACAAAGAAATTATTGATCTTTCAATCATGAAAGGGAGCATGAATATTAATGTAATTACTTAATGGGTTAACTAATTTAATCCTCTCTACTCAAAATGTATTAATTAGTTTAACCCTTTTCATAATCCCTCATATTTAACCCTTCGCCAAACATGTACTAAGTGATATATGTAGAAGCCCTTGTGATAGGGCCAACGGCTGGGTGTTTTAACTCACTATATTAAAGCATAGTGCACACTTGGGTGTGCATCATTCTGCAATAAATAAGTTATAGTAACTCCTATTCTGTTGCTTTTGTATTCCATTATGGTAACTAAGTTCTTTTTTTATCAATATGTTCACAACTACATGTCTATGAAGTAAATCGCTTTCCTGGTCATCACGTTGCTATTACCATATTTTTGTTGGTCCATCCTAATTTTCATAGTCCTATTTCAGTCCTCATCTGATATTTTAAACCTGGCATATGCTACCACAGTCTTTTTTTATCCCCAACTGAGGGCTGTTGAAGGCTTTTGACGTAATTATGCTCTTCAGTGTTTAGATGAAGCCTTCTTTCATTTGCGTTATCATCATGAAGCAATCAGACAGTACCTGGAGTATACCCAAATTTGAATTCTGGAATAACATTTTGCCGAAGTTACTGTTTTGATTTGTAAGTGATAGCCCTAATAGCCTCTTGGATTTGGTGCAAATGGGCATGCATTCATAGAATTAGCGCAGAATATGAGATATTATGCTGACAAAAATGCAATAAAGAGAAAAGGCTTACTTCATATTAGTGACCACGAATATCCAATAATAGCAATTTTTATTACTCAGGACCAATCATTTGTTAACCAAAACAGCAGGGTTGAAGTGGACAATGCTTTGTAGGTATGACACATAACATTTCCATTAGACGAGAAATGAGCTTACTCGTGAACATTTGAGGTTTTGTCTGAAGTAAAGATGAGGAAAATCGCTTGATATGGCTTGGATGTGCACAGCGAAGATTAAATAGCGTGGTGATCAAGAGGCAAAATATGGTCCTAGTTGCACGACATTTAGTATTGAGTGCCAAAAGATACTTCTATTAGTGTCCTAAACTCCTTCTATTGGTGGCTTAAACTCCAATTACTTTCCTCATATTATTTGTTATGATCTCTACATTCCCAAACATAAGTAGATGGAACAAATCTTGTGGTTTGATCCATTAAGTGATTGCAGCATCGATATTTTTTCAGTAATAGAACGATGGCACTAATATATTTGCATGTAAAATGTGTCAAAACGATATGATGGACAAATAACAAAACTGGTCCATAGCAATACCTTTCACGAGTACCAGAAAAAAAAAAGCAATGGCAAAATATTAAGTAAATTCTCTTTTTCGAGTTTCTTGGTTGACTTAAACTTTACTGTTGAATCTGATTTTTAGTTCATTTTATAGAAACATTGTAACAAGATGACATTGTGATGGTTTTTTTGTATTTCTTCATGCATAGTTAATTTTGTTTGTAATAGCAGGTTACATCCTATATAATGTCGCCATTATCTTTTTTCCCTGAGCTGTATAGTCTCATTTTACTCATATATGAAGCATTAGCGAACTAACTGTATAGAATGACTGGCAGCGATGGAAGGCCATCTATCTTTTTGTTCAAAACACATAAGCCTATATTTTTCGAGGTTTTTTATTATCAACAATGCTAATGGATATCTTTCTGGAATTATATTAGTCATACTAGAATATTTTGATTAGTAAAATGCCATGAGCCTTGTTTTTAAAAGAAAGAATAATTTCAATTTCAGTGATTGTAATATTTATTAGTGAATGGCCTTTATGTGTTTGAGGTAATTATTTGAACTGCCTTCGTGACAACATTTCTTAGCAAAATTTATTTTTTAATCTTTGATTCTTATATTATTTCAATTATCCACAATGCTATTGCATTTAAGTGACTTAATTTCAATACAAATTTCATGAATATAGAAGCTTGCCAATGTACTCTCAGACTTTGGACTTCGTTCGGACCTATCTGAATCAAGCAATAGAGTGCCATGCATTTCCATAGTTCTTCATCATCTCCTCAAGCAACTTCCAGCTGAACTTATCAGCATGAATGCATTAGAGATTGTTGGACTTTTTGAGCAGAACAGTGATATATCTCTTGACCAGGTATCTTTGGCATGAACTCCCATGTGTAAAAGATGTGATGCATCTTGCACTATCTATAATGCCTATACTGCTTTCTACTACTATTTTTTTTTTCTGTCACCATACAGCATCTGAATTACAGGCTGCTTGGCCTTAAACTCTGTGAGAGTGCACCCTCAATCAGTTCCATCAGAGCTGTACTTCACCAAGTGAATAAGGTACCAAAAGTTTGAATTGAAGTACTCTTGCCCCTCATTTTTTCATTTCTGATCTTCTGATAAATTATGTCATTTGTGGTTGACTGCATAATGTTTAAACTCTTTGCTTATACAACTTGCTATTTATGTGGTATTTTATTATTACTCTCATATAATCTAAGATAGCTGTTGGCTAATTAAGAATATTGTTATAATAGAAAGTGTATCCTTCAACCCTCTCTAAACCTCTAAAGTATTCAGAAGTGGCAATGGTATTATACAACTTGCTATTTATGTTGTATTTTATTATTACTCTCATATAATCTAAGATAGCTGTTGGCTAATTAAGACTATTGTTATAATAGAAAGTGTATCCTTCAACCCTCTGTAAACCTCTAAAGTATTCAGAAGTGGCAACGGGATTAAGAACACCAAAATCTTGAAGGTTTGCTGATGGTTGAAGCATATATTATAGTATTCTAAGTTTCTATTAGCTATCAATTGAATACATGAATACACAGACATAAGCTCGCAAACATGCATACACACATATATATGTATTTAGAGTGTTTTCCCCTTTCATTTCCAATGAGGTCTAGGAATGACAAGTTCATAGTTAATGGAGCATCGGGTGGTGGGTTACCCTAAATAATTATGGATTTAGGCCGTTGAGAATGGTATGATAGTTATTAACTAACAATGAAGATCACCCTTGATGGTGTTGATGGGAGAAAAGGATTCATAATTCATATTAAAATACAAAATAATTTCCCTCAACCCTCACCACAACTTCGGAGTTGTGGTGCAGTGGAAGGGACTTTCAACACTGTATCAGAACATATTTGAGAAATATATCTCAGTCATGTGACCCAATTATCTATCAATCTCATCCACAGATTAAAAAAAAAAGAAGAAGAAAAAAAAAAGAAAAAGAAAACCCTAGATTATCTACTAGGCAGTCTTGATCTCTTTGATTATCCCTTCATCTTCAATCGGCCAGTTCAAGCAAGTCATTGTCTTCAAGTGTTCGTCTTCGTCTTTGGTTTCGATCGATCCTAGTCTTCGTCCTCGAGCCAGTTCAACTTCAAGTGTTGCAAACGCTTGGATCTTTCAGCACAAAGGAGTCGGATTAGCTTTGCAGGTTCCTCAAAACGAAACTTAGACCAAATTTAGTTCGAAATTTCTCATCCAAATTCATGAGATTGATTGGCTCTGTGTCCCCACAAACACAAAAGGGCAGCACCATATTGTTTGAGAAATTTCGAAGGGAGACTTATATATATATATATATATATATATATATATATATATATATATATATATATATATATATATATATATATAGAAATTTCATTTGAGAAATTCATCCAGTCTAAAATTTTAAAGGGTAGATCATCATAGCCGCTGCGAAGGGGGACTCTAAGGGCACACCCAAAAGCTTTAAATGTAGACATATCAAACCTTTTTATGGCATCATCCATTTCAGGTACTGGTGCTCCTACTATTACTATCATGACTGAAAATTAATATCCAAAAAATCTTACTGCTGCTACTGTTAAGTTGAATGACAATAGCTCTCTCTTATGGGCTCAATCGTTCAGAGTATTTGTTGGTGCTCAAAGAAAAATTACACATTTACTGAATGATCCACCAAATGAGAACGATCATATTTATTCTGATTGGCTTGTTAATGACTGTTGCGTGATTACATGGCTCTCGTAAAGCCTAGGTTTCTGTCAAAAAATGGGCCTTCAACCTGCGGAGGCGTGTTAAAATACAAAATAATTTCTCTCAACCCTCACCACAACTTCGGAATTGTGGTGCAGTGGAAGGGACTTTCAACAATTCCCAATGACAAAACACAACCTCCCTCTCTCAATACACCTTCAATATACAAAAAAACAACTAAAATAAAATAGAGGGAAAGAACAAAATTTTTATTATTATTATTTTTTTTTTCATTCTCAGATCTGATCATCGAGAATGAGATCTGAACAGATCTGAAATGAGAGATAAAGAAGAAGGTCAAGGGGCATTAGTAGTGGTGTTCGGTATCGTCAAGATGGAGGTAGTGATGATGAAGTTGAGGGCTCAACAAGGATTTGGTATGGAGGCTGGAGGTGACGTGAAATGCTTAGATGGGTGCGTATGAGGTGAGATTGAGGCGATCTAGAGGCAAGCTTGAGTTGGATTTGTCATATTGTTGTATGAAGGGCTTGTTGAGGCGAGGTCATGGCTGGAGGCTTTTGTTGAGGAGTGGAGGTCATGATTGGAGGGCTTTTACAGACGAGGTCGTGGAGGAGGGCTCTTGCAGCTGGCAGTGATGATGAGGAAGAAGAGTCGGAAAAAAATGATTTTGGAGGGAGATGAGTATATGATTAGATTTGGCTTTTATACCATATTATCAGAGGTTAGGAATTAGGGATTCAATTAGATAGTATAAGATAATCTCCATCTAATCTCTCCTCTTATTATTATAATATATATGGACTTTTACATAATGATCCTCCGTTTACTAATTTGTTACATAACAAGGCTAATATTGATGCCGATTATGATATTTTAAACCTTACTTTTTTATGCAGGTAGCTTGTTTACATTCTTTAATCGATGCTTTGAGTACCAATTCCTAATTTATTTGGATCATGTTTAGACATTGTTTGATATCTTAGAACTTAAACTTGACACGAAGGTTGTTTTGCAGTATGTCATCCAGCTTAGATAGATAATTATTGTGATGATCTTCATTCCAATCACATATTCTTGAAAGTTCATTTACTAGTTCACTGCTTGTGCAAAACTCTCATCTTCGTTTTTGTGATTCATTTGCCTTATATTTTTTTTCCATTATTTTGCATATTTTCAGTAGCTTTTCTGTTTAGATGTAATGCGATGTCTGAAGCATTAATTCATCTGTTTTATTTTGCTAGCTCTAGTAGTTATATGATTCACAGTTTCTCTTGCCTACTCAATATTTTTCAATGGCTTATTTCACTAATCGAAAAACTGCAGTGCAATTCAAAATATTCCTAGGCATCGTCTTTCAGTTTCTGATGTTTAACTTAATGGTTGTTTAATCCATTTTTAAAATTTCTCCATGAATTTATTTGTTTTTTGTTGTATTTTGTATCCCAGGTGGTTAATAAGTACAATTGCCTTGATGAGTATTTGATAGTAGCTGATGCATACATAGACATTATCCTTCAATATTCGATGGTAAAATTTGAATCCTGAGATAATTTATTCGTCTTTGTATATTATATTTTTTTCATTAGTAGTATTTGGTAATAATTCTGGTATTTTATTTTCTTTTCCACATTTAATAATGTTGAAGCCTCAGTTAATGGTAATTAGGTAGGGTTAGTTGTAGTTATTGAAGTTCAATGTTTAAGTCATGTAACCTATGAAGTATGGACATGGATATAGAACACATATACGACACGATATGGATACAGGGATATGGTAAACCCCAAAATGTAGGACATGGGGACACAATGATGTGAATATGCACGTATATAATGCCTACCAAAACTGTAATCATCAAGACATGTTTTTTTTAAAGTAGAAACAAAAGAATTTTTTTAATGATTTAAAATATAGATTCTAATCAAGTAGCTATTATAAAAAAAAGAATCCAAATTCAATTCGGTGGACAATATCTTGTATAAAATATTTTAAGTTTCTTATCTTTGCAAGTCATTTGGTATCTGTTAACTTAACATCCTTTTATGTTACAAGAATTTTTATGTACTTTTACGCAATGTACCATGCGATCTTATGACCTTTAAAAACATGCATGGTTTGTCACACGATTTTATGACATTTTGAAAGCGGACACGACTATGACAATTTTGGGTTCTTAAAATCCAATATGGTTTTGGTGTATTTGATACGTGTCGATAAGTGCTGTGTTA
This sequence comes from Dracaena cambodiana, assembly GCA_036321105.1. Taxonomy (NCBI): domain Eukaryota; kingdom Viridiplantae; phylum Streptophyta; class Magnoliopsida; order Asparagales; family Asparagaceae; genus Dracaena; species Dracaena cambodiana. The sequence continues at coordinate 400,029 of JAYEPQ010000013.1, forward strand.
GTGTCAGTGTCAGTGTCCAATAAGCTCCAATATGAATATGACACTCACTTTAAACTGTTTGTATTTTATAGCTTGTGACGAGGGTGAAAAGGAAGGTTATACTAATAATCACCTTCGTCACGTTTAATAAATCTGTTTTGTTGCTTCTTTTTGCCTTCCGAGCACTTTTTTCATTCCCGCAGCAGGGGATTTTTTTTTTTTTTTTTGAAAGAAAACAGTTGTCTAGTTTGTTTGAACTAGTCAAGGAAGTATTTTGTGAGGACGGGATACACATTATCAAATCAGAGCACAACCAGTATGGCAAACTAGTAAACTACATATCTCTACTAACAAGAAAGTTTCAGTGTGCAGCACACTAGCTCACTCTGGGTCCACTCCTTTTTGAATGGGCTCAATTTGCATGTCTTCCTACTATGTAAACTGCTACATTTTATGGCAAAATCCTTACTTTTATTGCTTGCTTAGCCACGGAATAGAACAACTCGGAGAATTGATGTCAAGTTTGGCTTGGAACTGTAATCTTTGTTGAATCTCCAAGTAGCATTCTAATATTCTGCTCTTTAACTGACAAAGTTTTGTTGGTATAAGCGATTGGCATTTACTGGATCATAGGCTTGTTCATTATTTTAAATAACCCTGGTTTGGCCGATATGTCCTCCCAATATTTCATGTTTTGGGTTCAGCCGAGACGATACGTTAAAGAGGATACTATTGTTTTTGCACATATCGACCGATATTTGTAATATTGCCGATATTTAGCCCCGATATTTATCTCAGATATACTAGCTGACATGGTTCTTTTTTCCCCCCAATTGTTTTTAACTTGGAAATAGATTTGGCATTCATACACAATGTTATATGCATGTATAAGGGAAAAACTCAAATTCTTTCACCTCTGCCAAATTTTTAAATTGTTTCTATAGAAACTTGAGAACTAAATATGGAAAGAGTTACAAATACTAGAGATCTACACTAAAAAGCATGGTCATGCCTGATAAATAAATAAATTTATATTATTTTCTTGCCAGTCTTGATATTTTATTATATATGTTCTTTTTATTCCCGTTTTGCACTTTCCTTCGCCTCCCCTGCCATCTAATCCTGGTTCCCCTCGCATATAGTGGCACTTGAAGGAATGATATAATGGGCTCCACTAAGAGAGGTTGCACTTCTATGTTCAAAGAATAATATTTCCTTTTTTTTTTTTTTTTTTTCCCTTTTCTGTCTTTTGTAGTCCACACAGTTTGAGATGGTTTTGAGATTGTCACTTTCTTATGTTTTTTGAGTTTTCTTTGTTGCATAAATGTGTTCTTTGACTGGCAGAACACATGAGACGTGCTAACTTTTAGGTGAAACAACCCCCATCTATGCTCACCCATGCACCCAGCTAAACACGTTTTTTAACTTGCATTAATGCACATGGAAGCAAAATAAAATTGTACCTACTTCTTAGCTTAGACATGAAATGAAAATATTTCGAAAGTGCTAAAATGAATAAATGTTATATAGGAGGATGCTTATACAAAATATAATGTTGTATGGAGTTGCATAAATCCTTTTCAGTTATCTCATCATCTCATCAGAACTAAGAAAATGTGCTTTAATTATGTGGTGGCACCATATAAATACATGTGGGCAAAACTTTTTTCCTTTTTAATGTAGACTAGATGATTCATGCCGGATCAACTTCTGTGCCTGAAATTGGTCAATTTATATCCCTTTTTCTTAATATCCAGAGTTGTCACCCCTGTATCCATTAGGTATTTAGGAGTGCTGATTGAAATACAAGGTTAATTATCTTACAGCTGTCTTCTTTTGCATTCTGGTTGATACAGGAGATAACAACATTTTTTTTCAAAAGGTCTTTGTAATAGGAGCCTTGAGGAGTTAAGATCTTCAAAAACCATGCCTTAGGCAATGACACCAGTTTAACACTGATATATATATATATATACACACACACACACACACACACACACACACACACTCATTGGATTGGGTGCATTAGCAGGATATACATAAACCAAGCTTGGATTGAAGTTTTTGTAAAATTTATACTACCAGGTAGTGTTTTTATTTAGAGTGGAGTATCGTTTATATCACTTTTTAACAATTTGTGCTTACATGCTGAAATCTTCCCTTTGTGGCTATTGGATGTGTACATGAACTTTATAACTGACTTCTATAACTAACTTCTCTAGTTTCTGCGCATGGTATTTTATGTTGGTTTACTTCTTTTGGATGTTATTCTTCCATCTCACTGTGGTAGAAGGAATCATTGCTTCCAACCTTCCCTAGCTCATGTGTTGAGGAAACACAAGCGCTATTGGCTTGCAGGTTATTGTTAACGTCAGTATTGAAGGATGCTTTCTGTAAATTTCAGGATGACTTTCTATCCACTTTTTTGGATGGCATTGTACAACGAGCTCAAAATATGAAGTCTTACAAAAATGAAGTGGATGTCCTGCAATCTATTCTTGTCAAGCTTATTAATAACTTTGATCGTCTAGAAGATCTTCTCTCTTTGGTAACATCCTTTTTGATGATTCCACTTCCTGATAATTATTATCTGCCCCTTGACACTTCATTATCATAGTTTAGCCGGAGAAGTGCGCAACTGTCATGGTCTTTATGGAAACTACTTTTTGCTGAATGATATTTGAACCTATTCTGTTCATTAATTTCTCAATTTGCTTTTTTGTTATCGTGTATACCTTAATTAACTTTGTAAGTTCTTACCAATGGTAATTTCATGATTGCTAGAGCTTTATCCCGTATTCCCTTCTCGGGACAAACAATATATTTATTTCAATATAAAAACTGATATTATTGGAAATACATATTACAATTTCATCTTAAGGATCTCATGATAAGAGAGGGTAATATTTAAATAACCAAGAATGTACACTTGCATGCTAAAATGCAGATTGTACTTCCATATGGGCCCTCTGATGGTTTAGGATAAACAATTGTACAGCCTCATGTACTTGAGATTTTGGGCACAATGCACATGAGCAAAACTCCGGCTAGTGTAATTCAGAAATGAATATGAATATTTTTTTTGCCTATATTTTAAGTAAGGAAAATATATCTATGTTGTTAGCGCAAGAAATTTCTTGCATCAGCAGCACCCAAAACTCACCCTCCATTTTTTTTTTTCAATTATTATGATCTACACCCTCAATAGTTTACTCATACCCAAGTTCTTGTGTTTAAGTTTTGATTTGGTCTTCCATCAAGTGGATACAAAAGTTTATGATTTTTGGTAAATATAACATCTTGTATCCACTTAATGGAAGGGCAAATGAACTTTAAAACCACCAAAATGTGGTCTTATAGGAGCTAAGAAGGTATAGATCATAATCCTAAATTAAAATTTCAAAATAATAATGGGAGGTTGGGTTTTTATGCTGCGAGTGCATGAGATTTCCTGTGTTGGCAGCACAGTTCTAGAAATCCTTAAGTAAGCATTTAATTTATCTTGAATATGCATCCATAAACTATAATTGTCTATAGGCCAGTGCAAAAAAATTTGGTGGCGAAACATGGGAACCTTTTTCCTTTCTAATTGCTTACGCGTGCAAGTAATTATTGTGAGGCCAACCATGTTGTTTTTCTGGAGTATTGAAGCAGTTCCATCTAAGAGCGCTTTTCCAAAAACTATGGATGGTATCTTGTAATTCTTTGGAGGGATACTGTGAGTGCTCTAGAAAGGCCTGGTTGTTGGCATTTCTGTAATTTTTTCAAAAATGATGTACATAGATGCATTGGTAGACCTTTCCTCTTTGGTTAGTATATTAGAGAGATGCAGATTAATTTTCTCCATGATATGTGCACTATCAATGAATTCTTTTCTCCTAAGATAAGCACGTTAAGCCAGTTGGATCATTTAATTCTGTGTCAGTTTGATTTGCTTCCCTTATCAAATTAACTGCAGTGCGCAACTCTGTTAAATTTTGAACTTTTCATTGAAATTGACTCCCTTGCACTATTTCGCTCTGAACGTATAATTTTACCCTTCTATATGTTCTAACAGGATGGACAGGGTATATAAGTTTGTGTCAGTGTGTAGATGGTTTGAATGTGATACATTGGATGTCACATGATAGTCTTAACAGGTAATGGGTGATTTCTAAGATAAAGCCAAGTCGAGGTGTATTTTAGCCCATACCCCATACCTGGCATGCTGATCTTCATTGACTATCCAAGCCTTACTATAAGCTTCGCTACTATAAGCTTCGCTACAATGCTATGGCTCTGGCCTGATCCTAAGCCCATGTTTAAATTTTTGTTGATCTTCCTAAACCCATTTAACTAATTAAATGGTTATTACTGCCTGTATGTAAACGAGTCATGTAAAAGTTAAGTTAGCTTAAATGTTATTCCATTTGGCTCTTTGGCTAATATTCCTTGCAAATGTGTGGTATTCAAATCAATATAGAAAAAATCCTTACTTTTTTGTTCCTCTAGTCTTCCATGTCTCTGGAATTTGTAGATTTTCTCTGTGGTTGTGGGAGGTTAAATTGGATGACAGAATTTTGTAGGCCTCCTACCCACCAAGTGACCATCAAGGTGCAAGGGTTGCTTCCTTTATTCTCTTGCTCATTTTTTTGTGGCCGGGGATTTGACACCAAGTCAAAGGGCTCAACCTCGGATTTGCAACTAGTTGTATATCTTCAATTATTTTGCCATAGCTAACACTTTTGTTTCTACCAAAAAGCTTAGGTGATGATGATGAAATGATGACATAATGTAATGCCTCCGTTTTTCAGCTGCTTTCCAAAACGGGGGACGCTACTTAAAATTTTACTACGTTACCCAACAGTCACAACAGGGTCTTGGAATAACCATAACTATTGTCACAATCAAATGAATAAATAATACGTCTGGAACTGAAAAGATTTCATTTATACAAAAAGTTAGCTACATAAGATAGCATACTGCTCTGAATATGAACACGAAAGAGAAAAACAGTTCCAAATAAAAGAAAATATAAACAAATACATACAAGGGATCTCTAGAAGGTACTTCACTCGCCTACTGTCGCTTGATCTAGTTAATGAAGTACGGGTCTTTAGTTGGGGCTGGTTCTCCCTCGTTGCCTTCCAAATCTGGGTTCAAAACCCAGGCGATTAAACCCAGCAAATAACACAAGAAAAATATATATGTACTATCACAGTACTGGAGATAAAGTATGCAATTAAATCGTGATAGTGCTAAGCATGTTACGTGAATAATGAAAAATAAAATAAGTAAGACTGTGCATGTCATTTGCAATAGCAAGTAAATATCTTGTAAAAATGTCAAGTCTAGGTCAAATCCTTATTGGCATTTGAAACAGAATGATGGATAAGATAGCGCACAATTTTTCGTATTGTACAAGTGTCCGTACATACCCGGAACTCGACCTCAATATTCATGACACTGAATCATGACATGCCGTTAGGCATAACAATCAATTTCCATACTGTACAAGTGCCCGTACATTCCCGGAATCCGGTCGCGATATTTATGGTGCTAAACTATGACATGCCGCTAGGCATAACAATCTAATTTTCATATTGTATTACAGTAACGGACATACCACTCTGGGTATCAATTATTAATTGGTGATCCAGTAATCACCCAGGCCACTGCAGTAAAAGAATCCCGACCTCAATCAATAAGTTGGCTAACAAGTTCTTTATACAATACAGTTCTTATCCATCATATAGTTTTTTCAATCCCCATATCAATAATGCACGATATATATGAAATAATGAGAACACGTAGCTTGTCAAGTCAAACTGTGTACATGTCATTATCACGAGAAACAAGAATTCAGGAATTAAGATTCAAGATCATGTACACACGTATCACAAAGATACTTCATGTCATGTAATCAAGATATAAGAAACTTGTTATTATATTCCTATGAATGATCGTGCTCATCATGTATCAAGTATTCAATTAATTCATTCAAACATGTCATGTATTGGATTCGAGAGTATGTATACCATGAATTACGTATCATGTATCACATAAACTGTATCATTTATACAAGTATCATATAATACACTTTATCATTGATAATTATCACACGTCACGCATCATATTATTTCTCCCATCCCCGTGTTTGTAATATGATAATTATCACACGCCACTCATCATGTCATTATGCACCAGATAATTTTATTTTATATTTATTTGTTTATTTTTCCTTACATTTCTTTAATTGTTTTTCAATTAATGTTAAAATGTTTGTATCTCCACAACTACACATGACTTGTAGTATTATGACATATGACTTGTAGCATAATAAATTAGATATCCGTGTCATCTTAATAATATTAGTGCACAATTTTATCACTATATATTTTATCAAAATTGGTTCAATAATCTGGTTTAATTCTCAATGCCAATCAATAGCCCAATTTGTAAATCAAATGCATAATGTAATAATACTGCATTATTTATAAGCTCAAACTTATAGACTTATTTCATATCTAGGTTTAATTATATATATTTATATATATTTGTTTTCCTTTGATAAATTTTCAATTAAAAACCAAGCCCAATTCAAGTCTAAGTCTATCAAATTATTTATTTTATTATTATTATTGTTTTCCAGTCCAAACTCACTGCACATTTTTCTTGTTAAAGTCTACATTTTTCTTTTCCTCTATTTTTTTTCTGGCTCACTGCACAATTATTTTCTGCTTTCTTTTCTTCTCTCAGCCCATCTACAAGCCTGTCTGGCCTACTGCACCATTATTTATTTATGAGGCCCACTATTTCTTCAAATAACACTGCACCATTATTTATTGATTTATGAGGTCCATCTGTAAGCCCATATGCTTCAAATAACACTACCCATTTCTTTTTTTTTTAATTTTTTTTTCTTCTGCAGCCCATCACTTAATTTCCGTTTTCTTTTTTTTTTCCTTTTTCTTTTTCTATTCGGCTAAGCCTAATCCAAGCCCCTTTTTCTTTCTCTTTTCTCTTTTTTTTTCCTTTATCCGGCCCAGGTCCGGCCCAAGTCCTTTTCTTTTTCTTTTTCTCTTTTACAAGGCTGGGCTGGGCCCAGCCCATTAAAATTCTCTCTTTCCCCCTTTTTTTGGCCCAACCTACCAAAATTCTCTCCTCTCTCTCTCTCTCCCTCTCCTCTCTCCTCTCTCTCTCTCTCTCTCCCTCTATTACATGCAAACCTATTAGCATGCAAATCCTATTATTTGTGCATACCTAAATTTATTTATTATGTTTTTAAATAAAAAATTAACAAATATTGCAATATTCATATGCATCAAAATTGACCCACTAATCTGGTTCAGTCCTCAATATCAATCAATGGTCCAAAGGGTGGACTAAGTTTTTTTACAAAACAAATCACGTATACAAATATAAATTAAATAAAGAAATAAACGAAAAATAGCAGTATTACTTGTCTCAACTTGATTACGAATCCTCGGTTTGATTTATTTTTCCTTCTTACTCTCTCTCTTTTTTTCTTTCCTCCAAAACACCTGAGCAGCTGTGCTTATTCTTCTCCTTTTGCTCTCGGGTGAGATGAGTGTGGTGAGATTTCCCTTTTTTTCTCCTCTTTTGCCCTCAACATCCTTTGGACACCTCACCACCAAACACCTCCCCCATGTGACACTTCAATCCTTCTCTGCCACCAAAATTTTGGAGACACCGCACCACCAAAATAAAAGTAAGGGGTGCCCTTAGGAATTTGTTTTAGAAATAGTGTGTATAAAATAATCTCCAATTTATTTAATATTTTATTATTTACGGCTCCGGTAAACGTTTTTAAAATGCTATTAAATTTATGTAGGATGTAGTACTCAACGAGAAGAGTGCTAGAAAATTATCCGTTTGTCATTCGGTGTACAGAATAAATGAACTAAAATTCCGAAGTAATTAGAAGGATAATTTTAATATTATTAAATTAACAATTTTGGGTGTATTTTTTTGCCTTATAAAGAAATTTCTAAAAATTCTAAAAATTAGTAAACTAATTTTCGCGAAGACCGAATGTCATTTAGAGTTATGGATTTTAAGTTACACCCACCGAAGTTTATTTCGGTGTCCAAAATTGACTTCGGTAGTTTTATTCGGCACGATTGAACTCAAAAGAGGGATGTAAGTAGCTCGAATTTTGGAATATTACACATAATGATGATGAAATGATGATGTAAAAACTAGATTAAGATTATCTATAAGCTATGATGTGCGGATGCAATTTCTAGCATTGACACAACAATTTTATAACAATCAAAATAGAAGTATTGTGTTCAATACGTGTACGTGAGTTGTGTTTAAGTAATGCACTGTTCCAGCTAAGAATAGTCCCAACTTGGATATGTGACAATATCCTTAGTGTAGTTTATAATGATTTTTATTATGAAATAATCAGAACTGACAATCTATTTATTATGAGTCGGGATATATATATATATATATATATATATATATATATATATATATATATATATATATATATATATATTTATTGGTGTTTCAACAACATATAAACAATCCAATAGGCAATGTGGAACTAAACCTAAATTAAATCCAAATACAAGATAATTTTCTAATATAACACTCCCCCTCAAGTTGGAGTATAAATATTAATTATATCTAACTTGTTATACAGATTAGAAGTAAACGGTAGTAGATGAATCACTTTAATCATCAGAGCACACTCATTAGCACCATGGTAGGTCTATCCTATTATTGAAAGTTGATAGGTAACAATAAATAAACTTTTTTCGTAGAAGAGTAGTAGATAACAGATAAAAACAAATAAACTTCTTTTCTTAGAAGAAATAGTAGGAAACAAATAAACTTTTTTTTCTTAGAAGTAATAATAGATAACAGATAAAGTTCTTTCTTAGAAATAGTAGTAGACCTCAAATAAACTTATTTCTTAGAAGCCGCAATAGATAAACTTTTGTTTTAGAAACTGGATTACACCTTTACAATCGAGGAGGGACTTGCCAGAGTTCCTACAGCCACGAAGCAGATAAAAAATAGAAACTGAAACAGATGTAGAATCGAATTAGCAATGCGATTGCGGAGTTAAAGTCAAAATCGGAGTCGTTATCAAAGTGGTGATACGATTGTGTTGTCGGAACGGCATCGGAATACGACTCGGAATTGAAATCGGCGTCAGAATCGCAATCGGATATCGATTAGGACGGTTGAGATTGACGGTTTATATTTATTTCATAACATGCTCTGGTACTATACTATGAAATAACCAGAGCCGACCATCTATTTATTATGAATCAAGGAATACATATATTTATAGATATTTCAACACTATATAAACAATCCAATATGGAACTAAATCTAAACTAAACCCCCTAAATACAAGGTGTTTTCTAATTTAACAATTCTCATGAATTCAAAAAAAATAACTATAACTAGCCCTTTAGAGGGATGCATCTAAGGTTAAAATTATCTAGAATATTAATAATTTCCATGCTTTGTTGGCACTACAAATGGTATCAGAGTCAACACCGGTCGAAAATGTGCATAATTAAGTGCCACATGTTGCTAAATGCTCTCAGAAATAAAGTGCCAAACTACATAGGGATGTGGTAGGGCATACCTCTTGATTCCATGAGAGCCAACTCTAGAATCCATGGGCCACCTCTAGAATCCCACGTTAACATGGTGAAGTATTATTGTGTTAGTTTGTTAGTCTAATGGGAATGCTAGATCCTAAATGGAACTAGTATGTAATACCACAAAGCTAACTAGGAACATTCTCACATCAGAAACGAAGCAAGATATATTATATTTTATAATGATTCTCATAAACTCAAAAAGTAATATTACTAGCTTTTTTTGAGGGAGAAAATCCACTGTTAAAAAATCAAGTAGGAAATCAATAATTAAGCGTGCTCCTTGGAGCGTTATATCACATCCAAAAAGACACATCTTCATCTTGTGTTTCGTGCTACACCTGGCATTAATATTGTTTGCACTGGCTGAATGTAATAATGAATTTATCACACAGTGCAACATCTAGTACCAAGATTTAATATTTATGAGCCCTCGTTTTCTAACAAACTAATGCTTATCAAACTTGAGTGGCTGAAAGATTACGGTAATTGAGCATCCTTTCCCTTGTGTAGAATCATTTTATGGGGATCCTTGAACTTTTCTATGGAAGCTCACGCAACATGGTTGATTTGCAAATTCTTCTCAAGGCTACAAGGTATTTTCATTATATTCTCTTATACACAACCTAATCTTTGTAAAATTTTGTTTATTCTTAATTGCTTCTCAATATCAATAGATGTAATTTACTTCAAGTATCAATGTAGTGATGACATTTAGTGATTTGCATAATGTAGTAAGTTAACTTCTGTGCATTATGTATCTGGATATAAACGAAGTGTTATTTGTTAATCTATCTAACATCTGTTCATGAATTATTTTTTTCTTCTCGCCCCTGCTATGCTAGGACAATCATTGCACCGTTATTTTATCAATACCTGAAGTACTGTACTGAGGGTTAATTTCTGTGATACTAAATGGTGCTTGTTACACATTAACCACTATAGCCTGTTAACTGTAAATTACTGTTAACTGTAAATTATAAAGTTAATACTTTGTATCCATTTTAACTAACAACTGATGAATCTTCTCATAAATAGTTAAGGTGACATAAAGACTTCAGGAAGACTTTGTACAGACTTGTCATTTCTTCGTAAATATGTACGTGGCTTTCTTCTGTTCTTGTTATGATGTTTTATTCCAAGTCACGTGGTGCTTTTATATTAGTTCTTACGAGCTCTTAGCCTTCCCCTTTCCTCTTCAGATCTATATGAGCCTTGTGAAATAATTTAGCAATTTTTTGTTCTAGTGTAGTTTTTTGGTCTGTCCTTATTGCAGGATTGATAGTCTCATAAGGTTCATATACATCACAAGGATAAGGCTTAGGGCTTATACTGACTGATACAAAAAAATTAATGAGTACAAGTAATTATGATACTCTCAGTGATAATTTTAATTTGCAAATTTATCCGTGCATATTGCAAATAATGACAGTGGAAAGTTTCTACTTGGTGGGAAATATCTTTTCCAATTGATTGGGCTTAGACTTCTTTAAAGTAAGAATCCCAATTTCCTTTCATTTCTTTGTTTCTAATAATAAATTGTAACATGACTTTGTTCCGAATTCATAAATTGTAACATATTTAATGCATCTTAATTTCATTTACTTTTTCTCTATCATCAGATGGTTGTTTTATTAGAAATTCACGTAAGGTTAATATAATATATATATATATATATATATATATATATATATATATATATATATATATATATATATATATATATATATATATATATATATATATATATATATATTGTAATAAGACAGTAACCCATTTAATTACCCAAGTTAAGATGTCTTATATGTAAATATTCCAATGGCATTGCACAGGACGGGTGTTATCCGTGACCCTACAACCATACAGTTTCTTTTCGAAATTTCTCAAACCCTTCATGATAGCATTGATGTCTCAGAAGTGAACAATGATCAACAGAGGGCACATCTCATTTCTACTTTTGTTCAGATGGTTAGTGAAGCCTTAAATCAGAAGTCCGATACTTAATTCTTTTGCTTTATTGCTTATTGCAATTTGTTCTTTGAGAAATGAACATGGGGTAAGTTGAATTACATTTTAGGTTGACTTCGGAGTTGAGGCAGAACACCATTTAACATTTCTAACTGAATGCCGTGCAGCTTTCGGGCAAATTAGTGAGCTTAAGGTATGCACATAAATGCATAGGGAGTGTGATTTTATACTCATTTTTTTGTATACTTCAACAATTAAAGTCATTGGAACTTATGCCTTCTTATCACATGTTTCTTTTCAAAAGGAACCTATGATGCCTCCAAAGCATATAAGAATATTACGAGTTACATGCATTCAGGTGGCTTTTATTGTTAGTTATGTCTGTTTGAAGTTTCTAGGTTTTTTCTTTTTATAACTATATTTTTGTCAGCAGTGGCAACTAACTTCATTTTTCAAGATCACAACATACATAGTGTGTTGAGCAAATCAATTCTAGTAGGAGTTCCAGAGGGGCCCATTGTCTGCTGAAGATATTTATGCTGCAAGGCATTACTGTATAATCTTATTTGTTTTTGGAACAATGGCATCGATTTCCATACTGATAAGTTACCATTAGGATTAGAGCTTTTAGAATTGGAAAAGTAAAGAATATATATGTTTAACAGGAATTGTAGAAGATAGTCTAAATTGCTGTCTCCTCTTTTTTATGTACTTTTATTATTTCACAGAAAACTTACATATTTATTCTTAACACTCACCCTTAGCTGAAACATACACATTGTACATGTTTAGCTTGTTATAAATAACCTAAACTCTTGACCTCCTGAAAAGCTTAGTTAATAAATCTGCTAATTGATTGGTAGGTAATGTGTGCTTGGTGTCGAGGATCTTCTGGTCCATACTCTTCTCACCAACAAGTTGACTATCCACTTCGATGTGTTTCATTCACTTATTAAACACAGAATTTTTGAAAATGTGAATGTCACTCTGGTTCTTGTAATATAGTCGCATATGAAAAATGATGGCAAAACCTAACTCACCCATGAGATCTTGTATCCAAACTAGCTCACAAATAGCGTTAGCCCTGGCTTGATCCAAATCTGTGCTTGATTTGAATACCTTACCTTTTTCTTTTCTAAGAGACCAGATTTCTACCAAACAAAAAAAAAACATAATATCCTGTTATTGATTTCTTATCAGTAGGTGATCCTGCCGAATTTGCAGTCGTGAATCCAACTACACGACAGTGGCCATATTCTGAATATAGAAGAGGTTTGCATGGAGCATATAAAAATTGACTCACTAATCAATGAGTATGCTATATTTGGTCAACTTACTATGCATCCATTGTTCGACACCTTAGGATGTTACCCTTTGCAAACACATCAGGAACATGTTTCCTCTAGAGATACTTTTCTTGGACCTAGCCATTTCAATGCCCAAAAAGTAGTGCAGAAGCACAAAGTCCTTTGTCTGAAATTTTTGTTGCAAACACAACTTAAAATCATCGATTCCCATTACATCATTTCCAGTGATAATTATTTCATCCACATAAATATTCTGATGTAGACGGTAAAAAATCGAGTGATCCTTTTGTGCTCAATGAAGTCCAAACTCTTGCATAATTGTTGCATATCTTCCAAACCAAGCCTTAGGAGACTAGTTTCGCCCATATAAGGACTTCAGATTACACAACTTTCTTGTTTCCATCTGTGTAACAAACTCAGGAATGCACCTCCTCATTAAGGACACCATGAAGAAGATGTCTAACCGATGCAAAGGCCAGTAATGTATTATTGCAAGAGAAATAAGAATGCGCACATGTCATATTAGCCACAGTTTATTGGCATGCAATACAATATTACGTGGTAGGGGCCGTCCATGTGTTGGTTGGCTTGCAATGTCATTGATTGAATATTGCAGCTCATTTTTGTAAGCTGGCGCAGCACATATAACCTGTAATCTAAATTGCTGAAACATGTAGAGACTATCTGTGTTAACACTGTCAAATATTTGGTATCAGGGCTGTTTAGGTGCCATTAGCTGAAGGGTTCCATACCTTGTAAGTCATAATTCACGTGGCTGCTATTTTCATTCATGATGGCCAGAGTATCTGGGCTTCATAGGTATAATATGTAGGTTTTCAAAGACCAGTGGGGATGAACTTGGCTACTTTGATTGAGCCATGTGTCTAAATATATTTAACTACTTGTTCTTCTAACTATTTTTCCTTTATCAGGCTAAATTCCGATATGGCGATATCTCTCCATCTTTGCCTTGTTAGACCCACTTCTCACCAAATGGATGCAAGACACTCCTAAAAAAAAATCTCAATTTTGGCTCAAATTCGGTCAAGCCCAAGCAATACCTTGGGGTTTGTGCTATTTTTCCATTTCAGCACCTCAATTTGCAATTGGTCCATCCTACCATTACAATGGCTAATGGAGATAACATTGGAATACTTTGCCTTATAAACCTAGTTGTACCACCATTTGACAGTATGGTATACCTTATGGAGCCCCTCATCCATGCCAGGTCATGTTATAATGTTTTTGCTTAGTATGACACCTTGTCGGGTCCCTCATGAGTCCTAAACTATGCTAATAATATCATAAAATAATCCAAATTTCTATGCAAGACCCATCGAAACATGGGCTATGGTACTGTTTGTAGGTTTTGCAAAGGTCCATGTTCATGGATGAACTTGACTAATCTTGTTTGGGCCCAAAATGACTCAAAAGAATCATCCCATGATTGAGCCATGGATTTAAATATATTTAACCACCTGTTCATCTAATAATCTTTCCGTTATCAAAATAAATTCCAGTTTTCCTTTACCTTGCTAGACCCACTTCTCACTGCCCCTAACATCATTTGCTTCCCTTAGCTGAGGTGGTATATCATCTAAAAACCGAAGAGTACTTCATCTTGGAGTCCTATGACTATATTTAAGCCCTTCTTTGATGTTTGTTATGAGAAAGAACCTTGTGTTTTCCTTAGTGTTAATTGTGATAGTAGGTTATGTACTAGCATCTAGATTCCATAGTCAGTCCACGAGTGGAAAATTTCCGTTTCAGATTTCTTATGGATATTGGATGCACTGCAGCATATTTTTAGCCTCAATGCTTCTGATGATTATCTAATAATGAATTGCAGAAAGTAGACTTATTTGTAATTGCACGCACTAGCAATGAAGGCAGTGGCAGTAATAATTGAGGGGCAGTGGCTGGGGCAATGGTGATAATGGCGAGTTGGCGGCAACAGCAGTAACTGTAGTTGCTGAGGATGGTATGCTGGCAGCAGCAGCAAGGATAATGGCATGGTAGACATAACTGTGAGTGGAAATGAGGCACAAGTAACAGCATAGTGCATCTTCATGAATAATGGCAGCGTGGTAGGGGTGTGGATGGTGGTGTTGGACTGGTATGCCAACAAAAATATAAGATAATATAATATTACCAGAAATGTTTATTTTACCTATCCAAAACATGGTACTTGAGTGCATCTATGATCCATTTGAGAGACATTTAAAATTTTGGAATGTGATGAGGTACTGGGCACAATTTTTCCAATGTGCCAAGTGTCAAGGTAGAGTATGAATAGATTAACCTATGAATTAAAAGGCGGTTCCATGTCCCAGATGACAGGATATGTCAATTACTGGAGTGGCAGAAAGGGTGATGCAATAGTTTGATCTCCAACTTGGGGAGATTGGTTATGGCTTGAAGACAGATGTCACATTATCTGTGTTTAGCGGTATCTAGGCTTTGATATCATTTAATAGAATAGGGAAGAAATGTATTACATCTGCAACTAATCAGAAGTGGAAAAAATTTAAATTAACTAGATAGCCATGTAACATAAATAAGAATTTCCTTTTGTCGACAACAGATTTAGTGCTCTTTCAAATGCCTATATATAACGAGACTTGCATAACCAACTAGCCTATATCTAAACAAATTAGATCAAGTCTCAACTGTCCTAACAATCTCATCTCATGACCAGAATTTGATCACCGACTCTCAATTATCCTGAGAACCCTTATCTGATATAAAGTAGGATTTTCAGCAAACGAGGAAATTTATATTATCATAATAGTGCTTGTTAAGAACAGGAATTTCAGCTAACTAATCTATCTGTCTTGTATCAATCTAACAAACTAAGGTAAACATTGAATCATTCTCTAGCACTTTAGCTGGTGTCAGAATCATTCATAGCACGCACATCACCAGTAGCCATTCTCCTTTATAGCATCCAAAATTATAATCCAGTCCTTGACTTTGGCCTGTCTGACAGTAACAGGTGAGTCACGATTTCTGACATTGGAGCATCAGTTAGTTCCATGGAGTTATAGGCAATGTAGCCTTGCTGATATCTTGATAAAAGGATTTAGACATTCTTAGCCGAGAAACCTGGATATATTGTAAGTTCTCCATGGTTTTTTTATTTGGTTGGTATTCAACATGAATGGTTCTTATTTTATGTGCCATCCTATTCGGTTCATCTTATTTAAGAATTGGGTGATGAAATGTGCTTTTATGACTATGCTCTTAGGGTCAAACTTTGGCTTGTGAATGCTCTTAGCAGAATAATTCTGCCTCACTGTCAGATGGGATATGGTAGATGTTAAGTAACGGCTGAGTAGAGCTTGAATGTTTACTAAAATCTGGTGCTTCTTGCATTTCCATACTTATCGTGGAGTCCCCCTTCTAAAGGTCATGAAACTGGGTGTGACCTAATGTAGAAATGGTGAAGTAAATGCTTGGTTGCTTGCTTTCTACCCTTTTCTGGTGATAACGGCTGTTAAACCTATTATCTTGCTTGGATTATATACAATATTAGTTGTTGTCTAACCTAGTCCATCCCTTCTACAGTTCCTCTTATTTGATTTCCTGGGTACATATTTTGTGCATTTGTCATAATGCCTAATGTCAACTATTTGCATATTGTACTTATTCTTCATATGCTTTTTATATTTTTATTTTTTAATATGCAGCATCTAGCCAAAAGGGCCTACAAAATCTTCCAAGGTGGTATTGATTTATACTGGTTTAATTCTATTGTTTGAATGAAGGTTTTTTTGCCAATTTGTCTTGTTTGCAGGATACCCTTGTTCATTTGAGTAACAATCTAGCGGTTAAAGCCATCAAAACCATGAAGAAGTATATGAATTTTCTTAAAGCATGTATGTCATTCAATGAAGTTACAATTCCATCAATTTCGTGCAATATGAGGTGCATGAATCTTTATCTTGAGACTGCAGAGGTAATTTAATTATGTAACTTCAAATTTTGTCTAAGAAGATTTGTGCAGTCGATCTATCACGTCTTCCATTTATTCATTTGTGTTTTCTATCAGGTAGCACTGCTTGGAGGCTTGATTTCTCATACTGAGGGACTGATTAATTCTGCAATCAGTTGTTTGCAAAATTTGAACACGACGTCAGGTTAGTTTCTGTTTTCATGTGACTCGTATGTTACATGCACAAGGTTTTATATTGTTGTGGCACATTGCATATGCTTCACAGCCCATTTATTTTACTTGATATTATAAAAACTTCTAGCATGACTCTATTGGTGGAGTTGACTCTATATGTGAATTAGAAGCTTGTGAAGCTATGCATTAGCTCTATCTTTTGTACTGGTGAAAGTTTAGTTGATTTAGACAGCGTATATAATCTTGGTTAGTAAATCGATTGTATGTGTGTGTGTGTGTGTGTGTGTGTGTATATATTGAGCTAATCGATTGTGATTTTTAGCATGTTCTATTTTGCTTAAATAATAAATCAACATATGCCAGTGTTATGCCTAGTGCTTAATGTACTCATCTACTGTGTATGTTTATGTTATAAATAGTATGTTACTTGTTCAGGCCCTCAACATCAGTTGGGATAATTTGTATTTGTTTTTCTGTATGATATATAAAATATGTATCATTTCTTCATCTTCCTTGCAACAAGGAGGCTAATATGTTTTTAATTATGCAGGTTTTCAGAAATCACTTGACATAGATCAAGTTATGTCATTATCATGCAAGTTGTGCAGCATATTGGTTATGGTGCCAGGTATTAAGTTTTAATGGTTTGCTGATATTAAAATTTATGATGCTTTGTTGCTCACAACACCGATGAAGAGTATCCATTTCTTGATATTTCTCATCATCAAGAGCCATGCATCCTTAATATGATGTACGCATTTCAGTTTGATTTTGTTCAACTGTATCGTGCATAACCATTATCGTGCCAGTCAATGAAGAGTAGTTTTTTCTGGATTCATTAGTTTCCCTGTAACTAGACTGTGTTCAAGTACCACCATTGTCTTCCATCTTAAAGAGTTCATACCCAGGTTTAAAATCTTGATATTTGTATTGGCTGAAGGTTTATATTGGAGCATGGGCAATATCAGCCCTTTCATTATGGGATTTATCAGTCATTTTTTAAACTTTGATATAATTATTAGAAATATTAAATTATTCTAAGATTATTATCAATGTTTTAGCTTCTTTTTTTCTTTTCTTTTTTTTTGAATAACTGTATTGCTTTTTAATCCATTCTTCGATGAAAATATTGTAAAACGCCCTTTAAGGTTGACATCCAATTTAATTTCATAATTGAATACAATTTCATGGTTTTGTTTATTAACTAGTTTTCTTTTCCTAACTTTATTAAGGATGCAAAGGTATTTTAGTCTCCCCCTCAAACTGGAGCTTCATAATATGTGCAACTTGTTAAAAAGATGAGAATTCCTTCTGAGACAAATCCTAATTAAAAGTATCACCAACTTTATCATCTGAAACAAAATTTGATGCAAGGATCTTTTTGTTGAAAATCATAGTCTTGATAACTAACACTTAATTTCAATATGTTTTTCATGCTTATCAAACATAATGTTATTGTGAATAATATATGGCTCATTGATTAGCACAGTACATTTCCATAGGCTTGTGACGGGATACCCATATCATGAAGATGAGATCGAACTTCAGCATTAGATCAAGCAACAACTCTTTGTTCTTACTTCTCATGTAACCTAATTACCACCGTGTAAAGTAATGTTATACATTTCACTGAAAATATAATTTGATTTTGGATGATTTATTTCTTAAGAATTATTTATTGACTATGATCTACTAATTAATATTTTTATGATTAATATATATAAAATATGTAAATAACTTTGTTTAAATTATATGTTCATGATGTAATTGAACAATTAAATATAATAAATCTAAATTCTTATAATATATTTTCTATTTAGAAATCCTTAGTTGGATGTGAATTCACCAATTAATTCGGACCATAATTTAAGTTAAACTACAGTGTAGCAGAGTGTAGTAGAGATGCACATATGCTTCGTTGGATATGTAACAACACTAGAAGAGATAAATTAAGAAATGAAGATATTTGTGCTAAAATAGGCGTAGCCTCCATCGAAAAGAAGATGCAAGAAGACCGCTAGCGATGGTTTGGTTATGTGCGACACTGACACTGACCTACAAATACACCAGTTCGATAAGGAAAACTTATCAATGTAGGACAAGTTAAAAGATTGAAGGAAGATCGAAGAAAATATGGATGAAGATGATACAAATAATATGGATGCTAGAGGTTCAAATGAGGACATATTACTCGATATGAATGGGTGGAGAAGGATCATCCATGTGATTGATCCAGTGTGATTCTCTTTTGGTTCATGTAGCCTACCCAAGTAATTGGGATAAAAGGCTTAGTTGTTATTGTTGTTGTTCATTGTATGAATTCCTAAGTAGTAGAAGTAGAAATTATTGCTATTGCTACTATTGCTGTTATTAAAAAAAAAAAAAAGACTAGGATCCCAGTGTGATTATGATTTGATAACGAAAGATACTAAAGTTATATTCAGAATGATTATAAGTTACTAATTAATTAGAATTGACTATTTAAGTTTTTAATTTGATTCATGGAATCATATTCGTTAATGGTATTAAGTTATTTGATAACTGTGAGTAGTAATAGGAAGCTAAAAAATGAAAAATAGACAATGGCGGTGGCCACACCAAGTGTTCCTATGGACCCTGGACCTTCACCATGCAATTGTATACCTAGGGCGAAAATAGCTGACTTAATAGAATCTCCAACCCTGGAAACAAGGCGGCTGTGGTTTTAGAGATTTCTGATGATGACTCCAAGCATGGATCTGTTGGCAAAAGAGAAGTTTTGACAAAGGTAACCTATGAAAGGAGGGGACCAAAAGCTCCATCTCATGTGCCAGGATCTAGGGTTTCTGCCAAAGTTGGTTTATGAATTTGCAAGGAACCCCTACTTCCCATCCGGTGAGGATTCTTGTTCAAGAATGAAGTCCCATGAAGCAAACAGATCTGATCTTTAGACCTGGGAGGCCACACCATCTTGGACAAGGATTTGCAATTCTGGAAGGAAACTGATAGAGTCAAGTTAGATTATTATCCTGTAAAACATAGGAGAGAAGAGGAAGTATATGAAAATCTATGATGAAGAAATACAACACAATGAAGAGGGAAAATACTCTAGTTGGATATTTTGTTGGTAACTTGCCTCGTGTTAAAGCTGCAGTTTAAGGATGCGGAAGCCTGAATCCAACACGCAGGTGTTCTCCAGAGAGGGAATATTTTCTTCACGTTCTCTAATGTGAGAATTGTTGAAGGATACTACAAAAGGGCCCTTGGCTCTTTGATAGAAGACTAATAATGATCAAGCAATGGCCATCTGATATATAGCTTTCTAAAGGGATTTACTTTCTAGTATGCAAATCTGGGTAAAAAATTTCAAACCTTCATCTTAAATTTTGGTCAAAATATATTCTTAGCAAGACGTCTAGTTTTATTGGCAAACCGCACACCAATTATGCGGCCGTTTAACCGATTATGTGGGTTAGTGCCCCCATAACCCGCATAATCGATTAGTCAGTTATGGGGTTGGCGGGTTTTCGCTCGATCTTCCCCAACCTGGACCCGCTTCATTACCCATTAATTCATCCAATTCCTTTTGTCTCCCTCATTTTGCGATTCGGAGTAAAAGGGCAAAAAACTAAAAAACCCTAATTCCATCTTCTCCTCCGATCGATCAACTTATCGATAAAAAAAAACCTAATCCAACTTCACTTCCAACCGATTCTCCTCTGCCTTCGCCTCTAGCCCCCAAAAAACCCCAAAACGACCTCGTCTTCGACCTCATCTCCTCTTCCTTTGCCCCACTACCTGCTCCACTTGGCAAATCGGCTCGCTCTTTGGAGATGCAGATTCGAAGCGCCAAATCCTCTCACCTTTGAGTCCAATCGGAGGCCCACAGTCCCGCCGGCTATCCGCCCTACTCCGGCGTCATTTCTGACGGTTACAGATAATTTTTTTTTAAAACTAGTCTGTGACTATTTGTTGTTGGAAACTATTGAAAAAGTAAAAAACGTTATTTTTTTTGTTGAACAAAAAATGTGAAGAAAAAAAGTTGTTAAGGACAAAACTAAGATCAATTTTTTTTGCTAAAATGTTAAAAAAAAAATTCAAGATGTTTGACTGCAATTTGTTTGCACAATTTGGTTTTTGAAGTGAGCTATGGGTTGATGGAATTGCCCTCATACTCGGATTTTTTCCAAGTGGTTTTATGCTTTGTGATTAATGGGATCACAGATTCAAAGGGAGCCTTTCTCGTATGCATGAGAGTGGGGGATTTATCCATCTTGTTATTCAGGCATGCATCCATCTCTTTGGATTGAGTTGTGTCAACACAATATCAAATTAGTATTGTTTCCTCCTGTATGCATGAGTGGGGGATCTGGTTGGATGGGCGAATATTAAGATAATAAGATGTATATCAAATTACTGTATCAGTGAATCGTTTCCTCCATGTTTTCATTAATTTGGAATCTAAGAAATTAATTATTATATTATTTATATTAAAATATTAATTTTCTGCATAATTCCGCATAATCCGTTTAATCTCAGTGTAATCCGCTTATGCGTAATGCGGTCCTCGACCGCACGCATGCTGAAAGTTTTAGAACATTGATAATCATACTGCATGAGAGAACCTTGTTTTTGCGAGCTGTTCTGTGGGAATTTCGGTTAAGATGAACTACTAGATGTAGTTTTTGAGATGCAAAGATAAATCAATGGTATACTTCCCAGTTGAGTATTAATGGAGGTCTTGTAGGAGAACAACCTGATGTAGTTTTTGAAATGCAAGATAATCAATAGCACACTTACCAGTTGAGTATGAAAGGAGACATCTGAGGTGTAAAAATGCACGTCTTTTAGGCATGTCTACAGTTAATGCCCTTTTGTTCCCAAACGGGTACCAAAGAACACTAATCCATCAGGAGTGCAATAGAACAAGCACTCAATAGAACAAGCACTCAGAGACCCATCTAGCTGAGCCGGTCAAGACCCAGTCAACGCTAAGTCAGATAAGTAAGCACTCAGAGACCTATCTAGCTGAGCCAGTCAAGACCCTGTCAAAGGCGAGTCAGATAAGCACAATAAGTATAATGATAGTTATAGGGAAATTAATGGAGAAAGGTATCACATGGAGGTTGTAATATTACTCCTAATCATCATGAGGAAGTTACGAATGTAGGTAACAAACTTGAATCTCCCTCAAACAAGATCCTGACACCAGAATCATACAAAAGGCAGGAAAACACAAGCAGATTTTGCAACGTAATCTGATTAAGGGATTGAGGAAATGCATGCGGAAAAGGCTTTTGTATCTATTCATGAGGAATCATAGATTTCTAGTCCAATTCAATGTGTTCAAAGATAGGAAGATCAATGTCAGGAAGCTATAATAGTTAATATACATGATCATAAAGGGAAAGATAACCTGCATACCAATGTTGAAAATAACGTGTTATGAAACCCGTTATGTTGCATTATGAAACCTAATAGAAAACCAACGTTACTTAATAGTCGAAAATAACTCAATGCACCGTAACGGTGCAATTTTTTATGTTATTTTACGTTATTTTATGTTACGTTACGTTAAATTAGGTTATGTTACGTTATTTACAATAAATTTTAAATAGTTTTTATATTGATTTCGTTATTTTATGTTGTAGTTTTTTTTTCACTTGACGACTTGTCGTTTGTTTATTTAATTGTTGTGATATTGTTAGTTTGTACATCCTTGTTTATTTGTTATAATATCTTTCCAATTACTGAATTTTTTTTGTTATAATTCTTTCTAATTACTGAAATTTCTTACTTGCTGATTAAATTGAATTTTAAGCTAATCTAAAATAAACAATTAAAAAAAATATAAATTGAATATTACTAAATATACAACAACAACGACTAAGACTTTTATCTCAAGTACTTGGGGTAGGCTACATGAACAAAAAAGAATCACGCCAGATCGACTACGTTGAACATTACAAAACTGATAATAATTGAAAATAAATTTGAAATCTTGTTTTTATATTTAGATGATTGATGAAATTATGGGTTTGAATATAATTTAATTTATGAAGATAAATATGAGAATTACTGTGCAACTTGTTAGAAATTTAAAATTAATACTGTAATATAATTTTTTAGATTTTCTTTTAGAATTTTTAATCTAATTTTCAATTTATAAAATTTATTTTATGTAGGTTTATATTTATTTTTAATTAAATAAATAGAAAATCACGTAACCTACGTTATGCGTTACGCTATATGCTATATAACCTAATAAAAACAAAATGTTATGTTACCGTTATCATTATTTTAAACATTGTTGCATACTGAGCAAGAAAAGATACCTGACATAAATTTGACATAAATCTCCAAGATGATAAGGTATGCCAGAGCCTGCAAAGACTACAACATCAAAAGGAATCTAGATCCCTTAGAAGTTAACCAACTTAATCCAAAATGGGATGATTCAGTAGCAGAAATAGAGAATATCAGATATGGAGCCTGAGAGTAGCTGGAAGTTCAGGTGAGTTCCAAGAAGATTGAGAAAGTTCAGGAGTATAAGAATGATCATCGACATCAGATATGGAGCCTGAGAGTAGCTGGAAGCTCTCAATCATCAAAAAGATATGGAGATATACTAGAAATTTAAGGGGATTAAACTCCAAAGGAGAGATAAATTATGTAAAGAAAGTGGTCTCGTTAAATAAGGCTGAGATCATAGTGAGGACAAATTTTAAGCAAGGGAGGTTCTTGAAACTTAGTAGATTGGGAAATAATTGGAGATGGTATGTTGACTATTCCGTGTCCTAAATGGGATATACATTACTATCAGAATCATCACATTATGTTCATTCAAGGTGTGCAAGCAATAATGGATATATCTCTTTTGAGCCCACTGTGGATTATGGTTTTAATACTGAAGCACGGCTACCAAATGGGGGGATATAATACGATAGAGCATAATTCCGCATAAGCCTCAGTTTTTGTTGGGGATTTTAACCAAGATTCTAAATATTGGACATTAGGTTTGTACGGAATGAAGTGTTTTCATATCGATAATGGAATATTGGATGATATATTGAGGATATGAGTTCAATATTAGACTTTTGTATCCGTACTGGCAGACCCTCCCAAAACGATAATATGGGCAGATAATATTGTTCGTAGCGGCCAATATTTAGTATAGTGATTTTAACTAAGTCATGGTGTAAAGATGTCAATGGAATTATTGTACTAAATATCAGCCATTACAAACGATATATCAGCCAATATTATTATTTTTGGAGTGTAGCCGATACAGATACAAAAGCCCGATATTGAACTCATATCCTCGACAAATCATCAAATGCCCCGCTATCCGATATGAAAATCCCTCATCCAATATGAATCTAATATCCAATATTAGAATCTTGGTTAAAATCCCTAGTAAAAATAGAGGCCCGTGTGGAATGTTG
The DNA here is from genome assembly GCA_036321105.1 of Dracaena cambodiana. Taxonomy (NCBI): domain Eukaryota; kingdom Viridiplantae; phylum Streptophyta; class Magnoliopsida; order Asparagales; family Asparagaceae; genus Dracaena; species Dracaena cambodiana. The sequence continues at coordinate 424,468 of JAYEPQ010000013.1, forward strand.
CTCAATCCTATTACATTCATCCTACTTTCCTTCCATGCCGAGACTTTTGATCTTAGATCTCCGACTTTCTTCCAAGAACTCCGAGATTAGGAATCCACTTTCCAAGGCCTATTATTTGAATAGGTCATGACCACTGATCATCAAAGTGTCCAACCTCATTGGTGACACTTTAGTGAATCATGGACCCTACCTTTGTTCCTATAATTAGAAGTATAATACGTGTTGTATTTCTAGCTTATGCATATGTAATGAACAAAAAACTTTTTAAGTCCTTAATAAATTATTCCCAAAATATCCCTATACGTAATATATCTGCTTGTTTCTTTTTATCTTTAATCACAAATATGAATGGCTTTACTCAATCTTGCCATCTTGTCTTTTCCATAAAACAAGCCCTATCCATATCCCTATACGTAATTTTCTTCATCCAACTTTTATTAGGCCTAACTCTAGTCCTCTTCGGTCCTCTGACTATAATGTGATCACCCTCCTAACTGGTGCATTTAGTGCCTCCCACTGCACATGCCTAAACCAGCTTAATGGATTTTTGCCTAATTTATCCTCAGTAGGAGACCTCTTAACTTCTTATGCATGCACTCCCTGCATTCCTATCTATTGGTGTATTTCTACTCATCCAGCTTAATTAACTATAAGGAATAGAAACAAAACAAAAACTCACTACTTTTTTTTGTTTATTGTCTGACTTACTTATCATGAGTCTACTTGAAAGCAAATAGCCATTCACATTATCCTGCAATGAGTGACACGCCAGATTAATGTACCGAGAACGTCTACATAGATGTTTTTGTTTAGCTGCATGTTGAATGACAAATATGACACTGATGTATCATTTATTAGAAATTGTAAATAGACATTATTTTCCATGTACTTTATTCTTACAGTTTTCTTTGATTAATAGTTATAACCAGCGTAAAACTATGAATTTTACCAAACAGCTTGTTTTTCATGGTGTATCATAAGTTAGCCTGTCACCTTTCAGTTATCGTAATTGTTGACAGTGAAGTTTTTAGTTAAATTATTCAAAGTTAACGCTATAAAAGGTGATTCCAGTTAGCAATGCAAAATAATGGTGAAATTTAACTCTATAACGATCAAAACATTAGAGAGTTATCAAGAATGTAGTTCTATTCTTTTTTTCTGTATTTATTTATTTGTTTGGTGTGGATCTGGCCAGGTATTCATGAAGAAGGGGTCACTTCCTTGCCACGGAACTTGATATCAGTTGTTGATTGCCAATCTTTGTAAGCTTCAAACAACAAAAGCAGGTTTGTTTTTTTTTTCTAAGTACATATGGAACTAATTAATATTATTGTAGGACATCGTCAAGGGTTAAAATGAAGATACTTTGTGCAATAATTTCCTTATCAGCAAGTCTATCTCAAAATAAGCTTCCTTACTTTGCAACCAAGTTAGAGGTATGATTGAATTCCGTAATTAAGTTGTGACTTTCTCTTAAGGCAGTTATTATTTTTTTTCACCTTGACCTTTTTTTTTCACTTTTAGTATTCCATAGAGATGCAAAGCATTATGATTATGACATGACTCTTTCAATGCTTGCTTATAAATTTTTCGGATTAATTTTCTAATCCTTTACATGATTTATCTCATTTGGCCTAGATTTTTATTCCAGTAAGTCACCCTTATACTCTTCATAACGTGCTTGGCATTATGATGTCTGACAAAATTTGGGTTGAATGTCTTCTTTATTAGAGTTGATTCCCTTAAGGGAATTGTACAAAGTTCACATTTATAGTTATAGCCGAACCAGAGGGAAAAAATAGTCAATAGAGCCCTATTTGATGTGCCATGCAAATGTTGAATGATATGACGATAGCAGCCAAATGGATATGCCGAGGTTCTTGCATAAATTGACATACCTGCTGGACAGCATTGGAAATATGACCGGTACGATAATTCAAACTTTCAAGGGAAATTCTATTTGCACACGGCATTTTACTTTTAGTGTCCTGGTTTCTCTTTACACCAAACTCATATTTTGAAATACTGCCATTTTACTTTCTGCACCCAAAATTTTTTCTAAAAATACCCCTTTTCTTTTTCTCTAACTCCTCACTCGTCCAATTCCATTTAGTAAAAAAATATTTTGGTCGGGTATTAATACCCGACCAAGAAACATGCTGGTCGGGTATTAATACCCGGCCAACAAGCGAAGTCTCAAAAAAAAAACCTAATTAACGATAAATTTTAAACAAATACGTATAAAACCTAAAAAAAATTTCAAATCGTACCTTAGATTTGTTTTCTGACATCAATTACATATTAGAAATTTCCATTTGCATAAGAAAACTCAAATGCAAATTCCAAACTCAAATTTCACTTATCAAGGTGAAATCGAAAAATTTAAAATTCTTCTAATTTTTTCAGGAGCGTTAATGTAAAAAATTTTAAGGGGTCAAGAAATTAAATAGATGATTTTATTGGAGATGTGTTTTTATTAAATACAAAAAAAAAATCATTTAGGGTTTTAGAGAGAAAATAGAGGAGGAAGATGAGTCGTAGTTTCAAATTTTAAAAAGTCTTAGTTTAGAATTTATAAGGGTAATTTAGTCTAAAAATATAATGGCAAATTTGTAATTATTTATAAGTTTTAAAACCGTGCGTCAAGAGTAAAATGCCGTGTGCAAATAGAATTTCCCAACTCTCAACCAGCTTCATGTAGAGAGTAGGATTTGGAAGAATATTGGTCTCTTTTTTGGAGTATTTAACATTAACTTGTATTGGAGTATCTACTGAAGAAGAGTCTTGATGTCCAATCAATGTAATCAACTCTTGCATATACTTGTGTGGATTCAAGTATACACTACTTGGTCCTTTATATAGTTCTAGTCCCAAGAAGTTAGTGAGAGGACCACGATCCTTCTATAATAGGAAGCTTTAAGGTGTTGTACTCTAGATACTAACTTAGAATCACTCCTTGTGATGACTATACATCCACATACACAAGAAGAAGAACAATTCTATGGGATGTCTTGCACATGAACAAGGAGGAATTATATTGGCTGTGAACAAGATATGATTGTAGCATAGTTGATCGAAACTAAGCAAATGAAGCTCTGGGGGCCTGTTTCAACACATATAAAGTTATTTTTCAGTTTGCACACAACTAAAATGGAAGCGGAGAATAAACAAGGGGACATGTAGACCGTGAGATCACCATGCAAGAAAGCATTCTTGAGATCCATTTGATGAAGTGGTCAGACCGGAGGTGCAGCAATAGCAATTAAAATTCTGACTATAGTCATTTTGGCCTGAAGAGCAAAAGTAGTTATAGTTGACTCCATATTCTTGTCGATTGTGAAGTGCTACCAAGCGTGCCTTATAACAGTCAAGGGTATTATCTGATTGCAGTATAACAGTGTAAACCCATTTGTTACCACCCATTGTTGAAAATAACGCGTTATGAAACCCGTTATATTGCGTTACGTAACCTAACGGAATCCCACCGCTACGTAACAACTGGAAATAACTCAGTGCACCGTAACAGTATGTTTTTTTTGTTATTTTACGTTATATTACATAACGTTACGTTAAATTACGTTATGCTACGTTATTTACAATTATTTTTTTTAGTAATTTATACATTGTTGTTGATTATTATTTTGATTATTAGCGATTGTTGTAATTTTCTTACTTAATTAATTGTTGGCTTGTTTGATTGCTTTTGGAATTTCTAACTTGATAATTTAAGTTTATTTCCTTATTCACTTGTTTTATCTCTCGTCCGGTTGCTAAAATATTTTACTTGTTGATTTTATTGAATTTTTAATTGAACTGAAACAAACAATCATAGATAAGATAAATTGAACATTACAAAATATAAATTTCAACAATGATAATAATTGGAATCGAAATAAAAAATTGGAATCTTGCTTTTTTATTTAAATGATGATTGGAATTACGGTTGCAGACTTAATATAATTTATGAAGATATATGAAAATTATTGTAAAACTTAATATAACATTTGAATAGATTATGTATTACAAAATATTTTATATTTTTTTAGATATTTTAAATTTTTTTCAATTTATTAAAATTATTTTATATGGTTTTATATTTATTTTTATTAAATAAATAGAAAATTGCATAACCTACGTTATGCGTTATGCTATTTGCGACATAACCTAACAAAAGCAAAACGTTACGTTACCGTTATCGCTATTTTAAACATTGTTACCACCAATTGGTTCCGCACCAGATGGACAAGTTACAGTATCCCATATACGATTTTCTTCGAGTGGCTTAGGTTTTTCTTTCATAGCTTGCTGCCAACACTTATGCTTGATAGCTTGAGAACAACAATGTGGAACTGATATATAGAGGATCATGTAGCTGCCAATGAAGTGTGTGAAAATCCATATCGATCTAGAGGATGAGATACCCTTATAAATCATCGAGGGGCTGGCTGTACAATCAGGTGTTGGAGTAGTCTCATTAGGAACTATGATTGGTTGACATCTTACATATGTAAGTCCAGGTTTAAAGCATTCAATAGAAGAAGATAGGAGATAAAATTGTGAAGCCAGAGAAATCTGCAACATGGAAGGGGAAGAAGTATTAGTTTTCAAATAAAACAACATGACAGGAGACTTGAATCTTGTTGGAAAGTGCGTCGTAGTAAACCCTTTTGAGTAACACTGTAGCCCAAAAAAGCACATCTTATTGACTAGGCAGAACGTTTATGACGTTCATGGGGTGGTAATTGAACAAAACAATGACACCCAAAGGTGTGCAGATCATGATTTGAGGATGATGATGATGATGTAGTCAAAAATATGGAATCTCAAAGTTTAGAGCTTGAGAGGGAAGTCTATTGATAAGATTGACCTCTCTTGAAAGAGCTTCAACCCAGGATATATGGAATCTCAAAGTTTAGAGCTTGAGAGGGAAGTCTATTGATAAGATTGACCTCCCTTGATAGAGCTTCAACCCAGGATTTGCAGGAATAGAGGACTCAAGTAATAAAGTGCGAACAACATCTAAGAGATGGTGGTTCTTCCTTTCAGCCGTGCCATTTTGTTGCGGTGTAAATGGATAAGATTGTTGTGAAATGATAACTCTTTTGGTTCAAGAAATCATGGAATTCACGACTTACCACCCAAATCAGACTCTCAAAAGTAGTTGCACCACTATCACCAATAGTTCTATTATGGGTTTATGGTTGTGCAGTTATACTTGTAGCATTATGGTTGAACTATTATGATCAAACCAGGATATGCAACTTTAAACATAAAAAATGACCACTATGTGCATATTTAAATGTCCACAACTTTTTTTTGGTGGTTAAGATATCCTTGGTTCACCTATTTGCTTAATTCTTTTTAAGATGACCTAGGGATTTATGTTAGAGGGTTTATATATTGTATTATCTCGTTTCCTAGCAAAGTAGGTGCTCCTTTGGACTCTTTGCAATATAGCATAAATTATAGAGCATCACTCCAACTATTCCCAATTTCCCTACTTGCTCCTGAAATTCCAAACTACACATTGCAAATAACCCAGTATGGAAATATGAAGCATTCTTGGAGGTTCTATTCTCTAACCTAAGTGTTCATGAACCCCCCTTTTTCTTCTCAACTTCTTTGGAAAGTTGGATCGCATGTTGTAATTTCTAATCTGTTATAAATCGGATCACCCAAAATTTTCTTGAATGGAGAGGACGTGAAGGGGCTTTTCAGTCTTTTGAATTCCTTGTTACAGACACGGTTGTAGTTATTTGCAAAAAATAGTTAGAGGAGGTACCTGGTATATTAAAAATTGGATGGTGATTTGCCAGATAAGAGAACTAGTGGAGGTTTTCAGTAATTTACCTTTTTGGATTATCTCTTTTCTAGTTAGCCATGTTACTTTCTCATATTGAACACATCTATCTGTTCTTTTGATGGTTGTCTACATTATTTCATTACTCAATATGTAGTTATAGTATCTTTGTGCCTCACCAGCAAATACTAATTTTTTAGTGGATATATCACGCGCAATGTTGAAAATAACACGTTATGAAACTCGTTATATTACATTATGAAACCTAACGGAACCCCAGTGCTATATAACAACTAAAAATAACTCAGTGCACCATAACAATACGTTTTTTTATGTTATTTTACATAATGTTACATTAAATTATATTATGTTACGTTATTTACTATTATTTTTTAATATTTTCTATGTTATTATTGATAATTATTTTGATTATTAACAAATTGATATAATTTTCTCACTTGATTACTTGTTGGCTTGTATGATTATTTGTGGCATTACGAATTTTCTAATTTGCGATTGCTTCCTTGTTCACTATTTGTAATTTCTCTCTAGTTGTTGAAATTTCTTACGTGTTGATTATATGGAATTGTTAGTTGAAATAAGATAAATTGAATATTAAAATATTACAACGATGATAATAATTAGAATTGAAATAAAAAAAATTAGACTTTGTTTCTTATTTAAATGATGATTGGAAGTACGATTACGGATATAATATAATTTATGAAGATAAATGTGAAAATTATTGTAAAACTTAATACAAAATTAGAATAGATTCTGATGGAGATCAGATTTGATTTGGTAGTAGATTTGATTAGATTTTGATCTTGTTAGGATATTATTAGAATATTTGATTGGATTTTTTATTTTATTTAATTAGGATTTTGGATTCTATTAGGATTTTGTTTTGTTAGGGTTTTCTATATATATTGCTTTGTATGAACTATTGAGATTAATGAATAATATTGGAAAAAATTCTCAAAATTTTTTGCGTGGATTTCACTCGAATTAAAATCTTTGCTCGTGAATTCGTGAAGAGTGAGCGTGGATTCGCTTGGGTGAATTCCCAAACCTCTGTAAATTCTTCATATTCTTCCCCAATTTCTCAAAAAATACTATTCTCAAACCCTAACTCTAATTCGCTTCCATCCTACGTCAAACTTGGTATAAGAGCCTAAATTTTCTTCTTCATCACAATTTTCTTCTTCCACATCTCCATCCTCTTTTATTTTTATTTCAGTTTTTTATTTTTATTTAAAAAAAAAAAAGAAAGAAGCAGATCACATCTGGGAAAAAATAAAAGGCGTTCAGTTTAGATCTCTGAGAGAGGGGAAAAAAAATCCCCCCTTCTCTCCAATAACACTCGCTTTCTTCCTCATCCTCTTCTTTTCTACTTGCAACAGCCAACGAAGCCCAACACACACAAAAAAAGGGAGAGAGAGAGAGAGAGAGAGAATCTTCTCTTCCTCCACTCTTCTCCTCCACCCGACCCAACCCATAGCTTCCATCAACGAAAAAAAGAAAAAACAAAAAACAAAATCCTTCTTCCTCATTTCTTCCTTCTTTTCCACGATTCCTTTTTTCCTTCCACTTTTTTGTCTTCTTCAAATCCAAAAACCTAGTCCACCTCTTCAACACCTTCCCCAGCACCGCCCACGTCCACCCGTCTCTGGCGAATCTACGCCCTCGTCATCCACATATCCGCCTTCGTCCACCTCCTCGTCACCCTCGTCCGCCACCACCTGTGACTAGTGCCGCCAACGCTGCCTTCGGCTAGCGCATCCATCACTGCCTTCGGTCAACACCGTCACTGCCCCCCCTCGGCCAACATCGTCGTCGCCTCTAGCCACAACATCTTCGCCCGGCCCTCCTCCCTCTACCACCAGCAACAGTAGCCCTCCACGACAAACTTTGTCTTTGAGCCTCGTCACACCGTGAGCAACGCAGCCATCCCTACCCCTTCCTCATTGGCCGCCGCCCTCAACACCTCTTCCACCACCTCCGACAACCGCCACATACCCGCCGCAACCAGGCCAGCAACAGAATAAAGGAAAAAGAGATTAGGGTTTGGATTTGTTTGGCCTGATTTGGATCCAATTAGTCAGATCCATATCCAAGAAGGAACAGAACAATTGGGTTGGACTTCAGATCCGACCCGCAGCTTCAGATCCAACCCGCAGCTTCAAATTGGGTTTAGTGCAGTAGTGCAGACCCGTTAAGAGGAAAAGTGGTGATTCGAAGCCCGTTCGGAGTCCAATTCGAGCCAGATTCGAAGCGTTGCATTTTTGGATTTGTTTCCAACAATTGTGGCTGGATTTTAGAGCTCTTCAGCAAGCGAGCCATTTTTCAGAAGCTCCAAAGGCCCACTACAAGTGCATGAACTTCTTCAGTTTTCGGGTCATTTTTAAACTAATCCTTTCTTCAGCAAAATTTTGCAATTCCTTTTGTACGATCCTGCATAAAATTGTTAGTTAGAATTACTAGTAATTATTTGCCAACTCATTACTTGCGTGCATACACACATTATAGGGCCCATTTCCTTGCATTTTAGAGACTAAACTTTAGGAAATTCTATTTGATCATATATTGCACACATATAGAATTGACTGAGTTTAGGAAATTGCATTGCATACGTTTGTTTGATTGTATGCTTCTTCGCAATAGTAAAATGACCACCCCAAGTTCAAGTATTTTGGAGGACAAGTTAGAAATTATGATAAAATAATTAAAAACTGTCATCGAACAATTGGAAGAATTTAAAATTGTTAATAAATGATTAGATGCACTAGAACAACAAATGGGCAACGTAGAAGAACAAAATAATCGAATTTATAGGAATGAATATAACGAAAGAAATCACGATCAGTATGAAGGACCAAGAGATCGAAATGAAAGGTATAGAGATGAGAGTATTCCTATATCTAGGCGCATTGAGGATGACATCACACGTAAGATAAAAATAAAAGCTCCTATATTCAAAAACACTCACGACCCTAAAGTCTTTAGTAATTGGCTCGCGGTTATGGATCATTATTTCGATTGGTATGATATGTCTGAAGAGCGTAAAATATGATTTGCTCGGATGAAACTTATAGGGCCCGCTAGGATATATTGGATTTCGGTAGAAAGAGAGTGTGACAGATATCTGGACGTGATAGAGATTTGGAATGACATGAAAGTTAGATTTAAAGAGAAGTATCTTCCAAACATGTTTAGAAGTCGTCTTTTAGATAGGTTGCACAGTCTTCGACAAGGGAACATGTCGGTTCAATAGTACATGACTCAATTTGATGTGTTGACACTTCGCTGTGATTTACGAGAGGACCGATACCAAGTGATATCTAGATTTCGTTCGAACTGCGTGCTGATATACGATCCATGCATATTCATTCTCTGGATATTAAGTCTCTTGCACAAACTTGTCAGTTAGCAAAAAATATAGAACACTCTATCAAATTGTCTACTGACCGGCGGCTTACTCCTACAACCGAGGAGCAGCCCAGACGCCCGTCTGAAGGCAACATGAAACCTAACATCCAAACCAACAAAAATTTTAAGAGAAAAGCCATAATGGGTGAGTATTCTAAATAGTGCACAAAAGGTGTAGAGCGTTTTAGATGTCACGAGTATGGTCACATAGCTTCACAACATTTTAGGTGTCACGAGTATGGTCACATAGTTTCACAGTGCCCCACTAGAGCTTTATTCGTGGAAGAACATAATGATAATGATGATGATGATCTTGAGGAAGAAGTGTATGAGCCAATAAGAAACGCTAGCGAGTCAGATGAGGATATAGTCATTTCAAATGTGTGCTTAGGTATCATTAGATGTCTTTACACTAAAACAAAAGATGAAGATTGGCGTAAATCTAGCGTTTTCACTACGTACATCACACAGAGTGAAGAGTTATCGAGTGATGATTGATGGGGGTAGTTGTGTGAATATAATATCAAGAATAGCTGTTGAGAAAATGAACCTCAAAGCTAAACCCCATCCACAACTATACAACGTAATATGGATAGATAAAACTGCTCAATCTATTATCTAACGTTATCTAGTGCCTATCCAGATGTCTAGCTATCAGGACCAGTTTTGGTACGATGTGTTAGATATGACCATCGCACATATTTTGCTTGATAGGCCATCGTTGTATGACTTAGGTTTGACGAGTTTTAGCAAGTCAAACACATACATTCAAATTTAATGGGAAGAAAATTGTGTCGAAACCCACACCACCTAAGTCTAGTGATGAGAGCCTAAAGAGCGAAAAAGTCACAGGTCAGGTGCATAAAAAGTCTTTTCACTTGGTAAACCGATCGCAGTTCCTCAAGGAGAGTCTAGAGGAAGAACTAGTGTATACGATAATTGCTCTAGGAGAGTCTTCTAGTTCATCTGTCGCTTACCTCTTGAGGTTCATCAGATTCTCACTGATTTGCAGGACATCATGTCTGATGAGTTACCTGATGAATTTCCTCCCCTTCGGGACATCCAGCATGCCATTGATTTCGTGTCAGAGTCTATTTTGCCCAATTTACCTCATTATAGGATGAACCCGGTTGAACACGCTGAGTTGAAGAGACAGGTTGATGAGTTATTGCAGAAAGACTGTATTAGAGAAAGTTTAAGTTCTTGTGTCGTTCCTGCTCTACTCACACTTAAGAAGGATGGTAGGTGGAGAATATGTATTGACAGTCGTGCCATCAACAGAATCACCGTTAAGTATAGATTTTCCATTCCTATACTTGATGATTTATTTGATATGATGGTTGGCTTTCAAATCTTTTCAAAGATAGATCTTCGAAGCAGATATTATCCGATTCGTATTCGTGAGGGTGATGAATGGAAAACTGCTTTTAAGATTAACAGCGGATTGTATGAATGGTTGGTCATGCCATTTGGGTTATCCAATGCGCCCAACATATTTATGAGAGTTATGACCCAGATATTACGTCCTTTCTTAGGCAAGTTTGTTATTTATTTTGACGACATTCTCGTCGTTAGTCAAATCCAAGAAGAGCATCTTTATTATTTGATACAGGTTTTAGAAACTCTCCGCAAGAAGAAACTGTTTGTCAATTTGAAGAAATGTGCATTCTTAGTTTTCTCTGTTCACTTTCTTGGGTTCATCGTTTCTAAAGATGGAGTAGCAGCAGACCCTCATAAAGTTAAGGCCATAAGAGAATGGCCTACTCGTACGATCTATGAGGCCAGGAGTTTTTATGGTCTGGCCACATTTTATAAGAGGTTTGTTAGGTAATTTAGTACCATCATGACTCCAATCATTGATTGTTTTAAGAAAGTGGAGTTTCAATGGACTAAATTTGTTACTCATGCTTTCGAGAAGATTAAGGAGAAGTTAACTACTGTTCCAGTCCTTCACCTTCCAGATTTCTCGAACGTTTTTGAGATAGCATGTGACGCATCAGGCGTAGGTATAGGTGGTGTTCTGAGCTAAGAAATTCATCTTATCGCGTTTTTTAGCAAAAAGTTGAATGAGACGAAACAACGCTATGATATTTATGATCGAGAATTTTATGCAGTAGTGCAATGTTTGCGTCATTGGCGTCACTATTTGCTACCAAAAGAGTTCATTATATATTCAGACTATCAAGCTTTACGTTATATCAATTTCCAAAAGAGAGTAGGACATCGATACATCAAGTAGCTTGAATTTATTTAGGAGTACAATTTTGTGCTTAAATACTGTGCTGGAACTGAAAATAAAACCGCTTATGCATTAAGTAGGAAACTTTGCACCTTACAGATGATGAGTACAAAAGTTTTTGGATTTGAGCAAATCATCTAAAAACATCCTACTTGTCGGGACTTTGGTGACATCTACACATTTTTGACACAGGATCCTCCTATTATAGTAGATGGGTTCACCATTGTTGATGGTTTTTTGTTTCGAAGTACCTGTCTATGTATTCCCAACATGTTTTTGCGTGATCATCTTATTTGGGAGATGCATGCGAGAGAGATCGTTGGTCATTTCGGTCGAGATAAGACTATCATACTTAATAGAGGACCGATTTTATTGGCCAAGCGTTAAATGTGATGTTACACAAATTGTGTTGTATTGTCGGGTTTGTCAGGTAGTTAAGCATAGGAAGTAGAATACAGTAGACACACCATTACCTATACCATTTGCACCTTGGGAGCACTTTAGCATGGATTTTATTTTAGGACTTTCTCGTACACTTAGAAAACATGATGCTATATTAGTTGTGCTGGATAGATTTTTCAAGATGGTACATTTTATCCCTTACCACAAAACTGCGGATGCCTCACATGTTGCACACTTGTTCTGTAAAGAGGTAGTCCGTTTGCATGATCTTCCTGAGTCAATTATTTCTGACATAGATATTTGGTTCACGAGTGATTTTAGGCAAACTCTCTGGAAGAAAATAGGTATCACACCTAAATTCTCTACTGTTTATCATCCATAGACAGATGGTCAGACAAAAGTTTTCAATCGTAATTTAGGAGACTTGTTTTGAGGTTTAGTGGGTGACCATTTAACCACGTGAGATCTTGTTTTGCCTATAGCGGAATTTGCATATAATAGTTCAGTCAATAGGTCTACTGGGATAAGTCCATTTAAGATAGTTACAGGTTGTAAATCTAGAAAACCTATAGACCTTCTTTCCCTCCCCATAGGTGATAGGCCTAGTGCCTCAGCTGAGTCTTTTGCACAGCATTTGCATGATTTGCATGATCATATTCGTCGACAAACAGCAATTAGTAATAATAACTACAAGTCTACAGCAGATTCACCCAAAAAATTGCAGGAATTTACAGTTGATGATGAAGTGGTGGTTAGAATGTGTTCAGAGAGGTTCCCTCCAGGAACCTTGAAGAAACTTTATGCTTGACATATGGGTCCCTACTGAGTTTTAAAGAGGATTGGTTCTAATATTTATGAACTTGCAATTTCCCACAACCTCGGGATCAATTCAGTTTTCAACGTTGAGGACCTGACTCCATACCGTACTCCATTTGATTATCCACCAGTTATTCCGGATCTATCATCATCAGTTTCGCTAGGACATTGGCATTTTTCCATCCGTACACTGCCTCCTCCTGCTCCCCGATAAGTGTCATTTAGATCAGTTGAAGACATTCTGAATGATGAAATTATTTCGACTGCTAATAGTGGATATCAGTGTTATTTGGTGTACTGGCATGGACATCCAGACACAGATTGCACTTGGTTGCGCATCGAAAAAGTCCAACAGCTCGATCCGGATTTGCTTGATGAATATCATTTTCGTCATTCACCGGAGATTCATGTTTCCAAGTCGGGGAGAATTGATGGAGATCAGATTTGATTTGGAAGTAGATTTAATTAGATTTGGATCTTTTTAGGATATGATTAGAATATTTGATTGGATTTTTGATTTTATTCGATTAGGATTTTGGATTCTATTAGGATTTTTTTGTTAGGGTTTTCTATATATATTGCTTTGTATGAACTGTTGAGATTGATGAATAATATTGGAAAATTTTCTCAAAATTTCTTGCGTGGATTCCGCTCGAATTAAAATCTTTCCTCGTGGATTCGTGGGGAGCGGGTGTGGATTCGCCTGAGTAAATTTCCAAATCCCTGTAAGTTCTTCCTGTTCTTCTCCAATTTCTCTAAAAACTATAATTCTTAAACCCTAACCCTAATTTTGTTTCCGTCCTGCGTCAGATTCTGTATTACAAAATGTTTTTATATTCTTTTTTTTTTGAAATTTTAAATTTATTTTCAATTCATAAAAACTATTTCATAGAATTTTATATTTATTTTTATTAAAGAAATAGGTAATTGCATAACCTACGTTAAGTGTTACAGTATATGCGACATAACCTAATAGAGGCAGAACGTTACGTTGCCATTATCGCTATTTTAAACATTGATCACGCATTCATTCCATTTTCTTCATGTAAATGTTGGACATTTCACGTCTTTCACAAATAATGCTTTTCTATTATTATTTAGTAAAATGTTTGCAATCCTGATAACACTTGTGACTGCCATAAATGTATCTATATCTTTGATTCAATTTTTATGCTGAAATACTTTCAAGCAGGCTGTAAGCAATGACCAACTATTTTTTGGATATGCATCCCATCGTCAAGAACTTCTGTCCATTTCCAGTCTGGCTCTCCAGAGAATGATTGGTGTCATTGAAGAAGAGCCCCATTCAGTAAGTCAATTTTCAGTCAACTGTGGCTTCTGTTACTAGATAAGAACAATTTTTCAGAGACGGGGCGATTTTGATATTCTTGACTCTCAATCAAGGTTACACGGGGGAAAGTGGCACTTGAAGCTTGCAATTGCCTAATCATATCCTTTAAGGTATATTTCTCGTCCTAGTTTGTATCATCTTATTTGAGAAACTTTAGTCATCATGATCAGTGCATTTGCATCTAAATTTTGAAACACTCTTTGAACTTGTATTTCTTTCATCAAAAATATCTATACAGTTATTTTAGTTTAGCAACAAGGACATGGAGAACTTTACCAAATTTTTTTAGCAAACTATCCTCCAAATTACTCCATTTGTAAACTTAAGATGTGAATGGTGTCGGAATTCTCTCTCATTATTTAGATAATCGGGGATGAGACATGCTATTCTGATGTTGATTGGCTTAAATAAGGTGGAGGAAGGAGAATGGTAACTATTATATGATTATGCTATACTTCGTGGTAACATCTTATGATAAATCAAATTTATGATATTTTTCTACTATGTAACACGGATAGTTCTATCGTGTTATACTAAGAAGTATGGACACGCTGATGGAAATGTCATGTTTAGAGATAACATGGGTTGGTCCAAGAGCCAGTATTTGGCCCATTATATTCAAATTTTTGAATTGAAAATAAAATTATTTTTAAAATTCAAAATCATGAATAGGCCGAGTAAGAGCTAGCCCTTAAACCTGCCATTCTCATCCTAAGCCTTGTCCATGTTGGAGCCTGCCGGGTCCATTGTCATCCCTGGTCGTATCAATGTTAGACACACCACAGATATGGTAAAAACCGTGTCAGACACTTCACATGGCTTGTTCAATAGAAAAAGAGGAAAATGCCATATTATTGTCAATGTCCGTGTTTCTTATAAGTTGTGCTTAAAAAAAAGAAGTTAAATGGTCCAGAAAAATCGAAAATAAATATTTTCAAATTCTTATTTCTATCTACTTGGATTTATGAAGTTATATTTTTATATTTTCTTGTACATATGAGCTTTGTTAGGTTTCTATGTATTAAAAAATGATCCATGACATGTGATTATCACTATCTTTTTTTTTTTTATCTCTTTCCAGGGAAACGGAGTTATCTCTTTCCAGGGAAACGGAGGTAGATGTATGGTTGTTAGCAACACTTGTTCTTCTTAAAGAAATTAAGAGACACGAGTCCATATATTTGCCAACATATTGCACATGCTTTCTTTTTGCATATACTTTGGTTTATCATAATTGACAATGTTTTACTACACTTGTATATTTTTCCTCATATTCCTTTCCTCTTCATGTTCGACCTTACATTTATCCTTTTTTCTATATTGTCTATTTCCTATTTAAGCAGATATAAATTTTACCTACCGATCCCTGTCTATATTTATATCCGCGATCAGAAACATACGTAGACAAGGCAAATCATATAACAGATCCATTTGCTCCCCTACTTGGTTGACACTAACTCAGGAACATGGTGAGCTATGAAAATTTGTTGTCTGTGATTCTCATTTACCTTGAGTGGTTGGAGAACCTCGGCTCTATAGACTGTGTTGATCTGAAATTAACATTTGGCTTCCAAGATCTTCTAGACCTAGTGTTTTGCATGCATGTGATATATAGACACGGAGTTCCCAAATTATGTGGCTCTTAGTCAAATGGGTTTTATGATATTCAGATAACATTATTGTGCGGATGACCCTTAGTATACTAGATGTGTATAATCTGATAATTCATTATACATATATGTAAGGCCGTACATGGAAATATTCCCACATCCTAACAGTGAGTTTTATGCAGGCAAGTCATCAACTTCATCTGAAATGCACTCAACTGGTTGGCATTGCCAAGTCATGTCTTGGGACGATAGATAAGCACCTGGAGTCTACAATTATGTTATTTGACAAGCACTTTTCAAATTTATGATGTCAAGGATTTTGGTTCGTGGATTACTTTCTCCATCAAGCGATTATCTGCTCATTGTTTGGAATTTATAGAGGAAAGCTGCAAAATGCAAATTGATTGCGGTAGACAGTCAAAGAAAAATGTTCATATTTAAAGCAGTGCAATTAGTAATATGATTGAAGGTATAGTGCACGGACTGATCATTCTGGGGGGAAAAAGATATTTGTCATGCTAGCTTCCTCAATTCATATAAGATATTTAAAATTGTACACTTAGTAGTACAGTTTGTGAAAGTACTCATCACTTATTTTTTCTCAATTCATGCAAGATTGTTTGCAAAAGATATCAAGATCAACTTCTATTCTAATTGATTGATCTGTCTCGTAAAATTACTCATTTACAAGGTTTAAAATATTGGTGTTTACTGATTATTTTTAATATCAAAATCAGCAATATTGGGTTTATCCTATCCATGATATTGGAAATATAGGCATTATCGGTTCGGTATGATAGAGTATGTCATGTATTGTGTATCAAAATCTGGTATGCTATGTGTCAGATATTTTAAAACCCGTGCTAGTTTGAAAATATTTTGTTAAAAGTTTTTTAATTTGCTACTTTTATCATTATTGGGACCCAGGTTGAAACCTAAATATCATTTTCCATCATGATTATATTTTGTGACGTGAAACATAGTTTAAAAAATAATGTATTCGGACATTGTTTACTCATTATGTTAAGCATGGATCAAGGTTGGTTCCTATCTTGAATTATTGGTCCATCCAAATGAGTCAGCATGGGGTACAGGCTGAATGAGTCAGCATACGGTACAGGCTGCAGAGATGCATTGATGGTAACAAAGTTGATAATTGGATGATGCAATTGAAATTCTGAGTAAATGTCAGGAGGCCACACAGTATTATTCTTGTGTAATGAAAAAGCCAGCCTTCCAATGGCCTGTTCAAGTGTCCTGTGTCTTCTTCCTCTCTAATATAGTACTGATAAAGAGAATGCAGAGTCCAAGCACTAAAGAAATTTTGAAGGCTCTGGGAGATGGTAGATGGGTGAGAATTCTCCATGTGCGTTTGTGTTCTATATGAGACTACTCTCGCTACTCTCTCTATATATATTTGACCTTATGCATTATACTGATCAATAGTTGCAGGGAGAAGCTTCAGCATAGCAAGTCAAAATCCAATTATCCATGCCAGGAGCCATAGCATATATAAACATATCTTTGAGGGTTGAAGAAGAATGATATGGTCATTGTATCTCTGCGTGCGTGCACCATGTAAGTAGTGCACTAAATTAATTAAGTTTCAAATCCCTTTATTTTCTACCCATTGATATCTTTTGTCTAAATTAAAATCCCAATGGTTAGAAATCACATCTTTGGGTTGTGCTTATATTACGATAAACCTTTATTTATATCCAGGCATATCTAGTTAATTTATTTATTTATTTTCTTTCAGACATATTGCACCAGCGTGTAAATGGCATAGAATTATTGGCATAAATAATTGAGTAGCTTATTCTACAACATATCTGAGCTGATCTGATGTGTTAAGGGAAAAAGAAAAAAAAAAAAAAATGATCTCTTCATTATTCTACACGATCTATGTAAAAATCTCTTACTTGATCTTTCTACTAATTTTTCGAGTTTTTACTGGATGCTTCACATTATGCCTTGAATTTTGATGGTGCAATGAGTGGCATGGAAAAGAGAGAAAAAAAAAAAAACCGGCAGGACGTAATAAATCACCATGTTCCAGTAATTTGCTTGGAATTCGACCACAGAGAGAAGATAAATTAGACATTGTGGGGGTGAGCAGTTTCGTCAGCTGTTTTGATCACAAACGTCTTATAAGTCTATTTTTTTTTTTTTTTTTTTTTTTTTCCGATCTATAAACATAGCAGTGACTAGAGTCACTTTGCCGCCTTCCCCAAAACACACGCGCATAATGTATAACTTTCTATGTTCATTAAAAGTAGAAAAAATTGTAAATTGCATACTAGTACTATTTTCCATATAAGAAGTTCATGTGAGAAGTTTATTTTCCATATAAGAAGTTCATGTGAGAAGTTGAGACGTAGGATGACATGACTTTTAACTGTTAATTAATCAAACCAAACCAAATTGTTGGATGAGCAGCAGCTGAGCAGCCGCTGCAGCAATGACATGATCATCCTACATAAAATATATATATGATATGATGGTATTAATATGAATCTGATTCATTTCTTGACCGTATCCCATTTTCCAACCCTACAATAAGGGATACAGCCACCCAAATTGGTGGTCAGCTCTAAAAGCAAGCAAAGCAAAGCATCCTTAAGATTGAAGTAGTGTGTGTAATATGAGTATAGTCCAGATATTAATCCTGCAGGCACCAACGCTAGCATGTGCCAACTGAAGCAACCGCGGTGGTTGGTTGCAAGCAAATTGTTCATGTCAACTTGCCCGTCTTTCCTCACAAAACCATGTGATTATTTCTCTGGATCCAAACTAAGCAAGCATTGCATGCACATGGCCATGCTTAGTCAGTCAATTAATCTCTTATAAACAAATGGAAACTATGACTAACTTAGCATAGCATGGAGAAACCGTGAGCCAATTAATTTCATGAGATCCTTAGTTTCCTTGAGTAATTGGCTTCTTGGTTGTCACTTTCCTTGATTTATTGCGTGATATATATATATATATATATATATATATATATATATATATATATATATATATATATATATATATATATATATATATATATATACACACACACACACGTGATGAGTCAAGGTCAATGGTGATATTTTAGGATAGCTTCAGTTTCAGGTATCTATTGCATGTTTTCATAATAACAATGCAATGCAACCTTTTGCTCCTTCAAAGCTGTAGTCCTACGCTAACGTAATAGGTTGAGTTAATCCATGAGCAGCTATCAATTTTATTTAATCTCTTGAATGTAAAATATATGGAAGATTTATGTAGTTCTGAGAGTTCATCTTGCTGGCAAATTTTAAAATTGTCATGCTGCGTTGAAAAGTTGATTTACCGTGTTGTAGTTCTTCGCCATGTAATTAAGAAAACACATCCCTCAGTTGTGAATTGAGATTGTGCATGCATGATACTACATGTTGTATGTCCAAGAACCATCAAAACAAACAATTGTTGCATGTTTAAGAGTTGAAGTCCACATGAGCTTGTATATATATTTTTTAGATTTTGAATTAAGATTTAACACGGTACACTCTTTAATTTACCTTAATGTATAAAACCTGTAGTAATATCTTTCAGAAGATGATAATATGATAAAATAAAGTAGAATACTCTTGAATAAAAAGATCAAAATTAAAAGTAATAGACAATTAATGACATAAATCTCGGGAACCTTTAAATATGTACATATGACTATATTCTCAACTATTTTGTAATTACTAATTTAATTGCAAGAAAGAAAAAAAAAACAAAAAACAAAAAACAAAGGAAGCACAAAGGAAAACTAATGCATGTCACAAATTTGATAATTACAATGGAAAAACACCACACTCGATGCTCGAAAGTAGTTTGTATTAGAAATTTGATAAGTACAGTTGGTACATATTTTGATATATATTGTGATAGACAATATATGTGAGTAGTCATAACCGGTATGCTAATTAAAAATCTCCAACGGGCTGGCATGCACACATATGCCTTTATTCCTATCCCAAATAAATATAATTACCCACTTTTCGCGATAAATTCACATTCCCATTGATGGTCGACTATGCGTAGTTGCACATTCCGTAGTAGCATTTTGTTCCCTTGATGCAGCGGTTGCCGCAGCTCCCGCAGTGCCTGGGGTCGAAATTCAAGTCGCCGCACTTGCCACCGCAGCATGAATCCGTAAACTTGCATATCTTGCCACATTTACCGCAGTTGAGCGCATTCGTCTGCAAGTCTACGCAAGAATCCCCACAGCATGCCTCCTTTCCGTTGCAAATAGATGGGTCGACGCTACACTTGAGCCTGTTGCCGTTCCCGTTTCCATTTCCGGATCCGTTCCCTTGCCCATTCCCTGGTCCATTTTCTGCAAGGAAACGGCTTCTTCTCAATGGATGGCCGGGAGGTGGCAAGGAGGCGGCGATAGTGATGGCCGAGGCAAAGGCAACGAGAATGAGGATTATTATGGCTGGTTGCCTCATGGCTAGACTAGTCATGATTATGTATATTTTTTGTGCTGCGGTGCTGATTAATTTGGCTTGGCTAGTGTATGTGTTGTGTTGTGTCGGTGTTGAGTTTGTTATGCGGGGGTGTGGGATTTATATTGGGAGAGATGCATGGAAGGAAGAGGAGTGGAGGTGAGGGATTAATTGTAGGGTAGGGTCACTCTCAAAATTGAGGGTTGACTTTGCATACGCTAGTATGTATTACATAGGCTTAGATTACATACATGCACGTAAAGTAAGGGAGGGTTGACTTTGCATACACTAGTATGAATTACATAGGCTTAGATTACATACATGCACTGAAAGTAAGGGAGGGTTTTTGCATGCAGTAGTATGTATTACGTAAGCTTAGATTACATGCACATAACGCAAGGGAAGGGAGGGAAAGGACTTAATTAATTATAGGTTAATTCTGTTTAAAGGGTGCATATATATTTATTTATTTTAAAAGTAAATTATATATATATATATATATATATATATATATATATATATATATATATATATATATATATATATATATATATATATATATATATATATATATATATATATATATATATATATATATATATAAACTATGTGCGTAAACGAAGGCCAATGGGAATTTAATTACTTGTGTTGATGGTAATTACAATGAGGAATTAGTGGCATCTACCTCTATTATATATATATATATATATATATATATATATATATATATATATATATATATATATATGCCGTAATATATATGTGTATGCATTACCTAGTTATATATTAACCAATATGACTTTACCTTGAATCATTGTGTAGCCGACTAATATCGTTAGCAATTAGTTGTTTAATTGTCCGCTAATTTGTTTGTGTTTGACAAGTTCTTAATTATTCACCTTGTACCTGTATAAGTTGCTTATGACAGTTTACATCATAGTATTAGAAATTAAGGATGACAAGTGTTCGCAGAAGAAATTTGTTGCTTTCCTACCATTGAATTCAATTTAGATTACAATGAAAGAAAACAAAAGAAAAAGAGAACAAACGAGAGGATTTATAGTATATCACTCTCTTTTACAATAATCGTGATATCTGTGCGGTTATGGGATCTATCGAAGTAGCTTGTTTGGACGATCTGACGACGAGCGTCTTCTTGCTCTTGATGAAGAAGATGCCGGCCGACTTTAGAGTTGATATTCTCTACTCTTCACGAATTCAAGGCTCTATGTGTAACTCGAATTCTCTAAGATGCTCGAAAGATTTTCATAAAAAGATTCCTAGGTCTTCCTCAAAGGGGTATTTATAGCCTTAGGATGATATGAGAGTTTATATCTAAATAGAATTTGTAGTCATCAAGAATTCCAATCAAATATCTTAGTTTTGATTTAAATCTCTTGATTTTAGAGTTCTGATCGGATTTAATTTGGGTATTTGGATAAACTCAAAACATAATCTCAATCAATTTGAGATTCTGGTTATCTGCTCACGCAGAATTAATCTCACCAAAACGCGGAGCTAAAAGACCAGAACGCGGAGCTATTGATTAGCTCCGCGTTTTGCTCAAAGGCAAGGCTAAATAGCCAGTACGCGGAGCTATAGAGTTAGCTCCGCGTTCTGTTGTGGAAAATTCTATTTACTTAGAAATTTTCACTGCCAACAACAAGTAGCACCCTTGATGCCAAGTTTACTCCGAAATTATGATAATAGTTGAGACCTTAATTTGATGTCAACTTACATGAGACAGACAATTGTTCTTTAACGAAAAAAATATATATATATATGGTCCTCAGTTTGGGACTTCCTGTAACCTAATCAATCGGAAAATTTATCAACTGATGATCAACTCATATCTCAATAGTTCTCAGTTTGAGACCTTTTTTTGCTTTTATGGTGATGATAATAGCTTATATTAATATTGTCAAAAATGGTAGATATTGGAGACTGTGTGTGTATGTCGTGATCAACTGCACATAATTGGAATACATTTTCTAAGACTGTAATAAGTAAGAATATAAAATGAGAACGTGTCGTGGGTAAAAGATCTTCCAAGTAAAGAGAGAGATATACAGAGAGACATAAAATCTGTTGATGACTGCACGTAATTGGAATACATCCTCTGTGATAAGTAAGAATGTAACATGGGAAGTGAAACAAGTAACAATGTTTACCTCTTGTGTCGTGGGTAAAAGATTTTCAAGTAAAGAGAGAGATATAAAGAGAGACATAAAATCTGTTGATGACTGTACGTAATTGGAATATATCTTCTAAGGCTCTAATAAGTAAGAATGTAAAATGAGAAGTGAAACAAGTAGCAATATTTATCCCTTATATCGTGGGTAAAAGATCTTCTAAGTAAAGAGAGAGATACGAGCAATGAACAACATGTCTCTGATTTGATTGATTGATTGAGATGTATATATATCTAGGAACAAGAAACAGAAAAATCAACAAAGAGTCCAACAAAGATGGAAAAAAAACTTAAGCAATCGGGTTTGACACGGCTGTGCTCTGATTCACCCGACCCATTTGCCCGACCCATTTGGAATTGACCCAATCCGAACCCGACAAGCGCAACCCCACCTCTACTAACTGAAACACATCCCACACGCGCGCGCACAAAAAAAAAAAAAAAAAAAAAAAAAAAAAAAAATTCCGACTTAGGATCCACTGCTCGGGTTTGACACGGTCGATCCGGGCGGCCGGCGTTAGGATACACTGCTCGGGTCCTTTCACCGGAGGGGTAGTCATAACTGCCCTTATAGTGGGCCAGGCCTATAGGAGAAGCATGCCATGATTTTCTATTTTAATTCAGCAGAAGAAGCCCACTTAAAGCCCAAAGGAATGAGTCCAGTAAATAGCCCAGAACTGCATTCTGAAGAAACACTGATATTAGCTGATATGAGCTAGTATCCGTTAGAGAACGTTGTTGATATTGGGAATATTGGCCAGCGGAGGCTATTGGGTGAGGATGGTAATTTGGGTTGTAAGAGCCATATATATATATATATATATATATATATATATATATATATATATATATATATATATATATATATATATATATATAAGCTCTCTCTTGTTCCTGAATTGTAACCCTGTGCTAAGATGAACAAACCCCTTATCCTCTCCCAAGTTTCCTTCTTCTTCTCTCCCAAGTTTCCTTCTTCTCCTTCCTCCTCTCCTCCTATCATAGGTCCTAACCCATTTTTGCAGGAAGAATGCTCAAGATTCATGGCGGACTAGATGAGGGTGGTGGCCCCTCCCTCAGGTTTACAAATTTCAATTCCCCTTTCTTTATCTTCTTATTGCGATTTTATTTGGAATTTCTGGTTCCCATTTTCTTGAGAATCAGGTGTTTGATTAAAAGAAGCGATTTTTAAAGTTGAAACCACTTTCTTTCCTCAGAAAAAGCGGGAAATTCTATTTGCGCACTGCATTCTACTCTTGACACCCTGAATACTTTTTATACTAAACTCCTATTTTGAAATTATATATATAGAGAGAGAGAGAAAAATGGAAATGAGCTGACAGCTCACGCAAATTACCTGAGCTGCAGTTCGTTTCTACTATCTCCAATAATTTTTTTAAAAAAAATTCTTTTGAATTATGATCTCGACCCCCTAGGGTTCACTCATACCTAATTTCTTTGGTTTTAGTTTTGATTTGGTCCTCCATCAAGTTAACACAAAATTAACGGTTTTCAATGAATAAAATATTTTGTATGCACTTGATGAAAGAGTAAATAAACTCCAAAATTTATGAAATTTAATCCGAAAGAAGTTAAGAAAATAGAGATAATAATTGTAAAAAAATAATTGAAAAAAAATAATTGGATCATTATAGTTTTGCCGCTAGCTCACGTAAATTTTCCTGAGCTGGCGGCTCACCTACAGTAATCCCATATATATATATATATATATATATATATATATATATATATATATATATATATATATATATGAGAAAACGGGAAATACACTGGCGGTGAAGGAAGTTTCCTTCACCGCCGCTTAGGTGACCCAATAAAATTATTACACGTGGTGTCATTTAAGAGAATTCATTTATTTGTTATCTTGAATGACGCTCCGTGTTATAATTTTATTGGGCCACCTAAGCGGCGGTGAAGGAACTCCCTTCACCGCCGGTGTATTTCCCGTTTCCTCTATATATATATATATATATATATATATATATATATATATATATATATATATATATATATATATATATATATATATATATATATATATATATATATATATCAGTCTATGATTCTCCTAATAGATCCAGAAAGAATTCGTCCCCTTGCTTGTTTGTTTGTGGAGGTTTTATGAGGGGGTATTTTTAACAGAGAGTTTCCTTCTTATGTGGATAGATATGGTTTTATGAGGTTTGATTTCCTCCTACTTTTCAATATGGTTAAGTATTTTGATATTATTATCTACCAAATAAGATCGCGGGCTCAATGGGCCCTACTAGCTTAATGGGCCGCCGTGCTGGCTTCATTGGGCTACACAATTAATATGTTGTTAGCAAGCAACGATCTCAGAAGAAAACCCCCAAACGGTCCCCACTCAAAAGAAAAAAAGAGAAGAGAAGAAAAGAAAAAAGCCTTCTTTGCTTTCCTCTCTTTTACTTCTTCCTCCGTCATCACCATCTCAGACTCTCTTTTACCAAAAAAAAAAAAATCAAAAATAAAAATCAGGAAGAAAACCTAAAATCCTCATGAAGCCAGCCGCATCAAAATCGAAGCAGCGGGTGAAGCCCACGGCCCAAGATCCGATGGTGGCCGCAATTGCGGAGGTGGAGGCCCTGCTGGGTTACGAGTTCCGGGACCCGTCGCTTCTGGCGGAGGCCCTCACCCACTCCTCCGACCCCGACCACGCCTCCTACCAGCGCCTCGAGTTCGTCGGAGACGCCGCCCTCGCCCTCGTCTTCTCCAACTACTTCTTCCTCACCAACCCCGATCTCGGCCCCGGCCCACTCTCCGTCCTTCGCGCCGCCAACATCTCCACGGAGAAGCTCGCCCGCGTCGCCGTACGGCACCGCCTCTACCACCTGCTCCGTCGCAACTCCGCCAAACTCGACGAGATGGTAAACAATCTCATTCATTCACTCGTTCTTGCTTTTTTTTTTTTTTTAAAAAAAAATTATTATTATTCTTTCTTTAAAACAACGAGTCTTTGCGAGGATAATTTCTTTTCTTTTCTTTTTTAATAAGAAACGGAAATTTACTTTTTATTTTTATTTTTTATTTTTTGGGCATAATTAGGAGCTGATTGAATGTCAGCAATCAGTCTGTTCTTTTTATTTTATTTTTAATTAAAAAAGAATGAATCTTTGCATGAAGGAGAAAGATCTCTAGCAATCCAACACTGACATTATTTATA
Organism: Dracaena cambodiana; assembly: GCA_036321105.1. Lineage (NCBI taxonomy): Eukaryota > Viridiplantae > Streptophyta > Magnoliopsida > Asparagales > Asparagaceae > Dracaena > Dracaena cambodiana. The sequence continues at coordinate 449,977 of JAYEPQ010000013.1, forward strand.
GGACAAGATTGATTATTTCTTGTCAAATTCCTGAGATGAATTTTAACATTTTCTTTAAAAAAAAAAAAAAGAAAGAAAGAATTGAATCTTTTGAATGGAGGAAGAGGCTACAATGTCAATTTACAGTATTTATTTATTTATTTTGAATTGCATGTGATGGATGTAAATTTTTGTTGTAATATTTTAGGTAGAGGAGTTTACACTTGCTGTGGAACAAGAAACTGAGGAGGAGATGTACGGAATGCCATACGGAGGCAGCACGATAAAGGCTCCCAAAGTCTTGGCTGATGTCGTGGAGTCTATTGCAGCAGCGGTCTATGTTGATTGTAATTTTGATCTGGTGAAGTTGTGGACAGTGTTCAGGGGATTGCTGGAGCCAATTATTACGGTTGAGAATTTGTACGAGCAGCCGGTGACAACCTTGTATGAGTACTGTCAGAAGAAGGGGAAGTCAGTCGACTTCAAGAACTGGAGGAAGGGGAATGTGAACGTGACCAATGTGTTTGTGGACGGGGAGTTGCTTGGGATTGGATCCTCGGAGCATCAGTTTATCGCCAAGCTCAATGCTGCAAGGGATGCACTGGAGAAGTTGGCTACTTTGAAAGAGGATGATGTGGAGATGGTTGATGGAGGAGGGGATGAAAACACCAGTGCAAAGCATAGGCTTAATGAGATGTGCCTCAAGAAGAGATGGCCAAAGCCGGTTTACAGGTAAAATTGGTTTATCATTTATTATTAGTTTGGTCCATAATTTTGGTTTTGCTTTGATTGTTTCCACTTGTTATTAAGATTGTCATATTTGTGCTTCTTTTTGTTTGCTTTAATTGTGTTGCTTGAAGTCGCTCAACATGGAACCTGAGGCTTAGCCTCTTAACTCTATGCTATGATTTCGTAAGAGTTTCGTAAGAGTTGGTCTCCGGCCACGAGAGGGAGGATCCTCTCCATGAAGAAAGTCTTTTTTCTTCCACACTATCTGTTACCGGATGGCAATCAACTCTCTATTGAGTGTTGTCAAGTTGGATGCTAAGACAAGAGAAGGAAAAGGAAAAGGTACCCATGTTGCAATAGGAAGTTGCTTGGATAGCAAAGTCGGAAGCATTACTGAGGTTGAGACATGAAATTGATGCGCAGCCAAAAAAGAAAGCATAGAAGAGGAGCTGAGGTTGATGATGGAATACCCAACCTTTAGTATGAGTATCATTGGCATAGTGGAGGCTCACAAGCCTGTTGGACCACATAAAAATTTCCCACCTTACTGATGAAGTATAGGGAGCCAGATTTGGAAAGTGTCCTTTCAAGAACATCGGCTGTCAAAATGTACAAATAGGGGGATAGTGGATTGTCTTGCCCTTCAAGCAATGACTGTGAGATCATATTTTACTGTTGAGAAAAATAGAAGAAGAGCCGGATTTAGGCACATGGAGATTCAACAAATCCATCACGCTTTAGACCCTTTGCCGGCAAGAAGGTTGAGGAAGTTCTAAGTCACAAAGTTAAGCCTTTTGGAAATCGAGCCTAAGGAAAATAGCATCAATGTTAAGCGTGTGGTGCGTAAGCCTTATACTTTCATCAAGTCCTTGACAACTTGGTTAGTCAAACTGTTCTTCTTACCTAAATTTGGGTTAGAACAACATCTTGTAGGGATAAATTTTAACCCAATGAGGTAAATCAGATAGAATTCATCACATGTCAGGCTAAGTTCCTTTACCTGCATCTAGTATAGAGCATAACTCACTGGCGAAGATGTGAAGAATTTCTTATCATTGCCCTTAAATATATGTCAAGTCATTTTCCAAGCCTTTATTTAAAAAAAAAAAAAAAAAGATATCCACTACTTGTTAGTAGTCTTCTACTAATTGGGACTTGTTTCAAGTAGCAATTATAAAGCGTATAGTCTAATGCTTCAGCCGAAATGACTCCTCCATTTGTTGTCCTGTAGCAATGCCATAAAAGGCTGAAAATGTCTCGGATAAAGACTGTAGATATGATACCTAGGCAACAACAGAATGTTTAGATATTAATATACCAGTCTACAAACTTTATTCAATAAGTAAATAGGTAAATGAATAATTCTAGCATTAGTAGAAGGTGCTAAAAGACTGAAAAGACGGGCAAATATCACAGTGAGGTAGCAGTTGAACATCTAGTTGCCAAAATCATCAAATTGATAACACAATTTCAATAGTTAACATCTTGAATAACAAGAAAATGGAAGATTATGGGTAAAATATGGGCAATTTATTTAGTAGGGAAATACTATGTGTATGCTTAAGTTAAGCTGCTCTACTACAGCTACAAGTCTTTGGTACCCATCCAGACAAATTTCTAAGCTGGTATTTGTCATACTCCTTTCATGTTTCCGCCCCTCTTTACACCTAGTTTTTGAATCACATGCATCCGCTTGAACTATTGGGATACTTCTTTTTCTTCTTTTATAAGAACTTCTAATGAATCAAATTTCTAAATAGGTAAAGGCTGAAGATGTCTCGGATAAAGACTGTAGATATGATACCTAGGCAACAACAGAATGTTTAGATATTAATATACCAGTCTACAAACTTTATTCAATAAGTAAATAGGTAAATGAATAATTCTAGCATTAGTAGAAGGTGCTAAAAGACTGAAAAGACGGGCAAATATCACAGTGAGGTAGCAGTTGAACATCTAGTTGCCAAAATCATCAAATTGATAACACAATTTCAATAGTTAACATCTTGAATAACAAGAAAATGGAAGATTATGGGTAAAATATGGGCAATTTATTTAGTAGGGAAATACTATGTGTATGCTTAAGTTAAGCTGCTCTACTACAGCTACAAGTCTTTGGTACCCATCCAGACAAATTTCTAAGCTGGTATTTGTCATACTCCTTTCATGTTTCCGCCCCTCTTTACACCTAGTTTTTGAATCACATGCATCCGCTTGAACTATTGGGATACTTCTTTTTCTTCTTTTATAAGAACTTCTAATGAATCAAATTTCTAAGCTGGTATTTGTCATACTCCCTTCTCCCCATGCTAATGCTCCATTTTCCCCTTCCATGTAAACTTGATCTAAATGTCATTTATTCTAGATAATTATTGATTTAGTACATTCAAAGTTGTTAATTCGATTGGAGGTAAGCCACAACTGCTCTTCCTTGAGAGAAAATTAGAACACCACCACATTTTTTTTCTTTGTAGGAATTAAGCAACATAATTGGCAATAGAAGAACAGGGAGTTATATAGACAATGGCAAGGACACTTGTATGATACATTTTGATAATATAAATGGATGTGAGGCAACTACAATGTAATTTATAATAGTACCGAGCGAACAGGGGAACAATGCTTTCAGTAATTTATCTGAAATAGGAACAACACGCTCTCTGAATAAATGTTATGGAGTATTATTGTTCAAGGGTCGGTTAATAACAAATACGTGCCATATTAGCAAGCATTTAGTGGAAGAGTTCATGCATCTTACATCCTTGAGCCTTTTTGTGGCTCCATACGGTATCAATATTGGACCATATTGAGTCAAGAGTTGATGCATGTAATCTTTACATGTTAAATCTATTTAAATTTTGTTGGGGGGTATTTCATTTTTTATTTATTTATAGGACTTTCCCTACTAACGCCCGCCACCAAATTCACCAAGTTCCTCGTTTCTGACAAAATTATTATGCACAACAGACTGGTGGACGAGCGAGGGCCTGCCCACGATAAGAAATTTTTATGTTCAGTTCAAGTTGTGATTTCGAACAAGGAGTACATGAAGGTTGGTGATTTGAAGTCGAGAATCAAAGAATCAGAGAATACAGCAGCAGCTAAGATGCTAGCTGAAATTAGTGAACAATAAGAAATTCAGCAGATTAGTTCAATAATAATTTGATCATCTCTCCTTCCTTTTTAGTTTGTCCAGCTATCTAGCATGTTCTCATGTATAATGCTTGTGTAACTTACATGAATGAGAACTGTGGTATTTAGCTGAATCTGTAGTAGTTTGTCCTAGTCTGAGAACTTTAATTTTCGCGCTTTCTGGATGGCCTCTTTAATATAATTTAAAATTGTCTGTACTTGTGCTTCAAAGTATTTTTCTTTATACTGCTTTTTTATCTTGTTTTTTTTCTTGTGTGTGGGTGGGTGTGGGTGTGGGTGTGTGTGTGTGGGTGTGGGTGGGTGTGTGTGGTATTTTTCTTTATACTGCTTTAATTTTATACTGTTTTTTGATTAAAGTATTTTTCTCTAATCTGTAGTATTTTGTTTTTTTTTATTTTACTTTAATTTTTATTTAGCAGCAGTTTTTTTTATTTTAATTTTGTTTTAACTTACATGTACATGGTTTTTTTCTTATTAAATTTTTTCAGCATACTTCAATTCTGTACAGTTATTTCAAAGTGTATGATTCACAAAATACGAAAATAGTTCAGTCAATAAAGAAATTGACTCTTCCAATAATAAAGAAATAATAAGGAACCAATAACACGAAAACCATGTCAAACCAAGACTAATCAATATCCTTTTGTTTCAAATTTTTCCTATAAGAAATTCAATATCCTTCTGCGTGAAATGAAATTTAATAAGAAATTTAATGAAGAAAAAAAAATCTTTTGATAGAATTCACTTTGTGGGTAAATCCATGTAGAAATGATGGAGTATAGCTCTATTTTTAAGCAGCATGACTTGAATTTAGTAACCTTTTAAAACCAAACCGCTCGTTTGCCTTACCTTGGGGTTCACGTGCTGCCATTACCACCGCTACTGTGGGTTGAATCGACGAGTAAGGATAGGTTCACAGTGCCTAACCCTCAAACTTCATAGAAGAAAATCTATCTACCAACACACACAAATTGAGGTAAAATAAACAATGGTTTTCTTCTATGAAATTTGAGAGTTATGACGTGATGGGCCTATCCTTACCCGTCGACTCAATCCACAGTAATGGCTAACACGTGAACCCCAAGACAAGGCAATCTAGGGGAACTTCTAAAGGGGCACAACTTTTTTCCTTGTGAGTCCAGATTTCCTAGTGAGCTCACATTGTTTTTACTAAATGGAGAATTTCCTAGTGAGCACATTTGGTATTTCGAAAATACCCTTCACCTATATTTTACATCCTCCTTTCCCTCTTCTCTTATCTTTTCTCCTCCAACCGGTTAAACCCAAAAAAAACCTAACCCTACCTTTCTCTTTCCCCTCCCACTTCCTCTCATCCTCTCTATCCTTTTCTTTACCTCATTCCCTTTCCAAATCTCCATCTCTCTCCCATTCGTAGGCCCAGCGGCGCTGCTTTCGCCGGCGATCGGACGACGCCGCCGCCGCTGCCGAGGAGCTCTGGCCGTTGCCGCCGCTGTTCTCCTGCCGTCGCCGCCGCCTTCCCGTCATTACTAGGTGAGTTTTCCTAATCCAGTAATATTTATTTTAAAATTTAGATTTTTTTTTATTTTTGGATCAAACAACTATTCAATATTAGGGTTTGGTGATTTTGTTGGGTTGGAGAGGAGGAAGAAGGGAGGAGATAGCAAATTTGGTTGTAGCATTTTTTTAGTTAATTTTTATTTTTAATATGTAGATTATAATTATTAAGAAAATTTAATATTGTAATCCTAGTTTTAAAATATGCGAAATTTAGTTATTTTTCTAATCATAAACGTTAATATTAAAATTTAGTTATTTTTCCAATTCCTCCAGCTACCTCTGGCCAGGCTGGCTGCCGGCGGAGCCGGCGTCTCACGCGGCCGCGGACGGATCTCCGCCGCCACTGCGACCTCGGTTCCTTCTTTGGTCGGAGGGAGATGTAAGTTCCCTAATTCCATTGGTTGAAGTTTAGGATTTTTGTTGATCAGGTAGTTTAATAAAGTTGGGATTTTGATTAGGGGTTGTGGATGTGGAGTTTAGGATTTTTTGTTGCTCTTGTGCTCTAGAATATCGATAAAGGTTCCATTTTTGCAAGCGATTGTTTGAGTTTGGTATGTTAAAAAGCATACAATTAATCATTATATTGGGCATTTAGTTGCCCTTGTCCTCAAAATGAGTAACTAAATTCCAATGCAAACGCACATTTTGAAAATGACAGAATCAAATAGAAGTAATTTTATTGTTTTAATTCAAAAAATACCGTAAGATTCCTAGATTAAAAAAGTGATGCCTGATATCATTTTTCTAATCCAAATTTTGGCCATCCAAATGGATGCATTGGACATGAATTAAAGATATAAAACCATTTAAAAAAAAAAAAAAAAACCTATTACCATGCCACACTTGATTTTCATGCATGTCAAACTTGCATGTTGAAATTACTTGCTTGCATGTTGAAATTACTTGCTTGGATGTATATTAATGAGTGGAGGGGCAAATATAAGATCTTGTTAGAAAACAAATTAAGAGCATGCAATGTCACAAAAATCCTAGCTATTAGCCTAGAATCGTGGTGTTACTATTATCATGAATAAAAACAACAACATATAAACACATAGGTTATAAGTTCTTGTTTATATTTTGTGAAGAATTTGGTTGATCTGTTTTACTGTAGGTTTTTAAGCTGGTTTTTAACTAAATAGAATTAGGTGCAAGTTTATATTTGTGATTTCGTGTTTACTACTATTAATTATTATGTATAGAGGTTCTTAATTGTGCAATTTTGGTTCAAATTGTTGATTATATGCAGGCATGGATTCATGCAAGGATTTCCGCCTGGTATGAAGCTCACCAAGAATTTTTGATCCCAACTAAAGGACCGGCGGCGGATGGAAAAGAGAGTCAATTTTTTTTTCATTTTTTATTTTTTATCTTTTGAATTTATTTGGATTTATTTGTGTATTAATGAAATTTGTAGTCGGAAAGCATAAACTTTATGTATAAGTTTTATGATTTCAGTCGGTTGATTGTATCTTTCTCATACTCCGAGTTAATAATAAATTACGTGATTTTCTTTACCATATGATTGAGCTGGTATATTAGTGTGTTCTGAATCTGTTGGTGATTGTTTCTTTTTTGGTTTTCTGGAATGGGTTGTAAGTATTTAATTCTATTTTTCTTATTGTTTACGGTGATTAACATATGTAAATATTTATCAATTTCGAAAAAACCGAATCGAATAGAAATGGAAACTAAATTGAATAAATTCTGTTTAGTTGGGAGAAAATTTCATTTATTTTGGAAAAAATAAAATAAAGTAAAATGTGATTAGATATCATAGTGGCTGTCTAATAAGAAGAAAAATTAATAGCGATATACTTTTGTCACAACAACCAAAATGTTAAAAAAATTGCAAACCATTTTTTTAAAAAAATTAAAAATTTGCTGGGGTCACCCAATTAAAAAATTAAAAATTAAAAAATTAAAAATTAAAAAATTAAAAAATTAAAAATTTGCTTGGGTCACCCAATTTTTTAATTGCAAACCAATTAAAAAATTAAAAATTTGCTTACTGTTGCCAGGGATTGAACTTGGGTCACCCATGTGACATTGCAAGACTACTAACCACTATGCCACAACAATTTTGTGGATAATAAGACAAAAAAATACTACTTACCTCCTGTCCGGGATATACACCCGGACAAAATTTTATTTGTCCGGACTACCAGTCCGGACAAAATTTTATTTTGTCCGGACTGGCAGTCCGGACAGCAGTTCTAGGTGCATCAACGAAACAAAAACACATATTATCATGCGTTATCACAAAACCTGCCTATAACCTAGTAAACCTCACACAACACGATGGATGCATGTACTATAAAACTAACCCAAAACTTTGATTGCCAAATGGAAATGATAGGCCATTGTATAGAGGAATCGCCTCCCTACCACCCTTCCAGACTCAAATGCCAGTATTAAAGAATGAACACACCCCCTACGCAGTCTAAAGAAAGAACACTGATATCAGCAACTTCAAGAGAAAATCTTGCGATTTAAACAGTATTATTATCGTCATTATGCTATTTGCATCACGATTGATGTTACAATTTAAGAGAAGTTAATGTTTATGGTCCCTCGATCTATAATTCAATTCGGGAAAAAACCTCAATAATATGGAATCGCACAGAGAGACTACTTCACAATGCCAAGATTTATAGGCATATTTCCCCAAGCAGCTCATATGTCAGATCTAAATGCACTGTGATTTACGAATTCTGATTTCTGATGTTATGCACATTATAAATATCGTCTCCTAAAATCTTTTAATTGTCACCTTCTACACAATGTTTTAAAAAAAATGATAAAGAAAAAAAAAGAAAAAAAAAAGAAAGAAAGAAAAATCTCTAATATACTGACACAATGTGATGCTGGAGACGGGGAACCTGAGATTGGATTAAAAACTAAAGCACTGAAATCAATTCACCCACCTTTGCCAAGTCTTAGATTGCCAACGTGCATATTTATAATAAACATTGATAAGAATTAAGGATTTCTATTTTAGCAGCCAAAATATAATATAGGTCAAAGAAAATTCAACTACATGAATATTATTTGACTTGATTGAAAAGATCTACAAGGGTAACATCTACCTTATCATCTTTGATTGTTCTAAGGAAATATAACAATAAGAAAATATCCCAATATAGTTGGCTACATGAATGAATCCTTTTCACCATTAAGCCACATTAAGGCTAGCTCACATGTTAAGTTAGCCATTGTGGTTCATTTTCGTCTAACCCTCCAATAAGCAGCTCCAAATTGCTGTCCATCTCTTTCAAGTCAGCAGTGACATGGAGCATCGTGTCTGAATAATCTCAGATATTCAAACTCATCCAGTGCAGTCTCTTAATTTGTTTTTGACATTCTCACTGCGAAAGTATATAATACACAACAAGTATGTTTTTTTTTTTTGTACTATGGTATACATCAGAAAGGCCATATAGATTTGAAAGTTGCAAGATGCAATGATTCAGGATCAATACAATGCAGCCTAGAACAAGGGTATGCAGAAATTCAAGTAGATTGCCTAAACCAACCTAGGAGATATAATTTGTCTAAATCGGGCACAGCACATCCCAAATTTCACAAAATACATGCAGAATCACGCATGCTGCTTATAGACATCTGAATTTAGTATGTAAATGAGGAACAAAAAAATATACAATTATAGTGACGAGAACTTCCCTAAAGTAAGCCATAATCAATAAATATCTAATTATTGGCAAGCAATAAGCATTATAAGAAGAATATTTTTTTTTTTTTCTTTTTTTAAGGTTTGCCCTCATATCGGAAACCTTCAATAAGGAAAATAATTAAAAAAAAAATCCCTACATAGTGAGGAAGCAAAAGAGAAATGGTTTAGGGACCAACGCTAAAGGAGTACTACAGAGAAAAAAAAAATTAAGATCTATGTTCAAAATATAGACTCATCTCTAAAAACCTCTTCCATTATAAGTACGTTTTCTCATTCAATTCTGATAAGTGATTTTGTAAAAAATTATTGTCCGAATTATTTGTGCATGTTTGCTTTCTGACCGCTCAGACTTCTCGCACAACATAATACAAGCAATATTTTCTTTAAAATAAGGTAACTTTTCTAGTAAACACTATTAAATCGGCTCAAACACTATAACATAAAACCCCCCTTTGAGATCTCAAACAAAGAAATAAGAAGGTGGTATTATTGTGGTCGGATGAGATGACACAACCATTGTTAAAGTAGTCTATACATATTTATTAATAAACACTCCGATAAGTGATCCAGTATTTGACATATCTAGAAGTTCAAAATATTCTAGACATAGCAAAGATGTATCTTAGATTCATCCAAGACTACGAAGTTAAAAATCAAGATGTATGAATGATGAGTTAGTTATTCTAGCTGATTTGTAGATGTACTGCATTTATATAATTTATCTAGTGTTTGAATAAAGAATATAACTGTACACATAGCTATCACTTCAGCAAATTAGAAGATAATCCATATGTTTGAGAATTAAATATTAACACAAACAAGCACCTGAATAATTTTATTAATAATACGTTCCAACTTAACAATATCATGATTTTTCTTCTTAAAAATTATTTTCTCTTGGTGATCTTCCTCTTCCTCTATCAGAATTATCTTCTAGTTATGATGTTTTTCTCTATTATATTGTAAAAATTCTCCACAAAAAACTTATAGTCAAATGCCATACTTTAGAACATCAAATAATAAAAATAGCTATAATATATTTTGCCCATAAAAACATATACGAATATGACAATACCAGTATTCCTTAGTATTTTGTTTACGCTCCTATTGGTTGTGTTCATTGAGATGTAACTTGAAAGTGTTTTTCTTTTAGGCGGTGTCCATGTAGCTTAAACATTGAAATAGACAACAAAAGTTATTCTATTATGAGATGTCAAACTTAGTTTAAACATTGAAATAGATAATATAAGTCAGAGATATGAAATTTACTCAATGATATATTTAAATTGATTGTCCACTATTATTTTGGAGAAGAGTTATGCTCGTCTACTAAGTCATACTGGACTCATAATAAAATTTATAACTCACCATACCTAAATAGATTTATATTGTAAACAAATCCCATAGCAACTTTTCTTAATTTCTTTAGTGTGATCCCTAAACTTCTCTTTTGTTAGAGAGTTAAAAAATTATAAATTATTATAATCCTACATGATGTTGTCCAGTAGTTTAATATATATGTATGTGGGGAATAATATAAGATGCATGTGTATAGGTAAATTAATTGTACCATTAAATATTATGTTTGGCCAATTATATAATGATCTGAATCGTTAATTGTGGTCTATATATATTGTTGTATGGGAGTGCAAGTAATAATCCGAATAGACATTTAGAATTTATTGTAATTAAACAGATAAATCATTAAAAACATAAACTTTAGAGAAGAAATAAATCAAACTAGAGAACACTAAGAATTTTCAGGGTTCGGAACAAATCCTATATCCATGAGCTGAATCAAACTTATTATTGATAATATTTGTAATTATAAATTTTGGTCTCCCGAATCTCTCAAAATTACAAATTGATCTCTTAAGAAGAAGATGACTACAAAAGTTATCAAAGGGTTTGTAAAAGAGAATTCTTCAAAATCTCAAGAGAATGCAGAAGAGTTCTACGCCTATCTCATACCAAAATCCTATCAAAAACCTTTATAAAAATTAGGATAAATAGGATCCAAGCCTAAGCCAAATTGAGGTTGATTAACCCAATTCTATAATCGACATTCGCCCTTTGCCATCCATGGGGGCAACCTTAGCTCGCCATCAATGGCGGGGTTTCTTGGAAAGTGCCATTGTTGTAGAAACTTACTACCATTGAAAGAAGTGTGCCCATCAATGGCACAAATTGTGCCATTGACAGCACATGGCTGAAACACAACACATATTAGCAACTTCCTAGTTATGAGAATTTAGATGGTTTGAGTTATTATCCTATATATAACACAATATCTAAAACTAACAGTTTTTAATGCTCTTAAAAAAATAATTTCTTACTAACTCGATTTGCAGGATATAAAATTGTAAACCACATGATTTTTTAATTCTGAGGCGTTGTTTGTATATAGATCATAATGGATGGTTTTTGGATTATCCATACTGAGTAATATTTAACTTATGATGCATTTATACATGCATTAGACCTACGATTTAGTTATCTACCTGAATTTCTTTCATATTGCTATCAAATGTCAATTTTTACTAGCTTTGTTTTGCAAGACTTGTAAGCAAAAAGGGTTAGTTTCCAAAATGATAAGTTGGCATTGAACTTGATATCTCCTGTAACTCACTCATGCCAACTATTATAGTGGGTGGGTATCTGATATTTTATGTGCTATTGACATTATTATAAGCAAGTTGCCAGACTTTAAATTCGTATCAGTTTAACAACTCAAATTTGTATCGATGTAACTTAAAAACATTATTATATAAAATATAGGTTATCCAATTAGCTCATATAAAATAATCTCTATATATACAAGTCAATAAGCAAAATTAGATGAGGGTACCGTGAGATTGACATTAATTATTTGATTACACTTAACTTGAGATTATTATATTGGCAAGTAATAAGCATTATATTGGATCTACTTCAAACTCACTGGCCTAATAAAAAAGACAGACAAGGATAACAAAAGTTAAAAGTCTTCGGTTTTAATGAAGGGATAGACATGGCAAGAATAATAGTGTTTGGAGGAAGAGAACATCCAGTGAGACAAAGGCTCATCATATTGGCAACAGAGCTTCTCATAAGCATTAGCTCAGTTACTATAGGGCAGAATAATCGCATACAACCAATTAATTTCAAGTTCTTAGTACAAATTAAGACATCACTAACTTGACCAGAACAACAGGCAACAACATCCCTTTCATTTCCAGACTTCCAGTTCTAAAGTCCTAACTGTTACAAACTTCTCTGTTATCATTTCCTTTACGCTTGTAAAGATTCTTGAAGAACAATGGTAAGTTGATCTTTGTAATTTATCATTTCATGATAAAAGAATGGACTTCCTTAAATGCACTATTACACTTTCCAACCCACAGTATTCACTGTTCTTTCCTATGTCAAGCCTATGGCTATGGAACTACATTTTTTTATGAACTTTAACTTGTTCAATCTAACTGTTTATTTCAGAAACAGATTTAACTCTGCTACCATCACCCACTAGTTAATAAACATGACTCACAAAATTGAAGCGTATTACAAAAAACATCTGCTGCCTTGTTGCCTCAGGCAACAGCGAGCTACTCACCAGCAGCTTTTCCCAACTCCTGCAACCTACATAAAAGGTTTATTCACAGTAACCAAAATCTCTAACAGGGTAAGTTGTTTACAGTCTTTGCAGCATAAAAGCATCGACAAGAATGCTAGATGCACCTTATAATGATATTAGTGGCAGCAGCAGTTGCCAGCAGTAGCTATCAGTTAATTTCAACATAATCCTAGTGCATATAAATTCAGCATCCCAGTAAATAATAAGCAAATGCATCCAAAATTGCCTAATTCTTGTTTGAACCAATCGCAGGATTTAAAAAAAAAAAAAGACCCCTCTTCCCTTTTTAGGGACTTCCCTCACCCTCCCTTCTTAAGGAAGCCCCAGAGTAACACAGCTAACCTATGTGAAAATTAGTAATCAGATACAGAAGGCATCTCCACAACTGAAGTAAAAAAGTGGCCTAATATGTATATTGCATACCATGCAATAATCATTGTTTTAGAAAATCGGACAACCAATTTAAGTAGTAGGGAATACACATTCAACAATTTAATATTATTAGTCGGATAATAGTATCACCTGACTTTTTGATGATTTATTTAACCACTCACACCAGTGACCAAACAACCAATTCGAAACAAAAAATTTGAGATCAAAATCTATTGTCTTTACTCATTACCAGCAAATAAAGCTTACGGCCTGGTTTGGCAATAGGTTAAATCGAGAGTTACGGACATTTAACTTGGATTTGTATTGCCAAATAGTTTTTAGGATAAATGGGTCAAAATAATCCGGTTAAGAAATTAGAGAACTTAATCCAGGTTAAATGGGGGTTTACTAACTCGTTTATATTGACAAGTTCTCATTTTATCCAAACACTTTAAGGTGCATAAAATTAATTTAATCTGGATAAGTCTGTAACCCCCTTTCTGCTAATCCAGATTTATATGTGGCATTAACCTCTTGACGAAGAGGTCCTACAATATAAGTTAGAGAAGCTAATCTCATGGCTCCATTTTTTTTTTTTTTAAAAAAAGGTAACATGTCTGCTTTGGCAAAGATAATGCATTATGGATGTGAAGTGATCAATAACTTGGGAGCCTCACTTTCTAATAATCATAGTGACCAATGAAAATTTTTAATTATTACAGGAAAAACCCATATTCAGAATTGCTAAACTCTTACTTGAGATGATGGCGGGATTATAAGGAGAACCTTCCTCTCTTTTTAGCATCACCCTCACTCTCCCTCTCTGCATGAAGTCCCGCGAGTATGCTTTATCTAGCTACAAAAAACAAAACAGAGAGAAGGAATGTTTAAGAAGAGACATTATTGTTCTGGTTCTTAATGGTCTATATAGATTCTGAATAACAATCACCTCAAGTAACTCCCAGTTAGTATTAGACTATATGCTTTACAGTTGCTACTACTTGAAATAACTTCCAATTAGTAGAAGACTACTGACTAGTAGTTGATTTAAAAATAAATAAATAAAGGTTTGGAAAATGACTTAACATATATTTAAGGGCAACGACAAAAAATTCTTCACATCTTCCCCATTTCTTAGTAAGTTATGCTCTCTACTAGATGCAGGTGAAAGAACTTAGCCCAGCATATGATGAATTCTTTCCAACATCTGCATGATTTATCTTATTGGGTTAAAATTTATCCCTACAAGATGTTGATCTAACCCGACTGAGGTAAGAATAATAGATAGAATCTGACAACTAACAGAGTTGTCAAGGATTTGATGAAAGGATAAGGCTTACACACAAAAGATTATTTCCTCTTGCCACACGTATAACATTGATGCTATTTTCCTTAAGCTTGACTTCCAAAAGGCTCTTGACTTCCAAAAGGCTCTTGACTTCGTAACTTGGAACTTCCTCAACCTTCTTGCCAACAGAGGGTCTCCATGTGCCTAAATCCGGCTCTTCTTCTGTTCTTCTCATCAGTAAACTATGACCTCACATTCGTTGCTTGAAGGGCAAGGTGATCCACTATCCCCATATTTGCACATTTTGACAGCCGATATTATCGTAAGGACACTTTCTATCCGGCTCCCTACGCTTCATTAGTAAGGTGAGAAATTTTTATGTGGGCCAACAACAACCTTGCGAGCCTCCACTATCTTGATGATACTCATACCAAAGGTTAGGGAATCCATCATCAACTTCATCCTCTTCTATGCCTCTTTGTTTTTTTGGCTTGCCAATCCATTTCATGTCTTAACCTTAGTAATGCTTCCGACTTTGCTATCCAAGTATCCAACTTGATAACACTTAATAGAGTTGATTGGCTTCCGGTAACGGATAGTGTGGAAGAAAAAAACATTTCTTCATGGAGAGGAAGGATCCTCCCCTTCGTGGCAGGAGACTTACTCTTGCCAAATCATAGCATAGAGTTAAGAGGCTAAGCCTCAGGTTCCATGTTGAGCCACTTCAAGCAACACAATTAAAGCAAACAAAAAAGAAGCACAAACATGGCAATCTAAATAACAAGTGGAAACAATCAAAGCATAACCAAGATAGAACCAAACTAATAATAGATGATAACCAATTTTACCTGTAAACTGGCTTCGGCCATCCCTTCTTGAAGCACATCTCATTAAGCCTACGCTTTGCACTGCTGTTTTCTTACCCTCCTGCATCAACCATCTCCACATCATCCTCCTTCAAAGTAGCCAACTTCTGCTCCGAAGATCCATTCCACGCAACTCCTTCTGCTCCGAAGATCCAATCCACGCAACTCCCCATCCACAAGCAAACAAATTGGTCAGGTTCATATTCCCCTTCCTCCAGTTCTTGAAATCGACTGACTTCCCCTTCTTCTTTTGAGGACAGTACTCGTACAAGGTTGTCACCGGCTGCTCATACAAATTCTCCAGCATAATAATCGGCTCCAGCGAATCGGCCCCTGAACACTGTCCACAACTTCGCTAGACCAAAATTACAATCAACATAGATCGCTGCTGCAATAGACTCCACGACATCAGCCAAGACGTTGGGAGCCTCTATCGTGCTCCCTCCCTCCCTACTTATAGCATGTCGTACATCTCCTCCTCAGTTTCTTGTTCCACAGCAAGTGTAAACTCCTCTACCTAAAATATTACAACAAAAATTTACATCCATCACATGCAACAATTAAAAAAAAAAAAAAGAACCTGTGAATTGTAATTTTAGCCACTTCCTCCATTTAAAAGATTCAATTCTTTTTTTTAAAGAAAATGTTATAATTCACCTCAGGAATTTGAAAAGAAATAATCAAATCTTGTCCTATAAATAATGTCAGTGCTAGCTTGCTAGAGATCTTTCTCCTTCATGCAAAGATTCATTCTTTTTTTTTTTTTTTCTTTTAAAAAAAGAATGGACTGATTGCTGACATTCAATCAGCTCCTAATCATGAAAAAAAAAAAAAAAAATTTCCTTTTCTTTAAAAAAAAAAAAAAAAAGAACCTATCCTCGCAAAGACCAGTTTTCTATTTCTTTAAAAAAAAAAAAGAAGAAAAGAAAAGAATACATGAATGGATGAAATTGTACCATCTCTTCGAGTTTGGGGGAGTTGCGACGGAGCAGGTGGTACAGGCGGTGCCGTACGGCGACACGGCGAGCTTCTCCGTGGAGATGTTGGCAGCGCGAAGGACGGAGAGTGAGCCCGGGCCGAGATCGGAGTTAGTGAGGAAAAAATTGAAGACGAGGGCGAGGGCGAGGGCGAGGACGGCATCTCCGACGAACTCGATGCGCTGGTAGGCGGCGTGGTCGGGGTCGGAGAAGTGGGTCAGGGACTCCGCCAGAAGCGACGAGTCCCGGAACTCGTAACCCACCCAGAAGGGCCTCCACCTCCGCAATCGCCGCCGGCCACCATATCTTGGGCCGTCGGCTTCACCCGCTTCGATTTATTCTGATGCTGGCTTCATGAGGGTTTTGGGTTTTCGTTCTTTCTTTAAATTTTTTATTCTTTGTTTTATATAATATTATTTCTTGGTAAAAAAAAAAAAGGAATTTAGATGGTGATGACGAGGCAAGAAGAAGGGAGAAAAAGAGGAATGTAGGGTTGGCTTTTAGGGGGGACCGACCGCTTGGGGACTTTCTAGGTGGGCACATCATTTTTTCTGGGGAGCCCACTTAAAATTTTTTATCATATTACAATTTTATTATCGAATTTTTTAAACCAAAAATACATCTATCTTCCTTCTTCTCAAGTCCGGTCCTAACGTTTTAGAGATCCGGGACGAAATGAGGAAGGGGCCCTAACAAGTCTTATTAAAATTTTAAATAAATATTTTTATTACCAAAATTAAAATTTAGTACATAGTTTTACCATTACAAACTCTAAAAAGTACTCCTCTACTTTTTTTTTGTTTCTAAACATATTCACACTTCATATTACTAGACTCATTTGTTCTTGATGGCTCACATCGGGAGTACAATCAAGAATAACAGAAAAATATTTAGTCTTTTTAATAAATCTTATGATGGAACTTTTAACACCTTGGCCAAAAGAGACATTAACTCATTTTGAATTTTGTGACCAAGATAATGATGATGAATTTCATGATTTTGAATGCGTCTAACTTGATCTTGCATTATCACATCAAATTCTGCAATCATCTCAATTAATCCCAAAAAATTACCATTACCATCTTGGTAAAGTTTCTCATTAGATGCTCGAAACGGCAGATTATATTTAGAAAGACATTTCACAACAGAAATTATTCTTAATAAAACTTGCCTCCAACGCTCTTTCTCCTTCATAATTTTTTGTTGTAAATCTTTATCAATTGTTTGATTTTTACTTAATCTTACTCTTAGTTCATTCCAAAATTCCATATTGGTCATATGCTCAATACTATTCTCATGTTCTTTGAGTTTTTCACCAATATGCCTCCAATCTCTAAATCCATTAGTTGCTAATACAGTTTTATTATTATTAGATTCAAATAACTTACAACAAAAACAATATACTTTATCCACATGTTTAGAATAAACCAACCATTTTCGATCACTAGTCTCTCCATTACTTAACTTCTTAGTATAATAACCATATGAAAAATGCCTAGATGTGTTATCTAAAGGAAACACAAGATTCAATTCTCTAACAGGCCCTTTTTTAACCAAAATGTCTCTTGATTTATTATCAAGATTATCCCAATTTTTAGGATCATAAATATCAAAAGAATGGGTTGGTTGTTCATCAACTATTACATTTTCAATAATAGATTCATTTGGTACATTATTATGCTCATTCAAATTAGCAATGTCCTTATTATTTTGATTTTGTTCATTTACATTTTCATTTGAATTTTCAATATTATCATCACTTAATCTATCCAAATTTTCATTAGAGAAACTTGCTATTTTAACAAATTTATTCATAGCTCCCCTTTGTGATTGTATTAACTGCTCTATTTGTTTTCTTTTTTCACTCCCAGATAAATATTTTTGAAAAAACATTTTTTTGAGAAAAAATATAACAAAATTATATAAGAAAAAAGAATAAAAGCACCTTGAAAAGAACCAAGCAGCAGAATAGCAGAATAGCTGGGAGTCAACACATTCGACAACCTAATAATAAGAAATATTTATAGAGATAAAAGAGAGGGAAAGAGGAGGAGATATTGGTTTAGTGTAATTTTATTTTGGAATGGAGTTGTTATGTTAAAAACAAGCCATTTGAAAAAGAAGCATTCAAAATTAAAAAAAAAAAAAAAAAAACTAGCCGTTTGAAAATTTTGGGCCCCTTTAGATTGGTGGGCCCTGGGCAGGTGCACAGCCCACACTTGCCCAGGCCCGGCTCTGCTTCTTCTTTGTCGCTCCCTCTCTCCACCCCGCCCCGCCCTCACTCCGCCCCGCTTTCTCTGTCGCTGCACGCTCCGCCTTCACTCCGCCCCGCTCCGTCCCCGCTCCGCTCGCTCTTGCTCCCCTCCCCCCCTCTTTGTCCTCCGCTCGCCCCGCCCTCGCTCGCTCCACCCCCACTCGCCCCCGCACGCTCCCGCCTCCACTCCGCCCTCGCTCCGTCCAGCTCACGCCGCCCTCGCTCCGCCCCACTCCACTCGCCCCCGCTCTGTTTGCCCCGCCCTCGCTCCGCTCCCTCACCGCTCGGACTTAATCCGAGTTGTCCAGCCCGAATCAAGACTTTTGATCGGACTAACAATTCTAGATCAATCATTTTTTATCCAGACTGTCTAGCCCGAATTACGAAGCCAGAACAAGAGAGCGGCGAGCTCCTGGCGAGCGACAGCAAGAGAACTTGGAAGAGCGGCGGCGAGGTCTTGGCGAGCGGGGTTGAGAGAGAAGGGGAGATGGAGGGCACTTTGGAAATATTTATGTGCTCACAAGAAAAAACCCTCTCTTTTGCTCCCCAGGAAAACTGAGCTCACTAGTAAAAAAAAAAAAAAAAAGTTGTGCCCATCTAGAAACTCCCACCGCTTGGAGTCTCTTTTTAGCTCTCTGACAGTTTTACTTGCTAACACATAAATTCTCTAGCCTAGAAAGCCAGTACGGCCCAATAAACCCGCGAACTTATTGAGAAGATAGCAAAATCTAATAAATAGAATCAAATGCTTACCAAATCGATCAATCAATCGAAAATACATAATAATATTATCAATCAGACTACAGGACCAACCTCTCCGATAGATCTTGTGCTAGTTCATTAGTCATCTAAAGTCAACAGAAATGACAACCCAATCAAAACTAACTTTCTTCTCGAAGAAAATAATCTTACATCCCACTCTCCAAATTACTCTGACTCCCACTTGCTAATACAAATGCTACGTCATAAGCCGATAAAATCTTTAATATACTGACAAAATGTGATGCTGGAGAAGACACAGAATGAACAACCTGTGAAGACACATTGGATTTTGAGGAAATGTCATCAATCAATAAAAGGTTTATAACCTGAGATTGGATTAAAAACTAAAGCACTGAAATCAATTCACCCACCTTTGCCAAGTCTTAGATTGCCAAAGTGCATATTCATAATAAACATTGATAAGAATTAAGGATTTCTATTTTAGCAGCCAAAATATAATATAGGTCAAAGAAAATTCAACTACATGAATATTATTTGACTTGATTGAAAAGATCTACAAGGGTAACATCTACCTTATCATCTTTGATTGTTCTAAGGAAATATAACAATAAGAAAATATCCCAATATAGTTGGCTACATGAATGAATCCTTTTCACCATTAAGCTACATTAACGCTAGCTCACATGTTACATTACCCATTGTACTTCATTTTCGTCTAATCCTCCACCAAGCAGCTCCAAATTGTTGTCCATCTCTTTCAAGCCAGCGGTGACATTGAGCATCGTGTCTAAAAAAAAAAAAATATTCAAACTCATCCAGTGCAGTCTCTTAATTTGTTTTTGACATTCTCACTGCGAAAGTATATAATACACAACAAGTATGTATTTTTTTTTTGTACTATGGAATACATCAGAAAGGCAAATATAGATTTGAAAGTTGCAAGATGCAATGATTCAGGATCAATACAATGCAGCCTAGAACAAGCGTATGCAGAAATTCAAGTAGATTGCCTAAACCAACCTAGGAGATATAATTTGTCTAAATCGGGCACAGCACATCCCAAATTTCACAAAATACATGCAGAATCACTCATGCTGCTTACAGACATCTGAATTTAGTATGTAAATGAGGAACAAAAAAATATACAATTATAGTGACGAGAACTTCCCTAAAGTAAGCCATAATCAATAAATATCTAATTATTGGCAAGCAATAAGCATTGTATTGGATCTACTTCAAACTCTTCACTGGCCTAATAAAAAAGACAGACAAGGGTTACTCACTGGCCTAATAAAAAAGACAGACAAGGGTAACAAAAGTTAAAAGTCTTCGGTTTTAATGAAGAGATAGACATGGCAAGAATAATAGTGTTTGGAGGGAGAGAACATCCAGGGAGACAAAGGCTCGTCACATTGGCAACAGAGCTGCTTGTTATAAGCATTAGCTCAGTTACTACAGGGAGAGAACATCCGGTTATTATCATAGTTAATATAAATTACAACTATGATAATAACTGGAATTAAAATTAAAAAATTAGAATCTTGTTTTCTTGTCTAAATGATAACTGAAATTACGGGTTCAGACTTAATATAATTTATGAAAATAAATGTGAAAATTATTATAAAACTTAATATAAAATTAGAATAGATTATGTATTACAAAATGATTTTATATTCTTTTTTAGATATTTTAAATTTATTGTTCAATTTATAAAAAATATTTTATAAAGTTTTATATTTATGTTTAATTAAATAAATAGGAAATTGCATAACCTACGTTATGCGTTACGATATATGTGACATAACCTAACGGAGGCAAAACATATTTTCTAAGAAAAGATTGGCTTACTAACACTAAACCTCTTATTGCTTGAGTAAATATATTGCTTGAGTAAATATAAAGGTATCCCAACCTTCTGATATTGCTATTCGTTCATTTTTTTCTTCTTTCTCTTCGTTTATTTGCTCTTTTTGTTTTGTCTCTTCCTCCTCAAAATAAGAAATTTGCAATTCTGGATTTTCCCTTACCCAATTCATATATATATATATATATATATATATATATATGAAAACGGAAAATTCACTGGCAGTGAAAGCTTCCTTTACCATCGCTTATGTGGACCAATGAAATGGGTACACATGGTGCCACTAAAGGTAACAAATAAAAAAACTCTTTTAACCGCCCTTTGACTGGACATATATATATATATATATGGATTACTGTAGGTGAGCCGCCAGCTCAGGAAAAGTTACGTGAGGTAGCGGCAAAACTATAATGATCCAATGATTTTTCTTCAATTTTTTTTAACAATCACTATCTCTACCTCCTTAACTTATTTCAGATTAAATTTCATAAATTTTGGATTGCATTTACCTTTCCATCAAGTGCATACAAAATGTTTTATTCATTGAAAACCGTTAATTTTGTGTTAGCTTGATGGAGGACCAAATCAAAACTAAAACCCAAGAAATTGGGTATGAGTGAACCCTAAGGGTCGAGATCATAATCCAAAAGAAATTTTTTTGAAAAGATTATTTGAGATAGTGGAAATGAACTACAGCTCAGGTAACTTGCGTAAACTGTTAGCTCATTTCCATTTTTCTCATATATATATATATATATATATATATATATATATATATATATATATATATATATATATATATATATAATGGAAATGAGACACTAATTCACTTAAGTTATTTAAGCTAGCGGCAAAAAAAAAATAGTAATTCTATTTTTTTTAATTCTTTTTGGATTGTAAACTCAAACCCTTATGATTATTTTTCAGGCCCAATTTATTATTTTTCAATTCTTTTTGGATTATAATCTCGAACCTCTATAGTATGTTAATACTTAATCTTTTAGGTTTTAGTGATGGTTTGGCCCTACATTAAGTAGACACAATTATAACGATTTTGAACACAGCATCTTGTCTTGTATTCATTTGATGAAAGAGCAAATGAACTCTAAAACTCATAATATTTGATCCTAAATAAGCTAAGGAGGTTGTATCCACTTGGTGAAAAAGCAAATGAAATTCAAAACTCATGGAATTTGATTCTAAATAAGCTAAGGAGGTTTAGAATAACAACAGTATCAGACTTCACAGCTCCAAAACATTTAAGTTCAGTAGAAAAGAAATATATCATAATGGTAAACTTGGACACTTGGTCTAATGCACCCTCATCAAAATTGACAACTACCTAATTAAAATTCAAGTTCTTAACCATGCAATACATGTGGAAGAAAGGTAACTTGTATTTACTGCATTCAGATATTGCAAGCCATGGAAATGAGTAAAAAAGCAATGGAAGAGAATTCAACAGAATTCTATCAGCAAATCATAACAAAAACATTAGAAAAAGAACTATTAACCTGCTAGTACCCAACAAGTAGATTTGCTAATTTTAGTAATGTTTTATTCTAATGATTGCAGGAAATGGAGTGAAAATTGATATCAAGGGAGGGAGGGGAAGAAAAGAAGAAGAAAGAAACTAGAAGATGAAAGTATATAGTAAAGAGTCTAAAGACTCTTCCATGAACTCATGAACACTAAAGCCAGGCCCGGTCCTAACGTTTTAGAGGCCCGGGGCGAAATGAGAAAGCGGCCCTAACAAGTCTTATTAAAATTTTAAATAAATATTTTTATTACCAAAATTAAAATTTAGTACATAGTTTTGTCATTACAAAAACTAATCATAATTCATAAAAAACAATTCTTTCGGGCATTCCTAGATGCAAAATCCTCAATAATAGTATCAAGATCAATACTGTCCAACATTTCCTTCTCAATACATATTTGATTTTTGCTTAATCTTACTCTTAGTTCATTCCAAGATTCCATATTGGTCATATGCTCAATACTATTCTCATGTTCTTTGAGTCTTTCACCAAGATGCCTCCAATCTCTAAATCCATTAGTTGCTAATGCAGTTTTATTATTATTAGATTTAAACAACTTACAACAAAAACAATATACTTTATCCACATGTTTAGAATAAACCAACCATTTCCGATCACTAGTCTCTCCATTACTTAACTTCCTAATATAATAACTATATGAAAAATGCCTAGATGTGTTATCTAAAAGAAACACAAGATTCAATTATCTAATAAGCACTTTTTTAACCAAAATGTCTCTTGATTTATTATTAAGATTATCCCAATTTCTAGGATCACAAATGTCAAAAGAATGGGTTGATTGTTCATCAACTATTACATTTTCAATAATATATTCATTTGGTACATCATTATACTCACTCAAATTATCAATATCCTCATTATTTTGATTTTGTTCATTGACATTTTCATTTGAATTTTCAACATTATCATCACTTAATCCATCCAAATTTTCATTAGAGGAACTTGCTATTTTAACAAATTTATCCATAGCTCCCCTTTGTGATTGTATTAACTGCTCTATTTGTTTTCTTTTTTTTCTTTTTTCACTACCAGACAAATATTTTTGAGAAAACATTTTTTTGAGAAAAAATATAACAAAATTATATAAGAAAAAAGAACAAAAGTACCTTGAAAAGAACCAAGCAGAAGCAGCAGAATGCCAGAGTAGCTGGGAGCCAACACATTCGACAACCTAATAATAAGAAATATTTATAGAGATAAAGAGAGGGAGAGAGGAGGAGATATTGGTTTAGTGTGGTTTTTGTTTTGAAATGAAGTCTATCATTGGGTTAAAAACAAGCCATTTTAATAAATAAATTAAAAAAAAAACTAGCCGTTACTGTACATGTGTACAGTAACTAGCTGTTACTGTACATATGTACAGTAACTAACCAATTGGGCCCCTTTAGAACATGGGGCCCTGGGCAGGTGCACAGCCTGCACCTGCCCAGGGCCGGGCCTGACTAAAGCAGCAAAAACTATAGACTGTATGCTACTTCTCCACCAGAACCAACTCCAACAACTTTTAGACTTCAACCTCTAACATCATCGACAGGATTAAAAATTTCTCTACTTGATCACATTCAAGCACACACATCCTCGACTATAAGCACGTCATGGCATTAACATGAATTAAGCAATATTGGAGGCAGGATTTTATATAGCGCACAACTCTACACCAAGAATTATAATGACAGCGAAACAATGGGTAAACAAACTCTGAAATACTAAGCCTGCAACATAAAAGTCGAAGAATCAATGTGCCCTGCCATTGTGATAAATTGCGCCATGGTGAAAAGAAAGTAACTTGGCCACTTCCAAGACACAAAGGTTTTCTCAAAATCATAAGATGAAGATTATGATCTCCATGAGATGGGAAAACACAGATCTTTGCAGTTTGCTGCCCAGTGAAGTCCAAAGCAAAGCAAAACTCATATCATCAAGTTCGTCAAAGGAATTTGTAGGTGACCCACATAGTAAGTTATCAAATCCATAATAGAACCAAACTTTCTCTAATTCAAGCAGTAATCTTGCAATTTACACACAAATAATTAACTACTACTACTATTATCATTCCAAAAATCCCAACAGAAATCAAAAAACATATAGCATCAAGCAACAATAACAGTAAGAAAATAAAGCATACATCTCTCTCTCTCTCTCTTGATCGGCGAGATTTGGCTCTTTTCTTATTCTGGCTTAGGCCTGTCGGGTTCTCTGTTTTTGGCTGAGAGAGAGGAGAGATCGCGGGGGTTACGAAGCGAGAAATCGGCCGCGCATGTACGTACACTCGGATGCTGTAGGCCTACTGGGACCCGACGTAGAGCCCACTGGGAATTGCATTTTGGTCCTAACCACGTCTCCCACCGCCAGCCAACTAGGTCAACGTAGAGTCCACTGCGAGTTGGATTTTGGGCCTCGTCCTCCTAGCTTTGATTACCTAGTCCATTAGCTTACTGCTCTTAGTTTAGCTGTTCTCCTCCATATAGGATTATGCATATGCACAACAACACTAGTATTTGGATGGATGCAAAAGGCTAAAAGCTAATCTAAAACTTAGAAGAAAGAAATGCATTTCTTCTCTTTCAGCTCCATTGTCAACAAGGTGAGAAGCTGCTGAGGTAGTGATTAATACTCTAAATATCTCGGAAGTTCACTTGTTCACTAAACCAAATCAGTAGGAACTCTCCATTGATTTCTGTGATCTTTTCCATTAATTCTTTGAAACGTGAATCAATGCAGCAAATTGGTCACACATCTAAAATTTCGTAGAATTGAACAGAGATAGAGAATGACAGTTGCTATCGAATAGTCAATTCTATAACATCTATAGAATTTCAGGCCAATCTAATGTAATGTGTGCCTGAAAATAATCAAATATACATCTACATGACGAAAAGTTTAAGCCGCTGGTGCCTATCCATCTGGACCAAGATAACCTGTTCACCAACATCCTAACAAATAGTTAGCTCTGGCACAAGTCGTAATCTTATTTCAGATGGCTAACAATATTGATAATATCGAGGGTAATCAATTTCAACTCCTAAAGCTAGCTTTCGAACTGTTATAGTGTTCTATACAGTGGGTTACCACAAGGCCCCTCCTTTCTGTTACTCACTCTGTCCGTAAGTGCCGGCCTCAGACTCAGAAACTCTTTAGCTTTGGAGTCTGACGCAATAGGATTTTAGCTTCCCGTCCACATCACCATCTCATCAACAATCTCTCCTCTTATCCCTATACAATCCCCATACCAAGTACTGATTCCCAACCCATAAGGGTTTTGCTCCCGCAATGCAAGAGGTATCTTATGCAGGTTGCAGGATGCTGCATCCTAGGTGCAGTTATGGCTGCATGTTAGCACCATATTTCCCGGCCAACGAGACAGAGGAGCTTGCAGTTGTGCACAAAGTGTTCGGAACCAGCAATGTGATCAAAATGCTTCAAGTGAATTTTCTCATTCACTGTATTAGTGATATACATGATAAACAAGTGGAAAAAGGTCATCTTGCATACAACAGAACTGTAAATATACACAGCAAGAACTTGCATACATGCCGATCAAAATTTCTGAAATCAAAATTAATGCCCATTTGTCTGCAGTATTTACAATTTTCCAGAAATCAAGCATCCGAAAACGAATGTCAGCCTGCTACAAATTCTAATAAACACCTTTTTCTAGTTCTTTGCCTCATCACTGTAAATGCATTTCAGCTCCAAGCATTCCACTATGCCAGTTTAAGAAGTATAAAGAGACCAGAATATATCGCATCTCTGGAACACCAGTTTAAGAAGTCGACTGTACAATTTTAATACAAATCAGCTTAAACACTAACTGTTATAGATAACACACGGCTATGACACGCAGAATATATACTAAAGGCATATATACGAAAAAAACAAAACTGAACAAGATTATTAATCTTAAATTATAATAATACAGCATATGCCCGAAACATTAATTTTTAATAGTTCAAGGATCTTATTCAAATGGTTGACGATGTGTGGCGAGAGCATGCGGTAACAAGCATGGTCTATGAAGCCTATGCAAGACTCAGAAACCCTTTATATGCATGCACCATTGCGATTCCTACCTACAAAAGTTCGTGGAGGAACTAGATGGGCAGCTCAAAGTAACACGAGCAAATTAAGAGTCACAGGAACAATTGTGACAAATTTCTCTGATTCTGGATTCCATCTATCCCCCATTTAGCAACATGTTCAATGATGGAAACGACACTCCTCTTACAATCCCCAAGGATTACAAAGGATGGGATACTCAGTGAAGTAATAAAGGGAAATGAGATTGGCAGACAGGTCTGAAGATATCCATAGACGAGGAAAAAGATACACCCAAACAAGCAATGTACTAACCCCCACATAGAACCAAAATAACATCAATGGTAGCTCTATACAGCTCCATACATCAGTTTTTTGATGGAGAAACATTATTTTTTCTTTTCTTTGTGACTTCACAGATTCTGATTTAAATGTAAAATTTGGAGGAGCAAGTTCCTTGAGAAGGTTACTTATATGTATTTGCACACTAGTTTATTCACAGATGTCAATATACATTCCTTGTTCCCTCAGTATGAAGACAAACATGAAACAAGTGTATAATGACAGGAAACGAAGAATAATTATAAGAAGATTAGATATTCCCATATCTACTCTCTAGTAACACAACCAAAATAAATGCATATAACAGGAAACAACAATAATGATACATCTAAAGATATTTAATTATCAACAAAGTAACTAAACTATAAAAGGGGATAGTAGCATGAGTTTATGGAAGAAACGAAGAATCTCGTGATTCTAGCAATGGCTTGGTAAGAGCTATATTAAGTCAACCCCCCAGGATATGAAAAGATAGATTTGTGACTCCCAATTCCCAAACC
This sequence comes from Dracaena cambodiana, assembly GCA_036321105.1. Classification (NCBI taxonomy): domain Eukaryota; kingdom Viridiplantae; phylum Streptophyta; class Magnoliopsida; order Asparagales; family Asparagaceae; genus Dracaena; species Dracaena cambodiana. Next base: position 477,467 of record JAYEPQ010000013.1, read on the forward strand.
ATGTTGGGTTCAAGAAACCAAAAGATAACATGTAGAGCCATGTCGCCGATTAAAGCATCAAGCATGTGCTTGTTACTATGGTTTTTGATGTTATCGTATATACGTAGTATTAGGTACATGCATATATGCCTAAACACAGTCATGCCATTTTTTTTACATCCTACTTTTTCCAGGCTTTGTTACATTTGCCATGTATGTGTCAAGTCATATCCACGTCCTGCGTCTTCATATCCACGTCCAAGCTTCCACAATTATCAGAAGCATATTAGGTAACTATTCTCAAAGTACCTTGGACTTCTTCCAAAAGAGAAGGATACATGGTTCCAAAAGTGCACTCCTGGCAGAAGTATGAAGCCACTATTGTGCCCTGATTCCTGAAGAGTGCCTTGAGATATAACAAATGGAAGTGTTTTAAGACTTTCTAAGAAAAGGAACAAAGAAGTTTGGGGGCTGAAGCCCGCAAATGTTAAGTCAGAAAAACTCAGCAGAACACAGGGAAGAGGCAGAGAGAAGAAGAAAGGGAGGACATAGATTTTAACCAAACCAAATGTTTGATATTCCACTTCAAACTTCTTACACTCTTCCAAATCAGCTTTATTTATAGTCATTACCCTTACATGAAAAAAGGAGAGTGGAAAAAGAAATCAATCTAAGTCCTTATCCTAATTAGCCAACCAATTTAAACAAATCAACCAACACTGCTCATGAGATTACCTTAGCTACTACAGAAACTGTAACTTATCCTTTCACTCCCCAAATAAACTTCCCATAAATACAGGTGTTTCTGAGGCAGAATCTTCTATAAATGTTTATTTCTCTGATTTCTGGAAACTACTATGCCAAGCAACAATGACATCATCATTGTTATCAAGAACAACTTCACTGAAGAGAGATGGTGCCTAAGCAAAACTATTCAATAACACCACATGATTTTTCTGTGAGTGAAATGCCAAGCTATTTGACTCAGGCAACTTCTACAATCTCCTTGCTCATCCTAGTAACTGTTATCATAGCATAGCATCACTCAGACACTTCAAAATTTATGTCTTTTTTTTCCTGTGCCACACTCGGACACTTGAAGACAGTGTCTGGGACTCCTATTATACTTCAAGTTATAAAATTATGAAGGTGCAACCATGCAGGGCCTTTTTACGCAATATGTAATATAAATTCTACCAAGTCGAAGACTTAAATTTGTTCTATTAAACTATATGCCAATTAATTAAATTGGTTACTATCAATACATGCATAAGGGTAGTCATATTTGTTTGCGAATATCATATATTTAAGTAGCAATCGCAGAAGAATAAAGAACAATAAATCACACAAACACAGAGATTTACGTGATTCATTCCAAAGCGGACAATGTTTACGGCCGCCAGAGAGTTTTTCATTATTTTGATAATAGGGTTACAAATACATAATGAGAATATATATATATATATATATATATATATATATATATATATATATATATATATATATATATATATATATATATATATATATACACCCACTATATATATATATATATATATATATATATACACACACCCACTAACGCATAAAATTACCTAAATACCCTTTCAAAAAAATTCAAGCTCCACAAAACTCACTGCAAGGTTAGGGTTGGAGATTGATGTACAGTACTTTCAGGCTCTACAAAACACTAATATTTGCATGCCCATTCCAAATAAAGGAAAGTACCCCATGTTAGGCTTCCAGAACATCCTATATTGCACACATCAAGATACTTGGATGCTCGTGTCCATAACAGACTTAACAGTGTGGCATGCTAAGAATGAAGTATGAGTTCGTGCTAAGGGAAAAAATATTAACAATACATAAACAATAATATACACCAAGTTGCTAACAGTAAATTGCACTAGTCAGCATGTGATACCAATACAACATTTAGCAGGATCACATAATAAGAACCTAAAACTGACCTGTATCTGAAAAACCTAGTAAGAGGCCTTGCTAGCTCATCCATCTGAGCTCCCACAAGAACTCCCGAGGAATGGAACAATATCATGGACAGATAATCTGATAACATGCACACCTGACAGCCTTGCAACCTCTATGCACTCTTTCAAGTCTGCATCACAAGATAGCATCACCCACTCTTGATCATCATCCAAATACCTAATATCAAATGTCCCAACCTCTAATTTCAACCTCTTTGCCACTTCAACATTCAACTCTGCGATGCCAGAACTACCAGGCAATCGAAACCTTATAATATCTTCTCTGTAACTTGCTTTTATAGTTACTGTCCTCAAACCTTGCACCGCAGTAGGATGTGATGAATCATGGCTAGTATGTATCACCCCATTTTCGTTATGACAACTCTCCACTACACAATTTTTGAATAAATTTTTTAAATCTTTAGAGCTTCCTGAATCTTCAATCAGAATCCCACCAAGCATTGGTTGTGGCTCTTCTATATTGGCATCAAGATTTGGGTTAATTAATCCCAACAGACCACTAACATTGAAGTCATTTCTTAAATCAGGTGAAACAATTTGGTTCGCTTCGTCACATGATTCCTGAGAAGTGGGAGCATCTATGCTACCTTCTCCTGAAGAGCTTGTTTTAGAATACTCTTTATCAGGCTCCGGTGGAGAATCTGCATGGTCTAGAAAAGTTTCTTGCTGGGCTTTTCTGTTACTAGATCTATTGGATAGTTCATTACTCTGTGGTGATGTATGTGGCAAAGAATCTTTATCTACCTCAGCAAGTTGAAGGCTAAGGGGTTTAGCATCTCCAACATGCTTGCAACTATCCAAACTGACAGTGAGTGGAAGCTGACATGCGAGAGAGGGGAGGTTAAATGCACCTTCTGCACACTGCACAGACTCAATGACTCGTTTCAACTTTGAAAGAGAGCGATTGACCTTATTGATTTTTCTTGATGGCCATCGGGAAATCCCATGTTGCCTACAGATGCGTTTCATCGTTGTAGGGCAAACTGCAACAGAGATTGAATGAAAATTTTCAGGCTGATTCATAATATGTTGAATAACCTGAATGCAAAGCATAACAGCTTACCTCCAAGGGCTTTGGCAGCATCTTTTAGGCTACCAGAAAAATACTGTTGAAGAACTTCCAAACTAATTGATTTCTCAGCTTTCCCTCGCTTCCTTTCAAGTTTTTTTTCGATTGAGATGACCAATGAAGCAGTAGTTTCTTTCCCATTCTTTTCAGCATTAGCCTCTGTTGCCATATCAGGAACTATGTTTTCATCATGTATGGGGTTATCCTCTGGGGAAGTTGCACGAGCATGAGTACTGCTGCTGAGGCCGCATATGTGTCTTGGTTCTTGTTCATGATTCTCATTTGCAACAATATCAATAAATCCAGGAGCATTCCCTTCTGGGATATCTTCATTGTTAGAAATCTTTAAGCTTCGGAAGCATTGCTTCATCAGGGTAAACATAGAGTCCAACAAAACCTGCTGCTCACCTGGGTCCTTGCAACTAGGAGGCAGGAAAAACTCAAGAATGTAGTCATCACTACCTGTATGAACACTTTGAAGGCATACAGCAAGGCATCCAGCAAGATGAAACAGTTTAGCGTAATGTACAAGTGGATACTCAGTCTTGCAGAACTGAGTAATATCTCTAGAGAAGCATGAGCTTCGGGATTCAAAGGCCCTGCCAGCAACCCCTTGTCCTTTTTGGAGGTGGTGTTCTAAACAAGCATCCCTAAAACCCCACATGAGAGCATCAACAACATAAACTGCCACATCACTTGTGGACATACACACTTGTCCCATGCAACTCCCGTCGAAGCTCGAGCAGCACTTTTGAGAGCCGCCACCATGAGCTAGAACACTGCGATGCCTGCACGGAACCCAAGACTGAGCCAAGGGCAACTTGTGTGCCTCACAGACTGTCGTTAGGATCTCCAATATTTCAGCCAGAGCATTTTGACGACCTTCATTACATATCTATATTAGAAAAGCTATCAATACATCATCATGAAGAAGGTAAAATATATAATCAGTAACATTTGTAAAAATTGTAACTTGCCTGAACACTTGGACTATCCAAAATTTCATAACTTTTCAGATTTACTGCCTGCAACAGAGGAATTTAGGTCAGATTACGACAATCAATGTATGGAAAAGAATAAAGATGAAACAAGGAAGTAAAAAAGATAAGTCATGATATCCTACTGTTGGATTCCTCTGCACCTGATAAAGGAAATAGAAAATCAGCCACCTACATATTAAACGCGTTTGGAACACCAAAACTCGAGCAGTCAGCCAAACTTTTTTCAGCTTATTTCTAGCCATGCTACCTCATGCAAATCCTGAGACAAATTTGCCATGGCCAAATCCTTATTGGAAAAGCTCTTAAGTTCGACTCGTCCACAGGAAAACAGTGAATGAATTATGTACATTAAACATCATAATTTTATTAACTGTATTTTGATAGACCTGGACATGAATCTTGCCAACTTATGTTCTGCTTATAAAGTAAATAAAATAAAGTAACAATGAGACAATATACATGCTTGATATAGTGCATAATAAAGTGATCGAGATAGTGAACTAGAAAGCTTATGAATAGTTTTCAAGATTCACCTGGTTATTTCATCAAGACTAAAGTTACAAAATCAGGCTCTAGTTATTGTAAGGACGTCTAAACTGCCTATTAGTTTCCAGGTTCATTAACAATATGCTGCAGTATATTGATGCATTATAGCCATCACCATGTACAAGCACTGAGTTGGCTCCACCTTTCCTACCATAGGTGCCATAACATCATATCCATTCCATGAATTTGACCGACATAATTAGCAATTGACAAGTAAATTACCTTTATTGTTTTATTTGCTGATCAAAGAAATTCAAGTTCTAAATTAACATACAGAGCATAAGACCTATCTCCATTACACCTTAATTTTAAAACAAACAATATGGTGGTGTTTAAAGCAGTGAATTTCATACAATACAAAATGAAAAGATTAGATTGTCAGGTAAGACAAATTGCAAACCTCAAGAGCTTTGCAGACTTTATCAACTTCAGCAGCATAGTTGATCTTTCGTGACGTCATTATAAGTTCAACCACGCCAACACAAGACTGCCCAGATGGCTCAAACACAGGCAAAGCTAAAGTCCCCCTAACATCATAATGGCGAGCATGATTAAGACGAGGGTATTCCTTAGGACTATAAAATTGCACATCAGGTGTCCACTCTGGCATTTTCCGCCTGAAGACACGACCAGGAAGTCCCTGATCTCCCTCACTATCCCCATCAACTGAAAACATATACATCATAGATACCGTGCGATACTGAAGCAATCCAAGGCTATGAGGATCAAGGACAAAAGGCTGCCCAGAAGTTGTGAGAACATGTCGATTTCTATTCTTAACAGGTGCCCAGACCTGAACCAATATGTGTTGATCAGCTGATTCCTTGAAGTAACGAAGTGCTTGTGTCATCCTCTCCCTAATAACACAATAATCTTCAGAATTCTCCTCTCCTCCTGCTGATTGAGGTTTTTTTGTCCTACAATCATCCTGACTGATATTTCCATTGGCTGTTTCAGAACCTGGACACCAGACAGCATATGGTGAGTTAGCTTTTTTGTTGACAAAGATGTGAAAAAGTTATAATTATTCCATAAAGAGGTTTGGGGCTGTTAAATGTTAATAGTCCAAGAAATAGCAGTCTGATGTCATTCTCCAATACTGACATGCATAGATCAAATGTTGTCAAGCATTGAATATAACCAGCATTTAATATGCACCAGAGAAGCATGCTATAAATAGACCAAGTCAAGTAAGAAGTGAAAAATCTTCTATAGAAAAACGTCTCTAATACAAAGATCTAGCATTTAAATAATAACAACAACCAAACCTTTTAACCCAAGTACCTGGGATAGGCTACATGAACCAAATGCGAATTACACTGGATCAACCACATGGATGATTCTTCTCCACTCATTCATAATGAGCAATATGTCTTCATTAAGGCCTTTAGTTTAGCATTTAAGCAATAAATAAACAAAAAAAAAAACATTTTTAAAACAAAGAAGATCCAGTAAATCTACTTCTCTGTCAATTTTTAACAGGATCTACAGCTTCCCAACAAGAATTGGTATTTTAACAGTACTCAGACTGCCCATGCATCGTATGACCCTTACCGCGTTGGAGAGACTTCCATCTGAATTCAAGAACACAAAATACCACCAACTAGAACATCTTAGACATACCTATAGTTAAGAACCTAGAGATTTAAAATGAGGGTTCTAAACTGAAGTTTCAAGATAAGAAAATTTGTTTTGAGAACTGAAATATCTTATTAACCAGAGATTAGTGCAGGTGACTGGGAAGGTGGTCTCCTGCAGCTACAGGTTTAGAAGATGGCAAGAAAAAATTTAAGGATCCTTTGGGGTAACAAGCATAGAATATCTGCTGATCCAGAAAGCTAAAAAATTAAAGAGTGTTTGCTTCTAAACATCAGCTAAAGTAACTGGATTGATGGGCCCTTTCAACATTGCCAGACATACTTAGCATGAGAGAAAGATAAGAACCTTCTACAGGCAAGCAAATGAAATAAATTAAGTTGATAAGGTAGACGTAAAGGTTTCAAACTAGTGGATCTGACATATTGCAAATAATCACAAAAAGATGTTAATCTAGCAAACAGTGACATTATCTTTGATGAGACTTGAGAGGATCACTCGAGTATACTGACCTCTATCTTCCTTCTTGTAATATTAGCCTGAAGGCTCTGCGTACTTAGTAACTGCATGCTTCGATTATCATCACCATTGCCATCAAACTAGAGCGTTGCCTTTTTTTTATTTTGGGAGAGAACCTTAAAATCAGAAAAGCTCCATAAAAGAACTGACCAAGTTTCATGATGCAATGAACTGACTTACTGTCAGCGTGAACATGAACCATCTAGGATGCAGAGCTGCATTCTTGAGCAACACCCTTATAGGAAAGAGAGGATGTTGTTATATAACCTTGAAAAATCCAGTAGGTGGATAGGTATGTCTAGCTTTTCATTGATGTGGTTTAAGCTCACACAGCCAGAGAGCAAGCCCTTCAAATTCCCTGGACTATTACAAGTCCAGGCCAAGAGGAAAATGATAAAATCTGCTACATGAAACAGCATTACCTCTAAGCACAATACAATTTAAAAGGCCAGAAGTAACCACATTCCCATGATAATTGTTTGTTTACCTTGCAAAAAAGATATACTATATTAACATAATAATACCAACTGTAGTAAGACAATACTGACAATAAGAAATATTATTCGGGGACAGAACTGGGTATTATCTATCAGGGTTGAGTTGCAATTCTACCAATGTGACGTGATAATTAACTACTCATATTGAAAGCCACACCATAAAACTTGGTTTGCATCTCGCAGAATCTTTGATATAAAAAATAATAAATCAGCAAATGTTTCAGAGCTTTCTTGACTGAGATGCCAAGCTTGCAGATTATACAAATCTAAGTAGAAGAAGCAGAATGGTCAATGAATGTGCTATCATCCGTTTCCTTCTACTTTTGGGGACAAATTCCTCAACATTGTTGTCAAGTTCATTAGTAAGACAATTTATGATATTAACCAACTAGTGTGTGTAACTCCACCAGTGCTGTGCTTAAAAATTTATCTTTTCACTTCCTATCCCAAACCAGGATAAAGGAGAAGGATTTTGGTAGGCCGGTGACAGCCAGCGTAAAACATTATCACATATTAGGACATGAACCAAAATATGAATTTTGTTGAGGCGTTCTCTACTGAGCGACACGCTACATCGGAGCCCGGGTGTAGTGAAAAATGTGTGAGAGTTGCTAAGTCGTCGCCCAGAAGCGATGCGCCACGTCAGCACCCGGATGTGGTGTCAAATGTAAGAGCATTCTCACACCTTAATGAGCGGATGGAGGTAAAAAAAGTTAGTTCATGAATATAAGATTCGTTTGGTATCATGAAACATAGGTTCTCTTACAGGTAAATTAGCAGAGTTAGTTAATGTTATGATTAGAACAAGGGTTAATATTTTGTGAGTCTAGCAGACTAAGTGGGTAGGTGAGAAACTTAAATTCATAAAGTCTTGGGGTTATAAAATTTGGTATACGGGTAGAGATAGAAATCGTAATGAGATAGGTGTAATCATAGATAAATAATTACTTGGGACGTAGTGGAGCTAAGGAGGAAGGGTGATAGAATTTTATTAGTTAAACTTATTTTAAATAAAAAGATTTTTAATGTCATTAGTGTCTATGCACTGCAAGTAGTACTTGATGAATCTAGTAAATATTAATTTTGAGAGGATCTAAATGAGATAGTATAATGAATACCCGCTAGAGAAAAATAATTTATTGGTGGTGATCTCAATGGGCATGCAGAAACTAGTCGTAATGGGTTTGATAGTATATATAGAGGATTTAGTTTTGGAGAAAGAAATGAAACAGCTAACTCAATTCTATATTTTGCTTTATCTTATGATTTGATTTTAGTTAATACTTGATTTAAAAATAGAGTTTCACACTTGATTACTTTTAAAAGCGGATCGAATGCGAGCCAAATAAATTTCTTTTTAATTAGGAGGGTAGATAAAATTAGTTACATCGATTGTAAAGTAGTGTCAGGTAAGAGTGTAGTTACCCAATACATACTCTTAGTTTTAGATATTCAGATTAGAAAGAAACTTAGAAAGATTAAGTATAAGTTAGATTCTAAAATTAAGTAGTGGCGATTAGAAAGTAATCAAAAAGTTTTTGTAGATAGAGTAGTATAAGAAGCAGATTGGAGGGACCATGATGATCATAATATAACATGAAACAAAATGGCTAGCTACATTAAAAGAGTAGCTAAAAATATATTTGGTGAGTCGAGAAGTAGTACTCCACCATGTAAGGATACATCATGATGGAATGAAGAGCTAAAAAATACAATTAAGATCAAGCGGGACCTTTATAGAGATTTGAAGAATAATAATAAAAATAATTGAACAAGTTTTGAGAGATATAAAATAGCCAAGAAGGAGGCTAAGAAAGCTGTTAGGGATACAAAAACTAAATTATATAACAAATGTACAAAAAGTTGGATAATAAAGAGGCAAAAAAGGATATATATAAAATTACTCGAATAACAGAGAAAGTCTAAAGACTTATATACTATAAAGTGTATTAAAGATGAGAATTAGAATGTTCGAGACTAAGAAATTAAAAAAAGATGGAAATATTATTTTGATAGATTATATAATAATAGTTTTACTCAAGATTTGGGAGATCTTACTATTCAATATGAGGATATAAATCGTAACTTTATGCGCAGAATTAAAGAATCTGAAGTAAAAGAGATTTTGAAGATGATGAAATCAAGAAAATATGTTGGTCCGGATGAGATTCCTATAAATGTATGGAGATACATAGGAGGGACTAGTATGAGGTGACTGACAGATTTTTTTAATAAGATTTGACAAAGTAAGAAAATGTTAAATGAATGGAGGAACAATACTCTAGTATCTTTGTATAAGAATAAGAGTGATATTTAGAGTTGTTCTAAATATCGTGGAATAAAACTCATGTGTCACACTATAAAGTTTTAGGAAAGGGCAATTGAATATAGATTGAGGCAAACTGTTAAAATATCAGAGAATCAGTTTGGATTTATGCCGAGGTGATCGACGACAGAAACTATTCATTTATTTCGTCAACTTATGAAGCCATTTCGAGAAAGAAATAAAGATTTGTATATGGTATTTATTGACATAGATAAAATCTATAATAAGATACTATGAGAGATAATTTGGTGGACATTGATGAAGAAAGGGTCCCCATCAAGTATATTGACATAATTAAAGATATGTATGATGGAGTAGTGACTAATGTCAGAACATGTGGTGGTCTAACGAGTGATTTCTCTATCACAATTAGATTATATCAAGAATCTGCATTGAGCATGTTCTTATTTGCTATAGTGATGAATGAACTTACTAGAGCTATTCAGGATGAGATACCTTGGTGTATACTATTAGCTGATGATATTGTCTTAATTGAAGAGACAAAAACAGGAGTAAATGTCAAATTAGAATTATGAAAGCACACATTAGAATTTAGAGGTTTTAAATTGAGTAAGTCTAAAACAGAGTATATGGGGTGTAAATTTAGTAAACGACGGACCGTAAACTATAATACTGTAACACTGATGGGCAAGAGATACAAATGAGCAGTCGGTTTAGCTATTTAGGTTCTAATATTCAGAATGATGAAAAAATTGATAATGATGTTAAGCATACGATACAAAATGGCTGGTTAAAATAGAGGAGTGCAATGGGAGTTTTTTGCAACCATAACATTCCGTTAAGACTGAAAGAAAAATTTTATAGAACTGCTATTAGGCCAGCTTTATTATATAGCACGGAATGTTGGGTTTTAAAGAAACGTCATTCACAGAAAATAAGTGTAATAGAGATGTGCATGCTCCTCTGGATATGCAGTGACATTAGGAGAGATAAAGTGAGAAATGAAAATATTCGTGCTAAGATAGGTGCAGCTCCCATCGATTCGCTTATGATAGTTTGGTCATGTGTAACGTAGGCGTAAAAATGCACCAGTTCGACGAGGAGAGTTTATCAATGTAGGACAATTTAAAAGAACGAAGAGAAGACCAAAGAAAATATGAATGGAGGTAATACGAAAAGATATGAATTTTAGAGGTCTAAATGAGGAGATATTACTTGATAGAAATAAATGGAGGATTATCAACATGATCGATCCAGCATGATTCTTTTTTGATTCATGTAGCCTACCCCCAAGTACTTAGGATAAAAGGCTTAGTTGTTGTTGTAACCAACTAGTGTGTGTGTGGTGGTGGTGGGGGGGGGGGGGGGGGGGGGGTGTGTGAGAGAGAGATAGGATCATTTCTATTAGAGTGCATAGATTGGAAGCTATACGCTTTGATCTGCTTTTTTGGATACACAAAATTTGCCCCTGAACAATGGCATATGTATAAATTATGCGGCATGATCTTAAAAACACTTACAAATTTTTATATAAGTGTTTTGATGTGTTCTTTGGTGTTCTGGAGTTTTTTGAAACGGTCCAAATAAGGGTATGTTTGAGTGCTTATAATTTTTTATCCAGAAATACTGTAGCCTACCCTTTTCTCTTTTCCTCATTCCAACCCTTTCCCATCTCCTTTCTTTTTTCCAAATTGCATATATTTGTCGTTCACGTATTTATAAAACCCATACAAATCCACAAAAAACTAAACTCCCAATTTCAGACGAACACCAAAAACCTATTAGTCAGAACATCCACAAAACACATACTATCAAAATACACACTTTAAAAGCGCCCCAAAACAACATTTTGCCTTTGACATAAATTTACTTCAATGGCCTACACCCTATACCTTCACCCGCTTAACTATAATCCCTTTCCTATTGAACACCGAAACAAGCATAAGAAGACCTCCGTTTCTCCATTGTCCCTGTCGCAAACTCCAAATATTCTTTCGGAACCTTTGTCAGATTAAGCTCCAGTTTAAAATCAATAAGCTCTACATATACAAACCCTACAAAAATCAAGAGAGGATCTATGCCTGTCATGAACTACAAGCGAAGGGTGGCATCCAAAATACTCCATCAAAATTAGAGGCAAAACAGACCCCCCAACCGGCAAATCTAACGCAAGTCAACTCTAAAGCGAGAATCTCACCATTAGGGACTCTGGACCAATCGGCGGCAGCAAATGTGCTCCAGACATCGGCGACGGAGCTGCCGCCGTCATCGCAGAACCAGAGCGGCGACGGCGGGTTGCCGAAGGGGAGGTGGAACTGCGGCGATGCCAAGGAGAAGAGGGCGCCCGGATCGGACGGCCATGGGGAGAGGTCGAGATCCGCGTCCAAGTCCATGAGCTCTCGCCCCGCGCCGCCGTTGGATTGGATCTGAGGCAGAAGCTGAGATTGCTGATGCTGAGATTGCTGAGCTCTTCTCTCCGCCATGAGAGAGAGAGAGAGAGAGAGAGAGAGAGAAGTAGAAGAGAAGATCGCTTATGTCATCTGAATGGAATCTCCTTGTTTGGGCACTTGACCGAGTGGGGATTAAAAATAATAATTTCCGAATTTTTAAAAAAAAATAGAGGCGAAGATGGGGAGGCAAATATTCGAATAAAATAAATGAAAGCGGTGGTGGCCACGTCAACTGGGGAGGGGTTCTCCGCCGCTCTGCCGTCGTCCTCGGGAGTGACGCCAGCAGGGCGGTCAGGCTCCTTGGAGGGGAGCGGTTGGGGGTGGGGCCCACATTCGGATAACTCGGAGGACTGAGGCGGGGCCCACAACTCCCCCCCTCCCCCCCCCCGCCCCGGGGGGCCAGATCCGACCTGCAACCGACTGTCGTTGCCTCCATTTGCCGCTCTGGAATTTTCCCAAAGGTCGACTCGGGGGAGCCGCTGGCCCGCTGCTGCTGCTGCTGCTGCCGCCCCGCAGTCAAATTGTCAAATGGGATGAATCTGATTCCAGTGATTATTCTTCTTCGATTATTCATTAGTCAACAATCATCCCCTAATCGTATAATTATCTCAAGTTAAGTGTAATCAAATAATTAATATGATACCCTCATCTAATTTTGCTTGTTGACTTACATACTTACATACAGAGAGAGAGAGAGAGAGATTATTTTATATGAGCTAATTGGATAACCCATATTTTGTATGATAATATTTTTTACGAATTTGAGTTGTTAAACTAATCCGAATTTAAACTTTGGCAACTTGCATATAATAATAGCAACAGCACATAAAATATCAGACACCCACCCACTATAATATAATAACTGGCATCAGTGAGGTACAGGAGACATCAAGTTCAATGCCAACTTATCATTTTGGAAACTAACCCTTTTTTGCTTACGAGTCTTGCAAAACAAAGTTAGTAAAAGTTGACATTTTATAATAATAATAATAATAATAATATGAAAGAAATTCAGGTAATTACTAGTTATAGTAGTGGAATATTATGATTCAGTGATAACTAAATAGTAGATCTACTGCTTGTATAAATGCACCATAAGTTAAATATTACGATATATATATATATATATATATATATATATATATATATATATATATATATATATATATATATATATATATATATATATATATATATATATATATATATATAAAAACAATGTCTCAAAATTAAAAAAATCATGTGATTTACAATTTTATATAGCCTACAAATCGAGTTAGTAAAAAATTAATTTTTTAAGAGCATTAAAAACTGTTAGTTTTATATATTGTGTTATATATAAGATAATAACTCAAACCATCATAAATAAGAAGTTGCTAATATGTATTGTGCGGCCGGTCCAATTTCAGCCAAGTGATATCGATGGCACAATTTGTGCCATTGATGGGCACACTTCTTTCAATAATAATAAGTTTATGCAATAATGGTACTTTCAAAAAAAAAACCCGTCATTGATGGCGAGCTAAGTTTGCCTTATGGATGACAAAGACGCATATCGATTATAGAATTGGATTAATCAACCCCGATTTGACTTAGGCTTGGATCAAATTTATCCTAATTTTTATAAACGTTTTTTATAGGGTTTTGGTATGAGATAGGCGTAGAACTCTTTTGTATTCTCTTGAGAATTTGGTGAATTCTCTTTTACAAACCCTATGATAAGTTTTATAGTAATATTCTTCTTGAGAGATCAATTTGTAACTTAAAGAGAATCGGGAGACCAAAATTTATAATTACAAATATTATCAATAATGAATTTTGATTCAGCTCATGGATACGGGATTTGCTCCAAACCATGTAAATTCATAGTGTTCTCTGTTTGATTTTTTAACGACTTATCTGTTTAACTACAATAAACTCTAATTCTCTAGTTAGATTATTACTTGCACTCTTGTACAACAATATATAGACCACAATTAACAATTCAAATCATTTATACAATTGACCAAACATAATCTTCAACGGTACAATTAATTTATCTATGTACATGCATACTATATTATTCTACACATACATATATATATTAAACTACTAGACAACATCATGTAGGATTATAATAATTTATAATTTTTTAACCCTATAACAAGAGAGAAGTTTAGGGATCACACTAAAGAAATTAAGAAAATTTGCTATGGGATTTGTTTACGATATAAATCTATTTAAGTATGGTGAGTTATAAATTTTATTATGAGTCCAGTATGACTTAGTAGACGAGCATAACTCTTCTCCAATCAATTTAAATATATCATTAAGTAAATTTCATATCTTCCACTGATATTATCTACTTCAATGTTTAAACTAAGTTTGACATCTCATAATAGAATAATTTTTGTTGTCTATTTCAATGTTTAAGCTACATGGACACCGCCTAAAAGAAAAACACTTTCGGGTTACATCTCAATGAACACAACCAATAGGAGCGTAGACAAAATACGAAGGAATACTGGTATTGTCATATTCGTATATAATTCTGATAGAGGAAGAGGAAGATCACCAAGAGAAAATAATTTTTAAGAAGAAAAATCATGATACTGTTAAGTTGGAAGGTATTATTAATAAAATTATTCAGGTGCTTGTTTGTGTTAATATTTAATTCTCAAACATATGGATTATCTTCTAATTTGCTGAAGTAATATAGCTATGTGGACAGTTATATTCTTTGTTTAAACACTAGATCAATTGCATAAATGCTACATCAACAAATCAACTAGAATAACTAACTCATCATTCATACATATTGATTTTTAACTTCTTAGTCTTGGATGTATCTAAGATACGTTTTTACTATATCTAGAATAGTTTGAACTTCTAGATATGTCAAATATTTGATCAATTATCGGAGTGTCTATTAATAAATTAATGTATAGACTACTTTAACAATGGTGATGTATTCTCATTCCGACCACAATAATACCACCTTCTTATTTCTTTGTTTAAGATCCCAAAGGAATGTTATATGTTATAGTGTGTGAGCTAGAGAGAGGATCTGTTGGATTAGAGTTATATTGCTTGTATTATGTTGTGTGAAAAGTCTGAGGAGTCAGAAAGCAAAAATGTACAAATAATTCGATCGGTAATTTTTTTTACAAAATCACTTATCAGAATTGAATGAGAAGACGTATTTATAATGGAAGAGATTGTTAGAGATGAATCTATATTTTGAACATAGATTTGTTACATTATGAAAAAAATATTTTTTTCTGTAGTACTCGCTTTGTCCCCCTAAACCAATTCTCTTTTCCTTCCTCACTACGTAGGGAATTTTTTTTAAAATTTATTTTTCCTATTGAGGTTTCGATGTGAAGTTAAATCTTAAAAAAAGAAAAAAAAAATATTCTCCTCGCTAAGTTATTTGTTTTATTATACAAGAGTCTTCTTTTTCAAACGTACAAGTTATTTGTTTCTTATAGAAGACTCTTCTATTCAAACGTACAAGGGCTGGCCCGGTTCGATGCAAACGTACAAGGGCTGGCCCGGTCTGACCCATGCGTGACCGGATAACAAAAATAACTATAGTTATTTACTCAGATAAAAGAATATTTTTTCTCTTCTAGCAAAAGAATATTTTTTCTCTTCTAGCGGAATAAAGATATGAGTTTCTAAAAGAGCATACTAGAATTATACAAACTAGCTAAATAGGATTTTCAATTAAATCTATTTTTCCTAGTGAATTATACAAACTAGCTAAATAGGATTTTCAATTAAATCACAGCCGAAACCCAATTTCGAGAATTCCTAGAAAAATTACATTTTTTTTTAATCTTTTTTATAATAAATGAGCACCCCTAATCTTAGTGAAAAAAAATTTAAATAAATTTACCATCTCATGCATATCACTATCTTAGTAAAAATAAAATTTAAATAAATCAACATATCACTATCTCATGCAGTTGAAAGAGATCAAACTTTTGACATGGGTAGCTACACTCTCTGACTATAGGCTGCAGAGTTTTGCTCTTACAGATTACAAAGTGAAGTGGTACTGCTCTCTGTTATTTCTTCTATCACCATAAGCATCTGCTATTTCTTCTTTTACAACAAGAGGATTGACCCTCTAGTTTTCTAACAGTAGTGACAAAAACACAGCAACTGCAAGCAACATTTTCAATCATTTGGTGAAACCAAGTGAAACTGGCTGACTGAGGCTGCACATAAAGCCAACACTGCTGCACCAACAGGATCAAAAGTACGAGTTCAGCCGGATGAAGTACTGATTGATGATGCAAAAGGATTTTGCTGCGGAGTTTTGGAATCATGATGGTTTCTATCTGCAATGACATAACAACTAACAAGGGGGGTTTTGAATGTGATTTTGATTAACATTCAGGTACCGAGAAAGCCAAAAACACAATAACAGGGAACCAAAACACAAGTGCGATTGTAGATATACCTATCGAACAGGAACCTTCTGCTTGTTTTTGGTTGTCAGGGATCGCAATCTCCTCTCCAAGGGCAATTTCTCATCCCTCTTCCCCAACTTATCCATAAAGAAAACAACCTTTTTCAAGGTTTCAACAGTCACTTCACTCTCGTAGCCCAGTTCTCTCTCCTGAATGCTCAAAATTCTTTGTAATTTAGCTAGAATATCACCATCGTCCTTCTTGAGTCTTGTCTGTATCGAAACTAAGCAGTCAAGGGCTTCGCCTGCGGAAACACATAAGTTAATGTTATCGGTATGAGTCTATCAATGCTTCAGGACAAGGCTCCAGGTAAAATAGATGGATCCATCAAAATTCAAAAAGCTGTGATAATGTACAGCAAAATTATTTTGATTAAGTGAGGCACGAGTATGTTAAAGGGAAGTCAATCACACTGCGAATGAGTAGAAGATATCAACCAAGATGCCATGAGCATGTGGAAGTAAGAGCTATGTGAATGGGGAAAAAAAAAATAAAAACTATTATATCGGTCAGAAAATAAGAGAGGAAAAACTAGGCTAATATCGATGGAACAAAGGGTCGTGGAAAAGCGTTATGTGAGATTTTACCTTCAACAGAGATAATTGATGAAGGATGTTCCATAACATTTGACGATGAGATGGATGTAATGGTATTGAAACTTTGATATGCTAACGAGCCCAGGGCTAAAAAAATGGAGTAACTGATTCATAATGGGATTTGCTACAAGATAGCAGTTTCTCTGAAATGGGTAGAAGGAACATTATGCTCACCAACTGGAAGAGATTCTTCTCCGAATGCATCCTCACGTATGCGCACGGCCTCTAGAGCAAGATCCTCAGCTTCCTCGTCCTTTTTTAAATGGTAGAGTACAATGGCAAGGTGTAGCATTGGAACGGTGATGGACTGATCACTGGGGGCCACTGTTTTTGACATAATCCGCATACACGTCCTTAACAAGCGCTCTGCCTCCCCAAAATTCTTTGACCTCAAATGTGAAGAAGCAAGATTTACGAGGTGAGCCGCTGCACTAGGATGTTCTATCCCTTTATACCTTTCTGTAATTACTAGACACTCCTGCAATAGCTCTCTGCCCTCCTGTTCCCTAAGAAAAATAAAGAAGGAGAATTAGGGAACATGATAGAAGTTGTAGACCTCAAAATCTTTTGTTTTGAGAAAGATTAAATCTAGGTGAAATAAACAATACATTGATTGCTCAGTAATACCCAACAAATTGAGATGGTTTTCGGCATAAAATCCAAAGAGAATATGACTGGTCGAAATAATGGCAGCCACAAAATTTTCTAAAGTATGTTTCAACTGAAGCTCTATGAAAGATTTACCTACTGATTTCTCTTTACTAATTGGATTTTCCACGTTAAATCTATGTGTTTGTCTATTTGATGATTAGAGATTATTTATTGTGCTTTGATTGTGTGAGTGGTTAATTACGACTTTGTTAATCATCTAGTTGTTTGGGACTGCAAGAGAACTCAGCCTTTAAAAAAGACTACATAATTTTAAGAAATACACATGCACATTCATATTGAGGTTTCTTGAACTGAACACGTGCGAGCAAAGGCCTAGCCTAACTTCAGTTTGTTTATTGAGTGAGTGAGCCAAAACCAAAGAGTGAAATATGAACCGTCTGCAAGTTGTGACCCATTTGACAACCCTAATCATCACTCGGGGCAGCGATGGGTAAGGTTAGGATAGCAGCAATAGCTGGTCTTTTAGTCTATGGACCAATTACCAAACTCTTTACCCTCACCCCAACAGGTAAAAAGAGTACAATTACCCTACCATATAGGTAAAGTTAATTTTTCTTTAGCTGAAAGGCTAATGGGTATCATGGATAAAAGGAAAAAGAAAGAAGAGGATTAAATGTATAAAATACTTTAAAAAAAAAAAAAAATACTCTTGATTTCGCGGACATGATTAGATCATGCAGAGACCAAAATCCACAACATAAAAACAATCCAATGATCCAAGTTCCTTATTCATTTATTTATTCCTAAATATGTATTATTTATTTATGATATTTTAAAATTTATACTATTCAATAATATTAATATTAACTATTTTATGGTGGCAAAGGGAAAAAATGGGTTAAGAAAATTAAACTCTTATCCTACCCATTTACATAAACAATAAATAAATGTTAACTTTATCCTGCTCATTTATATAAAGATATAATATACCTATACCCTAATAAGTAAGGTAAAGGGGTTTACCCTTGCACATTACCATGATATCACCCTAATCTTCACTATATGCTTAGTCCTCATTTTCACTAAAGTTGCATACATCATATTCTGTATTTCATTTTCATGCATGTCTTCAACAATTTACCTCTCTCTTCTCTGCTTTACCATTAGCATTGATGGATGACCCTTATTTTGTGTGACTTGTTAATATTCTCGCATAAAGGAACTGGTGAACAAAATGAGCACCAAGCTGCTGAAACTCCCAACCACTAACCAATGAAAACTCATATACTATTCCTTTGCTTTATGTTCTTACCTAAGTGAAACCACTGCTCCAAACTAACTGACCACCAATCTACTGAAATGCAACTGCTCTTCTATCCCAACAACTAACCAATCAAAACCCATATTCCTTTGCTTTTTATTTTACCTAAATGAAACCATAACTCCAATATTCAAGACAATTACTTATTTTCCTCTTCACTTGTCAAGCATGTGTCCACTTCTTTTTGGCCTTCTAACAAATTATTAGCCATTTCATGAATTCAAATACAATCCAAGGACTCTAGCGACCAAGAATCTTCCGCTCCGTCTAACTAATCATCATATCATCATCGTCGTTGTCATCATTTTTTTTTTTGGGGTGGGGGGGATAGAGAGATTATTTTCTCATTTCCCTCTTTCTTCTCTCCTCTACCTTCGTATAAAAAAAAAAAAACTTATGTTTTGTCTAATATTCAGACTCAATTACGTCTTTTCCTCTTCACTTGTCAAGCACGTGTCCACTTCTTTTTGGCCTTCTAACAAATCATTAGCCATTTCATGAATTCAAATACAATCCAAGGACTCTAGTGACCAAGAATCTTCCGCTCCGTCTAACTAATCATCACATCATCATCGTTGTTGTCATCATGAGGGGGTTGAGAGATTATCTTCTCATTTCCCTCTTTCTTCTCTCCTCTACCTTCGTATAAAAAAAAAAACTTATTTCCCTCTTTCTTCTCTCCTCTACCTTCGTATAAAAAAAAACTTATGTTCTGTCCAATATTCAGACTCAATAACTTCTTTTCCTCTTCACTTGTCAAGCATGTATCCACTTCTTTCTGGCCTTCTAATAAATTATTAGCCATTTCATGAACTCAAATAAAATCCGTGGACTTTAGCGACCAAGAATCTTCTGTTCTGTCTAACCATTCATCACATCATCATTGCCGTCAACATCATGAGAGGGAGAAAGAGAGAGATCATTTTCTCATTTCCCTCTTTCTTCTCTCTTCCACCTTCATTTAGAAAAACTCCTAGGGAAAAGACCTATTCCACATATTTTTTCAATTAAAGTGTCGCTGAAAGGGATCAACAAATGTAAGGGCTGTTTGGTTCATTGCATGTGGAAATGTAACTTATAGTGAAAAAAGGAGGGAATACTCAACTTTTGGTGAACACTTTAATTTCACATGAAAATTTTTAAAATTGATTCAATTACAACCACTCATTTATATGGAAGCTTTGTGTTCCCTCCAAACTTTGAAACTCCCTCTATTTTTCACTTACACATACAAGTTACATTTATACAAGGAATGAGACAAACAGCACATTACTGGACCAAATTGGAAAGGTCAGAAAAGTTCGCTAACTGGGATTGGAGGAAATGGAGAAGAAAAGGAGGATCAAAGATGTGCTTAGCTGGAGATGTGTCTTTAACGTTCATTCTTTAATTATTTTTTTTAACTTAATTAACTTTAGAACCGGTGCAGATGGTCTTTTGATTACATTCACATGAACCAACGACTTTGGCATTGCACTTGGAATTGCATTTGGCATATCAAATTGGCATGCACCTTATGATTCCTCTAATGCAATCAACAAAGCTATATTAGAAAGTTCAAGAGAGAAACATGATCAAAATCAGAATATACATACTATATATTATACAATACAACATCTCAAGTTAATGCAGTTAAGAATATTGATTTCCAGATGTAATTTCAATTTAATGCAATCTTATAAGACAGATGGAGCACCGACCTTCCTGTAACATGAAGTAATTCTGCCAAATCAATCCTCAACTTTTCAAGAACTTCATCATCAATCTCCACATACTTGGAATCCTTTATAATTTGAAGACCAGTTTTATACAAACATATAGCCTCCTCCACGCTGCCTGTGAAATTTATGAAGGTAATCAGTAAACATGTAAAAGAAAATAACAAAAAGATTCATTCGACGAAATTCTTCCAGCATTTCAATATGTAGAATATTTCTGATTCAGAAGAAAATTTGAATCATTTGTCTAATCTCACTGCTGTGTTAGGAGAAGGAGATTACCTTTTGCACACAGAGCATGAGCCAAGGAACACATTGCCATTCCTACTCTTCCATCATTACTCCCATATAATTTTGTATATATGCTTAAAATTCTGATAAAGCATTGCATGGGAATGTTAGAAGCAAGCTTCAGTTGAATAAAAAATTCAGTACAACTAGAGCTAAGTAAAAGAACGTCATAATGTGGATCTATCACTTATCAGAAACATAGAAGATTGGTAATACATCATAAACCATGCCACTTGATATTACAAATATGTTTAGATCGGGGTGAAAGTATGAATATGATTAAAATTTCTAAGATGAAAGTGATGCCACTACTGGTAGAATGAGAGCAACTTCCCATGAATCCTAAGAGATTTGAAACTCTCTACAAACTCATACAGAAGTACTAGCAAAACGAATAGCTGAGATAGAACCTATATCAATAGTCTAGATATACATTAAAAAATGATAATTGAGTTAGAAGTTTGTTTGTCATTGGCATCCACTAAGAAGCATCTTTTTGATACAATAACGATGCAAGTTTATTGGAAGGATTTAAGTTGTAGATAAATTCCTAAGGGTCTTCACATCGTTGAAAGAATAAAATATAAATAGAATAACGCAAAATGAGGGTGTGATTATGTAGAGTTCTTACAACAGACTAAGTTGAGAGAGTATAGGATTCTTCAGCTTGCTTTTACAGAAGTTGTTTAAGCAAGATCTGTGATGGAAAAACTCTAAAGAGGGCCGATAGATGATATAGCAAATAGTCACTTGAACTCATCATAGGCTTGTAAATGATCACTAATAGGTGTACAAGCACAAGAAACTATGGTTTATTCTAAATAGCATATATCAGTGACATATCAATCGATAAAATTTGACACCAAAAATCGTATTTATCTAGTGATATATCATGATATTTACTAAATAGGATATTATGTCGAATGTCACATTGGATTATAATTAGACACCACACCAACATAAAATATATAAAACTATTTAAAATATATTTAGAGCCTTACTTGGCAATTTGAATTGAGATTATAAACAATTAATATTTATAAAAACTTCGCAAACATGTCACAAAAAAAAAAAAAAACCAAATCCCTAATTTTTGAGACACAAAAATCAAATTAATACGTTGGTGTCGCTACTCACCACAGCCTCTAAAACCACTCACCGATGTCTCTTTTTGAAATTGCTATTTGCGACTACTAGTTTAGCCCTAATACCATCTCTTTTTTATATATAGGTTGAATCAGATTTATGAGCTAACGGGTCAGGCCAAATTTTTTTGGCATAATTATAATTAGTCCAGCTACTTAGGCAATACTCTCAGGCTGAAATATCGCCTTTATCTCACTCTCAAGCCGATATATCGGCCCATTTCGATCCAAAATGAGATCCGATATAAAAACGCATACCGTATCAACTAGGACACCGAGATAAAAACTGATTGTGTATTATAAACTCTGTTTCTAATAAATGTCTAAAGCTCACCATCTCATTCCAGTAACACTAACAAATCTACATGGTGATAAAAGCATTGAATTACCAAGACTTTCATAGTATAATAAATGAAGATGAACATAGAGGCATACTTTACCAATACAAGAATGGAACATGGGAGGGACAAATGAAAAGAAGTAAGCCCTTTTTATATAAAAGGTTGGCTTAATGCTTAAGAAACAAGACCTAGATAAATAAAACGTATCCTAAATAAATCAGAAAAGACGTACTTAAACAATGTAGAAGAAAAATATTCAAATAACTAAAAGGTAATTCAGATTTCTAACTAATCAAGAATGCTAAATAAACCAAGATTCTTATTAGAAACTAACAATATTAATTTAAGATTTTAAAGCCATCCAAAATGATAAGATTAATCTCGCAAAATGATGAGGTTTAATTTATTTTCTGTTCTTTTTTCCCACTCCAAAGCTACCACTTTCACACTGAACTTGAGAGAGTCCTGCATCACAACTGATGCTGGCTGAAGAAACCTAAAAGTCAAAGGACTCATGCAAAAGACTCGCGCTTGCAATATGGATAAAGAGTATTTATGGACCCCATAAACAAAATACAGGTGGAAAAATATTACATTCAAGTAATAGGTGCTTTCAAAGAGCATAGAACTACTAAAATAGTGTGCCCATTCTAGCAAGCGAAAAGTTAGCACAGTATGAGCTTATGCTCATAAGTGTCGACTCTCTGACAATGCAGAACTTAACACGACCCCAAACAACTGTCATAAAATAATGGATTAAATAATTAAAGGCCTTGAAATCAATGAATCAATAAATGCACTCTTAAAATCTCATCCATCGCACCAAAACAAAATTCTGAAGTTCTTTTTGATCAAAAACTGGGTTTTCGCACAGCAGTATTCATTTTCTTTTAAATCTGCAATTAAATGCACACCTGTTGAGATTTGATCGTTTTGTTTTGGTACCGTTTTAAAGTCTTTTCTACTATACCAAATCTCTAAAGTTGTAGTGAAGGTCAAGGTTATAAATTTATATTCTAACATGCAAAACAGTGATGGATATAGTTCTCATTACAAATTTAAATGAGTGTAAACGAAAATATTAGTTGATAATTTCAATGTATAAGATGAGATGCTCTGTAGCAGCATGATATCAAATTGTGAGATAAAAATAATAATAAAATATCTGCCTATGTGCCATTGGCTATCAACTTCTTTTGGTAGAGTCCTCTGGAACTAATAATTGCTTGGAATCTAGCAACTAATAAAGTGAAGCCACTTATAAAACTAGGTCATTTGTGGAGCTTTCTACAACTTTTGCCACACTCCATAGCCAACCCCCACTTTGACGGGAAAAGGTTCAGCCAATTATGATGATAGCATATTATCAGCTTACAAAATTTCAAGCCATAACTATTCACTTGTCCAATTATAGTGATTAAATTATTTATTGTGATGAATTTATAAAAATCAGAAAATGCTCCCCACATCATCAACTACCCTTGTGACAAGCTAACAGGTTTTCTTCAAGAAGATGTATACTATAAACATGATAAGTATCCAAAAGTGGGCAATCATTTGTTATCTTGACAGTCACAATTTTAACTTGCAATAGAGGGAAAGGTGGATGCTATTACAAGGTTAAGTAAGAAACTAACAAGGAACTTATAAATGCCCAACAATGTTATAGAATCAGCATGCCGATTTGGTTCTGTTTCTTTTGGAAGAGAAGGATTAAACAACTAGGTGCACTACCACAGTTATTTCAGAAGAATGTGCAAGCAGTTATACAGCTAAACCGCAATAAGTGCAACATGCTGCAGCAGGAAAGACAACAAATAAATTATGAACCTAAACAGAAAGCAAACAGAATAAGTTATCTCATGGAGAATATCTTTGTTACTAGCTCTAACCAAACAAAATAAGTATGAACCTAAAAAGAAAGCAAACAGAATAAGTTATCTCATGGATAGTATCTTTGTTATTAGCTCTAATCAAACAAAATATAGTCTTTGACATAATTATGGTGGGTGCATCTATTGCTGCCTGTGAGTGATTAAATAGATATGCTTGAAGGTTTCCTTACCTTCTAAAGCAAGCTTCAGCATCCACCGTCTTTCCTTCATTAATGAAAAGATTCCCAAGGCTACATAGAGGAACCACAAGCTCTTCACTCTCCACTCCTCTGTTCTTTTCTAAAATGTCAACAGTCTGGTGATAAAGTGCTGCAGCTTTTGTGGCTCTTCCAATTAACCTGTAGACTTTTGCCATTCCCAAAAGTGGCGTAATGAGAAAAGGACTGTTATTTCCTGCAATAAAATTCATACTCTCAGCCTTTTAATATAAATATCTTTAAATAAATGTACAGGGCTATAAAATATTTTGTAGATATAATGCACGTATCAAGTTTTTTTTTCCCCTTCTTTTTATATATGTGCTAAGTATTTTAGATATTAAAAATGTAAAAGATTTAGTATGATGAAACAAACATATCAATGGTTGATGCTTCAATGTTTTAAATATTGACCAAGATACTGGAATATCGCATGAGATACCGGTATCGGTTGATATAATATCCCTCACTCAAATTCAGATCTCACTTCTAAGATATGCCCCAACCAGTGTTGCCAAATTCCCAAATTCCTGGTAGGCTTTAGTTCGTTGCATGGATATGCATTCGTGTATGCTACTTTGAGTGTGTTATGTAGGGGGATAGACTTAACTAGATAGGTAACTGGGATGATGGTAACCATAGGAGAATTTTCTAGTCTTTCCAATAAGTATGAAACTATGCATGTACTATTAATGTATAAAGGGATGAGAAAAGGCTAAATGTTGACACTAATGCCGTGTTTGGTTGGGGATAATTGTACTTGGATTTGCATACGCAAATAAAAAAAGAAGAAAATTTTGAGTTTTGGTAGGAAATCCTAGTTCTCATATAAGTTAGCGGTTAAAAATTTTCTATAGGAATCAGAAGTTTCAAAATATTAAAGAATCCTTTCTTTATTATTTGCATGTGCAAATCGCAAATATGATTACCACCAACCAAACACGCCTTACATACATAAAAAAAAAAAACTCATTGAATTAGTTAGTTATTAGTTTTAACTTTTTTGTTTTTTCAGCTTGCTAGTTTTGGTGATCTAGAACGTGAATGCACCACAATCGGTACTTACAAACTAGATCTCGGCACAAGGGAGTGTATGAATTAGGTAACACTAACCCCGATGCAGCAAAGTCTCGAAACTTATATAAGAGGTGATACCTCACATTCAAAATACTTGCTAATATCAGCTAATATCGATACCTCTTTTCTTTACCTATAGATATCCATGACCCCATCTGTTAATCCATGTATAAGGAATCCAAACTTAAATAATATAATGAAAGAGAGTATTATGGCTCAATTCATTTGAACCCCATTCCTTCTCAATAGACTTTGCAAGTGAAAACTACTAAGAAAACAATAACGTAAGGTGCAGCCACACTGCTTGCCAAGGTAAATATTTTCAAGGTCTTAAACATGTTTTAAGTAGTCTGATATGATTTATGTAGGTTGTGACATGTTTATTTATCATTTGATATAACATCCGATATTGACATATGATATTAGGTAAATATTCAATACAATGTTTAAAATAACAATAACGGTAACGTAACGTTTTGCCTCTGTTAGGTTATGATGCATATAACGTAACGCATAACGTAGGTTATGCAATTTTATACTTATTTAATAAAAATAAATATAAACTATATAAAATAATTTCTATAAATTAAAATATAAATTTAAAATATCTAAAAAAAATATAAAACCATTTATAATCATAATCTATTCTAATTTTATATTAAATTTTACAATAGATTTCACATTTATCTTCATAAATTATATTCAGTCTGCAACCGTAATTCCAGTCATCATTTAAACAAGAAAATAATATTCTAATTTTTCATTTCAATTCCAGTTATTATTATTGTTGTAATTTATATTTTGTAATATTTAATTTATTTTATTTGTAATTGTTGATTTCAGTTCAATTAAAAATTCAATACAATCAACAAGTAAAATATTTCAGCAATCGGAGATTAATTACAAGCGAACAAGGAAATAATCACAAATTAACAAATTAGCAATTCCACAAGCAATCAAACAAGCCAATAATTAGTTAAGTAATAAAATTACAGCAATTCACTAATAATCAAATTAATAATCAACAACAATATAGAAATTACTAAAAAGATATTTGTAAATAACATAACATAATTTAACGTAACGTTACGTAATATAACTAAAAACAACATAAAAAACGTACTGTTATGGTGCATTGAGTTATTTCCAGTTGTTACGTAGCGCTAGGACTCCGTTAGGTTACATAACGCAATATAATGGGTTTCATAACGCGTTATTTTTAACATTGATTCAATATATCATCCGATATAGAATTTTTATCTGTTATATACTGGTTACTGATATTAAAAACACGGTTGATACTTTTGCTATAACCAGCCCTCGGTCTTCAGTTATTTTAGAAAAACAAACTATGGATATTACATATCCACAAATGAGTTACGTAGATATGAAACAATCATATTGATGGATGCGCTTTTGCTGTAACCATCTCTTTGTCTTTAGTTATTTGAGGGAAAAAAAAGAATGTCTCTTTCATCTCATTTGTGTAGCATATGATTATTTAGGTTCCAAAACCAGCTGATACAGGAAAGAATCAAAGGACCTGAAGATATAAAATGTTTTTCTTATCTACGTGCCTTCAAGACTCCAATATATTTAATTGGTTCATTTACAAAAATATATGTCTAGGAATCGGATACAGAAGAATCTATCTTAGTGTGGTTTGAACGAGGAGCTGAGGAAGGAGTAAGATAACTGCAGTTGAGTTGCAGGCCTTCCTACCTACAGTCTCAATGCAATCACGATTGTCTCCACTTTACCTAATATGAAGTATCATACCATCGATAGATTTTGAATAATACCAAAAAAATAATCTTATTCATTAATTTTTCGTTAAACTCCCTTTTTACCTCAAAAAGTAAATGCCTTTATATAATATAATGACTTATGCACCAAAAATTCTAAATTAACTAGAGCTCAAACACTAAACTTTACACCTAAGAAGACTAATTCTAAATTAGGATTCTAAAAAGATAAAAATTTGATTTTATAAAATGGGCTGTGAAAGGTTATCTAAAAGCAAACTAAAAAAAATAGTATTTGAGAGAATCTGGAATGAACAGAACCTCTATCTTGCATGACCCTTTTGGTTTAAAATTTGGATGAGTGCAAAAATACTTTTTATACTAAAAAATTGTAACCTGTCTAGTCTTCTTTTCACCAAATCCGATATCACTCATCTCTGATGTCACATATAAAAGATATGCTCAAACCAAAATATGTTTCAAATATATTAAAAACAGTCAAGTTACAGGAGTTGAAGATATTCTTCAAATTTTCTGCCAAAGCTAATGCATTTTAACATTTCTTCTCATACTTTGGCTAGACTTTAACCATGAAGAGTCTTCCATGCCACCAAAGCTAAGAACACATTCAAATTTGCTACCAAAGTTAAGGTATTTGGCTTGATCTTGTTAATCTATTCAATAACGATCATTATAACTTGACTTGATAAAGTCACGCATCGAATTAGCTTTAGCGAAGGTTCTTGTACATAAAAAGATTATCTCTGGCAATTTGAAGTAATATTCTGGTTAAAAATAACTGGGTGTGGAAGAATGAAGAAAATGTCAAATCTTTATTAGAAAATGTCAGACTTAGATGATCTTAGTTGATTGGTGGATTGTTGCTGTCATGATTAATATGATACACTGATTTAATTGTTGAGTAGGAATAAGTTATGATTGCAGATGATGACAATAGTATTTTGGCATGGTTACAAGGATGTTGAACTTAACAATTTTCAAAATCCAGAATACGGGCATGGAAATGTGCTTTGGTAGAAATATGTATATTTAACATTTAGAATGTAGATATAGGGTTGATGTTTGGCTCTGAGAAAAAACTAGTTCTGTGAAAGGGGGCATGATATTCTCATCCTTATAATCCTTATACATATTTTGAGGTCTAGACATTTGTAAGGGTGGAATAGAGATCTTTGGTAGAGAGTAAGTACTCTAAATATTATTGGGAATAAGGGCCTCATGCATTCAGAGTAATAAGCCATTCTGAGAATAAAATAACTGTCAGTTGCTCTATAGAATTGTTGGGCTTGTGAAATTACTAGCTGAGGAAAGGAAGAAATAAGTTGACTCCAATTTTAACGAAAGAATTGCATGTGCCTAAAGGATTCCCCTAGATCTTTCAAATGTTGAATGAGGATTCTGCTGTTTACTGTAGCTATTCTAGGAAAGTAGAATATTTTAGATTTCTTGTTTAACCAAAACTCCTATTATATGCGTTGAGCCTAGGTTGATTAATCTGGTTAGATCATGTTATCATGTAAGCCAACAATTCCATATTTCGTCATTTCATGTGACAAAATTTCTGGATTTTCAAATCCTTTCTTCATAAGTGCTTTCATTATTTGGCGTCTAGCAAATTATTTATAGGACTGTTGCTGTTTAACATTATCGTCTGCAGTAACAAAAACTTTTATTTATTATTTGATATTCAATTTACATATGTACTCTGTAACAATAATTAAAGATTTTAGACATTCTAAATATATGTGAACATGATACTGGTGAACAAAGTGCTACTATAGTAGTCAATAATGTTCTATATCAATGTTTAATATGTAAACAAGGCCACTTTCTACTAGCCAACAATGTCATCCTTCCTACCACACTGGCTTGGCAATCTACTCCACATATTATATCTGAAAACTTTTTCAAAATTATATGCCGCACAGCATATTTATTAGCCATAGGAATAGATAAAAATGAATTATTATCTAGCTACTAATCAGATTTATATTTGTACAGATATAAGACGACAGACTGTAATATTATTTTAACAATTTCTCTGTTTCATGGAGTTCCATCACATTCATCATCCACTAGGTCTGACTGTTTTGACATGTTTAGCATATGCAAACAAATGCATGTGCTCATAGCAGTGACTATATTCAGACAATAGAAAATCGGTTCCAATAAATTAATGTCTATGAAGTACTTTATACAATCAACTGCTGATAGTCAGCTTGAGATATTATCAGTATAACTTACCAAGCTCCCCCTCTAAAATTCTGAGACCTCTCCCATATACAAGCAAAGCATCCTCAAACTTCCCCAGATCTGTATACATACTTCCCATATGCATTAGTATTGAATCCATAAGTGGCACACCATCTTCTAGATCATCCATTATCTCTTTCAACTGTTCAAAGAAAGGAGCCAATATGTGTCAATAATCCCAACTGGATGAGAAAGATAACAAAATAATAAATTTAGTCTAATTAATGACTATGCATCTTATGTACACCACCGAGGAGAATAAACTTTAGAATTTCGTGCGGAGAAGGAATTCTATCAACAGAAATTACAGAATAAACCTGCAAGTCTATTATTATCATCTGCATTTTCCCCTAGGAAATCACACCTTCCTATATCATATGTCACACATAATATGTTTAAAGTGCTCACAACATAAAAAGTATACGATATATGGAAATGGGAAGAAAAACGATTCTGTGAATATGATGTATGTGTTGCACATTCGTTACATACTAATAGAAGGTAACACTCGTATATGCTGGACTAGAGATGTAACATATAAGTATATCCATGTAGGATAACATATACATATATCCATGCATTGTGAAAGCATGTACTAGTTAGCAACTCTTGCAATTTCTAGCAACAAGAAAGGTGTTATGAATCTAATTTCAGTGAATTAAAGAATGCAGAAAATTTACAAGCATATCATGAAATTTTGTACCTCAAACTTAAAATTTGTGCTTGACGATGTGAAGATTCTCTTATTGGTTGAGAAAACTGAATTTCCACCTAGCAGAGACTTGGCTCCTTGTCTTCTTTTGGGTGGAATTGTAGCCTCAAGTAATAAAAGCATTAGATTCCGGTGCTTTCACTTTTCACTTTGGGAAACATCCCCTAAATTAGACAACATCTCCATGTCGACAGCACCCAATTTCACTATGTGTAGGACCTTTATGATCCAGCCCTTGACCATTAACTGACTTTGAGGGGGTCATGATAATGTGTTTGCTACATTACGTGGATGCATGGGTCACTTTCTTGGGTCTCGTATGACTTGTCACATAGTGGTTGGTTGCACTGGTCGCAGGAAAAAGTGAGACATGCATAAATTCCCCATTGGCTCATGCACATGTTGAGGTCGCATTGTCTGATATACAAGAATATGCTCCGTCATCCAGTTAATGCAACCCAATCCAAAAAAGATAGGGGGGGCTCAATGGGTAGGAACCAGATACATTGCGGGTTTTGAACTTGATTTGGTATGATGCAGCTAATGGCTAATTTTGCCTTTCATTGTTAAATGTATTTCAATAACCCCAAATACTTGGGATAAAATGCTTAGTTGTTGTTGTTGTTGTTGTATTGTTAAATGTATTTCAAATTGAAAGGTTCAACTCCTCCTCTCTTCCTCATTTACTCATCCTCCTCCTCTATACCATTATTACTTCAGTGTAACAACCCATTTGAGAGGATCTACTGACATAAAAAACCTTAATTGCAATAAACTACGAATAGAGCTTTGTTATTTGCATTATTTCACCCATTAAATAGTGTTTCTCGAGATTATTATTATTATTATTATTATTATTATTATTATTATTATTATTATTATTATTATTATTGTGTAGTTCTAATTTTTATTTGAATTAAAAATTACTTTTTCGATAATTCTTTTAATTATCAAATGAAAATTTACTATGGTTATGCAGTGTCTAAAAAAGCACTAGTTCTTATTTTCAATTAAATTAGTTGAAAAACTATCTATATATTTATCTAAATGCCTATATATTTGTCAAACTATATATATGTAATAGTTTACATATTACTCAAAACGCTTAAATATCTGTCAAATTTTTTTATCATGAACTAAAAATTTAGCTAAGGAGATAGAGTAAAATTATGGAAAAAGGAACAAAGAGAAAAGTGTGGAAGAAAATAAGGAGCAAAAGTGCTTATAGGGCCCAATGGACTTCTAGATGTTAGTACTAGGGTGATGAGAAGAAAAGGTCACAGGGTTTGCTGGGTAAAGTTGGGGAAAGGAAGAGAAAAAAAGAAAGTGCAGTGAAATTGCAAAGCAACCCTTGAATTTCGCAAGCACATATCGGGGGCAAGTGTTTTCTAGCATATGCTACCCACATGCTTATGCTGCACGGCAGACGACACACATGGTGAACAACCTATCATGATGGGAGACTCATCAGGTACTTACCTTGAGATCCAATGCCTGCAAATCAATTCAACCCTCCCCCTTAATTTTTTTAATATAAAATAGCACAAAAGTGGATAACTAAAAATATCTCTTGCTTCAGAGGCAAAGGAAATTCTCATCTCGGAATTTAAATAATCACATGTAAATCTACCGACATATTCTGGATTATAATTTTCTATGACATGATCAATATAAAAGTTGTAGCATATAGGCCTTAAAACTTCTAACTCAATAAGGTGGCTTATCCTTTGACTAACCTATCAAAAAAAGATATTAATATTATCCACTATTTTGACTTCCTTCATTTGTCATTTTCAAGCTAATAAAAATAAAGAATGAGCCTTCTCCCTTTCTACATTATGTATATCACAATGTACTAGTTTGAATCAGAGCTCAGATGATAACAATACAAGTAAATATAATTCTCATGTATTTCTTTCAGTTGGTTGCAGGGCTTTTCATTTCTTATGAATAGTAAATAGAACATATAATTTAATAGAAAGGAGCTAGAAAATGCCTTCAAAGGCATGATAAAACCTCTGCTCTTCAATACTTGTATAATATCATGTTACATGTATTTGCATACCGTATAATTCAATGAAGGGTTTTTCCCTATTCACCCCAAATTTTACCAAATTATTTGACCCTAGCTTCTTCATAATTCGCAAAACACACCAACAAAGTTTTAATTTAAGACCAAAACCCCCACAACATTAGTTTTTCCATCCAAATATTAGTTTATTATTATTTTAATATCATATATGATATATTATAAAGTAAAATCCCTAAAACACTCCTCTTCATCTCCTTCATCAAATTTCAAAACCAATTATGTTCACCTCCTCCCACCTACTCCATCTTTCCCGCCTCCGCCACCTCATCCTCCACCTCCCCCAATCATCCTCCTCCCCCCTCGACCCCCTCCCCTCCGCCACCTCTCCACCCTCCTCCTAAACTCTCCTCCTCCACTCCTCCCTCTTCCCATCCCACCTGCTGCATCTCCTTTCCCACCTCCGCCACCTCATCCTTCACCTTCCCAATCACCCTCCCCTTCCACGACCCATCCCTTGCTCACTACCTCCTCTCTCTCCAGTCCTTACTTTCTCCCTCATCCTCATCCCATTCCATGACCTCCACGATGGCCTCATTTTCTCCCCGTCAACAAGCAGAGGACTTTACAAAGCCAGATCTTAAGGGATTAGATATGGAGGAGATGAAGGGGAGGATTGATTGCAAGGATTGGATATGGAGGAGATGAAGGTGAGAATTGATTGCATGGATTGGAGATGGAGGAGAAGAAGTTGGAGCTTGAGGGGTCGAAGATAGAGGTGCTATAAAGGTTGGAGATGGAGTGGAGAAAGAGAAAAATGAAGAATATGAGATTAATCGGGTCATTTCCAGTTCCTACCATCACTAAATTAACAATAGCTAATAGAAGTAGATCTTGTTCATAACTAGTAACTTTGTTGGTGTGTTTTGAGAAATATGAAAATCATGGTGTCTAATGGAAATTATGTAGAATTTAGGTGTGAAGAGAGAGAATCTTTTAATGAATTATATATCAATACAAGTATATTTTTGATCGCCTGTTAACTTACGTGTAGCTTGCTGATTGTTATCCATCATATGGATAACACACCCAAGTGGGAAATATCCCATCCAATAATTTCATGGTTGGAAGAAGTGTAGTGCTTAGCAACCTCATGACTTACTTTATTTTAAATGTAGACCTAGATTTTTGAACTTGCAGTGAATAATCATGGCTGACTATTTTGGTTATGATTTCCTTTTTCACGGACCTTGACTTTCTTCAGGTTAATTTTATCTTAATATTTTAGTTATAATGCTGATTCTCGCCATTTTCATACTAGTCATTTTCTTCAGGATAAGTAAAGGACTTTTGGTCCCTTTATTGGCTTACAAGTAATACAAGAAGTATGTGTATCCGAAGTCCTCTACGTCCATGTTTCAGTAGTCAACTTTGATCACTTTTACTGGATATTTAGACTATATTATGCATGCAAGTTTTCTGTACCATATTGTTACCATCTGCCAAATGGCAGATTTACCAAACAAGATCATACATATTAAGAACCCCTAGAGCACATAAACGTCCACCTGATTCAACAGAGTAACATTATTTCAAATGACTCTTTGAAAGGACTTACTATTGCTAAATGCATACTTGATCGTGATCCTTTATTGCTCCCTATGGCCACAGGCCGAGTATCTCATTCTACAAAAATTACATGCCAGAACCTTACAAAAGACATCAAAAGTCTTTATTACTAAGTTTTTCCAGGCCTTAAAAAAATGTCATAGTATAAAGACGCTGTAACTTAGGGCAAGTGCGCTAGCATTCTTAAATATGAACTTCAAATGTGAAAAGTTTATATGAGAATACCAGCGAAAATACCTAGGACATAGCGAGAGATCAGTTCTTATTTAATCTTTCAGTAGTTCTTCATAGATAACACAACCAAACTACTTAATGTTAAGACACATAGAATTAGGAGCTTAACATTTGAAACAGTATGAGTCCTCCCACTTATCATTTGCATAAGATGTTGTCCCTTCTTTGCTCACTAAAACTCAAAAACATAATGTGTTTCTGAATTGCACATAAATCTCTTGACAAGTAGACAAGATCAAGTCATAAACAATCGGGAAAATAATTGGGAATAACAATAATTACCATATGTAGTACGCATTCAAGTAACGAAAATTCAGCAGCTCCCATATATCCCAAGGCTAGAATGTCCAAGAGAGCAGCTTGCTCAATGCCTTTGGAACCACAATTCACCTGCTCTTTCACCATATCAAAATTCGCTTGAAGTAGATACATTGCATCATCTTTTTTCCCCATTGCAAGCATGTTATTGACTTCAAAAAAGAGTTCTTCTAGCTGGCTTTCAAAATCATCCATACTGTCTATGTTGGTATTTGACTTATCAAGCATCTTCAACCTGCTGTAACAATATTGCAGGAAGGTCTCAGTACAAAATGTAAACGGTGTGTGCACGCACACATGCACATGTATATAGTGTATGTGTCTGCAGTCGAATCATTTTTGAAAAAGGACAAGGATTCTTATGAACAATCCATAGTACCCTACAAAATGGAACGAAGGAATCCCATAGCTATCCCTCCCATGTTGATATACCCAACTAAAACCCAAATGTCCACAGTTCAATGTAACATGTGAACTTAAATTCATAAAGAAAGGTTGTGCACTATGTGACATGGATACAAGTACAAATATCAACAATGATATGATATGGATACAAAAAAATTCAGAGAAAGATGAATATAGATTCGTAGTGGATATGTAAAAATAGTTAAATAAATATTTTGTTCCCAAGTGGAAAAGAAGATAATATTTTCTATATATGTTTATATAATAGCTAACGATTATCTCATTTCTCTTTCTTCTTTTCATCGGTCTCAGTCCCATTTGGTACGATAGCTTCACCCTTCCCGCCCTCTCTTTTTTCCTGAACTTAGTTCATATCCTACCCACCCGATTAACTACTACTGGATAGGTTTGGCCTCGCTAGGTCATTGTCTACTACTAATCGATGAGCTCAATGCCAGTTGTTAGGGACAAAGTGTATGCGGTATAGCCAACCAAGTGGAAGAGCTACCAACAACTACATCTGCTTTCATAATTAAAAAAATAACATATCCTTTCCAAATTGAAAGAGTAGAAAGCCCTTAGGCAGGGATGACAAATGTATTCTATGAGCTTCTATCTTATAAATCATTTCAATGATGCGAGTGTTGAGTTTTTTGAGTTTACAAGTTGTCGTCCGATACTTTACACTCTTGTTGGTTACCAAGTTCACCCTCATCAATATATCATCACATGATTCCAAAGTTTAGCTCCCCAAGCATACCTCACAAGTGATATATGCAGTAAACACTATTTAAAACAAAATACAAATTTAGCACACATACCTTTCTGAGGTGCAATGCACCTTCAACAATCCTCTCCTCAAAAAGCCTGGTACTATTCTCGCCCTTAGGTGAAACCTAATAGTACTGCCTTCAGGGTCCCCGAACAAAATCCGAGAATTGGCAACAGCACCAGGACATCTTCGCCTGAAACTAAAACGGGGGGGAAAAAAGAAACTTTCAGAGGAATTTTAACAAACAGTTGGAGTGCAGAATGGGGTGGTTTGGAGCTACTCTTCCAAAACCCAAGAAGAGACGACTTGGGTCTGCTCCAATTTGAATGGAGTTGAATAAAAATCATAGAAAGGTACCTTCTTGGAATTGATGTAGACTGAAGAGGGTGAGGATGGAGAAGATGAGTCGCCATACCGAGCTCAAAACGTCTAAAGTTCGTCGTCGGGCTTTGAAAGGAGATGAGATTGGGGAGTTTCAAGATGGGCACAACATATTTCCTAGTGAGCCCACTTAATAAGCTCACTTTATTTACTATTTTGCCATCAATTTTTTTTGGCAAAATTGCCCCTCCATCATCTACTTCTTCGTAAAAGTTTCCTAGTGAGCCCACTTTTCTAGTGGCCAAAATTTCCCTGTTCCTTCATCTCCTTCTTTGTTTCCCCCTCCTTCACCTCCTCCTTCATGAGATTGAATTCAATTTGATTGGTCGAGTGAAGATGGTAGACTAGACTCAAGAGGAGAGGGTATTAATCTACTTCCCTGCTCCCTAACCTATTTCAGAATCAAATCTCATTCCTCTTTAATATTAACTCTTTTTAGTAAAAAATCATAGAAATTAAAGTTTATATTTAGCTTAAATTGGTTCTTTCATTGTGAAACCCTAGAAAATAGAAAAAAAAATTCTTTTGTGGGTCTACAGAGAAAATCAATAGGCCAGAGACTTTGGCGCCTGATCCGGACTAGCTGGCCCCTGATCCGGGCTATCCAGCCCGGACCAGGCCAACCCATCTGGGCTAGCCACCCCGGATGGGTGGCATTGATCCGGGCTGGCTAGCCCGGATCAGGGGGCCAGAGTCTCTGGCTCCCTGTCCGGGCTAGCTAGCCCGAATCAATTCTGTTGATCCGGGTTAGAACCCCGGATAGGGAGCCAAAGGCTCTACCTCCCTAATCCGGATTTACAGTCCCGGATCACCTAAATATGATCCGAGACTGTAACTTCGGATCAAGAATACATAGCCAGAGATACCCTGATACGGTGTGTACAACCCGTAATACGATAAATAAATAATATATCCTACCAAATATAATTACTTATCCGTGTTTCATACCCCCAATTTGGTATCAAAATACACAATATCAAAGTTTCATTCATAGCTTCAAATCCAAATTCTTTTGCATGTACTTGGACAAGATAAAAACTATTTGGACAATAAATATTTGGACAAAGCATCTGAATCTTGCCTAGTAAAATAAAATGTTAATCACTACAAATATAACAGAATCTTTAGTGAGGAAACAATTTATGATCCCAAGCGAAGCTTGCAGAAATCAATCTGCTTCTCAAACTAATGATTGTAACGATATATATGTATCATTGTCATCATCATCTTGAAGTCTGAGGTTTTAATTATCAACAAATAAAAACATCAATTTTGAGGTAGCTATTACAATATCAGTCCAATATTGCTCGTAATTCAAAAATTGGTTCTTTAATTTACAAATTACAAATAATTCTACGAAACATCACAGATTCTAAAATTATTATCATCATTACAAGCTTCATATTTCTAGTATTTTGATCCACCAGCAACGAGATGAGACAAAGAAAATTACAAGACGCTCGAACACCATCCGAAACCATCTTCTCAAAAAGCTGGCAAACTTCACTCAGCTTCCAAACCTTCAGAAACCCATCCAGCAAATTGTTATAGATCATGGTATCAGCCCGAACACTGTTATACTCCATCTCCCGAAACACCCGGCTCGCTTCCTCCACCAAGTACGTCTTGGCACACCCCTGGATCAGCGTCCGGTACGTGAATGCATCTGGCTCGTGCCCGGACCCCTTCATCTCATCATAAACCTTCAGCTCATCCCGAACCCTCCCGTTCAAACACAATGCCTTGATCAGCAAATTATAAGTGCAAACATCCGGCGTTACGGTCGGATCATCTCTCGCTTTCATCTCCCGGAACAGTCCTAGTGCAGCGCCCAGCATCCCCCAGCACCCAAATGTATGTATCAGCACGTTGTAACCGCGGCGATCAAACCGAAAGTTTCTCTTGGACAATTCGTTGAACAGGTTGCGGAAGTCCTCCTGCATGCCGGCTCTGCGGAGCGCGACGAGCAAGTGGGTGCAGGTGGCAGCGTCCGGGTGGTGATGCGTCAACGACTGGAGCGTTTTCATGAATATGGAGAGGGCGAGGGGGAGCTGGGACTTGTCGATGAGCGCGAGGACGACGGAACTGTAGGTTTGGGAAGTGAGAACGGCGCCGGAGTTTTGCTGCGCAATGTTGAGGGCGGCAAGGGCATCGTCGAAGCGGGAGTGGCGGAGGAGGAAATTGAGGACGGCGGCAAATGTGGTGGGGTCGAGAGAGCGGGAGGGGATGGCGAGGCGGAGGGCGAGGAGGAGGTGGTCGATGTGGTTGGAGCGGGCAAGTAATCGGAGGAGAACGGAGGGGGTTGAGGAGGGGAGGGGGGAGGGAGATGATGGTGACGTGGTATGGAGGAAGAGGGAGAGCTTGGTGGAGGGGGAGATTGAGGGGTGGCGCAGGCGGTGGAGGAGGACGACAGAGGGGAGAGAGGGGAGGTTGATGGTTAAATTAGAGGGAGATGAAAGGTATTTAGAGAGGAGGAGATGGTGAGTGTAATTCGGGTATATAGGTGTGCTCACTAGGAAAAACTAAGGTTTCTTAAAACGAAGGATGTGCGCACTAGTAAAAGTGGGCTCACTAGGAAAAAAACTGTGCCCCGATCTTCCGAGTGGGGGTTTGCCCTTAGTCACATTGGGTGTGACTTCAGAATTTTCCAAAAAATCATTGGAATTCCTATAATGTGTATTAATTAGCAAACATTTTAACTATTCACTAATTTAATCAATTATTGAGATGCGTTTTTGCAATTTTTGTTATCTCTTTTTTAGGAAAGTTTCCAAATCCGTCACGAGCTGTTTTCACAGCCAATTCGCTAACATCTGTAAATTGTCGTATTTCTTGATAATAAGATTTTTTCAAAAGAAAATTATCACAAGCGTTAGACAGTCTAATGAAAATACGTAGTTGTATTGAAATTTTCTTAAAATCACTCTAAACTAGATTTTTTTTTTATTATTATTATTGTAAAGTCGTAACCTAATAAACTAGTCATGTTAAATTCCTGTATTAACGAATACAGGAATACGTATATATAAGAGCATGAGAATACGTACATGGTGCCTAATTAATTACCCTAACCCTTCTTCCAAAAGAAGTTGAGAGAAACTTTTTGAAATCCTTTCGGGTTCTTTTGTTCTTGTATACTTGTTTTCTTTCTTATCTTAAAATTGTAACCACCAAAAAATTTAAATTTAAAAGCAGTATTAGATTAGAAATTGTAAATCGTCACACTTATTACAAGATTCCTTGCCAACCGCTTGCAAGCCCAAAAAAAATAACCAAAAAAAAACTAATTTCCAACATGATCCCACTCGCAACAAAGATCGGATTTGGGCTTACAAATGCGGATCCAAATCTGACCTGACCCATTTAAGTTAACCCTTGCAATCAATCCAAACCTCCGACGAGTGAAGCTACTACACGTCACTGATTGCTAACTGAGCATACGAGTTGCTTAATTTGAAACACCAAGGCAAGACCTGCGCCAACAGCTCTCGGCCGCCAGAATCCATGGCCAACCTAGGCTGAAGCGCCCACTCTGTCAGCGTCCCCGTGGACCACGATGCTCGACAGGCCGACGTCTCCTCCCTTCTGCCGGGCTGCCAGTATCCTCTGCGTCGATTTGTAGTACGTGGCGTACAATATCAGCTGAAATATGGAAAATACTAGTCCGATACCGTTGGGAATCTGAAACAATACAAACATGTATTTTTTTTTTTTATTAGATAACTACTCTATCTGAAAACTTAGCTAGCTTAGTATCGTATCGTACTGTACTTACAAGAATGTTTATATCGAATTTGAGAAGGGAATAGGTTGTCCAACAAGCCCCATTGGCAAAAGATGCGATAGATAGGGGGAGAGGCATGTATTCTACACTTTTCGTCTGTACAATCATTTTCTACGTATATACACAAAAAAATAACATTAATATTATACTATAAGTAAAGCAATGATAGAAAACTTTATCAAATATGTACATATATATGCTTACCATGACCGACAGAGGTGCGACATACATTATGATGCAGAAGATGATACACAGAATACCGACGACCATGGACCGGCGATCGGTGGTATGGAGGAAGTTGATGATGAGGGCGCCAAAGGTGACGATGAAGGCGACCTCGGCGGCGATGATGAGGATGACCCTGAGCTTGAGCTTGGGAGGGGAGAAGATGACAAAGGTGACAATGTAGCACAGCTCTATGACAATCCCCGCACCGTTGATGGTGAGGACCAAGGTGCTGTCCGGGTGCACAATGGGCAGGCCATACAGCACCCACATCAAGCAATTGAGCAAGGTGGCAAGGTAAGGAAATGGGGAGAATTGCTCCACATCTCTCTTCTTCACTATGGTCACAAATGTTGGCCTATATATATATATATATATATATATATATATCATCATATATCACCATGAAAAACATATAATTAGGAATGAATTATCTCAAAGTATCGCACATCCATTTTGTACAATATTTATCTAAAATGAGTCCGCTCCGAAACTCGAATTGGTAACCTCTCAAAGAAAACTGGTCGGCTCTCCCTTTTTACTAGTACTTTTGCTATTAGAGAGTATGATATAACCAGAGACAAAGCTCAAAGTTGATTTAAACCAAGTTACTTGGGTACCATATTATATAGATTTTTTTTTTCTAAAAGATGAAAATTAAGAATTATTATTTTATATTCTAAAAAAAAAAAAAAAAGACATAGCTTTTGTTAATTTCCTTTAAAAAGATAATTGACGGTACAAAATGACAAATATCTTTTTTTTGGCATTTAACATCTACCGCTCTATCAGTTTTGTCCATAGTATAATTAAATCTTGTACTTATATATTACTTCACATTATAATATTCTTTGTTTACTAACTCGAAAAAGATAGAAAGGGCTCAAACGGGCTTCTAGAGAGATACCTATAAAAGAACAAAAATTCTGCAGAGTATGTATT
This sequence comes from Dracaena cambodiana, assembly GCA_036321105.1. Lineage (NCBI taxonomy): Eukaryota > Viridiplantae > Streptophyta > Magnoliopsida > Asparagales > Asparagaceae > Dracaena > Dracaena cambodiana. Next base: position 518,523 of record JAYEPQ010000013.1, read on the forward strand.
CGAATTTGAGAGAGAGAATTGAAAGTTGATGGATGCTTACACTGGTGACATGAAGAGCCCAAGTGATATTGCATTTCCTGCATTAAATATATATATTTATATAGAAATTGAACAACAAAGTCAGTTCTATTCTTTGTTTTTTTTTTATTTAAAAAAAAAAAAAAACAAGTTTAATTTGTTTTGGGTCTTTAGAGTTTGAAATTTTAACACCTCGATCTCCAATTCTCTTACATATGCAACAATAAGAATGGAAGAGAATAGATACAGGAGATTACCTATGATCCCGATGACGGTCCGAATCGTCCCGGTGTTACCCATGGCTAGCTAGCTACCACAAGCAAAGAGGAGGAGGACGAAGAAGAAGAAGAAGGCTTTAAAACAATGGAAAGAGATGGTGCCTCTTTATATAGAGGAGGATAAGGACTACTCTCTCTCTCTAACAAATCCTCTCTACAGAGTTAAAATTTGGTTGGTTTGATGCATTCTCTCTCTCTCTCGTTGGTTTGATGCATTCTCTCTCTCTCTCTCTATATAACAAATCCTCTCTATAGAGTTAAAAATTGGTTGGTTTGATGCATTCTCTCTCTCTCTCTATAACAAATCCTTTCTATAAAGTTAAAATTGGTTGGTTTGATGCATGGCATGTAATGGACCATGAGGGGGAGAAGTTAATGAAGAGGATAGGGCCCTGGCTCTTTCTTCAAGATTAATTATTTGCTGTTCATACTCTCTCTCTCTCGTTCTTACTCTCTCTCTCTCTTGTTCTTACTCTCTAGTATGGCCTATCTCAACAACACAAACAAGGATTAATAGGCATTAGAGCTAAAAATAGAAAGCTTTATTTTATCTCATCAACAAGGAATGGAGTTTACCACAGGGTTCGGAGCGTAGAGGACGGGAGTCCAGTTAGAATGCGAGGTTTTTTTGGTAGAGAGTGTCCACCGTTGTTTGACAAGGAACAGCTACAGGTTACAATTGTTAGGCTGATGGAGCCTATCCTAAATACTTGAGATAAAAGGCTTAGTTGTTGTTGTAGATATCATTAGCCCAAAACAAAATAAAATTGCATTGGACGGGAATGCTATCGTCCAATTTCGAATAAGCAAAAAATATGGTTATAATGTAGAAAACCATTTACGATTTTTTTTTTTTTTTAGTAAAAACGAGAAAAAAAAAAAACATAATTTACCCTTTGGATAATTACGTAGAAATCCATTTTTTTTTTTTTTTTCTTTCCCCAATTGTTTGATCAGTATATCAAATTGTGATTGCATCATTCAAGACTTGAAACCGTCACAATCAATTTCTATTTTTCTTGTCCAAAATGGATATGTACAGAGAGTCCCCCACCAAATTAGGGCATGGATCAGCTTTACATTCTGCCTGCTAACATTCCAAAGTTGGAAGGTTATGGATTCGAATCTCTTTCTATCTTTTCTAGAGAAGACGGTACTGGAGTCCCAGGAGTGTTAATGCAGCGAATTTTGTTACTACGTACATTGCCCTTGGTATGTGAGAAGATCAGATTCTATTTAAAACTATGGGACCATCATCATCCGACTGTTGAAGATATTCTGTTGGTGCCTATTTATGATAAAAACATTGTAGCAGGATAAAAGTCTTTAAAATGAATACAAAGCCAAGAAGTCTTCTAATAGTTGGGGTACTACTTGATGGTTATGTTTCCTAGTATCATACGGAGGAGGAGGAGGAGGAGGAGGAGCAACCGGAGCCCGACGCACACAAGCTCGAAGAATGACAGTATGAGATGAAGCACCACCAGAAATAAAGACCGTATAAATGAGTTGAGATAGATGCATAAACCGTATAAATGAGTTGAGATAGATGCATTGATGGAGATCAAATTTGATTTAGGAATAGATTTGATTAGATTTGGATCTTTTTAGGATTTTAGAATATTTGATTGGATTTTAATTTTATTAGAATTCTGATTTTATTAGGATTTTGGATTCTATTAGGACTGGGTTTGTTAGAGTTTCCTATATATATGGGTTTGTATGGAGAATTAAAAAAGATGAATAATATTTTGAAAAATTTTCTTGAGAAATCCCTGACGTGGAATTCGCTGAGTAAAAATTTTTTCTCGTGGATTCTTGGAAAGTGGGCGTGGGCGGATTCCCAAATCCTAAAAGTTTTCCCCAATTTATCATTTCTTCCCCAATCCCTCTAGAAAAAATCTTAATTTCAAAACCCTAACCTTAAATTCGCCTCCGTCCTGCGTCAAATTGATATCAGAGCCTAAAATTATTTTCTCTTCCTCCACCTGACCCAACCACCCTCACCCTCCATCAACCAGCAAGAGAGAAAGAGTAAAAAAAAAAAAAAAACTCAGATCAGATCTGCAGAGTTAAAAAAAAAATTAAAAAAAAAACTCTCTTTCTCCACATCTCCTTCTTTCTCCCTCAAATCCACCCGACCGACCCATAATCCAAAGCAGCAGCAGCATCTCCCACACATCCCTCCCCTCTCTCTCCACCAGCGCCCTCCTCCCCTCCTCGCCGGCGCAAATCCCCGTCATCATCACCACCACCCTCTCCGCCGACTTCACCCGACCGATCCCCTCCCCTTCAATTCCACCCGACGCCGCCCAAACCCCCCATCGCCGCCTGCTCTCTCCACCAGATCCGACCGAGCCAGCGACGCCGCCGCCGCCTTCGCCCGCCGCTAGCCGCCCACCCGCACCAGCAACGCCGCCGACAAGCCGCCAGCAACGCCTCCGCCCGCCTCCGCCCGCCTCCCGATCAACACCTCTCCTCCTCGCCGTCCAGCAACCTCCCGCCTCCGCCCGCCTCCCGACCGACTCCTATCCTCCTCGCCGTCCAGCAACCTCCGCCCGCCTCCGTCCTCTCTCCACTTCGATAGCGACCTCTTCTTCCACGGCATCCGCCGTCGCTTCCCCGCCAGCAACGCCGCCGCCATCAGTGCAGCAGAATAGCAGTGCAGCAAGGAGAAGAAAACTATTGGGTTTTGGGTTTGTTTATTATTGGGTTGGTTTGGTTCTGATCCACTTATTCAGACCCACATCCAAAAGAATAGAAGATTGGATTTATTTTGGATTCGACCCGCAAGCTTCAGATCTGACCCGCAGATCCAGATCCATTCCACTCTTGGTTCAGATCAGTACAGCAGTGCAGACCCGCTGACAATGCAGACCCGTTAAGGGTTTTTTTTCAATTCGGAGTCCGTTTCAACTCCAATTCGAGCCGTTTTTGAGCCGTCGTGATTTTTGGGCATTTCCTAAACTTTTTTGAGATAAAATTTTGAGTTGATTATATATGGGGTTCATGTTCTATGGTCATTACATCAACACAAATGCTAGAAAATCGCAAATTGAGAGAGATATGTATGCTACTATACCCATTTTTTTTTGTTTCGATGGTCGACAAAATTATCAAAATTGGAAGAATCATATCTAAGATTTCTTTCTAGTTTCTGATCTGACTTCAGCACAAAAATGCCTTCACGCCCGACAAAAGTTAGGTGGAGAAGTTTATAATTGGAGTAAAGAGTATAAATTATGTTTGGATTGGAATATCTTGCGACGTCTGCTTCGTCATCGGTATACTCAACACCACCTTCCAAATTTATCATCTCATCGGTTTCAATCGTCTGAGCCTAAAACAATAACTAGTTATGAAGAACTTCAATGTATGATTGATGGGCTTAAGAAGTGTAGCCGAATACTTGACAGTTTTAAAAACACACTTAAATGCAGGGATGAAAGAAGTCAAACGGTTAGTAATGATAGTATCGCTAACAAGATTGAAGCAGATATTTCTATATTTGGTGAATGTATTTTGTAGCCTACACCGGATACAGAAGTTCATGATGAGTCATTACTAGTGTCAGATGAAACTTTTTTTCCATCCACAGAAGTTGAAGACTCAATGGTTCATATTTCTGAAGATCCTTCAATAGAACCAACTGTGAAATTTCAGCTGCCTGTGAATACTTCTGATGATCATACTTACGAGGAGAAACCAACAGAAATATCTTCTTCCCTCCTATTTGCAGATGTACAGAGAGTACAGAAACTTTCAATCCAAAGTGAGACTTCACACAGAAAAGAAATTATTGTTGATGATGAGGTAAAAACTTCAGTTCCTCTTGAGAGATTCATTACAAGAATTATGAAGAAATTACCGACTCAACATACAGATTCATATGAAGTTTCGAAGAGGTTTGCTTCTACTGTTCATAGCCAGAATAATTTGTGGGATTTACAGTCATTTGAACTTGGTTCACGAAAGAAACCAGTTCCACCTCCACCGCCTTGGTACAGATGTGATGTACTAGATACGGTTTATCGACCACCACCATGACCCAATTGGGATACTTCGTGGATGTCAATCAGTTCAACCCGGACATGTTTACCATTCCTTATCTCCGTATTCATCGGGAATGAATGCTTTGAAGCGGGGGAAAATTGATGGAGATAAAATTTGATTTAGGAATAGATTTGATTAGATTTGGATCTTTTTAGGATTTTAGAATATTTGATTGAATTCTAATTTTATTAGAATTCTGATTTTATTAAGATTTTGGATTCTATTAGGATTTATTTGTTAGAGTTTCCTATATATATGGGTTTGTATGGAGAATTAAAAAAGATGAATAATATTTTGAGAAATTTTCTTGAGAAATCTCTGGCGTGGAATTCGCTGAGTAAAAATCTTTCCCCGTTGATTCGTGGAGAGTTGGCGTGGGCCTGAATGGATTCCCAAATCTCAAAAGTTTTTCCCAATTTATCATTTCTTCCCCAATCCCTCTAGAAAAAATCCTAATTTCAAAACCCTAACCCTAATTTTGCCTCCGTCCTGCGTCATGCATCCCTTGTGATTTATCAAGTGAGGCTACGATCCTGGATATAAAATGAAAAAAATGAGCATAAAGTTTATTAAACATTGGACACAAAGGAAACCACTGCACTAACCTACGTTTACAGCCGCCGCTAACCTCTTGTGGAAAGTTTCTAACCAAACACCTCTCAAACCTACTATAATCAACAGCAGCAAGTGTAAATTTGCAAATATTACTTGACCAATAACAGTAATAGTGCTACCAAGAAAGTTTGATGGTTTTCAATGTAATATAATTGCACGATGAAAGGAACTGCAACATGCACAATTGTGAACAATGAGGCAAACGCAATATCAGATCCATATTTACTTGGGATAATCTCAGAGATAAACTGAGCTAACAATATTCTCACAAATAATCTCTGCTCACTATCGGATGGAAGAAGATCAATAGTCAGCAACAAAGTTGCCCTGCTCACTAAACTGACTAGGAACTACAGAGGTAATCTCACTGAAAACAAATAAGATGAAAGATAATGGAATGATGGATCAATCTGACTATTGAAGAACAGCAACAGAATGACTACTTCAATCTCTAGATCCCGCAAACCAGCTGGGATAGGTGTTAAAACTGAAAGCAGAAAGATGAGATCACTTATGATAGCTTGTTTGAACGTAGTGTCCTCTGCATGTCACATATAGATCTATGTTTCTGAAGTCATGGAACAAGCGACAAGAAATTTGAAAAGAAGCAAGAGCATCCACAAGAAGATGGCTAGCAATCATATACAGTAGCAACACAATCATGATGTAATGTAGAGCAATTTGTGTAAAGGTATCAGGATTCATTTGATCATTTGCCTAGGAAATTAAACCAACAATGTTTTATCCAGAAATAATAAGGATTTGCCACAAGAATATTTCCTCGCTGATCACATCCAAACTGTGTAACCTAAATTCAACAACTGCATTTGTTTACATAAAAGCTTCAATCCAAGTTCAGTATGGTTTGCACCTTGTCCTAGAGGCACCTATGAGTACAGTTTTATCTTCTTAAACGTGACACACACTGGTCATTTTTGCATATATTCCAACCATCGAGTGATTCTCTCTTCTCATTCTCAACTAGAACTGTTGTTTTTCCTCGTATTGCTGCTCATCAGTACTGCCATTCTCATTTAGCTACTAAACTTTTTTCTGTGTTTTTTGTTCGACACTGAACATCCAAATCCACAAAGCCCAGCTTCCTTTGGCTGTCTTAAATATAAATTTTTCCTCAAAACACGTATTCTGTGTCCCACAGCTCCTTCAGCACTTACACTATCTTGTTCTAATTGACAGTTATATTTCCTCAAGGTTTGCATTTATGATGAAAGGTAAGTCCTATGTAACAAAAATTGTCATTTTTCAGTATTCCATCACCACCTACCTACCTGAAAAATGACTCATTTATATTGACCATTTTGTTGGTAGGTAGTTGGTGAGTCTATATGGACTACTCACAAAAAAAAAAAAAAAACAAAAACAAAAACAAAAAAGAAAAGAAAAGAAAAGAAAAGGAATACAATAACCATAACCATATTAATACTTATTTGTAATAAAGAATGCCGATCCAAATCCTGAAGAGAAACATGATTTATATCCATAGTTTTAATATCCTTTTATGTTAAAATAATTAAAATATATAAGATTCACACTAGTTTTTTCATTTTACCAAGATGACAAATCATACCTTACTTCACAAGTTTGACATACATATTCTTTCAAACATATTAGGTATCTTAATATGTAGGATATTTTCACTGATAAATGTATCCATTTTTAAACAGAGATCAGATACTGCAGATATTTGAATTCCAAAAAACAAACATGAAACTGGATATTGTAGATATAAAAGTAACATGATTTGGCCTACCATCTAATAGATATAAAAGTAACGGTTTTCAACGAACACAATTTCTTGTATTTACTTGATGAAAGGACAAATGAACTCCAAAATCCATAAAATTTGATCCTCAAGAAATTAGGGAGGTGAGTACCATCATCCAAAAAAAAAAATTGAAAAAGAATAATGAAATTACTATTTTTTTTGTCGCTAGCTCATGCAACTTATTTGAACCAGTAACTCAAATATTGTAATTCCCTATATATATATATATATATATATATATAGAGAGAGAGAGAGAGAGAGAGAGGAAACGGGAAATACACAGTGAAGGGAGTTCCTTCACCGCCGCTTAGGTGGCCCAATAAAATTATTACATGTGGCATCATTCAAGATAACAAATAAATGAATTTCCTTAACTGCCCTTTAAATGGTGCCACGTGTAATAATTTTATTGGGCCACCTAAGCGGCGGTGAAGGAACTCCCTTCACCGCCGGTGAATTTCCCGTTTACTCATATATATATATATATATATATATATATATATATATATATATATATATATGTGTGTGTGTGTGTGTGTGTGTGTGTGTGTGTGTAAACGGGAAATTCACCGGCGGTGAAGGGAGTTCCTTCACCGCCGCTTAGGTGGTCCAATACAATTATTACACGTGGCGCCATTAAAAAGACGGTTAAGGAAATTTTTTTATTTGTTACCTTAAATAGTACCACGTGTAATAATTTTATTGAGCCATCTAAGCGGCGATGAAGGAACTCCCTTCACCACCAGTGAATCTCTCTCTCTCTCTCTCTCTCTCTCTCTCTCTCTCTATATATATATATATATATATATATATATGAGAATAATATAAATAAGGGATTTTTACATATCTGTCACTTAAATCTTTAAAAATTAGAATTTAGTCCCCAAAATCTTCATATTTATAATTTAGTCATCAAAATCCTTTAAGTTACCTCACTTTAGTCCCCAGCCATATTTTTTGCCCGAATTTTCCGTTATACTCAGAGTTATTTCATTTTAATCCCCCCTTTGCTCTTCCTCTTCTTATTGGATTCCCCTCTCTATTTTTCTCCTCTCTCTCTTCCCTCCCAGTTAACCTCTAAAGTGAAGTAACTCAGGGAAACTCAATAAGAAGAGGGGAGAGAGAAAAGAAGAATGAAAAGGGAACCCAATAAGAAGAGGAAGAAGAGAGAAGGAAAGACTAAAGTGAAGTAACTCAAGGGTATAACAATAAATTCGGGCAAAAAATATGGTTGGGGGGACTAAAGTGAGGTAAGTTAAAGTATTTGGGAGACTAAATTATAAATATAAAGATTTGGGAGACTAAATTCTAATTTTTAAAGATTTAAGGGATAGATATATAAAAACCCCTATAAATAAGCCACCATCTCAGATAAGTTACTTGAGCTGCAATTCATTTCCACTATCTCTAATAATTTATTTAAAAATTTTATTTTTGGATTATGATCTCGCCCTCCTAGGTTCACGCATACCCAATTCCTTGGGTTTTAATTTTAATTTGATCTTCCATCAAGTAGATGCAAAATTAACGGTTTTTAGTAAATACAATATTTTGTATGTACTTGATTAAGTGGCAAATAAATTTCATTTCAACATCCACAGAATTTAATCCTAAAGAAGATAAAGATGTAGAATTTATGATCCTAAAGAAAAGTTTAAAAAAAAATTATGGTCTTTACTTTTTCGCCACTGACTCGGATAACTTATCTGAACTGGCGGCTCATATACAGTAATTCCTATGTGTGTGTATGTATATGTATATGTAGTATGGATGTACACACACACAAACACATATATATTAAGGCACAAAACATGTCAAAATCAAGAATACACAAGAACTCCACATATTACTCTTTAATTGATAATTAATTTTTAATGTTTTATTCTTTTAGGAGAAAACAATTGAAAGGATTCAATGGAATACAAACCTAGTTTTAATTGTGTTTTGTTCCCCTAAAAAAAAAAAAAACTTGTTTTATTTTTCATACAAGAGCGTAGTGCATTTTGAGGTTTTATGTATAAATTTTCTTTTGCCTGTTTTCAAATGGGTAACTAATAACAGCTATTAATTGTCTATGACAGCATAATAGTACTACAGATAGCTTTCCTAACCTACACTAACAGAGAGAGGCCAAAAAAGATTTTTCCTTCTAGAAGAGGGACTTATTTGACATGTAGATGAACTTCGGAACTCTCTTGTGTTTTCGGTTCTAGGGACCAATCAGTCAATATCTCTTATGTAATCCCTTCAGTATTCAATAAAAAAATTATTTTTACTTCTCTCTAATTCATCAATATGTAACATGTCCATCATAAAAGGAATGACAAGCAAAATTAACTGAAAGTGTACTAGATCCTCCAGTACAATACAATTGCCTGACATGGCACACGAATTTATATATGTCAAAAAATTTAAGTTTGCTTGAATATCACAGTGTCAAGCCCTACTTACAAGCTCATTTATGTAAAGATGATTGAAATGCAGTTACAGGCTTGAGAAAGAGATTGAACAAGGTTACAAGCTTGAGAAAGAGATGAATGTCATTAGCAAGTCCCCTTCATAAGTAACGAAATTGATAGCATGCAGTTATGAGTTTGAAAAGGAGATAAATGTCGTCAGTTAGTACCTCTTCAGACAAAATGACAATAATGCCTTCACTAAAGCCAGGCACAGGATCATTAAACCTCACATCTACACCAATGTCACCACGAAGCATTTCAATGATTCCATCTGATCCTCCCATAACATTCTCAACCTCATAGTTCAGGCAAAGAATCCAAAATACAAGCTCCTCATAGGGCATCAACTGTTGCTGCTTATTCATGGGATCAGCATCTGAATCAAATGTATGCTCAGATGGGTGCAAGTGGTAAGCACCATTTCTAGCTCTGCTTTGTCCCAAAGGAGAGCGAGATTCTGAATCAAGCCCTTCCATGGCCAGTTGATAATGTGAACCACTATTGAACTCATTATCAGACATGTGTATGAACTCTTCAAAAGGACGACAATCACAATGCAAGCTCTCCTTCAGACGAGTTGAAATTATTGCTTCAGCTTTTTTCACACAGTTTCTTCTCCTGATCTGCACAAATATAAAGCAGAAATGAGACACGAGGACCAATTCCGGCAAATGAACTGTTGCGTTTCAGTTACTACACTTATAGGCAAAGATAAAACAACATATTGAATAACAAGCTATCAGCTAACAAAATTAGATATGAACTCACAAGTCTATCCTATCAGGCCAGTTCACAGTGACAAGTAATGGACGGTGAAAGGAACACAGAAATAGCTTCAGAGGTATATTTCTCCTCCATTCAGTCAATTTAATGAGTATAATCAAAATTTCAGTTTTAACCTTGACTGAAAACAGTATGTAGAAGCAAACTCCCTTAAAAAAAGAATCAACATTCAAAAATAACACATATGAAATCTATGAACACAGGAGAAAGTAGGAATGACCATTCTATGTATCCATGGAAGACAACTACCGCAGCACCTATTTGCAACAGAATTTGTTACTCCATCATAAGATTCAATTTCCTAACTTGTGAAAGAGCTAATTTTTATTTTTGGGAATGTAAATATATTTATTCCAATAGGTTGGTCTCACACTATCACACAATATGTTGCCCTATAGAAACAAACGCAGCACAAAGTAATAAAAATGGCGTTTTACCATATCATTTTTTTTTCCATTTTTCTGAATTTGAAATTGAATAGTGCATCTCAAACAAAATCCAGGGGAAATGCTATTGTGAAAGGAAACAGAAGGCCAAAGATAATACTGAAACATCACCATGTTAAATGCCACATGCAACTTTTTGTTCTCTTTTTCCTAAACTTGAAAGCCACAACATGTCCAATGCATTTGGGAGAAATGTTGAGCAAGTTTTGGTATCCGAGGTATAGATATGAGACTTGCTTTGAAGTGCCCTCACTTCTTAATCTATGTCAAGTCCATATCTCTTTCAGCAAACTTATCGTGCATATTCAAAATGTAGTTCGGAGGTGCACGTTGTCCACTAATGATATTGTATTAGTTAATAAATTTAGGAAAGAAAATGTTTCCTGGTGGAGAAAGAATCATTTTTTTTTATTAGCAAAACTTGGAAAGAATAATTTATTTTCTACCAAGGTAAGTCCACGTATATCTGCAACAATGACTAAGAAATATTGAGGATGTGCGATAAATTCTCATTATTTCAAAACTACTAGGTGTCACAATGGTGACATTGAGGATGAGCAATATGGTACAGAAGAGTGTCAGTTAAGATAGATAAAGATTGATGAAGACCTTACCTTAAATGATACAGTAAGAAACATACATCAATAAGGAGTTAGGGGACCTTCAGCTAAGTATAAAATAAAGGAGGATAGGTCAACATGGCTCAAGGCAAATGACAATATGTACACAAATTAGAAACGGATGCAAGATTGTCGGCAAGGATTCAAGGCAACAAGGCCAAGGGTCTTGGGGCAGTCAAAAATGAACATGTATTCATTAAAGAAACACGGTATTTGCTAATTTAACAAAGAAGACATGCTCCTTACAAGCTGGACCAAGAATAAGGATCCAACGCCTGGGAAAAGGCTCTAATTTTGATGTTTTCCGTGCAAAAGCAGATATGATATAACTTAACCAGTCAATTCAGTCTAGTTCGGACCTATTGAGACCTCATGATGAGTGTCATATATTGCATATTTATAGTCTCCATATTATCTATTTTTGTATTTAAATAATGCTACTAGGGTATTTTTTGTGTTTTCAGGTAAACCTATTCTTACGAGGATATGGCATAAATTCAAAGGCGGATTAGGAAACCAAGTCCAGAAAAGAGTTAAAAGTGAGCAAAACTACAAGATTATCATACTCTGAGAGTCAAAATTCAATACAGTTATCAAAATCAAAGGAAAAGAACAAGAGACTCATGCAGAAGAAAAACTAAACTAAACATCCAAAATTTTGCCTCTATTTGGCAGCATTAGCCACCAATTGCCAGTCCAATGGGCCCCACTCTAGGTGATTTTTCTACGGGGGCTTCGATGTAATTTTGTAGTTTCTCACTTGTACTCAAATTAGAGTTTGATTCTCCGAAATCTATATATTGGTCGTATTCTTGAAATCTAGGGTTTATGATATGATGTAATTTTGTACTCGGAAATTATTAAATAAAATTAGGATTTGCTCAAGGGGTGACGGCCGCCATACCGACTCCAGAGATAACCTTTGCTGTTAATCAATATTTCTTAGGTAATCTTCTTTTAATTACTTTCTAAGAAAAATATGATTTTTTTAATTAGAACTATGAGTAGCTAATTTAGTTTAGTTTTAGGATGCAGATGAAACTAGAAATCCACCATTTAGTTGCTCTCTATTGTTTTCTTCCTAAATAAAATAATAAAGATAAGATTTTTCAATGAAAAGATTAAAATATAACAACTCGTAAGTTAATATTTTGATAGGTTATATTTAAATTAGATTTCTTTATAGCATATACTTAGTTAGGGTTTGAAGCTATTACTTTTCATTTTTATCATAAAGTTATCTAATGATTTAGTTTATTTTTATGAAAAGTTGTATTTTTGATATGTTATACTTACACACCACTTGATAACATATGCTTAGAACACTTTAAGTAAAGATTAAAACTAAAAGATCAATTTTTTATGATAGGAAGAAAATAATAGAAGTACTTCATGGTTAAAAACTAGTAGATTCTATATTCTAGGCTAATTAGAATAACACAAATCCAACTTAGAACCCGCAGTTAATCCGCTAGGACTAAATAATTAGTGAGAATAGCAAAACACCCTAAATCCCTATGGGAACAACTTGTACAGCACTACACCGATACTGTGCGCTTGCAGTAGATATTTCACATCACCTCACTCAGAGATCTCTCGTATCAAGTGTTTGATAATGGAGGCTAAAGCGTTCTTGAAGTGACCATTCATCCAAGTGTCGACAATGTCAAAAAAATTGAGATATAAAGTTCATCCCCTTCAAGATTTAAATGAATAATTTCAAGTCTCTTCGGTCTAACCCTCTCGTCATTACCCAATTCAATAATGGCAATTGCCAAACTGAAAATGAAGCGTTCAATAATTCTTCCATTCCAGTATCGAAAACAAAATGAAATATGAAATTGTTCACATATAAAGGTCAAGTCTTTCAGTATAAATCCTCTCGCCATTACCAAGATCAACAATGGCAATTTCCTATAAGAAAATGTAGGGTTCAGCCGTCTGTATGTCCCTAATCTATATCACAAAATCAAAATATGCAATTGTCCAGATAGTTGATTCTTCTTCCCATTAGAAGACACATGGGAATAAATTTCAAGTCTTTGGATCAAACCAATAGAGGGCAGTACGATCTCCTCGGCCATGGACACGCACCGCAGCGTGTGGTCATCTCTGGGCAAGATCCTGATACGCGTCCTTGTCAGCACCCAACATGAAGTCTCGACCGCGGTCGGCGGAGCAGCGCCGGTGGTGGTGACGGGGCTGCCGGCGGCCGGCGTCATTGCGGGGCTTGAAGCGAGGGGCAGGTGGGGGTTGGGAGTCAGTGTCAGTAGTGGTAGCTCCGCTTCGACTGAGATCGATCCATTTTTGCTCTCACTCTCCCCTCTTCTTTTCTTAAGAAAAAAAAAAAAAAATCGTTTTTTTAGGGTTCCTTCTATTCTTGAAGAGAATCAACAGTACAGCAAATGCTTAAAGACCATTTTTTTTTTTTTTCCTGAGAAAGTAGATTCGAGATCATTTCGACCAAATCCCCTTAAATTTCTGTGCGTACATTCTCCAAACTGCTTTACTTTTTTATTTTTATTGTACTTTTTTCTATTTACCCTTTATCTGAATCACCTCGATAAGTTATACCGAGGCAAATTTTGACACAAACATAATGACAAAAAAAAAAAAAAAAAAAAAAAAAAAAAAAAAACAAGGAACTGATGAGCATGAATGGTTGTTCCTACAATAATTATTAGGGGTATTTACTGATTTGTCCCTCAAATCTTTATATATTATGATTTTGTACCCCAAATCTTTATATTTAGGATTTTGTCTCCAAATCTCATAAGTTACAACAATTTAGTCCCTTCTCTAACTTTTATTAAGAGGACTAAATTGTTGTAATTTATGAGATTTGGGGATAAAATCCTTAATATGAAGATTTGGGAGGCAAAATCATAATATATAAAGATTTGAGGGACAAACCAGTAAATACCCCTAATTATTATTATTGTCCCACCATAATCATTATTATATTTTCTCAAGTAACTCCCTCGCTATATATACTAGGGTATTTACAGATTTGTCCCTTAAATCTTTATAAATTATAATTTAGTCTCCCAAATCTAGTTTTCGAAATCCTTTAAGTTATTACAATTTAGTCTTCCAGTTTGGTCCAATTTTCTCATTTTACTCTTAATTTTTTTTACTTAATTCCCCTTCCCTCTTTCCTCTCTCTTTTTAGTTTTTATTGGGTTCCCTACTTACTCTTCTAATCTTTCTCTCTATTCATTTATTGGGTTCTCCCTCTCTATATGGAAAACCAAATGTATTATTCTCCACTAAATGTATTAAACCTTTAAGTCTCAATATAAATTTATTTATTGAGTTCTCCCTCTCTATATTGGATAAATTCATTTATAGGTTTAATATATTTAGTGAAGAATAATACATTTGGTTTCAATATAGAGAGAGAAAACCCAATAAATTAATAGAGAGAGAAAAGAAGAAAAAAGGGGACCTAATAAGAACTAAGAAGAGAAGAGGAAGAGGGAAGGGGGTATTACGTGAAGGAAATCAAGGGTAAAATAGGAAAATCAGGCCAAAATATAAACTGGGGACTAAATTGTGTTAGCTTAAAGAATTTGAGGGACTAAATCCTAAATATGAAGATTTGGGGGACTAAATTATAATTTAAGGGATAAATCTGTAAATACCCATATATACTAATATTAGTATTAAGTATGATATTCCACAAATATATAAGAAATGAGAAAAATGAAAATGAGCTGACAGCTCACGCAAGTTACCTGAGCTGCAGTTTATTTCCACTATCTCCAATAATCTTTTAAAAAATTTCTTTTGGATTATTATCTTGACCCCGTAGAGTTCACTCATACCCAATTTCTTAGGTTGTAGTTTTGATTTGCACCTCCATCAAATTAAAACAAAATTAACGGTTTTCAATGAATAAAAATTTTGTATGCACTTGATGAAAGGGTAAATGAAGTCTAAAACTTATGAAATTTAATCCGAAAGAAGTTAAGAAGATAGAGATTGTAATTGTAAAAAAAAAAAATTGAAGAAAAATCATTGGATCGTTATAATTTTACCGCTAACTCACGTAACTTTTCCTAAGCTGTACTAAGCTGGCGGTTCACCTACAGTAATCCCATAAGAAATATAAGTGTCAATTTAGTTTATAAAAGACAACTTTATTGCTACGATTTTTCCTAACAATTTCTTTTAACTTTGTATCGGTATAATTTTAAAGATAGCATTGCATCCGTTTGGAGCAGCAAAGTTGGTTATTTGTATTTTTTTTTTTGGTAAATATTAGTGGATTAGGATGCAAGTATTAAAGCTGAAGGTTGTAAACGCAAACAACTCTAAAATCCGCGTACAATCTTTATGCGCACTTCCTTACAATTTCTAAACCTAAAACCCCTATAAAAACCCCCAAACAAGACATCTCTTTCACTGTGTCCACCCCTCCCTCTCGCTCGCTCTCTCGGCGATGACTCCATCTTCAGACGACGGAGGCGGCGGCGGTAACGTCACCGCGGAGCACCAGACCGCTCCCCCGCCGCGGTCTCGTCACCGCCTCCACAACTTCAACTTCCCGACCCTCCGCTGGGGGACCCAGCGCATCCTCCGCTGCAAGAGTCCCCTCACTGCCTCCACCTCCCACCACCACCAAAAACCCCAATCGAATCACGACGACGAGCCCCAGCCCTCGGCGGCTGCAAGGTCACCGTGGAATCTCCGGACCAGGCGGTTCCGGTCGTCGGGCAACGCGCCGTCACCTCAGCACCAAGGGAGCGACAAGAGCCGGAACAACGATTCGACGGCGAATAAGTCGCCTTCGCCGGAGGAGAAGTCGGAGGAGGAGAAGGGCTTGGGGAGGGCGAAGTTCTCGGTGGAGCTGACGAGGGAGGAGATCGAGGAGGACTTTTTGAGGATGAAGGGCGCGAGGCCGCTGCGGAGGCCGAAGAAGAGGGTGAGGATCGTGCAGAAGAAGCTCGATGTGAGTATAATTCTTTGGTTTTTTGGGGGAAATTTGTGTTTTTCTTTGGTCTTTTTTTTTTTGGGAAATTTTTTGGGAAGTTGATTAGTTTTGATTTTTTTATTTTTTATTTTTTTGAATTTAGTATGTTTTGTTTGTTACAGAAGGTCAGTCGGATTGGTGGGGGAAAATGTTGATTTTTGGAGAAGATTTGGAGTTGAGATGGTTCGCTAAGTGATGCATTTGATTGAAATTTTATTTTATTTTATTTTCCCAAAAGTTTGATAATTTTTTGTCATTGGATTATTTTCTCAGATTTATTATGATGCATGTGATCTTATTGAAATATTTCGTGAGATACTTTTAAGTATAAGTTTTTTGAATTTTTTTTTTTTTTGCTGGTTTTAGTAGGAATTATGCTGACTTCCCAGAATATTTGAAAGAACTTTGTGAGATTAGAAGTTGGTGAATTGTTTCAATTTTGTTGAGTCTTTTTGTATATTTGATTTATTTCATGTTTTTTTTTTAATAATGTTTTCTGCTCAATGCATATTTGTGGTTTGTTTCTTCTCATAACAATTATAACTTTAGCTTTATTTTTATGATAAAATTGAAAATACTTTTTGCATGACAGTGAAAGATTTTTTTTATTTTTTCCTCCTGTCTCGGATTTGTTGTTCGATGAATCCTTACTGTTTCCCATTAGATTGATAATTCTGTAAAATTTCTTAGCAGAAGCTGTTTCCTGGATTCTGGCTGGACGAGATAACGGCAGATTCATACAAAACAAATGATTAAGGTGAGCAATCATACAAGCGAAATATGAGGATGGGTATATAAGGTGTCTGGTTGTAGAATGTATTTTGCAGGGTGTTCGCTTGCTAACTGTTTCGATCTTTGTATCTTTTGTTAAGAGTGTAGCATGACTGGTAGTGTACCAAAACTCCAACTTTTCTGTAAATTGGAAACAAGAGTTGAGTTTCACTGTTTTGATTTGATGTGAAAAGGCAAATCTTGGTTGAGTTTTTTTTTTTTTGGTCTCAAAATTTGCCCTTGAATGTTTAGATATAATCATACGTGTCGGATGTAGAATGTGTTCTGCGATCATAGGCGCAAAGACAATTTTAATTATGGAAACTACATGTACGAGTTTAGTGTTTTTGGTGGAGGTTTTCAGCAGGGAGCATGGAGATACTAGCTTGTCGATTATATTGCAAGCGTGGTGTTCATTTCTTATAGTATATTGTTAATGACTAGAATGGTCAGTGTCATATTCTTCTAATCAGGTCAATGTCTAGTAAATGGTAGGGGTTGACAGTAGTTTGTGGTTGCTGCATGAACTAGCTTTTTATGCATTTATTAGAGATAGGTAATGACATAATATGATGAGTCCGTTGTACAGTTGAAGTGAAGGTGTACTAGCTACATAGGGATCTGCCATCTGATTCTTAAAAGTTTCTCATACTGTTGCATGCATGTATCTTCTAAAATCTACTGAAATAAGTATCATAGACTGCTGGAATTTAAACATCATGGAGAAGATTATCATACATATCAGGTGTATAATGATTTGCCGACATTTTTCTCTTTCACTGACAAGTATAGACTTTTGCAGTGAAGAATTTAAATTTTGGTTATGTCAGCTAGAGAAATGAGGTCAATGTTTCTCTATGAATGAGGATTGGCGGAGATTTGATTACAAGGAGAAGCTAGCATGTTATTATGTCAGAAGGATGGAAGTTGGTTTTGTTTTTCTCTAATGCTAATTTCTTATAATGGATCTCTAGGAAAATGAAGTTGGCAGCTCAGCTGCTATACTTTATTAAGCATTTCTTATGCTTCGTATGACGGTGTACCAGAATAATTGGTGATCAGCTGATGAATTCATCATGCATGTGATATAAAAATGTAATATGACGAGTTAGAAGTTAATGTTAAATGAAGATTTAATTGCTAAGTAGAGGTTTGTCGTTTCAAGTTTTCTCATAATGTTGCTTGTTTCTATTAAATCTATTGAAATAAAAACAAAGTCTACAAGAATTTGATCTTCAAGTTCAATGGATGAGGGTGAATAACCTGTCAAAGAATATGATGCTATAATAGTTGTGAGAGAAGGGTGTTGAAATAGCTGGTGTCATGAAATTTCGTGGATTCTCAGTTTTGATTGTCAACTGTATCCTCTTGACACCTGTGATATATATGGACATTCACATGAGTGTTATAACCCAATACAGACACTTGATGTCGGACATGACAACCGTCCACATATAAACATGATGTGACAATATCTAGACATGATACATGGGTATATGTGCAAGTTCTATGATAAACATACAATTAACTCGTAAAAGTATCTATGTTGGATTGTTACTCACATGGAAAGCTAAAATAGCAAAGTGAACCATAAAGTTTGTTATTACTATAATTTTTTTGTGTTAGTGGTTGGATGACATGCTCTGTCTGGTACATCTGGAGGTGAATAGCATTTGTAGTGTTGGATATGGAGGGATATGGGTGTCATGCCCAGTATCGTGTCTGATCAAGCCTGTCACTCAAGTTTTGGTTGGGAGGAAGTGTCTTACATATGATAGATTGAATAATGATTAAGCTTGAAAGTGCCGGATCTGGATGAACGTGTGTCTGTGTCCCACATGGCCAGCCTCACCAATTTTTGGTTGGGGGAGAGCTTTCTATATATCATAGGTTCAAACAAATTACATCACCCACCAATTCACTTGTTTATTTCATGAATACTTCATATTACTTATTTCTTGGAAGCTGCTGACAGTCATGTAGTATTAGAGCTAAATTGTTGTTAGTATAGCTTACGTGGATAGTATCCATAGTTCATACCGGCAGGCTGGATTTTGCTACTGGGATGGGTACCCTTTTCCTTGTTTTAGAAGGTAAATCCAACACTTTCTATTGTGACCTGCATGGTCTTGTACATTAAATAATTAATTATTTGAAACAGAAAAAATAAATTTTTGTTGAAGTCACGTTTATTAACATCTTAAACACCAGAATTCAATAGTTCCATCTGCTTGTCTACAAGATTATTATTCTGGGAACTTTAATTTGTTTGCTGATGATTGACATGAGGTGTTTTTTCAGTAAATGCGTGGGTTCTCTTGTTTCCAATTGTTTACTGTTGTCGAAATTACCTTTTTCCTTGCTTTTTTTCTCTTTTACTTATGGAAAAGCCAGTTACTGATGACAATCCTCCCTTCTTTAGAAGCTGAATAACTTAAACTTTACAATTAAGTATCACATCAAAATGTCTGATGCTTAAGTTGGAATTTAAATAGTCTATGCCAACATTTCCTGATAAATCTTAGCTGCAAACTTCGCAACACGTCCTGGATGTTTTATGCACTTTTGTGTAGAAATATAATTTTCTATAGATAGAAAATTAGTTGGAATTAATTGCAAGCAAATAAACATGTTAGCTTTGTATCTGTTGTTCCTGTGGTGCCTCTCCTATTTGCTGAAGTGCACATAATCATGCAAGTATCTTCTTATTTATAAGTTCTTAAGGCACTTTATTTAGCATCTTGTGTTCTTGTTATATAGTAAGTTGGAATGGATTTAAAGGCTAATTCACTTCTTCAGGTTCTTCCTTTTCACTGTATGGTTTTGTTGGAGAATTAAAATGAATTGCTTCTCCTTTCTCCTTGCAGATGTGAGGTGGGAAGATATATATATATATATATATGGTTTGGTTGAAGAAAGATTTATTGCGGAGTTATATGTTGCTGACTATTTGCTTTGTTCTTTATGGTTTTATGATAAACTGGTATTGAGACAAAAATTCCTACTGATCTTCTACATTGGGTTCATGAGATAAATTTCACCTTTTTGTTCCGATTTGCAAAGGAAATCTTTATTATATATTCTTTACCTTGATTGTTTCGCTCTCACACATATTAGGCGTAGAATGGTTTAAGGACACAATTCTCTTTAAATGAAGTTAGCATATATGCTATGAAGACACTTCATAAAGATTTTTGTGTCCATATGGGACACTGACATTTGAATGACACTTGGCCGACGCATATCAACACTTTGAAACCATGTTGGATTTTAACAAACCAAAATTTGTGTGTTGAAAGTTGACTCGAAACCATATTGGCTTTCAACGTATTCTAAAGTTCATGTGTCAGGCCCACGTGTTGATTGAAAGGACATATAGAAGGGAACTTTCATATAAGAGGGCTAACTTGACGTGTATTATGCTAGGTATTGGATTAGACCCCTAATTTTTTCTCTTTTTTGAGGTAATCAATGTAATTAATCATTATGGTTTTATATTTGTTTTTTCTGTCTACTTCTAATAATACATGTGCCCATCGTTATGAGTTTTGATGATGCAATAGCATCCAAGGAAACAGCAGTTACAGAGCGACTTAAGGTGAAGGATATAGGGCACATTCAAGATTTGGCGGGACAAACGGCAGTTTCAGCATTTATGTGAAATTCTAAATGCGCCTCGAGGAGTAGCTACAAGATAGGGATTAAGCGACAGATTAGACTGGATTGAAAATTGGTTGTATTTCATCTTCATTCAATCTTATTGTTTGTCTCCTTCCTTTTGAGATTCAAGTTTGTTACAGAGTTGGGGCTCTTCAAATTCCTTATTAGATCAGATAAAATCTTTCGTTCTCCCAATTTTCTTCTTCTCTAGTTATTCCTGAGTTCCAATAACTCAAAATCATCATCTTGTTAGGCTGCTGACAAATTTCGATGCCAGCATGCACCATCTTATGTGTATCCCCCCCCCCCCCCCAACAAACAAGACCAAAAAAAAATCCCACCCCACCCCCAAAACAACACCCCATCCTACAACTTTAAGTATTTGTCAAGTCTGCATGTCCGATCGTGCTAGAACTGGGTTGATGTTTCTGGGGAAGGTTTTCCAGAGTTTTAATTGTATTAGTTATAAAGAGGGTTGATGTTCAGTTTTAATTGCAACTGGTGAAAGAGACCAAGGAGATGCCAGCTGCTTGTTTTGCTGTGGAGTTAATTTCCTACTCGGATCTTAGTAAAACTGAACATGGCAATAGTCTAAACTTAATATGTTCAGATTATCGTTAATTGGTAAGATCAGTAGATCGGTATTGGTAGAAACATGTCAGGAGATCACCATTAGTCGAAAGACATTGATAGATTTCCATTAGTAGAATGGCGTTGGGAGATCACTATTGGCAAATCACCATTAGTAAAAAAATGTCGTGGATATATTACCAAGAGGGATATTATTAGATCAATCGCCGATAAGCCGTCGATAGATCAGTGTTGGTAGATCGGCAATTGGTAGTTCAAATTCGATAGATCAGGTATCAATAGAGAGCCATCGGAAGAGAGCCATCAATAGAGGTCCGATAGTAGATGTTCGTTGGTAGATGGGTACACACTTCATGAGAGCAACCTAGCATAGACATGAAAATGTAAGGTGATTAGGATCAGAGGATACCTTGTTTCGATACCATGTCTTAGTTGATAAGAAGAAAGATGATGTACCAGTTTAGAATTGCTATATGTTATTTATATAATAGAGAAAATTGAGAAATTACATAAAAGTCTCTTTATATTCTAAATATTCTAACATTATGATATGTGGGACAATTCCCCAACGAAAAATTGTGGGTGTCCAACACACTTGGAGACAACATGCATGTCAATCTGTATCCAACATTTCCAAGTAGGTAAACAGACGCTCACCTTAAATATTATATATAAGACGGTGTATGTTGTGTACCGTTTGACAAAATAATTTTGTAAATATCATTTAACTAAAATTAGGTTTTTTCGAGAAGAATTAGCATGCAATACACTCTTATATTTGTCAAATATACTTATATGATGTGGAGTAAGCATATACAGATGTATCTGTCTATGTTCTTATCTGCAATGACAGATGCCCTGTGTCCTTGCCGGAGCACGACACTCATGTCTGTTTCTCCTAATCGTTGCTAAAATCTGTTGAAATGAATAGCCAAGTTTCTCATATGGCAGACAGAAGGAGATGAACTGCTGAAGAAATTGATCTGATGACAGCTATTCATCTATCATGATAAGGGTGTTGCATAATTAGCTGATACTATTAAATTACATGGGTTTTTCTTACTTGGTTTTGGTTACCATAGTCTTTGTCGTGTTCAAAAATTTATATGGCATGTGTCCACGAACTTGCTTGTTCAGTTCATGAATCCTTGCAGTTTTATTATCGGCTTGCTGTATTTAGTTATGCAGTAATTCAAATAAAGTGGGATATATTACTGTTTGAATTACTTGAAGAAATGTTTCCAACCTGCAGGTTGGACTTTGCCACAAGATTGATGTAATTCCTGTTTTGTTTGGAAAGACCAATCCTAAGTAATTTCTGTTGACCTGCAGTCTTGTATATGGAGTAATTAATAATTTGAAACTAAAGAACTCTCATTTTGTTCAAGTCATTCTTGGCAGCAGTTTTAACTCCATAGTTCCACCGACTTCACTGCAAGATTAGTGCTCTGCTCCATTTGAACTATCATGATCTATTTTCAGGAGAATTATTTATTACCAGGGATGGGCAAGAGTTGGTATCCCTGACCTTTCAGTTGTTTCCATTCAAATGACGCTAGCGTAGGTATCCCCTCTGATGATTGTTTACCCTTAGAAGAATTCTTATAATTTCTTGTTTAGTATTTTGCCTGACAGTTGAGTAGAAATCATAACAGCAGCTTTTGCTGCATATCTGTAGTATTTTGCCTGTAACTAATATAAGAAGTGAACAGGTTTGTCCATACAAAATTTCTTTAAATTAACTGCACGTGAACGTAGATATACAACATAATGCTTCTTGCTACTTTTTGCATCTTGAATGTGCTGAAGTGCACATAATTAGGCAATTATTGTCTTTATTTAGAAGATTTTTAAGTATGTTTTCTTGTCAAATGCCCCCATCTTGAGTGTTTTTATTTGCTCCTTTGGCTTGCAAGCCCGGTATGAATCTTTTGTTGATTTAGGATCAGAATTTTCTGGTATAATCTTTGCCTAGTGTCTTCTTTGTTACAGTTTCTTCAAAAATGTTTTGATTAGCATATTTAAGTGTTTGGTGAAACCATCTAGACTCTGCCCTCAATAATCTTTTTATTAGTCCACGCTCAGAGTTTTGAAGGAAGTTCTTCGTGCAACAAATGTGAGTTTATTTACAGGATCCATCCAACTGGGCTTGTCAAAGACAATAAGATCTCAGTTGGATCCACTCTGAAATTTTCAGTATTTTCTTCCTTTAATGCCATGTTTGTTCTTTGATTTTTGTCACACTTGCCTGTTAACTGAACCTTGACTTGCAGGTGCTTATTATATATTTTCCTTCTCACCAGAATTGATTTGCTTACGTGGCCGTTTTGTAAATACAGTATATTTGTTCTTTATATCTCGTTAGTTCATGCTTCATTCATTACTTTGAAGTGCTTATTTGCAAAGAAAATGCTATTGCAGTTACAAATTTATATAGATTTCACCATCATCACCATACGTCAAGTTCTCATGTTTCTTATGTGTTGGCGACACAATAGAGAAACAATTTTTTCTTGTTTGTTGGAGAATTTTGTCTGTAGACTTGCAGTAGAGGAAAAGGAACCCCTCACTGTACTGAGGAAGGAAATTTATTTTCTCCAGAGCAGACCGATGGTGATTTTCCACAAATGTTTATTTATTTATTTTTCCTTCTTCGAGCTTTATGTAAGCAGTGAGTCTCTTTATCTTCATGAAATTGAGCACAGTGGCTTCATATGACACATGGAATCGCCTTGAACCTACTTCCATCTACAGGGGAGGGGAAGAGAGTGATGATGACACCACAGAACAAAGGTTCATTGGCCAACAGATATACTACGTTGTTGAACTGTATGAAATAGGTTAAAATTGAGAATTGGAGCAGAATGGTTGTTTCATGAAATTCTTCTGTTGCCGTTTTATTTTCTGATAGTGTTGTTATAGGCTCTCCTTGTCATGGTTCTTGTGTAACGAACTTCTGCAAAGCGAGATGGATTTGCAGCTGTAATTGAGACCTATAGTTTTTACATGCTTCCTAACTCAACTGGTTATGTAATAAGATCTCTGAGGACTGCAGAGAAAGTTGCTTCTTTGCTCTTTGCCTGGATTTTGGGTCTTTGTTTTCTCATCATCATCATCATATTGTACAGGTAATTAGTTGGAAATCATCATCCATGGTGCAAAGTGAGGTATTCTAATGCCACCTGACTGCTGATGAACACTATTTTTGATCTTTTGTTGTGGAAGAACACCTTCCACAGCGAATAATCTTTCAATAGGACAGCAAGTTTGAAGATATAAATAACATAGTCCCCCGTTGATTATCCAATACTTCTCCTCTCCGCAGATAGAAACCATATTCAGTAATAAAAAACTATGGCTGCATGTCATGATAGTTATACAGACTCATGAAGCATAAAAATAGTCCCTTGTTATCAAACAATTATGTAGTCTGTCTCAAATTTGCAGCAATAAAAAACCCCTTGGCCACATAAAGCATGTACCTGTATGATATGAAGAAATGCCACAGAGCAACAATTCCCCTGTTGCCTCACAACTGTAAGTCTGCAAGGTCATTGACACCCTTAATAATAACACAATCTAATTCTTTTTAAAAAAAAAAAAAAAATTTGAAGCCATTAACAGTTACAACATTGTTTTCCATTTATTGTGGCAAATATCAATATTGTGATTAGGCAAAATTGTTACATGTAGGAATGTTCATTATGTGATAGGGTTAAGCAACCACAAAACCTTCATGCACACCCTAAAAGTCAAATGTCTTATTCTATTCAAAAATATATAATGCTCATGCAAAAATATATAATGCTCATGCTGAAAACATGTATAAATAAATAGAATAAAATGTTACCGGGGGGTGGCTTGGTGCATAATTATGCTTTAATAATTTGCACGACCATAAACTAACTCGTAGTATATACTGTTGCTACTCTGCTGTGTTTATGCTGGCTTTGTAAGTGTTTATAAGCTGCATCTGTACATCTTGAGAAACATGCGAGTGCTCAAGGTACTCCATGGTGAATTCACCCTTGCCCTGTTCCGGAAGGAAAAAGGAGCCAGGTACTCAGATAACCAATAATAGCATCGATTGCTTCTAGAATATATAACATGTGGAAATTGGAAAATGAATAAATATATTATAAATTCCACTTGATGATGCATTCATATTTTGATATAATTGTATTATAAATCCCACCTGTGTCATCGAGCGAAGGGCTGTTGAATATCCAAACATATTATTTAGTGGTACCTGAGCGGAACAAAAAAAATAACATAAGCGATTTCATAATTGATTGATGAAAATTTCTACATATGTGCATGGAGGACAAGATATTAGGAAATTAGAACTCCTGGAAATATTCGGTTGTCAGTCGTGGATAAATTGATACAACAAGATATAGCAAAAACGAAGAATGAGGATGGCATGTTTTCCAAATAATAAGTACTAACTGAATGTACTGGTGACGAAAGTACTTCGAAAAATACCAAAAAGATAAAAAGGAGGTATTTTAAAAACAGAAGGAAAAGTAAGCACATTGCAGATAAAGGTACAAGGTAAATGAATTCTATCCCCCTATTATCTAAAAGCAGTATTTGTAGCCACCCAATTTGTTACTTTATATCATGAGGTAAAAGGAAATTATGAAAATATGAATCTCTAAAACTATAATTGCAAAGGTTCAAATGTGTGTGAAGCACACAGAAAAAAGTATTTTATATGCTTAATCAGACGAAACATATGGGGCCAACCATATAAATGCTTCAGCAGTCTCATTTCTCAATTCAACGAAGTCCCATTTTCACATAACCTTTTTCACAATTAATTTTCAATTAAATTTTGACTTACTTTCATCTAGGTTTCTAATGTGCATTGCACGTACACAAGAATCTAGCATGATGTAAAGTGCAGGAGCCATTACTGTATGCTAGCCCATCACACAATATAAACATACCATGCACCAAGAGATTTCTCATCCCTTCCCGAAAGGAGGCATATGCACAATATCTTTCCAACCAAGACACCCACAAAAATTAAGGATTTTGGCACTGCATAAACAATGAAACATGCACACATTGCCCATCCACACATTATGCATAATAGGAGGTTCCAGAATCAAGACTGGGCTAGAGCCTTTGTTCAAATAAAAAAACACCAACAACAAAGCCAATTAAAAAATGATTATGAACATAAAAGCTTGGGTAAAACCTAGAAGATCTCATAATGCACCCAGAGATTTTTTTTCTGTAACAGTTATTTTGGAATGTTACAAGTTGAGGGACACTTCTTCTTTTCACATCAATGAGGGAGTTAGTGGGAAAGGATTTTGAAGACAGAGGAAATCTTGGGGATTTCAAAGTTTGACATTAGTAGGAAAAGGTTTTGGACTGCAGTTTTGGGAGTTAGGTGTTAGTAGAAATGCATATTAAAATGCATGGGAATTGGCCAAAATCACACGCGAAACGTATCATGGAGAAAATTAGCTCCAAATTGCACTTACAAAACACACTCATAACCCTTGTGTTTCAGACTCCCAACCTTTGACTTCACTTCCTTTTCTCTTTCTCACTACCATATTAATTATTTTGTTAACATTTCCAACGAAGTTATCATATTGATAATATTAAATTTAACAAAATTGAAATAAAAATATAACAGAAAAATATAATCAGTTTTATTATACCTTATGACACAACATATTACATTAATAAGTATATTATATCTGATAGTAAGTTGATTCAGAATATATTATATTATTAAAATAACAAAATAAAGTTAAATTGTCAAGTAATTAATTATTGGATGTATGAAGAAGATAAAATTCTTATGGACTAAAAAAGCAGAAAATACTTCCGTAGATACTTAACTAATAATTAACATAATATATTGCTACTAATTATTACTAATTTATATTTAAGTGCAAATATAATTTAAGATTTAGATATAATAAATTATACAATAATTAAAAAAATTTATAAAATCTCATGTTGGACATTACCAAAGTAGCATTGGGTTGCATTTGAGAGTCATCAGGAGCATCACCACTACTTTAGAATACTAGGTGAATCTATTATAGAAACCACTATAGTTAAACCAAACTTGTATTTCAGGGTCATTTTGAATAAAAATCCTATGTGTATTCAAATATGCATAATTTACACAAATAACATCTCAACCCTTAATTATATATTTAAACATTTAGCATACTATTTAAGTAAAAATAGTCTTAGCAACAAAAAAGAAGATAATGGAGTTTTACTTACGCGTGCAGCAATTACAGTATCATCACCATCCTGGTCATTTCCAACAATCATTCCCTTCCTCCTGTTATTCAATATTTACAGAAGTAGTTATGAGTACTAGTTTTTTTTTAACTAGTTAGTCATAATACTAGATGAAATATGAGAGAATATAAACACTCACAAATGAGAGAAGTAATTATAAATACTCACTTGTTAAGGTCACCAGTTACAGTACCCTGGAACTCCATTGGCACTTTCAATTCCACCAACATAACAGGTTCCAGAATGACAGGCTTGGCTGCAGTATAACACTGTCCAAATTCCAATAAAGAGGTTGTTAACTTAGAAAAATGCAACAAACGTGCATAAGCAGGCAGCTCAAGTTCTCAGATGGTGTCATGAAGAATCAACAATTAACCTAACAAATGTAGATGATCAAGAACTACACTAAAAAAAGAGTATTTACCTGTCTAAATGCATAGATTGAAGCCAACTTAAAAGCAAGCTCACTGGAATCCACAGCATGTGATTGCCCATCTGTCAAGACTATGCGAATATTTTCAACTGGATGCCCTATCAACGAACCCCTGAACGCGAAAGAAAATGAGTGGAACAACTATTATACACGTGAAACAATGCTTCTCACAATTTTCCACAAAGAGAGGTTCTTTTTAGGGGTCACTCACGAGTTGGCAGCTTCTCTGAAACCTTTCTCGATGGCAGGAATGAAATTTGATGGAATTGCCTGCCCAACGATCATATTCTCAAATTCAAACTTTGTACCTGAATCCATTGGAAGAGGCTCGATATACCTGGCCAACAATTAATAATTTATACTACAATTGTAATATCCAGCAAGTGATACAGTAATCAGATACCTTTTGCTGTTTAATTCACTGTGTGAAATCCAGAATTTCATAACTTTAAACCTTAAACCATACAAAAATCTACAATAAGCTAATAGAAGAAGGATGACAACAAAAGTTCCACCACACATTTTGAAAAACCAACATAAAGATGAGTGACATGTGTAGCTACTCCCATACTTGTACCACGTAGTGATAAAATTTCGTGTCATATTACTTCTCCACTTCCTTTAGGAGCAAATGCAGAAAAGGGTACCTGAGCCATTGCTAGACGCTACACATAGAGAAAAGAGTTAAAAATAGAAAGAACACATCTGTTTATGAGCACTCATATTCCGATCATGTTTTCCTTCCCTCAGTCAAATAAGGAATAACAATGCTGTGTTGTGCTTATAGATAAACACACAAATATTTGTTCTCATTAGAAGACCATGTGGTTCCAACTGTGCCAAAACTTCAACCCAACTGTTTGGTTGGGTGGTGTTCGAACCCCAAATATTTCACCCAAATATATCATTGCCAAAGTATTTTAGGCTGAAAAGGTTATTGTTGCTCAAGTAGTGGAGCAACAAAACCTCTTATCCAAAACTGGTGACAGATTAGAAAATTCTTGAGAAAAATCACATCATTAGGTAACTAAAATTTTTATAGGAATTGTTAATGGATGATTAACTCCTAGTTACTGAGATAAGTTATTGGAAAAGCTTATTATTCAAACGCAAGTGGAGTAGCTCCAACACCTCTAGTTGGAGCTGCGTGGGCAACTGAACGAATAACTCTAATCACATAATGGCTTTTCCTTCCAAGTTCAACCATTCACTAAATTCATCAAATCTATCCTTGACAGCTCATCCTCTTTAGAATCATCTACCTGAATCTGCAAGACTCACTTGTCCATGCACGACCATAGGAGTGAAATTCTCATCTACTACTATTGGTACCCCTAAGGTATCACTACTCATATTAAGCATGGTCTCTGAATATTGACTTAACCACACATGATTTTCTGCATCATACTCCAGATACATTTATTCTCTCCACAATCCGGCATTGAACTCAATATTCCCACTTAACAATATGTGATTTCTTGCATTGTACTCTTGACACATTCACATCTCTCCTCAGTCCAGCATTCAACTCAATATGTCCAAACCAATTGCATTTATCACCGGGATTCCATAAACCTGATGTTATACAACAACTAGTATTCCAAAGATGACCAATTGACTTTCTATAGAGTGGGTACTACCTTAACTTTCTATAATGCATTCTCATCTTTTTATAAATAAAAGATTTGACTTTGTTTAATGCATTTCCCCTCCCCGCTTTAGAATTTGATTCCAAGTCTGTCTTTACGGAGCCAGGAGCCAATAACAAGCTTTGGATTTGATTTATCAAAACTACATTTACATGGGTTTCAAGTAGATGGCGTATCAGGTACATTTTAATATAAATTTCAAATATATTGAAAGATTGAAACTTCTCATAATACCTGTTTGCTACTGTGAGGATAAACACATGAAAGCAAAAATAAAGACTGCCTAGTACTTCTCCTAACTTAAGGATCAAGCCTCCCTCCCCCTTCCCCCTCCCTGCTTTAGAATTTGATTCCAAGTTTTTATCATTATGAACCCAATATAACGAGCTTTGAATTTGATTTATTAAAACTACATTTACATGGATTTCAAATAGATGATATATTTGATAGATTTTAATATAAATTTTAAACATATTGAATAATCATAATACCTAGTTTGCTGCTGTGAATAATGTTGAAAATAACACGTTATGAAACCCGTTATATTGCGTTACGTAACCTAACGGAACCCCAACACTACGTAATAACTGGAAATAACTCAGTGCACCATATCAATATATTTTTTATATTATTTTATGTTATATTACATAATGTTACGTTAAATTACGTTATGTTATATTATTTACAATTATTTTTTAGTAATTTATATATTGTTGTTGATTATTATTTTGATTATTACCGAGTAGCTGTAATTTTCTTGCTTGATTAGTTGATGGCTTGTTTGATTACTTACTGGAATTGCTAACTTGTTACTTTGAGATTGTTTTCTTATTTACTTATTGTAATTCTTCTCCGATTACTAAAATATCTTACTATTGATTCTATTGAATTTTTAACCAAACTGAAATAAACAATTACAAATAAAATAAATTGAACATTACAAGATATAAATTACAACAATGATAATAACTGGAATTGAAAAAAAAAATTAGAATCTTGCTTTCTTGTTTCAATGATTATTAGAATTACGGTTGCAGATTTAATATAATTTGTTAAGATAAATTTAAAAATTATTGTATTATGTATTACAAAATTGTTTTATATTCTTTTCTTAAATTTTTTTAAATTTATTTTTCAATTTATAAAAAAATATTTTATATAATTTTATATTTATTTTTATTAAATAAATAGAAATTTGCATAACCTACGTTATGCATTACGCTATATGCGGCATAACCTAACAAAGGCAAAACGTTACGTTACCGTTATTGCTATTTTAAACATTGGCTGTGATGATACACTCTTGAAAGCAAATATAAAGACTGCCTATTTCTTTTCCCAATAGGAATATGTTGGACATTAAGATTTTTTTTTCTTTCAATCTCTTATTTAGAATTCAAATGAAACATATTTGGTCTAACCATATATTGAAATCTACCTAAATCTAATTGCATTCAACTCTTAAGAAATCAAATATTATTCATATGTAATCATCAGCAAATTATAATTCTATCTACTTAAAAGCTCAAAACAGGTCAACATAATTAAGATTCCAAAATAAAAAATATGGATAGCTGAAACTAGCTTCAATATGCAGATAGAAATGTCAACATCAAATGTATCACATATGCCAAGAACAGTACATGTGACAGGAATGGGAGGCAGGTGATACCTAATGAAACTTAATGAGGGCAGGCTTAGTGCTTCTGAATAGGTTACTTGAGCAAATACAAACCATTCATCTTGATCTCCATTTCCCTGAAACACAATGCCTAAAAAATATACCAACTAGGCGTCTCAACCCTACTCATTGGTCATATTTATTTTTTATTCAAAGCCATTAACTTTATGACCACTTAAAGCATTGGTATCTTTAAATTGCAAATTTTTTTACGCCTTAGAGTTTTAAGAGATGGGGATCAAGACTTAAATATACATGGTTTCAACTAGCCCAAAAAAATGACATGATCCATCTCATTAAATTAATGAGCAGCCCCCCCCCCCCCCCCCCCCCCCCCCCCCACTGAAACACATAAATAACATACATCAAACTCAACTTGCAAATTTCATAAGGTGTACACCTCCCATATATTTGTGGCTTTACTACACATTGACAAGAATTGACTAGTTTTTTAGCCATCAAAAGGGCTTTTATATTTGTTTGCACACATTGTTCACACCTTCATATCTGTCTGTGTGTGTTTTCAATACACAGTTTTAAAGTAAATTCTTGGAAAAAAGTATTTAAACATGTTATTAACATTAAATGTGCTTTTAGATTTGTGTATATAAGTTTACTCAATCATGCATTTGATACATTTGTAAAATTGGATGCAATGCTTAATGCAACTATGCAATCATAACATCTTCTACATGGATTAGTGAGGGCATCTACAGGTTTAGACGGAAACATAGAAAAGCTGTGGAGTGGTATCAGTGCTGACATTAAAACCTCTAAAATGGAGGGAATCGGATACCTGCTTGCGGAAAGTGTATTCTGAATCTTCTGATAGAATTTGTATTCAGGGTTTCATACACATTAGAAATGATCATGAGAAATAGCCAAAGATAATAGATAATTGTTTAAATTACCCGCAAACACGTCCATATTGACCTTGACCTCCTGATTGCTTCTTATGTAAATAATCAAATTCTGCACGCTGTGTGACAGTTTCCCGGAAATTAACCCGAGGTTTTCCAACTTTCGCATCAACCTTGACATCACACACACTCAAAATGTCAAATAAATAAGCAATCATGTAAATAATATTTATATTAGTGACAAAGTGGAAAGAGACTTCACCTTGTATTCTCTGCGGATGCGCTCAACATAGATATCCAAATGCAGCTCTCCCATCCCAGATATAATAGTCTGCAAGCAAGTGTTCCATTATTTATCTTAAACTACGTATAAAGGTTCAATAAGAAAATAAAACTACACAGACCTGGCCACTCTCAACATCCAAACCAACTCGAAAAGTTGGGTCTTCTTTCTGAAAACGATTCAAAGCCTTTGAAAACTGGAAAAAGAGAGAAACCATATGGAATCATTATCTAAACTTGCATACCATTCAAATCAAAAGAATGCCCTTTGAAAGGTAAGTTACTTGTCCCCCCGAATCTTTAGACACAGGTGAAAGAGCCAGGGACATCACTGGCTCAGGAACATTCATAGAAGTCATGGTGTATCTAACAGACCCGTCTGTAAATGTATCACCTGGTGTATTGTAATTAAAAAAAAAGGATTCAGTTGAAAACAGGCAGAAACGAAACATAACTCATGCAAAACAAAGTGGATGATACTAGATATGCTACCTGATGCACAATCTACACCAAAAACAGCAACAATTTGCCCAGCATGAGCTTCATGAATATCCTGCAGAACGACAACCCCAAACACAGATCAGCCATGACAGATTAACATTTATCAAAATTATACACAAAATATAGAGAAGAAATTGGACAAGTAAAATCCCTAAACACTAACTGGGTAATTGTAAATAATTAGAGCTGACCTCCATTTCATTGGAATGCATCCGAACTAACCGTGGAACCTGACAGAAAAGAAATTCAAATTAGCACAGTTAATACCAATGATGTCAAATCCAATTAAAATAAAAAGGGAGAACAAAGTACACAAAGATAAGAGAAAATAATAGTGTAGTTGACAAAATGGTCAGGGCTATTGGCCACATAATGACACCTACAATGTGATAGACTCTAACACCGCAAGCAAGAACTTTCCTGGATGGTCAACTATCTTAAATTGCTCTACTGTGAGCAAGCTTGACTATAGTTTTACCACAAGCTCTCCCTTGAAAATGGTACATATGATTAATTCTGGAGGTTAAAGGAATTACTATATTCTAGACATCTTCTAGCTCATATTCCATCTGGGAACTATTATCCACATGACATGTTGCACATAATTCCTTGATTAGGATGTGGCAAGCTTGTCAAACTAACAATCACAAGCAATATGAAACTACAAAGGTGGCTCCCATGCATTGAAACAATAGCCCCCATCATATCCCATATGGCATGGCACATTACTTAGTGTAGCACTTAACCCGTGTGCACTCCATTTCACACATTTCCAGCTGTATTAGGCTCTGATACCATTTGAAACACTCCTAGCAAGAACCTTTCCAGGTGATTATCCATACTAAAATTGTTTTTGCTGAAGCATGCTAAACTACAGATCTCTTCCATGATTCCTCCCTTCTATATCTACATGGGACTCCGCCCTTGGAGCATTACAAACACCATCCAGTGCACCTCACTTTTGTCTAATTGAAACAAAAAGAAAACAAATTCAACTGAATTCCCAATCAAGGATTGATAAGTACATAAGTTCAAACAATAATTAATATTATTAGAAGAGATGGCAATGGAGTCCAATTACCTTGTTCAAATCTGATCTAAAATGATTTTTTGGATCCTTAAAACCATATCAGATAATTCAGCTGTAGGGCTTGAAACATATAAATATATCTGATTTCCAGTTGAATCAAGATGAATATCCAAACCTAAAAAAACTTGGTAAATGGTTTAATTCACATAACACGAGCTAAATAATCTTCATCTTTCTAGATAAAGCTTCCAACACCAACAAATCAGCCTATCATCCCACGTATTTGGGGCAGGCTTCATGAACCAAGAAAAGAACTATGCCGGATCGAGCCGTCCCAACGAAATTCAATTTTTGGTTCATGCCAAAACATATGACAAGGTTTTACGCTGCTTCTCACAAGCCTACCACAAACCCTCATCCTTTATCCTGACTTGGGACAAGCAATTAAAAAAAATAATAAAAACTTTCTTGATAGAACTTACCATAAGTATTCTTAAAAGCAAATAGAAAGGATTTTGTTGCACCACTTTTTCTTCTAATGCGGGAATTTTTGTTAGATTTTCTAGATCTGAGCTCAACTGAGGACAGGATACCTCACTTTCATTTCAAAGTTTGGCGTTATAAGTAACCAATTGTATTCAAAAGCTTCTGTATCCCTAGTATATAAATCTAACAATTTGGCATGCAGCAAACCAAGTCTAATCAATATATCAGGGTAAAGGAGCAATTTAAATTCTACATTCAAATAAGCAGACAGGGAAAGCAAATCTAATCTTACTTTAATCTTCTTCCCTGTGTTTATGTTGATTATGAAGTTCCCCTTCCGGATGACACCTTCATAGATCCTGCCCGATCAGATCAGTATAATTACTACAACGAACCATTTACTTCTCTATTTCCAGCCTCAGCAAAACTTCATCGATACAGATGACTTGCAACATTATGAAAATCGACAACAAACCTAATCAAATAGTTTTACCTTAAGTATGTTAGTTGACCAAATCGGCCTTCTTCTAGTTTAAAAGCCAAAGCAACAAGGGGGCCAACCGGAGTTCCAGATAACGAAACCTTTAAAAAAAGGAGGGGATAAAACATTCAGTTGCAGTATAAATTTAAACATATAGAAAAAAAAAGGCTGATAAATATTCAAGCTCTTTGATACTCCAAGCCCCTAGTACCTTTTCCTCAGAATTATTCTGGTCGAGGGCATGATTTTCAACTTCAGTGGGACAAGGCAAATAGTCTAGCACCCCATCAAGAAGAGATTGCACGCCCTAGAAACATCAAATTACAGACAAAGATTGCAATAACTTTAAGAGATCTCACAAAGAATTAAATAATATCAAAGTGATATCAACCTCCACAGGCAATCCAGGTAATGGATCTTTAGGAATTTAGAATGTTACTTGTCGGATTTCCCAAAATGGATAAAAGAAAAGGAACAGAAAGAAACAACATAATCAACAAATGCAAGTCAGAATTTGTACAAACATCAGTACCAACAAGCACAAGTACACACATATACCACATGCATAGATAGCACACAGCCTTCCACTCAATCCAACATGCACGCCCATGTACACAATTCTAATGGTTGTTACCATTGATTCACATGCTTTGACTCCAGTTACAGTTATTTCGACATTCTACACATTTAACTGACAGTGAGAAAGCGATAACCAATAACAAATGTCCTCTTGCCACAAATGAAAATTGCTTAGCCAAATCATCTTCCTCTTCATGTCAAGCACTTATAGATCACCTGCTCCTTTCTCAATGAATAAACAAAGAAGTACCAAGACTGCCCAGCAATCAATACTTTGAAATAGTTGCTGAAAGAATAATAGTCAAAAGTGTATGCCTGGAGCAAATTACAAAACATTTCAGTTTAGGGGATTAGAATCCATAATTCAATTCCATGTTTCCTAAATGCCAACCACCCTCTCTTCTTCCCTTGTTCACGCTGGGTAATCAAGTTGCCTATGTGACAAAGGCATCTAGGCAACTACATCATATAGGCGAATGAAGTTAAACTATCTAATGGTAAAAAAGTTGTCCAGCTACCTATTCCTCCCTAGGCACCCACAACTAATTAGACCGGGCAGCTACTTCTCAGACAAAGATATTCTTGCCCCTTTGTTCTCTTACAAAAACTAGTTTTTTTGTCTAATAACATATTAGTTTCTTTTACTGGCGTGCTTACCTAGCAAATTATTTTGATCTGGTCAAAAATTTTGGAGGGAAACCTTAAAGATTATATACTGGATAGGACGTAATCATCATATATGGTGTAGCTAAAAAAGTAAATGAGTTAGTCAGAAAGAGCTTTGTAGTATTAATTAAGAACAAGGAACACCAATTAGGATTTCAGGAACTTCCAAGTGTGCACTTATTAATCATCATAAAATACTAGTTCATAGTTTCATTTAAAGACAAGCAGGAAAATCACTACTCATTCATATTGAATGGTTATTAAAAAACTTAAGTTAAGTAAGATTAATAGAGCAGCAGCATTCCTTCTGATTCATTTATTGCACACTTTTTGCCAAAAGTGGAATGAATTTACAATAGCTTATAATGTCCCTAGGTGATGGTCAGTTCTGATATGTTGGTATTAACTAAATAAGGCAACTGTGAATAAATTAGATAGCAAAGAAAAACCATTTAAAGATCACAACAATTAAGGGAAACAAAAATATAAATGAAAAAAAATTAACAGACAATATTTGTTCAAGCACCTTGTTTTTAAATGCACTTCCCATGAAAAATGGCACGAACTTACGTGAAATAGTAGCTCTCCGGATTGCCATCTGTTGATAAATACAAGTGCAAAAATAATGAGTACAAAACAAGAATAATCTAGCATAAACTCACAAAGCCAACAGATTAAAGAGTCAAAGGTACGCAAGCAACCTTATAAATTAAAACAAAACAATGAAACTTTCATCCTTAGGCATAAAGTTAACATCAAACTTTTAAACAATAAATTTCCCATGCGTCACAACTTGCTAATGCCAGTCATTGCGTGCAGAACTAGAGAACAGCTGCTACATGGATTATTCACTGAAATGCCTGCTGAGAACTACTAACATTAATTTAAACCCATGCGGCACTAATATTTTGTCAGTTAATATGGCGCAACTGCTAATTTCATGAAAGATCAAACTTTTGATAAATTTTATGGTTCTCATATCCTATTCCCAAACTTGATTTACAAATCACAGATCATCGTTTCAAAAAAAACTGAAGTTCAGATACTTCTGTGACTTCCTTGCATCCAAATGCAATGTAACTGAACAACTTTTTAGCCGTGCATCCGCAGATTTGCCCTCTCCAATTCCCAATTTGATTGGATACATGTATTACGATGATATACAGATTCAACGTTGCAAGGCCTATACCAAAATCACAAAGAGATAACACTTGGGACAAAATTGTTATAACCAACAATCCCATGTTAACGTGTGGACACTATTAGGCAGTGAACCTGGCAACAAATATGAACCCACTGGCAAGCTTGTATAGAACAAAGAGAAATTTCAAAACAGGTACTTGAGATTTCAGAGTTTTTCAAACGGATACCTAGACCCTTTTTTGGTTCTAAAATAGGTGCCCAACACTTAATGACCATTGAAAATTAACCAAAAAAACTGAAAATATTACCCAGAAACATTACTTTTCAATTGAGTGTCTAAAATTTTTCTCTTCACATATCTCTTCCCATTGCAGTTACCTTCCCCTCTCTAATTATTCTCATCTTTCTCACTCTAATATTCTCTCTAGCCTTTTTTGCTCCCCAGTAGTTCTTGACTTCTTTCTTCTAACTTCACTTCAATAACTTCTCTGTATGATGTTCTCCGTTCTTATGAGATCACCTGAGTAATAGTAGTAACTAATGTTCTTTCTCACTGCCTTTTTCTTACCAAGTTATTAAATAAGTAATAACGATGTGCAGAGACAAGAAAATATGACAAAGATAAAGGGTAAAAGACATGGAGCAAGCACAATAATTGACGAAGACCACAACAGATGAATAAAGAAGCAAGGTAATGACTGCTCAAGTAGTATTACATAAAATTTCTTGAGAATGATAAATGATAATAAAAAATGGAGAATGAGATTTATGATAATGCGTTCAAGTTAATATAGAACTTAGATAGGAATTCAATGTCACGTGCTGAATCGAGAATCATATCCATCATTACTAAGATAGAGACGACATTTTTTATTTTATTTATTTTTGGTAAGAATAAGGCCATAGACTGACTAATTACCAAGTTATACTGCCCGTCAACCTGAAGCCTTACTCATAAGAGTAAGGGGTGTTACCAGCTAGGTTAACCCGCTTATTACTGAGGTGACGTAATTGGTGCATATTACTTGTGCAAGAAGTTGGTCAGAGGAAGGACTGCCAATGAACCAGTACATATAAAGCTATGAAGCCAATAAAAACTTTATAATTAAGCCTGATGAGCCATTCAGTAAACTATCTAAAAGATTTACCACAGAGAAGTTTGACATAATAGAGAGAAAAGAAAGAAAGTTTATATCACCAAACCACATTAATGAGATACTTTATAGGACAAATAGGCTTATTCATCTACCCAAAGGTAGGGAATTAGATTGTTTACGGTGGATGATTAAAACAAGTATGCAAATGGCAATTCCTGCGAAAGCCTATCCGTTCTTTTTTTTAGGAAAATGAACTTATCTTCCTACTCAGATATTAATTTTCTTACTTGATTAAATTGTTAAATTATGTCTTAAATTAATAAACAACTTCTGGGGCGACTAAATTGATAAACATATGATATATTCAGTACAATCATGTTTTATGAGCATGCACACCATAAATCATCAGTGTTTCCCATTAATAATTGAAGAATAGAAAAAATAAGGTGAAACCTGCATATCTTTAAATCACCTTAAGATCATTAGATGACACTGGCTCATCATTCAGAAAAGCTTCAGCAAGTTGATCATCCACTTCGGAAACAGCTTCAATTAGTTCGCGGCGCTTCTCTGAGACTAGTGCCTCAAGATTAGCTGGAATATCAACTGTGACAACATTCTCACTGCATAAAACCATTAGAACAAATGGGATCAGAAAATCTTGATTTCAAAGAACTCTGGTTATTATACAAATAATGCATCAAGAATATAAGCATAAATACCCATTGGAACCATGAAAGAAATAAGCCTTCATCTCTACAAGATCTACAAGGCCCTGAAAATCCTCCTCCAACCCAATTGGAACTTGTACAGCTGCGCTATGATGACGAAGCTTAGATCTTGCCTACAAAAAAATTTCTGCATAAGAATTCTAGATGTGGCCAAAAGAAGCTACGCATAAATACATGTTTTGAGTACTTTTTCCAAATAAAACATCCGTCTAAAAAAGTTTAATGACAAAATAAGGCAGTAAATCAATGAACATGATCCCTATTTAAATCTGATTTCCAGACATTGCCAATTCCCTCATTCTGTTGCCTGATTCACAACATCCCCTTCTACCTGTTTCAGGCATTGTGAATTTTCTTTTTTTTACTTCACTAGGAGAAACTGAAGCCTTGTGACCATTTCCCATCAAGATTAGGTCAAGAGCGGAGTATGAGCTGTATAAACAAACCAAGAAAGCTACATAAAAGAGTTGACGAAATTTTAGAACTGGTTTTCAATGTAACAGCAGTCCTGTATGAGTTGGTTCCAGGTATCTAGCCATATGATGTAGAGGGACAGTCATAGAAATCTGATTTCTCTCAGACGGCATTATGTAGACCTGCCTTTTGTTGTCATGCGGTGTAATAAAGATTGTACAAAAAAGTAGCAACTACCAAATTCCCCTGCAGACTATAAAGAATATGGACAAAAACATTCGTAAGTTCGTTACTTCGTTGTAGGAAAACCATATCAGTAGAACTTAATAAGCCAAAGAACCAAACTTAATCATATAACCAGCAACTCTTCGAATAGTGGACATTAAATAACTTCCACAATACAAAAATATTCACTCCTTGTCCTAATCCTTGCATCAAACTGGCATTCCTCTCCAATAGCATTTAAAATACCGATATGATACTAACTTGGTTTTTCTTAAAGTCTCTCTAGCATAAACATCCAAGTCCAACATGATCTGCAACTAGCCAATCTATCCTATCACCTCTAGTGAATCCCTTCCTGTTGCCAATATTCATTTCAACCTCACCTATTAACCTACAATCTGACTGCACTCCCAGTCTCCGCTGACAATGAAGCCGTCTTTCGTTACTGAATAACTGTAGTTTGCCTGAATCTCATGGGCACCGAGATGTAGATATATATCACACCAAAGGGTATGGTTATTTGAATGGGATAATAAGGTTTAAAACAAAGTACAACAGCTATCCAGACTAAAAAAAACTAAGATAAAAACAAAAAAGATGAAGAGAAGACAGAGCAAGCAGACATGCACAGAATATCCAATCTTCCATCAAATTCAAAACCTTTTTTCTCTTCTTCCTTATTTAAGCATTTAAATAATCTTTTACGAGAAAAATAAAAGGGAAAAAAATGGCCAACTTCTCCTAATCAACAGACAAATTTTAAAAAATCCAAAAACCACAAATATTGGTCCATAAAGCAGCTTCTTAGGAACTAATATATGACCGTATGGTCATGTTTCCTAAGTATCACCTATGCAAAGTGTCTGCCCTAAATTAAAAATCAGTACTTAATCTAATTACAAGTTAACTCCAAATAGAATTTGTAGCATTACCTTGCAGAGATACTAGATCAACTACCAAATTTTTTAACTCACAATTTAACTACAGCCAACAATACCTTTTAAATCTAAAACTCCTTAGCATCCAAAAAAAATTCCTAAAGTAATTGTAAAGATAGTAATCCACTGAGGAGCCATTCGGCATCTTGGAAGTACAAAAGAAAGTACTCATTCCAAATAGTTATCTCTTTCCTTTTGTTGTAAAGTATAATGGGCGAAAATCAAGTTGAATGTGAAGTGGCACCTTAAAAAAATGAATGAGTAAATAAGGAACCAAAAACAAGGGAAATATGTATGGCCATGAAAAGTTTCAGGAATTATTTGCACCTCCCTTGCCTTTTCAGTAGTTTTTCTTTTACAATAATTTCATTAGAGTTGTTGCTCCCCTTATAAATGTTTAATATGTTGGTATGGCTCACACAGTTCCTCTCTATGCTGAATGTGAAGTACTATACCTATTAAAAAGGTATTTAAATGACTAGATTTCTCCTTAAACCTACTCCCTCAATCCCATACGTGAAATCTACCAAACCCATAAACTTAATTCCAATTTCTCACTTTGTTTCCACACTTTATTTTTGTTCCCTCCCTTTCTTTGTCCTCTCTCCCTCTCAATGTCGCTATGATATCAGATATGACCTACCGCCAATGGAAATGAAATACAAATAATGTTGGAGGTCAGCAGAAATGGAGGTCTAACAGTATCTACTGTTGATGAACAACATTAGGAAGATGATGGTACCTTTTCTCATATACTTGCTGAAAAGATTAATATATATTTCCTGCCTTGCACAGCTTTGAAGAGATCACATGGGATTTTCAGTAGATCATACTGATCAGTTCTTGTCTTGTTAATGTATCATGTTAAAAACAAAAGAAGGATTAAATCGGATTTTTTTTTCCAGCTCCAAAGATAATTGCTGCTGTTTGAATGG
Source organism: Dracaena cambodiana (assembly GCA_036321105.1). Classification (NCBI taxonomy): domain Eukaryota; kingdom Viridiplantae; phylum Streptophyta; class Magnoliopsida; order Asparagales; family Asparagaceae; genus Dracaena; species Dracaena cambodiana. The sequence goes on from JAYEPQ010000013.1 coordinate 559,991, forward strand.
GAAGACCAAGGTCAAACTAAAATGTAATTGTACAAAATGTACAAAAGAAAGGCAACACTGAAGGAGAAAAAAAAACATGATGACAAAAGAAGATCTAGACAGACACAGAAGCTTTGGTCTTCCACAAAGCTCAAACTGGTACTCATATTCACTACCTCATTGTTGTGGTCTTTTGATAAGAAACTGCTGACATATTTTCCTAAAGAAGATAGGATTAAGTTGGTAAACTTTCCCTGTTTCTAAATGGAGAGAGAAATTTACTGATAAATGAGTATTCAGATTCTTGTGGTTATAACCATTAGAAAATCAGTGAGCCTTTTACCGATAAGCTGGCAAACTATCCGTCTTATGAAGATTAGATATCCTTAAAGGCTTACCCGAGAATTAAATAATTATAGACCAAAGCAGTAGATGCAGCATACAATGCATTTCAGATGCATAATAAATCAAAATTCAGGGAGGAAATTCACCTGATTGAGAACTTTCCATGGATCTGCTCCCATGCGATCTAACTTATTGATGAATGCAAGTCTTGGAACCTCGTATCTTCTCATTTGGCGGTCAACAGTAATGGATTGACTCTGTACACCACCAACACTACAAAGAACAAGCACGGCACCATCAAGGACACGAAGAGCTCTTTCAACTTCAATGGTGAAATCTACATGACCTGGTGTATCAATGATGTTGATCTACATCCAATGCAGAAAGGCCTAGTCAGAATCCTTGCTTCCTTACCACAAAATAGTAGTTAGTGAAGATCGAACAAGAAGCATGTACTTAAATTTTTGCAATGACAAACAAAATTTATCAAGTAATAAATAATCCATGATCTGATCATAGCATCAAATTTTACATATCTAATTATCTATTGACATACATATTCATTATGGAAAATAAGGTTCAAGTATTCAACTCCAAATAGATGGGGCTACCTGAATGTGCTTGTAATTAAGCTAAGGAACTGGAACTATTAGGCATCTACACTGGATTTGTGGACATTTTTGTAAATATTTGTGTACAGCTACACTGGATTTGTGTACATTTTTGTAATAGCCTAGAAATTTTAGGCATTGATTATTTCAAATATAAAGTAGTGCTGTCATTGTCATTGGTATTATTGGCATTTTGAATATTATAAAAATTAGATCCTAGCATGTCCATATATTTCTAAAAATTGTAAATATTTTAGATATTATCATTCCCTTACCTCATACCTAATTTAATATTTCAAAAAATTGTATAGATTGCAGTGTTTTAAATATTGGCCACACTATCATTATTATGGCCGATATTGCATTTTTAAACACAAAACGCAATGATATAAGCAATGTCATAGCGTTTAATGTGTTTGGAAAAATAGTGACGCAATATCGGGTCCAAGCCAATATTTTGGCTGCAATATCGGATGCAAAATAGCACCAAAATGATTCAAAATTGGCTGAGTTTAATTTATAACTTCTAAATCATAGTTTTACTTGCATGTTTTTTAGACTATCAGTTTATGATTTTAATGTGGACTCGTGAACACGATATGAATATGTGATATTTAATTATTTATTTTTTCTCCTTTCATTGCGTAAAATTTTATATATTTATTAATCCTTTTTCATTCTTGTATGATCTATTTATCGTTTATGAAGATTTTCCAATTGACTAGTGATTATGAATTTATCGATTTAAAGTTATCGAGATAAGTATATCATAAACTTGTATGTATATGATACTTTATGTAGCTTTTTATAATGTATGCATGAATTACCTTATTCAAATTTATTTTCTATGCTATATGCATGTATATTTACATTTCGATATTGACATCTGATATTTGAAAAATACTCCGATATTTTTTCCGATAATAATAACAGATATAAAATTTTTCAATCCGATTAATATATTATAGCGGTTATTTAAAACCTTGATAAATTGTAAAATCATCAACTTGAAAATAAGGAATAAATTTCTATCAGCAATATATGATAAGAGGTTGATTATGGCAATTATGCGGGTAGGTGTAGCTCCAGTATGATATTTTGCATGTAAGGGATAGAGTTTTTTGCAAGTTGTTAAAGGTGGCCAAGTAGCTAGCAGTAGAAAGAGAAGGGCGGTTTGGAGTACGGTGAGGTGGCAATAAAGGAGAGCTAGTTAAAAGACTTCTAGGAGAAGAAAGAGGCTCTTAGTTTTCCTCTCCCTCCCTCCACGGTCAAGTGACATTTTGTTCTTCATCACTTCATGAGCATGTGATAGTCACTAAGAAACAAGCTTCTCCTTTATTTATTTTTCATCAAGATCTCATCCTCATCCTTTGATATTTCTTATACCAATACTTTTACCCAGTATCATCACCTTCAACTCCTCCTCTCCTCACTAAAAGCAACATGGTCGTAGGCACCTGCAGTGCACAGCCTCGACAAAGCCCAAACAGTACGAGCTTCCCATCCGTATTTCCTCATCCGGAGTCCATTTCCCATAAACTGGGATTGTTTCAAAGCAATGAATCATATGTTGGCATTAGTTTATCTTAAAGTTCCTTCCGCCATCCTCCAAGATGTTCACAGAAATCGCACAATTTTTTATGCTCAAATAATTCATTCTTCATTTTCAAACTTCTCAGAAAGAGATAAGAACAAGAAGGCAAGATAATATTAGTTGAGTTAAATCAACTTCAATGTTATTTGAAGACATTTTGTAAAGATAATGGTTGTATTTACTCTTTATGTATAATATACTTATTTAAATTTGACTGCAACCTTTTTCTTGTAATTTGATAACAGAATTGGCATTCTGTGGACCACTAATCCTCATTAGAACTTACATTTACATAGATTCTTAGTTTTTTTTCTCTTACAAAAGGGGTAGGGTTTCTAGGTCTCCGACACAGTACAGATCAAGATCACGTGTCTGCTTGGGTGGACCATGACACAAATCCCCCCCGTTTTGAGAGAACGGAAGTCCCCACAATGTTCAATCTCTATAGGGGGTGAGATTAGCCATGCAACCATTATATCTGTCTCCTTCTGCAATAACTAAAATGATGAAAAAAATTTGTTTTAAACAAATAAAAGTTCATTGCAAGTTCACATAACTGCCAAAATGCAACTTTGTTGTTTGGCTAAATAAATAGTGGAAGCGAATGGGGCATTTACCTATCACGAACGAATTTTGACCCTTCACATTTGCTAAAACTTTGACAATATAAATACTTATTTCTGCAAATGATTTCCAAAAGAAGAAGTTTCATGCATGAGTAATAGTAATGAATACCAAATAAGAAAGAAATGGAGGATACAAGGGGAAACATGTAAAATATAAATTGTAATTAATCCCATTCAAAACCTTTACATCCCCTGATCAACCTTTAAGTAACTTTCGGAAACAAAAGTCAAAGATGCATAAGGACGTACGTCATACTCATTTAAAGTTTTTTTAGGATTGTAAGTGGGTCGGGCCGGGTTTCGCTATGATACAGTGTAACGCCCCATTTCCGGAGGGATACGGAAACGGAGTGCGTTACCGGCGGGCACGTGTAAGTCGATATGCACGAGACCTATAAGTATGTAAAAGAAGAAATGAATGGAACTGAATACTAGTCATCTATCAGAGTCTTGGAAGTTAATCTACTACCATATAAAAAAGAAAATATATATGTCTAAGAGAAGAAACAATAAGTACAATACTGATACAAAAGTTGAAAATAAAGTTCCAAAGGGGTGATACATATCAAACCAAAAATATAAAAGCGGAGGCCTATAAATCTACTGCTGATCGGACTACTCTATAAAGTATAGATCGTACAATAGCGAATCCTCGCTCACATTTTCAGTACCTGAGCGTGTGGGGGAGCTCACCCAGTAAGTAAAACAATAAGAAATAAGGAGCGTGTAATATAAACAAATAGGTAAGATATGAGTGTGGATATGAAAATATGCGCACTGAGGGATACAGAAACGGAGTGCGTTACCTCCAGCTTCGACTTGTGCATAGTATGAGTCCAAAATTTTATCCATAGTTGATCACATATTTTATGGATCAGGATTATTATAAATTTTAAGAGCGTCTCGGATCTATGGGTTTGGTCTTTTATTTTATATAAATCCATACCTAACCTGCATAATTCAGTTCTGAATCGGCTAAGGGGCAGGTCTGAATTTATTTGTCTAAACTTAATAAAATTATTTAAAGTAGAAAAACTAGCTATGAATGATACAACAGAAAAGGCAAAATTATGTTTATATTTTATGTTTTGCTAGTGTGTCTTGCAATGCTTACATCCTTTCAATAAAGCAACATATAACATTCTTTGTGACTACATAAATTCCTCCTCCATATCAATGCTGGGAATCGCGAGAAATGGAGGGGACCTTTACTAGGGTTTCTTCGGACCATGGGCCTCCAACATGCAACATCATGCAAATTTTGGACATGATGGTAGATCTGATGGGCAGATGGAGTTTCCAATCTTAGAAACAAGGCCGCTGAGGATTTTAGGGGTTTTTGATGGTGCCTCCAAGCATAGATCTGATGGCATGAGAGATGAATTTTTAACAAATCCCAAGACAGTTATTTCTTGCGAAAAAAATAAATCTCACTCAACGATATAAAGAAGCATCCTCTGTCAGATGCTACAAGGCTATATACAAGAAAAAGGGTCCAACACCTATATCTTCTTTGCTCCAGCCTAGGGTTTTTTTTTCCAAGCCTACTTTAAAAAAACCAAAATCTAGTCAACAAAACCCTAAGCTAGCTTTCATATTCAAGATCCAACATGCAGTTGTATTGTTGGAGATATAGGCCCAAAAAGCAGCAAAACCGCATATTCAAGCCAGGTAAACATGCAACTTCATGGCCTCATAGGTCGATGTATGCAACTTTGGTTGAAAGTTAATAGATGATGTTAAATTTGATTATTATCCTCTGAGTATTAGTCAAAAAGGCAAGTTTGTGAAGATAACAATGAAGTGAGATGGAAGAATACCCTAGTTAGGTATGTGGTGGTCAGCAAACCCTATGCAAATCATCTAAAAATTGCAGTCTTCTATCTACATAAACCAAAATCTACCATGCAAATCTTTTCCAAGGAGAATGGATACTTCTATTACAGTTTGCTAATGGAGAAGATTATGATAGAAAATACATGAAAGGTCCTGGATGTTGATGAAGACAAAAGAAGATCTTCTTAATTCTCGTATTACCTTGGAAAGGGATCTTCTTTCATCCATACCGATTTGTGTCGTCTCCCAACTTACATCTGTAGCTTTTGTCAAAAACAATTCTTAGTAAGATGGCAAACTATGTAGAAAAGTCATTGTTCCATGATAGTACAACCTCTACGGGTGTAGCATTTTCTAGGTGTTTCATAAAGGTTTCTTCATCAGAGCTATTACCTGAAAAGAACACACTGGGGAAGCAAGATAATACTAAGATTAAACTTCCCAAATAATATGAATAGAGGCTGCCAAGATGTGAACTTATAGATCCTTAGGCCACATTGACGCGCATTGTCCTACAGTTCCTAAATGGGTGCCAAAAAAGATTTCTGATGTTGATGGAAAGAATTCGGTTGATAAATTTTATGGTAATATCTCAAATGTGATCCCTGATGGCTTTAACTTACCAGTTGTTGACAATACAAACAGTAAGGAGTCCTTCATGATAAGCACTCCAATAAACAAAATGCAAAATTTTTTAACCAAAGTCAAAAGAGCACCCCAATTCAATAGTCAATCCAATTTCAAACGACCAAACAAACCCCCAACAAAACAAAATAAAATCATAGAATCACCAACCTGGTAGCCATTCCAGGTGCAGTAAGTAGCAGCCGATTGGATCGTGATTCCCTTCTCCCTCTCCAAATCCATGGAATCCATCTTTGCCCCGACTCCATCCCGCCCCCTCACCTCGTGGATCTCGTGGATCCTCCCCGTGTAAAAGAGGATCCTTTCGGTGAGCGTCGTCTTCCCCGAGTCGATGTGGGCGGAGATCCCGATGTTCCTCAGCTTCTCCATGGCCTCCTTCCACCATGCCTCCTTCTCCTCCTTCGTGTGGGCGACGGCGGAGTAGGATCGCCGGCCGGCGACCGACGAGGAGGCGTCGTTGACGAGGATGATGGCGAAGGGGGAGAGGTTAAGGTTAGGGTTTCGGGAGCGGAGGGTGGAAAGGAGGTGGGCGGCTGAGGAGCGCGCCATCGGAGAAGGAGGGAGGGAGCGAGAGAAGGGAAGGTCGTCTTCGCTTCTGCTAAAACCCTAGAGGATATTAGGGTTTGGCTTTCGGGTCGAATTTGAATATGGGTCGGGTCTGGTTCTGATGACTTTATTGGGGAGTTTCTAGAGGGGCACACTATTTTTCACATGGAGCCCAGTTTTCCTTGTGAGCCAAAGGTTTTCCTAGTAAGCACACTAAATAACCCCAAAATAACCTGACTCTCTTTTTCTCTCCATTTTCCCTTCATCTTCTCCCACCTCCATTCTTCTCTCCCTCATATCTCCAACTTTATATCCGGTCATATCTCAAACCCAAAAACCAAACTCCTCTCTTCCTTTTCTCTCCCGCCTCTCCTAATCCTTCATCTTCCTCTTCCCCTTACCTAGCTCTTCCTCCACCCAACTTCGCTTCTCTCTCCAAGTTGCCCGCCGCCGCTACTGTTCCCGCCGTCGATCCCGCTCGCCCGCCGCTCACCACGCCTGCTAGTAAGTTTCCAATGGTGCAGCTCGTTCTTCATCCACTTCTCCAACCAAGCACCCAACTCAGATGTCTTCGCCATTTGCTCCAGTCTGAAGGATCCAGGCAACTCCTACAGTCTCAACTATAAGCAGTCCGACGAGGTCATTGTTGGCATCGACAAGACGTTTAGTTGTCCTGCGTCGATCACTTTGCCCAGCAAGAAGTTCAACTTTCAGTTGTTCTTGTTCGACAAGAATAACAAGTGGTGCAAGAACAACTGCACAGTCGAGGTCAGAGAAAACAGATTGTTTATCAAGGTCCCGAAGAGTGGCGCATAGTCCATGTACTGCTTAAGAGCCGTGTCAGTATCATGAAGTTGTTAGTTATGTCTATCGACAAACAAGCAGAAAATACTTTTGAATAAGTTCATGTAGGAAGAAAATGTAGCTCAAGTGTTTTTGAATAAGTTATTTTTCATGATTACTTTTTTGCAACATTATCGAAATCAAGTCTTACAAAAAAAACCAAACTTAGAAGATGGTATTCAGTTCAAACAACCTTACCATCCAAGATGTGTAGTAACAAAATATGATCGACAAGTACTCACGAAAAATAACGTATAATTCAATCACCCAGCGCTTGATATGTTTTCAAACTCCAGGCACAAGTTTCATATCATTATCAAATTATACAGACACAATACATCATCTTTGAGTTTCCAAGAGGATTCGTACATGAAACTTATAAACACAAATAAGGAAAGTCATATATATACGAGAACAGACGTTGTCTAGTTACATTTTTTTTTGGCCAATATAATGCTTGATGTTTTGCTTATAAGTAAAAATCATCATCATCTTCAAACATCAAATTAGACTGATCCATGAAAGCTCATATAGAAAATGTCATTTATTTGGAAAAATAAAGTAAAAAGAAATTTGCTATTCCCGAGGATCAATCCCGAGGCGCTAGCGTGACATGTGGGAATACTCACCACCATACTACAATGACTTTATGAATAATGAGACGAAAAAAGACTTATTTATAGTGGAAATTAATTGTTCAGACAGTGGCCTTTTGTCGACCAGTTCTATTGGGTCCGCCCTATGCATTTGGGTGAATGTTTATGTTTGTTTATAGGGTTAATTACAGTCAGACCCCTTGTAGTATTGGGTGTGTGTCACTTAACACCCCTGAAGTTTGAAACTCTCAAAAAACCCCCTGAACTTAGTTATTTTCACTCTCATTTTTTACTAAAGTGCACTCTTGTCTCTCAAATTCCTATTCTACCCTCATCCCTCTTTTTAACCAACAATAGGAATTTGAGAAATGAGGATAGAATAGGAATTTTAATGGACAAGAGTGCACTTTAATAGAAAAGGAGAGTGAAAATAACTAAGTCGAGGGGGTTTTTTGAGAGTTTCAAACTTCAGGGGTGTTAAGTGACACATCCTCAATACTACAGGGGGTCTGACTGTAATTAACCCTTGTTTATATATCAAAACTGTTCTCGTCAATGACAATGTTCATCATTTCTCTGCTTTGTAGGGAGAGAAACTCATAAGAAAATGAGAAATTTATGAGAAATTTATGAGGGAGAGAAGATTTCGCGAAGAATACGACTCACTATGGGAATGCAGAGGTTTTGACGGAGAGCCAGTGGAATCGGATTTAGTTTATCTAAGTCCCAATTGAAATATTCAAGATTCACTTGGTATTCATATTTATTAAAAAATCTAGGTCCCAATTGAGGATTTAATCCTACCACTTTATCAGATCAAATTTTAGTTTCTAATTCTACATTATGTTTTTTTTTCCTTATAAGATATATATAACTTTTTTTTATTAAAAATCAAATAAAAATTATTATATATCCTATCCAATAAATTATTGGATATGAATATCGCTATCAGGCTTCATTGCTCCTTAATTACGGGTACAGTGGCAAATTCTAAGGGAACTTCTAAATGGGCACAAGTTTTTTCCTAGTGAGCCCAGTTAAAGTTCAGTATAAATATCAAATTTGCCCTCAAAAAAAAATTCCCATAAGTCCGAACGGAGCTCCCATGTTCGGACTGACAGTCCGAACAGGGGCTTGACTCAATTTGATATCTCTGCCACTGCCTCACTCACTCTATTAATATAATAAAATGATATATTATTAGTTTACCCAATTTAACGTGACTTTTAGGACTTATATTAATAACTAATTATACATTATTATCAAAATATAGGAAAGGAAGCAAAAAGATACAATGATACACCGACACACTGATATACCGACACAATGATACACTGATACAATAATTTACCGATACAATGATACACTGATACACAATAATACACCGATGCAATAATACTCCAGACACACAACTATTACGTCACTTTAAGGATTTATATTAATAACTAATTATACATTAATACAAAATATAGTGAAGGAAGGAAAAAGATACAATGATTCACCGACACACTGATATACCGGCACAATGATACACTAATACACCGATACATTGATATATGGATAAACTAAATCATCGATACGCCGATACAATGATACACTGCTACACCGATACAATGATACACTGATACATCGATAAACCGATACACTGATACGCCGATACAATGATACAATGATACATGGATACTCCAATACAATGAAACAACGATACAATTAATAATACAATGAAATAATGAAGATTATAAACAAGGTCTCTTACGTATAAAACAAACAAGATTTTATACAAATTAAATAACTAAGATCAAATACAAACGTAGTGTTTATATGAAACAAACAAAAAGTGACCAATAGGGTTCATTACAAACAAAAACCATATATTCTACAAATTCATCAAAATATTTGCAAAAAACAATTACACCGGCCACTTGAAGTTCCTTACATCATCCATACCAATACACAACTCATATAATCTAATCATTGTCTCCTTGTCTTCCTCAGGGGTTGACGTCTACTTCTGCATCGAGTCATAATTGCCGTATCGGTTGCAGTAAGACTGGATTGATCTTGTCTTGGTTCCTCTACTTGCTCTTCCGGTGGTTCTTCTGGCTGAGTGCAACCAGTTAGCATGCCTTTGATCTTCGCGAGTGCACTAAATAACATCTCAGATCGCTTCTTGAATGCGGGGGGTGGGGGTGTGGCTCAGGAGAGAGAATGAGGCAGCGGGGGTGGGGGTCTGGCTCAGGAGAGAGAATAAGGCAGCGGGGGTGAGGGATGTGGCTCAGGAGGGAGATTGAGGTAGCGGGGGTGGGGGGTCGGTTGCTCAGGAGAGAGAATGAGGCAGCGGAGGCTTCGGCGGCGGCTTTGGAACGAGGCGTCGGCGGCTTCGGCGGCGGGTTGTGGCTCGGCGTCGGAGGGTTCGGCGGCGGCGGGTTTGGAAGGGAAAGGAGGTTGAAGAAGGAGATGGGTGCGGAAGAGAGAAGAGGAAGAAGAAGGAGATGGGTGAGGTGGTGTGGAGAAGAGAGGAGAATGGTATTGAGGCGGTGAGGAGAAGAGAGAGGTGAGTTAAATATACTTAAGGGTATTTTGGGAATAAAACTGTGCTCACTAAGAAATTCTCCTCTTTTGAAAATAGAATCTGGGCTCACTAGGAAATCTGGGCTCACTAGGAAAAACCTTGTGCCCCTTTAGAAGTTCCCAAATTCTAATAGTATTATTCAGTCCTGGCGGATCAGGGGAGTTTCCATAGGGGCACACCATTTTTTCTAGTGAGCCCACTTTGCAGGGTATTTTTGGTTTGCCCACAGTTATTAAGTGGGCTCACTAGAAAAAATGGTGTGCCCCTTTAGCACTCCGCGGATCCGGTTTGATAGAAACCTCCGGTTTCAGACCCAAACCGTTTTTTCTTTCTTCCTCCTGTCTCTCCCGCTTCTTCTTCCTCTCGAAATCTAGGGTTAGGGTCTCTCTCTCTCTCTCTCTCTCTTTCTCTGGACAGCGAGCAAGCCATGAAGGTGAAAGTCATATCTCGTTCCACCGATGATTTCACCCGCGAGCGCAGCCAAGACCTACAGGTTACCCTCCTCTCAATTGTTCTTCTGTTCCTCCACAAATAGGGAAAAAGTTGCGTTTTTCTATTTTTACTATATTCGGTTTTAGTAATTTTATTTCACCAGTGAGTTTTCTAGCTTTTAAGGTTGCTGTATTTTTCAATAGAAAGTTTTCAGGAATTATGATCCTAAGGCCGCAAGAGAAAGCTACGGAATACACCAGGGCACTTAACGCGGCAAAGTTGGAAAAGGTAGGATTTTTTAAAGAGGTTTTGCTTCTTTTTTCTTCAATTTATGCGACTTTTTTTTGGTTTGTTAGATATTTGCGAGGCCTTTTATCGGAGCAATGGACGGGCATGTTGATGCCGTGTCTTGTATGGCAAAGAACCCAAATCACTTGAAAGGAATATTTTCGGGCTCCATGGATGGAGGTACGGAAACTACTGTTTGTTTCACTGATATCAAAATTGAATTTTACATCAATTCCATAAAGCTGGTTCTCCCTTTTACCTGCATGCTGCAATATCACTTGGCACTTGAAATAATTATCTAGAGATTCATGTACTTTTTTATGATCAAATCTGTGATTCTTTGCTTTTATGTTCTTCCTGGAAGTGTGCCTGTAGCACAAGAAAGGATAATGTGCATTACCATTTGAATTGTCGTTCCAATTCACGTAACAGCAATTACAATAGTTATCAAGACTGGTTAAGGATGTAACTGCAAGAATATTTTGGCATATCTTGGCTGAAAAGAACATGAAAAGTATTTGGCATATCTTGGCTGAAAAGAACATGAAAAGTAGCCTTATGCAGCTTTGATAGTTTTTTTGTTAAGAAAAAGAGCCAACATAGGATACATTATTGGTGAAAATCCAGCAATTTATGACCAAAAGCCTCTAAAAAGAACTTCATGTGTTTTTGCACATGAAAAAACTGTTAATACATCTCAATTGAGCTGATTGCTGCAAGAGCTATTTTTTCTTGTACTCCAGCCAAGTCATTGTCATTTTATTGTAGATATAGTCATGTTATGGTCCAACAGATCATGTTTCCAATGTTCCTATCGACTAAAGCATTTAGTGGACATGATTGCTTGCATGAAGTGTCCATGCTTAGGGATGAAAATAAATTACAAATAATCCGATCCGGTATTCAAATCTGTATCCATTTTTTGATGAGTAGGTATATGTGTGTGTTTCGTTTTAAAATATGATATGAATAGGGATAGTGCTTACGATATTCGACATAACTGATATCCGAATATCCGAATACACAAGATTATTAATGAAAATATAAAGAATAAAATTGATTTAATATTTTTTAACGCAATCAGAAACATTTTTTTTTATGAATAGACAATTATTGAGAATCAATATCATTGTTTTTCAAAAACTATAATTATAATTAATAATATTAGCTTTATATTTGGATTCAATTCAAATTCATATTTGGTTTTGTCAAAATATGGATAGTAAATTTAGTGTCCAAGCAATTTCTGTCATTTACATATCCGGGAGAAGAAGACAAATACAAATATTAAAATACCAATATTCGTTCCGCAATCGCTCGATCTACATCCCCACCATGCCTCCCATGCTTAGGAACTGGAAGTCCTATGTTAGTTACAATCATGCTGGAACTGTCTTAGCAACTTTAAAGATGGCATCTTTATTATCTTCCCCCCCTTTGGACTTCTTGTTGAAATGGTAGAACTAATTAATAAATGTCTATTTTTTCTGCTGATTGTCCCTTTATCTTTGTTCTTGGATTGCTTCCAAGATTCCTTAATTTTTTTATTATTAATTCTTGTTACCTAATTCTTGATGGTTAATAAAGAATTAGGTTCTGGTACTTATATTATAATGTTTGTCAATTGACTGGCATAGGATTATGAAAACCTCATTGTTCTATGGGCAATTTGCATTCAATGTATATATTTGTTAGTTCCTCCATTTTCCTACATCCTAACCTTTGCGGACCAAACTATTTTATGGAAAATAACTTCAGACGAAAAGACTTTGATAAGTGGTTTATTTCGATGTCCAATGATAAACTTATACTAACCCTCCTTGAAATAATGCGTAGATTTGGCTGAGGCAATAAGAGGCAAGTGAAGGGATATCTTTTAAAGGTAAAAATGCCAATTGGTAGTTTGTAGGACATATAGCTCATGTGGTTTAAGCTTGTTCAACCTAATGGATCCAATATTACTGAAAATTATGGAAGTCTGGATGGGAGTGAAGCTTCTAATCTAAGTTTCCTACTGGAAATTGTATTCGCAACAATATCTGCAACACAAAGGTGTAGTACCTTCTTTCTAATTTTCAGTGTGGGGAGTTATGTCAAACTTACCTTGCCTTGTACAGCTATACTTCCTTGGTAAGTTGGGTGTAGGCTCCAACCACACACGAGTGACAGGGTTACCTCTGTTACTAAGGGTAATAGAATTTTCGGAGTGCACCCTCCAAATTATACTTGCATTGCTTTCCAAATTCATCTAGAAAAAGACTTTGGCATAGATAGGTCTTTTTCATAAAGAATTATGTAACAGTTTAAATTTATGTATTTACATATATCTGGATGTGGTATGCCCCTCTGTTTACGTCTCTGCGTGGAGCTTGTACTTATTACTATTTCAACATGTACATGCACCATGCTGATAGTGCCTTTTGCATATTATTCTACTTGTGCAATTCCAAATTTTAGGCAGCATTCCTGTTGACATATAATACGCATGTCGGTTAGCTACACTTGATGAGTATGCTTTAAGTGATAATAGACCTCAAACTGCTATTTTCCAGATTAAAGCACTGACTTCGGAAATTCTTCTGTCTCCTTCTTATATACTTGATATTTCTGTTCATTTGGTCAAACTGTTTGATTATCTATGTTATATTGATTTCAACTCCAAGACTAGGTACTCAATGGTCTAATTCACCTTTACTTTTTGCAGATATTCGTCTTTGGGACATAGCTACCAGGTATGAACAACAAAATACTTGACATTTCCTTTTCCTTGATACTTCTTGCCATTTGTTGGCATCAATTATTTCAGAATTGAAATACATGGAAATTTCCAATTGGCATGTGTCCTGTAACTGATTCTTGTCTCAGCCTTTCGGTTAACATAAAGTGTGTCCTGTCTTTGAGGCTTTTTATCTTTATGTAGTTATAATAGATAATTCTTTTGCTTTCTGCATTGCTTACTTAATCTTTGATTGTGTTCTTGATGCTAGTTCACTCAGTTTTTCTTTTTCAACTAATGATTGTGGTTTATATAAAAAAATATCAACCAGGAAAACTGTTTGTCAATTTCCTGGCCACAAAGGTGCTGTCCGAGGCTTAGCAGCATCTACGGATGGAAAAGTTCTCATATCGTGTGGCGTCGATTGCAGGTGAATTTCTCTTGATGTATCTTTTTCGCTGATTATCTAACAAAATCATTCTCTCTTCTTTGGTGAGGGATGATGAAAAAACTCCAAACCTATGTTTAGTTAATTCTTAAATTTTTTTAGATGTTAAAAGTATTGGCAGGATTGGTTCATGTTTGGATTTACGTTGTTTAGTTTGTTAAGATGATGCAGGTAGTAGGTCATATTCTTCCTTGTAGACAAGGGAAAATACTTTTGCAGTATTGCCTTATGTTGGCAAATGAACTTTTTTTTTTGCAGTGTCAGGCTATGGAATGTTCCTGTTTCTATAATGATTGACTCTGATGACCCAATTGGAGATGCAACAGAGGTCTGTACTTTCGTTCAGTGATCTCTTACATGCTTACTCTTAGTTTCTTGTATGTTGCCACTTATTTTTCTTAATTGGGTTCTTTTCTATTTCAGCCACAGGCAATTTATGTCTGGAAGCATGCTTTCTGGTGAGAGTTAATTTCTTTAGTTTAGTGTTTCTATTCCTTCCAATCTTGAGGAATTTTAGAAAGGGTGCTCTTTTGTTATGTAATATTTTTACTGCATTAATTAACAGAAAAAACACCCCCCGTGAAAAACAGGAACAAAAAACGAGTATAAAAATTAGTTAATAAAGTCCTAAAGGTTTACATGAGTGCTAATGGCCAACTCAGGGGTTGATGTGATGTTGACAGCTGGTTGTAAAAAGTTGGCTATTTCTTTTGTTTCGGAACTTTCTTAGTTTTTGAATCTTTTTCCTATAATTCCATAGCAAACCCTACTTTGCTGTGAAATGACTTGAAATGATAATGAGAATGATCACTTGGAAGAGTTTGTGTACTGATACTGAGCTTCTCTCCTACATTCAGGGCTGTTGATCACCAGTGGGATGGTAGTCTCTTTGCAACTGCTGGTGCACAAGTTGATATCTGGGATCACAACAGGTTTGGTTCTGACTGCCTTCCTCTTATGGTTTGTGAATGAATAACGCCATTACTTGATAACTAAATTATTTTCTGTGAAAAGGTCGCAGCCAGTAAACAGTTTTGCATGGGGTAATGACACAGTTATATCTTTACGATTTAATCCTGGAGAACCAGATATACTTGCAACATCAGGGAGGTATGTAAAATACTAAAATTTCCATTTCCCTAAGTTTGCCATAGATGAGTATCTGAAATTGTCTTTGGAGACGTTCATTTTATTTCTTCATATATTCCACTTTAAATATTTGTTACACCTTATTACTGTTTGATCTATTTAGTAGTCATGAATCTAACATTTTTCATATGAATGGCAAAGTGGTCATCTTTTTGTAGTCTGGTTGCTAGATCCATTTCAAGAAAATGATTTTTGGCCTCAAATGTCAACAAAACTCTCATACATGCCACTTAATTTAAGATACCTACACATTGACATGGATTCTTCAGTAGTGTCTCCAGAAAATTGAATTCTTGGTGCATGTTAACAAAAGCTCAATCCTATGTTAATTACTGTTTATTCCTTAATATACTGCATGATTTTATGCCCCAATGAGTTTCAAGTTCCAATAGGTTTTCGATGGATTTGTATATGGCATGACTATAAGAACAAGAATTTCATCCTAGTCTTCTAGTTGGTCAGCACTTCAAGAAAGTAATTTGCCCTGAACAGAGAGATCTGCTATTGCAGCTTATATGTTCTGGCTAAAGGATATGGAATGGAGAACCTTCTTGATATGTGGGAGTTCCAGATTTGATTTGTTATGGAGCAACAATTGATTATGAGTGGGTAGGTTCACACTTTTGTAAAATATCTTACGCAGAACAATATAAATGTTTTCTTCCTGC
This sequence comes from Dracaena cambodiana, assembly GCA_036321105.1. Classification (NCBI taxonomy): domain Eukaryota; kingdom Viridiplantae; phylum Streptophyta; class Magnoliopsida; order Asparagales; family Asparagaceae; genus Dracaena; species Dracaena cambodiana. The sequence goes on from JAYEPQ010000013.1 coordinate 575,885, forward strand.
TGTGACTTTTCAATGCCACTATTGCTGAAGAACTTGAACTTCTAGGCTAAACTGTTGATTCATATACTATTTCTATAGAAGTTCTCTAGGTGCTTCAGATTACATGCCATCTCAACTATAGATGATTCAATTACTCCCTTCATGCAAGTCACTCATTTGTGCTTGAAAGCATACAGTACCTGATGCTTAGGAACAAATATGAGACTCCGATTTGGTTTTGCTAGCCAAATCAAAATGAGTGTTATTTTGGCTTTTGTTGGGCAAAGAAGACAGTAAACACGTCCCTATGCTATGACATGCTAGATGCCCAATCGCAACATCAAGGTACATTGTACTAAGATGTGAGCAAAATGAAATATTAAAAAAATATAGTTTTTTAATTCATGTTTGAATTTCTAGAAGTAGTAACCATGTTTTTAATTGGGAAAAAGTTTGTGCTACAGAAGCTATGGAGAGAATGGGTATTTTCTTCATAGGATTAGACACTTTTTTGTTTGTCAAGGCCTATATTGTTGATAATCTGGCCAGAGCTGTCATGATCTTTGTGAATCATCTTCATCAAAGTCTTCTGCCACCAAAATGGGGTCACTATGGCCTTCATTTCAGGAATGCATTATAATGTAAGAAGATAATGTATTTTTGCTAGAAACTGAAAAGAAGAAAGAATACTAGAAAATCTAAAGTCAAAAGAAACATGAAACTGAAATTAGATTAATCACCATGCTTTGATGGTCGAAATCTGCTTTAAATTTCTTCAGGTGTGACATTCCTGTCTATGCGAGTCTGAGAGAGCATCTGTTAACTAATCATATCGGATTGTTGTACCAAAGAGAATGAAAGGATGGGAAGAGAATAGCATATGTTGATTTCACTTCCAACAATTATTTGTGTTCTCCTATTGCTATCACGTAGCCTCTCATGCACTAGTTAAGGCTGTTGGCAGTGAAAATTTCTAAGTAAAAAGGAATTTTCTATACAGAACGCGGAGCTAACTCCGTAGCTCCGCGTTTGGCTATTCTAGCCTCGCGTTTGAGCAAAACGCGGAGCTAATCCATAGCTCCGCATTCTGATGAATTTAGCTCCACGTTAACTCCGCGTGAGCAGATTTCATTAGAATTCCAAATTGATTGTGATTGAAATTTGGGCTTATCCAATATCCAAATTGAGTCCAATCAGAATCCTAAATTGATTGTGATTGAGATTTGGGCTTATCCAATACCCAAATTGAGTCTAATCAGAATTCCAAATCAAGATATTTAAATCAATATTAAATATTTGATTAGAATTCTTGATGAATACAAAAACCTTATTTCCTATTCCTATGGAAATCTTTTTTCCTATTTCTATGGAAATCTTTATTCCTATTCCTATGGAAACCTTCTATTCCTATTCATATATGAACTTTCAAACTAAAGTCTATAAATACCCTCTTTGAGGAGACTTTAGGGAGGATCAATCAATAATAGATCAATCTATAGATGATCATCGATCTTTTTCGAGAATTTTTTAGAAGTTCGAGTTACGCATAGAGCCTTGAACGAATCAAGAACAGAGGAGATCAACTCTACAGTCGGCCGACATTTTCTTCATCAAGAGCAAGAAGACCATCTTCGTCAGATCGTCCAAAGGAGCTACTTCGATAGATCCCATCGCCACATAGATCCCACGATATTATTGTAAAAGAGAGCGATTAAGATATAAAATCCTCTCGTTTGTTCTTTCTTTTTTTCTTGTTCTCTTTCATTGTAATTTAAGTTAATTCAATGGAAGGAAAGCAACGAATTTCTGCTGCGAATAAACTGGCGATCACAGTGGGAGACGTCTCTTTCACCAAAGAAGAGATCGTGGCGCAATCTGACGTCGATAGGATCGGATCCGACGTAGATATGCTGGTCATGGAAATCGACCAGCAGAAGTATGAGGGGTATCTCTCCTCTGAATCAGGTAACCTGAACGAAACGCGACACTATCGTCGCGTATGCTCCAATACCCGAGGAACGGGTAAAAAGGTATCCACCGATGAACGGGGGTCCTTGGAGACCGCGGCCATAGAGCCGTTGTTTGGGTAGGAAATCCTAGTAGAGGATGGCCTCTCTACTGCCGAAGAAGGCATGGGAACTGGATTGACAAGAACCCAACTTCGAAATAGAAATCGGAGAGCTAGGCAAAAGACCCTCAAAGCCCGCTTTGAATACGAGGCTAACGTCATAAAACGCGAGGCTATAGTCCCTTGCAAACTGGCTCGCGTTAATCGCAAGACCAGTCAGTATCGCGTTAAACGCGAAGCTGCAACTTGCGTTAATCGCAAGGACGAGCCAGCGTGTGATTCTCCATGCGAGGCTATTACTGGACTTAGCGATAAAAGCAAAGTCAGTAAGATTTGCGTTAATCGAAAAATTTCTGATACTCACGATAAACGCGAGAATAAAATTTCCTTAAAACCAGCGTGCGATTCTCCATGCGAGGCTATTACTGAGCTTAGCGATAAACGTGAAGCCAGTTCAACTTGCGATAAACACAAGATTTTTGACACTCGCGATAAACGCGAGGATAAAATTTCTTTAAAGCCAGCGTGCGATTCTCCACGCGAGGCTTACTGGGCTTAGCGATGAACGCAAAGTCAGTACAACTTGCGATAAACGCAAGATTTTTGACACTCGTGATAAACGCGAGGATAAAATTTCCTTAAAGCCAGCGTGCAATTCTCCACGCGAGGCTAATACTGAGCTTAGCGATAAAAGCGAAGCCAGTAATACTTGCAATAAACACAAGATTCCTCAGCTCTGCGTAAATCGCGAAGATGATTGGCAAATTGTCGTTAATCGCAAAAATCGCGCTAAACGCGAAGTTGTGACTTGCGTTAATCGCAAGAGTAAGCCAGCGTGCAAGAATTTTCTTCCACGCATGGCTAAATTCTAGAAGATAAACTTCTGCGGGAACGCCAAGCCAGCGTAAAACGCGAGGCTAGCGTAGCAAAACGCGGAGCTATTTCTCAGCTCCGCGACACAAAAGCGACGCTAATTCTCAGCTCCGCGTTCTAAAACGCGAAGCTATCTCTCAGCTTCGCGTAGATCAATCCGAATACAAAATCAGGGCTGATCGTCACACTAATGGACCAGAACTGAACTCCAGTAATCTCAAGAAGTTTCAGTAGGCTTCTGGACCTTCTCAACAGCTGAATGGGTCCCACAATCCCATATCTAAAGTCACTGACCTCAGGGAGTACTTAACCAAGAAGAGAAGTATAGAACAAGTTCAATCAGAATCTATTTGTCATTGCCAGCAGCTTATGACAGCTGTATCCGCTGTAATGGATAATTGTTGTTGCAGCAAGAATAGGATATCGGTGTTCGACCGATTAACTAAGTCGGACAAAAATCCTGCTATGAAAACAAAGGCTACTCCCCGAGAAGAATGGAGAATTGTAACTTCTAATATGGTCGGCAAGGGTAAGAAAGTCATAGAAAGAAATGATAACCTAGAATCAAGTGATGAAGAACATAATCATTTCACCCGACTAAAGTCAGGTGCTATCCCGGTCCGAAATTATAAGAAACTTATAAAAGGTTCTTATGATGATGTCAGCGATAATTCAGCTATAGCTTCCCCACAATCTTGTGCATCTTCCCGACCACGAAAATCAGCGTTGCATGCAGTGGACAGGTCTGATGACATTGACCAGAGGATAGAAGTCCAAGAGCAGATGCTTCGAGGTCAGCAAAAGGCCATTGATGATCTAAAACTAATGCTCCTAAAAGTGGTCGAAAATACCCAGAAGATAGCCGACAATAAGGCTAAAATTTTTTCGGAACCGCCACCTAATACAAATGAAGAAACTAAAGAAGAAAAGGCTTATTCGACATATAAGGATGATGACAAATACTCTTTCCATGATCCTCATGGAGAAAAGATCGAGAAATTGCAAAGCCAACTGGATGCCCTAATGCATAAGAAAGAATTGAAAGAATCGGGGGTTTCAAAACCATACCCGCCTGAATGGAATTTGGTACCGTATCCCGAAAAGTATAAACCGCTCAAGTTGGAGCCATATGACGGGAAATGATCTCCCAGTCAGCACATCTATTACTTCATATCGCAAGCAGGTCATCTGATGGGAAATGATCCCATAATGACCAAGGTATTTGCAAGTATCTTGCGAGGGCCTGCCTTTACATGGTTCATGCAGTTGTCCCCAGGTATTATCAATAACTGGTATGATGTCGAGAAATAGTTCTTGGCACGTTTCTTTGAGGATGATACCGAAATATCGGTTCATTACCTCCTTGCGACGAAACAAGGGGAAGAAGAAACAGTCAAAAGTTTTATTGAACGTTTCAGGGAAAAGTCCGTGTATTGTCGACATGGTATGACCCAAAAAACTCTAGTGGAAACCTGTAAGCATAATTTCAGCACTGGCGTGCTGATAATAATGAGAGCTGTAGAGTCCAAAACTTGGAAAGACCTGTTGAAGCAGGGAGAGCAGGCGGAAGATATAATTCGCCGGATTGAGGAATCTCGTAGCACAAGAAACTCTACAAATAACAGACCATATCCTCAGAATCCTAAAAATAAAGCGAAAGCTGTGATGGCATCAATTGCAGATCCGAAACCAAAACTTCAGAATCCGAGAGGTTCAGCTCAGAATAGGCCCCGACAAGATAGAATTTATACATTCAAGACGGAGCAGACCGGTACTCTGTTCCATCTCCTCCTCAGAAAGGGTATGTTAAAGCTTCCAAAAAATCAAAAATCGGAAGACGCTGGTAAAACCAGCAACCCTAACTATTGCCTGTACCATCGGAATGTCGGGCACCCAACTAAGAACTGTTATCCTCTTAAGAACCGAATTCAGGCATTGATAGAAGCTGGAGTTCTCATACTTAAAGAGAAACAGAAGAAAGTTTCTGCAAACATGACAACTTTGGTAGCTGGAACCAATAAGTTCCCTGCCAGAGCGATCCCTGTACCAGTAGGGAAGCCAATATCGACATCAAGCACGGGCAGCCCGCACAAGCAAGCTGTTCCCTTGGGTATGCTCCGAACCACAGCTGTGACAAAGTCATTTTCATTGGCTAGCAGCTGGATTTGACTGGGGGTGTCGAAAATATTGACAATGATAAATATCATGTTGCTTCTGCTACTCATGCTAGCCATTAGTATGGCTAATTGAGTGCTATAAATAAAATTTTTTATAGCTGGGGGTTTGCTAAAAATCCCGTGGACCCGTCATATTAAACTCTTACCTCTGACAGTATGATTTGGATTATTCCCATCTCCGTTCAAGTTACGCATATGAGCACTTGGACTAGGCATGTGCAATTAGGCGCATCTGTCGAAATTGATGATCATGACCCAATCATTTTGGGGTGTGCAGTTCAAGTTACGCATGAGAGACTTGAACCGCCTCCATCAAAGTTTCAAGCATGTGCGATTAGGCACCTCTGCCGAATTTCTTGATCTTAACTTGATCACCAAATTGAAAATTTAAAGTATTTCAAAATTTGCTAAGTTCTAAGCCATTTTGAAAACTTTGGAGAGGGTTCTGTTGGCAGTGAAAATTTCTAAGTAAAAAGGAATTTTCCATACAGAACGCGGAGCTAATTCCGTAGCTCCGCATTTGGCTATTTTAGCCTCGCGTTTGAGCAAAACGCGGAGCTAATCCATAGCTCCGCGTTCTAATGAATTTAGCTCCGCGTTAACTCCGCGTGAGCTGATTTCATTAGAATTCCAAATTGATTGTGATTGAGATTTGGGTTTATCCAATATCCAAATTGAGTCCAATCAGAATCCTAAATTGATTGTGATTGAGATTTGGGTTTATCCAATACCTAAATTGAGTCCAATCAGAATTCCAAATCAAGAGATTTAAATCAATATTAAATATTTGATTAGAATCCTTGATGAATACAAAAGGCCCCTAAAAGTATTACTATCCGACGATGGGAATCACACGCTGGTTTGTCCTTGCGATTAACGCAAGTTGCAGCTTCGCGTTTAACGCGATACTGACTGGACTTGCGATTAACGCGAGCCAATTTGCAAGGGATCATAGCCTCGCGTTTTATGAAGTTAGCCTCGCGTTCAAGGCGGGCTTTGAGGGCCTTTCGCCTAGCTTTCCGATTTCTATTTCGGAGTTGGGTTCTGGTCAATCCAGTTCTCATGCCTTCTTCGGCAGTAGGGAGGCCATCCTCTGCTAGGATTTCCTGCCCAAACAACGGCTCTATGGTCGCGGTCTCCAAGAATTCCCGTTCATTGGTGGATACCTTTTTACTCGTTCCTCGGGTATTGGAGTGCACGCGACGATAGTGTCACGTTTCGTTCAGGTTACCTGATTCAGAGGAGAGATACTCCTCATATTTCTGCTGGTCGATTTCTACGACCAGCATATCTACGTCGGATCCGATCCTATCGATGTCAGATTGCGTCACGATCTCTTCTTTGATGAAAGACGTCTCCCACTGTGGTCGCCTTTTGTACTCAATCACAATCAATTATGAATACAAAAACCTTATTTTCTATTCCTATGGAAATCTTTTTTCCTATTCCTATGGAAATCTTTATTCTTATTTCTATGGAAACCTTCTATTCCTATTCCTATATGAACTTTCAAACTAAATTCTATAAATACCCTCTTTGAGGAGACTTTAGGGAGGATCAATCAATAATAGATCAATCTATAGATGATCATCGATCTTTTTCGGGAATTTTTGAGAAGTTCGAATTACGCATAGAGTCTTGAACGAATCAAGACCAGAGGAGATCAACTCTACAGTCGGCCGGCATCTTCTTCATCAAGAGCAAGAAGACCATTTTCGTCAGATCGTCCAAAAGAGCTACTTCGATAGATCCCATCGCCACACAGATCCCACGATATTATTGTAAAAGAGAGCGATTAAGATATAAAATCCTCTCGTTTGTTCTTTCTTTTTCTCTTGTTCTCTTTCGTTGTAATTTAAGTTAATTCAATGGAAGGAAAGCAACGAATTTCTGCTGCGAACAAAGACAATTCTTTTATCCATCTGCTGCCTGTCCTATAATGGTATATGCAGTTGCTTCTTGCCTGCTTGAAAGTTGAAGCATAGTGCCAGGGGCATGGCAGTCTGTTAGTTTGAGAGTAGTTTATATTACTTTAATTACTTCTTAGTATTGTCATTACTGTTATATTATGGTATGGTGAGAGTTTATTTGATTTTGCAGTGATCGCAGCATAATACTATATGATCTACGCATGTCATCTCCAGCTAGGAAACTAATTATGAGGGTAAGAAATCATTTCTAGCTCTGCTTGTATACCACTTAGTATGTTTTTGAGCTCATATTCCCGAATTAGTTGGTTAATATAAATGAGGTAAGGTCTTCAATTTTCAATCAGTGAATGAGCTGTTCACTGCTTATAAGTAGCCCATATTTTCAACTGAAAGGGAAGGGATGAATTTCAAAGCAAGCTCTTTCACATTAGGGCTACATTATTCAACAGTTGATGGATTATTTATATAGTGCTTAATTTTGTTCTGTTTGCTGTCAAATTTAATACTTCAATTTTGCTATATCTTGTTTATACTGAACTTTCTGATAGTTTTTTTTCCCTTCAGTTCCCTACTTTTTTATTCCTTTTGGAAACAAAGGCTGTAACTATCCTAATCCATACCTGACTATAGCCTGGCCTCAATGGCTGTCTAAGCTTTGCTATGATTGGGGTTTGCTCAAGGGTATTTTGTTTGACTTTCACGTAGATAAGTTATGATGTCTGTATCTGATTTTGACATAGGCGAGCATCCTGTGGTATGGTCAGAACTTGTTCTATCCACTGGGACAAGAGAAATGTGCTTGGATAGGATTCGTATATATCGGGAAGCAATGATATTGTACTCTGTCAATGACCTTGCATTTTCCCCCATGATTTGTCCTGCTATTATTGCAAGAGCTCGTAGTCCATTTACCTTCAATCGCAAGCAAAGCATCTTTTCTTTCATATGTAAGTTAAATCAAAGCTCGCTGAGGTTGGCATCGCTACATTCTCTCAGTAGGCCATCAAAAAGGGATGAGATTAAAAACTGTCTTTTATGCGTGGGGCGTGGTAATAGTATGCTCGGCGGAGCGGGATCTTTAATCTGTTGCTGTTAGATATTGTGAATACATGGGCAATGCAATTTGTTCCCTAAGACACGAATAAGCGAGTAAGTATAAATTTTGTGCATCAAGTCGTTAGAACAACTCCACCAATGCTAAGATAGATGAATTGAAATACACTAAGAGATGAAATGAGAAATGAGTGCACTCGTAACAAATTAGAGTTTGCTCTTGTTGAGGATAGAGTATGGACAATCGATTTAGATGGTGTGGATATGTATAACTACAGCCAGCACGTGCATTATTTGTTGTGTGTTTGGTTGGGTGTAGTTGTAGTTGGTATTTGCATTTGGAAGGAGGAAAATATGAATTCTAGAGAGAATTCCTAATTTTCATGCAAATTTGTGGTTGTATGTGGTTGTAATTGAATCAATTTTGAAATTTGCATGGGATTTTGAAATTCCAACCAAAATTTGGAAATTCCCTCCTTCAAAATGCAAATACCAACCACAACTACCAATACACCTAACTAGACACACCCTTAAGAGAGATAGCAGGATTATAGTTGATGGAGCAGTGAAGACTATAGATAGGTCTGATTGATCTTGGATGGAGGTAGTTAAAAAGTCTTAGAAGTGCTTAACTTAGTGGAGGAGATGGTCTTGACAAAACTGAATGAAAAAAAAAAAGCATCCATGTAGCCAAGCCTAAAAGTTTGGGGTGAAGGTTTTTTTTAGTTGTTGGGACAATTTCTTAGATTTGTTTCAATAACCTTCCCATAGATGCATATGTATAGATAACAAAGGGAATTTAAAGTCTCCTAAGGACCTTACATATTCTTCTTCTTTTGCCTTCTGCTATTACTCTGAATGAGCTTGCTGCCTTTTATGTTTTAATTTGTAACTTCTGGGATATGATAACTTGTGGACAGTGCAACTTTTTCAAAAAATGTTAGTAATTGGGTAATTATAATGCTTTCTCATTTAGCTGCTATTAGATTGGTCAGAACAACCATTAGATATCTATATGAGCTAGAAGATTAAATAGTTTGTACATCTTCTGAGCTGTTTTCTGGGTTATGCTTCATGTTTTAGCCACGCAAGCAATACATTAATTTAGCCTTCATTTATAATGGCCTTGGTATTCTTTCTTGGATTCAATAGTTTATCCGTTGATAGTTAACTAGCTACAGTGTAATTCCCTTCTTTCATTGTTCTTGTAAATATATTCAACTTATTCCTACCATCATTACTAAGAGAACTTATATGCATATTTTTTTGACACAGACAAAAACCAATGCAATATCTTGGAATCCAATGGAACCGATGAACTTTACAGCTGTAAGCATGAGATTTCTGTTTTACACAGCTATTTCTTGCATTTTCGTGTTCTTTTCTGAGGAGATATTTGTATGATTTTCTGGGGTTCAAAACTTTTGCTTCTTCATTTTTCGCTGATTGAGTTATTATTTTTTCATTAGTCTGTGATTTTAGTTTTTCAAAAATAGGCATCTGTTTTATTGTTTTGATGCAAAGTAACTAACTACTTAGATTTAAGTTCATCTGAAACTTGGATACTTGCATGCTGCTACCATTAATCTTCAAATATTCCTTTTGGTGCTACAGGCAAATGAAGATTGCAACTGTTACAGCTATGATGCTAGGAAACTGGATGAGGCGAAGTGTGTGCATAAAGATCATGTTTCTGCAGTGTATGTAAAATTGTCACAAGTATTCGAGTTCAGCAGTGCCCTGATGTTGTTTGATAACTACATATTGCTTGCATATGGTAGATAATAATTGTATTTTGCATCATGCTGGTTTCAGGATGGATATTGATTATTCTCCAACAGGCCGAGAATTTGTGACTGGCTCTTATGATAGAACAGTAAGTTTGGTTCTTTATCAAATCTGAAGTTTCAGCGATCACATAATCTAGGACAGAAAAATCGCTGCCATTCCTCTGTCTTTAATATCATAAACATCTTCTAAAACTTGAACTTAACATTTGCAGGTAAGGATTTTTCAGTACAATGGAGGCCACAGCAGGGAAATTTACCATACAAAGAGAATGCAAAGGTTTTTCAGCCTATATTTCTCTTAAACATAAAGCTTATTTATTTTTCAGCTATTTTCTTGTTACTCGTCATGCCTTTCAAAGAGCATATCCTGTAACTCTTTGTAGAAATTAATTTGAATTTTATCGTGCTTGGACCTTTTTCCACATCCATAGTAGTATGGTATTTAGTTTAGTTGTGCTACTAAGTATTGGGTACCTGTGACTGGCTTTGCATGGATGTTGTCTTAATATTCTTCTCTGACTCAGACTATCTGCCTAACTCCATTTATGCTGTTATCATCCATGTAGGGTATTCTGTGTAAAGTTCAGTTGTGATGGGACTTACCTTATTTCAGGAAGTGATGATACAAATCTTAGGTTATGGAAAGCTAAAGCTTCAGAACAGCTGGGAGTTGTAAGTATCTACTTCATACATATCCCTTACTTTTTGGAAGGAGATGACATATATCCAAGTGGCCTCCTCTTTGTTTATTTGTGCTTGTGGACATGACTTTAAAAAAAAAGAAAAGAACCATATTGGGGTAAGCCAGCGTTACCTAATTCACTACCTCTGTTTCAAATTGTTCATGCATACTGATTTGTGGTGCATATCCAATTGGGTCACTAAATTTGACAGCCCGTAAGTAAAGGAAGAGAACTAATGATTAATTGTTTCAATGAGTTTCTTTAATGCATTTAGCATTGAGATTTAGCATTTCGTCAGGAAGTAAAGATATTTTTTGTGGTTTCATGACTTTCACTAAGAAAAGTAGTATTACATTAACATTTATTGACATGACCTTTATAAATGTTCCCAAGGAAACCATGCCCAGATACTGATCCAATTAAGCATATGCCATGTTTGTCCATTCAAATTTATTGAAATGACCTTTAAAAATGTTCACAAGGTTACCATGACCAAGCCTATGCCCTTTTCTACTGCCTGTTGCTCAAAGTGGCTTATGGCGTGTACCCATAGCCTTATTATGTAATGTGAATGTGTTGGGGGCACACCATTGGCTTGGATTCTATGAATGCATTGAATTTGGCGCTCAAACTACTAAACTGTATACCCATTGAGGATTTAATGTTTTTTAATTAAGCACAGTGCAGCCTGTATTTCCTATCACATCCTGGCAGAACCATCTTATAGTCTCATTCTATCCTTCTCTATTTTCATGTATTTCTTCTCAATGTTGACTGCGCCACTATGTGCAGCCAGTTTTTCTTCTTTTAGTAAAATGCTATTTAGCCAAGGGACAAGGTAGGGTGAATCCATTTTTAGATTCATCCCTCCCTAGTGTCACACCTGTGCAAATGGACTTGAAGTTCCATAATATGCAGTTTCGTGTACTCTTATTGTGTATCTCATATGCTGCCAGGTTTAGTGCCCCCCCACCCCACAATTCCTTCTATTTCCTCAGCTCCTTGTATATGCTCTGTACACAGAAAATAAACAACGAGATATGTCAGAGAATCATTTTATCTCCCAAGTACTTCCCTTTTGTCTCGCCTGATCTTAATCATATATTCCTACTTGGTACTTTTTGTGTTGTAATTCTCTAGCTGCATCCTTATGCCAAGTGTTGAATCTCAGAGGAACCAGTGCATAATAGCGGGAGCAATTTTAAATCTAGGCTGAAATGATGGCTTTGGTCTGTTTTTGACTTGATATCTCTTGACAGGGATACTGCATTTTTCTGAATCTAGGCTGAAAGGATGGCTTTAGTCTGGTTTTGACTTGTCGTCGCTTGACCGTGATAGAAATTTTTTTGAAAGAGAAACAGAAAGGGTAAGAAGAATGGCTTTGGTTTGTTCTCCCAAATTTTCTTTCAACGTTCAGCGCTATGGAATTAAGTTCGTCTCTATCCTCAATACATAACAGGAGCATACCAATCCCTTCCATCTATTCTTTCAATGTTTTACTATTGAACCCTTGGTAACACAACATTCCAACTCTACGTACGAACTGAGCATTTATTTACTCAACTCGTGGGTACAAATGTAGTGCAAACTTCTTCCATTATCTCTGGATTTATTCTTCATCGACTCCCATGGTCCTTACCATATTGATGTTCTACATATCATCGATAGTACTTCATTACTTCTGCAGAATCTAGGGCTTTGAGTAATTTTAGAGTTCACTCTAGTTCTTATTGTGAGCTAGGATTCTGGACAAGAGAAAGTAACAGTTCCTTTGACCAATTTACTTGTTTGCATGCAGCTTCTGCCAAGAGAACGCAAGAAGCAAGAATATCTGGATGCTGTGAAGGACCGCTACAGACACCTTCCGGAGGTTAAGCGCATAGTCAAGTAAGTAGCATATCGTATTTGTTTATAATATTTTTCAAGCATGCAGCGTCTTAAATGGTTTAAGTCAATAAATCCATGATCCTTGACCTATTCATGAATATTGGTTAGAAACTTTTAGCAGTTAAGGTGAAAACTGCTTTCGGAATCACACTTGGAAATGCAAAATGACCAAGTTTCTGATGATATGTTCTGCAGGCACAGGCACTTGCCAAAACCAATATACAAGGCAGCTAACTTGAGACGCACAATGACTGAAGCAGAGAATAAGAAAGAAGCGAGAAGGAGAGCTCACAGCGCTCCCGGAAGCATAAAGGCACAACCATTCAGGAAGAGAAGAATCATCAGAGAAGAAGAATAGCTTTTGCTCTTCTCAGTGCTAAAGATGTTAAGACTATATATCGGATGCATATCATGATGCAAGCAGAACATTTCCAAACCTCCAGATACAAGAGATGATGTAGATGAGGGGGTGTTACCAGTGTACGTCTCATTTTTGCGGATGAAGAGGTTGTCAACAGTGTACATCTGAGTCGAAGATCAACACAAATTTTTTCTGTTCCTGCAGTTAAATTGTATTCTTCATGTATAATATATATGAAAATTTCATTTTTTTTTATTTTTATTTTTAAAATCTTTGGCTCATGATCTGAACAAGTCCAATGTATGAGATTGTCAAAATGCCAAGTGAAACTGTCAAAATTCTGCATTCTTATCATTGGAAACTTTTATCCTTGTAATATTTACATATGGAATTTATTTCTATTATCAGAACTTATAGTATTTGCTAATATTGCTATTATTGTATAATTTATTAGCAGTATAGATATATTATTATGTCAAGACTTTAAGATGTCATAGGAAAAATCTGACTTGACCAATGAAATTCATAACGAGATCCGTGTTATCCAAGTAAACTATTGCATAAGTTATACAAAGTCTTAGAATTATTATGCACAAATGGGTGGCATTTGATAATCTTATGTCTATTTGTTATATTCTGAAAAAAAAAAGACTGGATAAAGTCTTGATCAAAATTATGAGTCTTCTTTTTAAAATTCAGTAAAATGCCTTGAAACACTACTGAAATGTTAGGTAAAAGACTATGAGAGGTTCTAGATTCAAGACCGAGTTTTTTTTTAATTAGAAAAAGGACAAAAATATCTAGCTTCTCTTAAAACTAGAAGACATAAGATGGTGATCTATCAATTACCTACCTATCAATCTAATTCAATTGGAAATTAGAAGTATTCTCCATTCATTGATCTAGAAGACATTAGATGGTGATCTATCAATTACCTAGCATAACAATCTAATTCAATCTATTTCTATCAATTTTTGGCTAAAAGACTGCAAATTAGTCACATTACATTCTAAATCTTTTGTACCTCTTGCAAAATTTTGGATATTTGAAAAATTCCAGGCTTATCTAAAGGAAAAGGATAGCTTACATAGTTTTGAGGAGGGAGAGAACTTGACTAGAAGAACAAAATATTTATGGCCAAACAAAGATTTCTTCATCTTGACCAATGAAGTTATAATGGAACTCACTAATTGACTTTAATTTTATATTAATAAGAATTCAACTTATATCATGTAATTTACTATCTACTACTTAATACAATTGTAAAAAAAAAAAAAAAAAAAAAAAAAATCCAACGGTCTAACTAGTTTATCTACATAAGTTGATATTTGAGGCAAATTGTTTTGTATTCTAATATGTCCCTGTACGTTGAACATCCATATTATCTGGGGTGTACTTAGTGATATTCAAATTTTTTATTTTTACAAATATGTAATTAAATATGTCCGGTAAGATTTGAACTAAAACTTCAAAGTCGTGGCGGTAGTTGAAAGAAATCGTTTTGTATCCTTCTAACAAACTTCATTTCATTTCATATTGGAAAAAAATAATCTTACTCTAAAACTAAATCCTGCTTTTATCACTGAATCAGATCTCAATTATACAATATTTTGGCTTAAGATTGATATTTATCTTCTTGTGAGCAAGATATTCATTAAGCATCAAAAAATATTTGTACAGCTCTCTCTACAGCACTCTCTCTCTCTCTCTCTCTCATGCGTCCTTGTCTCAACATTCAACAGAAGCTTGCCATGAAATCCCAAATCCTTGCCAAAACCCAAAAGCATCAAGCCAACAGTCCCCTATATAAAGGACACGGGAAATTCTAACTGAGCACATTCTCAGTAAGCCCACTAGTTTTTTTTTTTTTCAATTAGTAAGCATACTCTATTTTTCATCGCTACTTCCATCTACTTTCTACCTCATCTCCCCCATCTACTTTCTCTCCCGCCAAGAAAAACTCTAACCCTAGATCGCTCCCCCCCCCTTCTCTCTCTTTGGCTATCAGCAGCAATCAAATTTTGTTCAGATACATATATCCATATGAGTGATACACTGTCCGCATAGTAATATCCGAACAATTATTGCACTACTAGGATATTAACAACTAAACGGTTGGAAAAAACATAGGTAACTTAGTCAAGAATTATGACAAAAACATAGGTAACTTAGTTAAGAATTATGACAAACTTGTAATTACTTAAAAGGTTTTTAGCATGCTCACTGAGACAAGTCATGTGCTCATTTGGAATTTGACAAAGACAACAAATAGTGAGCCTACGAGTCCTCTGGCATCAAAATGTGCACTTTGTAAAGAAAATAGTAGGAGACTGCTCACCCTTTTTGTGTAAGGATCCAAGACTCATGCAGTGCAATCACTGGGGACAACAATATTAAACTTTATTCTCTCCTTTATCAACACCTAACCTAAATTTGAGAGACAAGGCATGCCATGTAGGTGTAACCTAAGGTCAAAGCTCCACAAGATAGAAGCTACATATCTCAACTCCAGTGGTTCAAATCAAAATATTTTAAGTGTAGAGCTAAACCCCCACTTCTTAGTGTAAAACACCCACTGAAGAGTAATAATAATAAATAAATAAATAAATAGTATAACAATACAACAACAACAACACAACAACAACAACTAAGCCTTTTATCCCAAGTATTTGGGGTAAGCTACATAAACAAAAAAAGAATCACGTAGGATCGATCACTTTGATATTCTTTCTCCATTCATTTCTATCAAGTGATATCTCCTTATTTAAACCTCTAGATTCTATATCTTTGCGTATCACCTCCATCCATATTTTCTTTGGTCTTCCCTTCGTTCTTTAACTTATTCTACATTGATAAACTCCCATTTTCGAATTGGTGCACTTGTAAACCTATGTTGCACATGACCAAACAATCATAAGCGATTTTCTCGCTTTTTCTCATCAATAGAAACTACATCTATTTTAGCACGAATATCTTCATTTCTCACTTTATCTCTCCTAGTATTACCGCATATTTAATGGAGTATGCACATCTCTGTTACACTTATCTTCTGTGAATGACGTTTCTTTATAGCTCCCCACAATTTAGTATAACAATAAAGGGAAAAAAATGTTACTTTTAGAATGGTTCGGAGAGTACGCCATATACTACTCTAAGCCTTTTGAAAATTTTGGATCACACCAAACCATCTAGTGAGAAATTCCATATAAATTCGATGTCCTTTTTTTAGTATATTTTCAAATAATGAAGAGTTTAATAAGAAGATCTCACATATTTTCTGCAATTACCAAAGTTTTAGATAATTCTAATCAGAGCCATGTTTCTATTAATAGAAATGTTTCATATTGATTGAGAAACTATTATATTAGCATAGATAAAGAAATATGATTGGACCATGAGAAATCCCTCCTCAAACTAAAAGCAACTCAGAAATAAATAGATAAATTACAAATAATAAGGAAAAAAAAAAATCACAAGAAACATGAAATTAAAAGAAAATAAAAAAAAAAGGTAAAACACCCTTAGAAAAAGAAATAAAGGTAATATTTTGCATCATATCATTAAAATATAACGTTACGCAAATAATTTTAATTAAAACTCCTTGCTATTTCTGCCCCCCACAATTGCACAACAAATATGCAAATATATTATTTACACTCCTACCCCCAGCGCCACCTCCACCACCGCTGCTGGCGCCGACTCCGCCGCCGCTGCCGCTGCTGCCTCCCCTGGGGATAAAATGGGTGGGCACATTGATGACAGGATTGATCATGACCGCAGCAGAGTAGGAGCCGCTCCTCTTGCAGCTCCCTCCTCCCGAATAATAGTAGGAGTTTTGGATTGAGTTTCTTCTGTACTTGTCTGGCTTCTTCTTCTTCTGACTCTCGGGCCTCGGGCACGACCCTGTGGACTTGCTGCGAGGGAACAGGCACGTAGCAGCGGGGCTGAGCCTCGGCTTGCTGCTGCTGGACGGTGCAGCGCCCACGCTGCTGCTGCGGCCGACAGTGTTCAGGAATGACGGCGATGGTGATTTTGCAGATGCATTTGTTTCATTTTCGTGCAAGTTTAGTACGGGGTGAGCAGTGGAGTTGAGGGGTAGGAGCTTGCCATGGGAGAAGAGGCGGTCGGCAGGAGAGGAGTCGTGGATGGAGATGGCGTCGAGGCTGATGCTGAAGACGAAGTCGTTGTCGTCGATGATTGCTGCTAAGGAGGAGGAGGAGGAGGAGGAGGCGTCGTCGAGGTGGTGGTGGGGGGAGTCGGTGGGGGCGGGGAGAGAGAGGTCGATGTCGTGGGAGAAGGAGATTCTTGGGCTCAATGCAGTTAGTGTTGCCATTGTTGTTTGCAGAGAGAGAGAGAGAGACAGAGAGAGAGAGAGGTGTGGTTTGGTTACTCTGCTCAAATGAAGAAGTAGAAAGTTTATTAATAATACAAACATCTCTCAGCATCTCTAGCTGCACTATTTTCAAAATATGTGAATTTAATGGGATAACAACAAAAGAGCAGTTTCATCACACAATTTCTAAAATTAAGATATTTACCCAGTAACTTATCAGTAATTTTACTGGATTTTGTTCTTGAATTGTGATACTTGAAATTTTTTTAGGTAAAGTAGAAAATCTATTGGTAAAAAAAAAGAGAGAGAGAGATGGAGCAGTCAAAGGCCGAGCACAATACACTACTATTCTTTAATTAATTAAATCTGATAGTTAAAGATTAATTTCGCTTCTGATGTGATTAGAAAAGAACCATTCAACTTAATTATTTATTTGATCAAGTGTACCCATCGATCGATCAAATCTAGGTAAGAGAGAGAGAGAGAGAGAGAGAGAGAGAGTTTACGGTACTCCTCCTCCGATGTCATGCATCACATTTGAGAACTTATTAAGTTTAGGTCCATATTTGCTTCTGATTCTTAAAAAGAAAACGCTTTTTTGATCAAATTAGAAGTGTTGATCGTCTAATGAAAAAAAAAAAAAAACAAAAAAATGGAATCAAACTTAATTTTTTTTCCTATAAATTAAGCTGGGCGCAGTCTTAAAAGGTTGAGATAATTAAGAATTGGAAAGGCCCAATCAGAATATTTAGTGTTCTGTTTCCAGGGCGGTGGGTTTAGCCTGTTACCCGAAGAAGGAGCAGCTGTGCCAAGGTTTCATAGGGAATTGGAGTTAAACGAGGGGGTAGGGAATAAATTATCCCCAGAGGCTGGCTGTGTGTTTGGCACCTTATTAGGTTAAGATGAATCTTGAATATACATACAATGCTTTAATTTCATTTGACATTTGAAGAAGATTAGCACCTCCCTCCCAAAGAAACGGTTGACTTCATTCAGTGATCAGCCCCTCCCCTGATGATGCAGCAGCAGAAGAAGAAGAAGTCCTCTTCACGCTCCATTCATCCTCTCTCTCTCTCTCTCTCTCTCTCTGCCATGTCTGGTCCCAAAATATACCATACACTGCCTACTTTGTAGCAGGATATAAAATATTTCTTAAATCTGGAGCTAAGCCACCCACCGTAACATACATGATGACCCCACCAAGAAGGATACAAAAATATTTCGTAAATCTGGAGCTAAGCTAAGCTAAGCCACCACCACCAGCAATGACTCCGTAACATGATGACCCCACCAAGAAGGATATAAAATATTCAGCTAAGCCACCAGCAATGACATTCGGAAGGGCCCCACCGGAACTAGAAGTTGGTCCTTGATTAGAATTTGATGTGATGATGTTGATTTGGGAATTTGGAAGGCACAATATGAACTGACTTGTTTGCTTGTGCCCAATGGAATTGTAATTATTTCTATTTCTAGACTTGAATGCATGTTGTTGATTTACATTGAATTGTTGCATATGTTTGTGCTCTGATTTTTTTTACAAATAAAACATTTCACATTTGTAATATTGGGGCATGCTCAGTGTAAGCTTAGAGAACAATTGTTAAACATTATTATAAACCTTGTTGAATATCGTAAGTAAAGCGAGTCTTTGAATTTTTGAGATAACTTCTTTGATTAGCAAACGTACAACAAAGACTTCATACAATTAATTCAATGACGAGCATACAAAAACAACTTTGATTCAATGAGCTTCTCATCATCTGAGATCAACAACATCAAAATTGATTTTGGAGTTCATGTAAACTTCGGAACAACGATCGTATATGGGACCGCCACCCGGTGGCGATGGGTGAGGGTGGAAGCCACGCTGCTGGCACTGCCTTATAACCGACATTCCCCCAGGAGCCGTGAGCCGAAATATACCGTGGGTCCTATATATTCAGAGTGCAGATAAGGGACGCGTTTGTGATAGACGATAACAAAAAAGTTGGAAATTGTTAAACAGAAGATGATGTTGAAATAAAAAGCAATTCAGAGGGTCTGGATGCCAAAGTATTGCCTCAACTTAGTAAGAATGCGGGAACTGAGTGAAAGATAATACAAAGAGAAGACATTTCAGACTCTGAACTACACATCTCCATTGGCCGTGGTTATTACACGAGTCGAATTTCGTCCTATACCATTAAATCAGAAATTACTGGAGAGGTTACTGATTTGAACTGCTAGTGAAACTAAAAAGATTTTACAAACAAATTAATGAAGATGCAATGCAGCGGCTGAAAATATCAGCACCTTTCCACATTCTCAAAATAAATACAATTTTTTTTCTTCTGAATTATGATCTCAACCAACACCCTAGGTTCACTCATACCCAGTTATTTGGATTTTAGTTTTGATTTGATTTTCCAGACAAGTTGACACAAAGATAATGGTTTTAGGTGAAATATCTTTGTATCCACTTGATGTAAAGAGCAAATGAACTTTAAAACCTATGAATGAATTTGATCCAAATTAAGTTATGAAGGTGGAGATCACCTGATCCCAAAAAATAAATTAGGAAGGTTGTTTTTTGGCTGCTAGCACCCGTAAGTTACACGCACTAGCAGCGCAGCAACAATAACCTCTTTTACACCCACTTATTTTTAAAACATGGTGCATTTACTTTAAGAGTTCGTAGCACGACTGGTTTTGGTTACTATATATAGGATGGCAAGTTTTTGACCTAATATGAGACCTGCATTTTCATGAGTATTCAGCCTAAAAGGACAAGCCGTGGCCTCAACATAAGCCAGTACATTGCATCCTAGAATTAAATAAATGGATCATTAGGTATAAGCTCGCCCATGAATGGAATTAAACAAATAGATGATCAGGCCATATAAGCCAATACACGGAGGATGGAAAACTCCATAGCAAAATAAAAGCCAAAAGGCCATAACTAATCGGACCTTATTTTCTAACCTAGTCATAGACACTACTACTACACCACTCTGTCTGGCTAAGTACTTTTATGAACTATTTCAATGTAACAGAACCATTTTATAGTTTTATCACGAGCTTGCAAAGTTAATAGACATTGCAACTGAATACTACAGAATCTACAAATAATTTTTTTTTTTTGTTAGAATTCATCACATGTGATTGATTGGATACTCTGACCTGAATATTGTGCATCTTGTTCTTGTGAAGCCAGTGAGTGTATGTTAAAGCATAGAGGAAATGGATGCAAAAGACATTCAAGAGAAAAGAGTCACCTTGTACCATCTCTTGGTGCCATAACAATTGCAATGGCTTCAGGTAACATGATCTAATAAAACAATCAGGAGAAAGTAGTCAGGTAAAATATAGAACAAGAGAAGTGTATTTTGGATTTATTTAGATTAAGAGCACATTAATAGACAAGCTTTTCTTTTCTTTTTCAAAATCTCCAAGCACAATTCTCGAACCCATTAGACTATTAGATTTTTTTTACTGCAAGCATAACTGGTGCTAACAGAATATTTATGCTACAACTAATAAAAAAAAAAAAAAACACATCACACAATTAAATATCCAATAATAACAAGATGGAAGGGCAAAAGCACAAAGATTGAGAACTAAAAAATGCCCACCTGATATGAATAATGGGTGTGGACATCGATTGATGACATGAAACATGATTGCGTGGGATGTGTCTGCAGAATGGAGATGCTGTTCAAGTTAGCAATTATAACACAAGATGTAGAGTGCGCAGAGCTAGTATTAACTTCTAACAGGAATGAGAAGGATAGATTTCAATATAATCTTGAACCAAATAATAAGCAACATATGTTTCTAATCATTTAAGAAGGAAGTGAAAGATATTTAACTATTCCACATTAAGAACTGATTACTTGGGACGAAAAACAACTAGGTCTAACAAATTGCATATCTTTATGGAGTCCACATATGAAGTTAACCAAGAACAATAGAACTTATGCCCCCCAAAGGGAAGGCCCAAGAAACATATGAAACATTCCTGAAGAATTTAGGTGTTATAAATATATAATAGAGACTCTGTACATCTAAACTCATAGCCATTAGGTTTTTAAGCAACAAATTCATGTAACATCTTCTTATGAGGAAAAAAATGAAGTAAACCGCAACTAGCAAAATCATGTGGAACATTAAGAACTAGATGAATACCAAGACAGATGTCAAATCCGCGTGATCTTAAAACTTTGTCCTTTTTGTTAATTAAAATTTGAACTTCAGAACCACCTTTTGATATCTCTGATAGCTGATTTCATTGTCGGATTTATTCGTTCAATTATTACTCTTTAACAACCAAGGCCCTACCCCCATTTAGAAGAAGTTTACAATACTTGATAAATAGAGTAGTTACTTCTGAAATAGTAACGGATAATCAAGTATTTAAACTTCTTAGATACCAATCATTGTTAAACAAAACTAGTTTATAGATTTAACTATCGCAATAGTTAGGTGCCTGATATCCATCAATATATCAACTATCATTTAGAAAGGGTTGAGTTTCTAGCTTGTGGAGACCTTGCAATTCGTGAAAGGGTAGTTAATCAGGATTTCTAAAGTTTAAAATTTTGACACAAATCTTACTTATTAATACCAAAATTTTAAATTATGACAAAGAAGAAGTTGAAAAAGTAGGTAAACTTGTTATGCACCTTGTAATACATCTCAAAATCTTAAGCTTTTGGGCTGCATGCTAATAATGCATACCAAGCTAGCTTAACACTCCCCCTTGCATGAGCCCTTCTACGATGTATTTAAACGGGCTGTGGCTGAACTCAGTTAGAAAGACCATATAGATGCGGTAAATGAATAAATAATTTTAAATCCAGGGCCTCTTGAAACCTGGTTTCTCTTAATACTGATATGAGAGATGAAGGAAGGCGCATGAATTTCCATACTGATACTATATGTCAGACTAGATTGTGTGAAACCCACAAAATTAACACAACAGAAACCAATTCCTATTATGTGGTCATGGGATACCCTCCATTTAATGCCTGGCATCCTTGCCTAACATAGGCTTGTCCAATAAATGAATGCGTCAGCACTAACAAATATGCAATATGGGAATCTATTGGTGGCATTCAACGACCTGTGTGACATGGCACACACTTCCGGTTGTTCACTTTTAATACTCAATTTTGCCTCAATATATTCTTCATTTTCTCTTTCCTATAAAAGCTTCTATACATCTTTTTGTTCTTCCCCAGTTGACATCTTCCATATGCTTATCATAAACTTTAGTTTTAGCCTAAATATACTCTTAGCTACCTTCAATTTGCTAATCAGTAATTTCAAAATTAACATTACATTTTGCGAATCACCATTTGCCTTGCTTTGTTCTGGTTACTTAAAAAAAAAAAAATCTTACTCAACCAGTGTTGTGAGTATTGCCTTCTGTTTTCACTGCCAATTCCTAGGCAGTATAAGGGCTGCGTACTGCCTTATGTTTTCATTGCTGATCCCACGGCAGGATTAAGGAAAGCTGCTTTGGGTAGCCAACAACCAAGGCAAAACTTAATATGATCTCTATAAAAGAAACACTCATTATGACCATTTTCACTATGTAGAATCAATTCAAGATGGTGAGAATGTGCGATAATGGAAATACAGATAAACTAAGAAATGAATGCTTTCGTAATAAACTAGAGTCAGCCCTTAATGATAATACAACGATTGGGGACCATTTGAGATGATATTGAGCCTTTGGCATTTGCAATGGACAGGGATGAACAATGCTCTGTTTGGGTGTCTCCATTTTTTCTAATCGGAAAAGGAACTAAATTTCCACATAACTGAACCAACCGAACCAATCCAACCTGTTTGGTTTGGGTCAGTTCGATTATCTCGAATGGACTTGACGGATGGAGTTAAGGAGGAGAGGCAGAATAAAAGAGGAGGGACTAGAAGGAGAGGAGGCGACAAACAGCAAGGAAGAGGGTAGAGGATGAAGGAGCCGCAAAGAAGAGACTAGAGGGGCTACAGAGGAGAGGCTGGAGGAGGCGACACGGGTGCCTATAGGACCAAGGAGGATGCAGAAGAGACCTGACGACTCCACTGGCAAACGAGAGGGGATGGTCAATAGAAGAAGCAAGGGGTTAAGGTTAGTAACTACATATACTAAAACAGAATAGTAAGTGAAATC
This sequence comes from Dracaena cambodiana, assembly GCA_036321105.1. Lineage (NCBI taxonomy): Eukaryota > Viridiplantae > Streptophyta > Magnoliopsida > Asparagales > Asparagaceae > Dracaena > Dracaena cambodiana. The sequence goes on from JAYEPQ010000013.1 coordinate 599,177, forward strand.
TAGCCCCCAGATTCTTTCAGGAACTTCTGTTAACTAGAGACTTTTAGGGCCATATCTCAGACCATACCATCCCACCTCACGCCTCTAAAGTTTATTTTCAGGAAGTCTGATGATGTAAGTATCCATCACCTCATAGCCCCAAAAGGTTGTATATTATAGGATACCTAAGAAATAAGAGTGTCACCTCATTGTGCCCAAAACTTTTCCTTGAAAAGGAAACTTATGATATCAAAGTCCAATAAGAAAAAGAATTTTTAAGTACTAGGAATTGACAAATTAAACGTACAAAATTTATCAATAAAAAAATAAATTGGAATTCAATAATTAATCGTTCATTGATTAGCATCAATCAATATATTTAAGGATCACGTAGAAATCATTGGTTGTGTACATATAATAGATTTTTCACATTGGAAATACAGATTGGAAAGTTAACCAACAAATTAAAATTAATTATGAATCCTCAACTAATTATGATTCACTAATTAATATGAAAGTATCACAGAAAAGGAAATCTATGAAATTAGATTTCTATCAAGAACCTTCAATAGATTAGGAAACTATAACCCAATTATAAATGACTAATTTTAATATTTTAAGATATTCCAGTTATAGTAAATTCTCCAAAATTTTCTTAGACCTCAAACTGTCTTAATAAAGAAACTCTCAATTCTTTCACTATTAAATTCAATGTAATAACAAAGTATATTTTATAAACTCTTCAAGTTATTTTACTAAATATCAAGGAAATTAACCCGAAAAAATTAATCTTCTCAATCACAAGAGGTGTGTGCCGACAACTTAAACTTAATATTAATGCATTTAATATTTATCCTTAAACAATGAAACCACGTCTTTCTGACCTATTAATTTAAAACACTTGAGTTTTCTGTTATATCTCACAAAATTAACCCAAAAAATTTAATTTAAATTCTCTGTATCTTTTATCAATGATTAGGTTGGAGGTTATGCTTGAAATTTGCTAAATATGTGTAAGGATATGCCAAAATAAAAAAAATCTAAATGACTCCTGTACTAAAGAAAATTGAGGGTTAAGTCTTATTTAGAGAGTGCACACACGTGGTACATATTTTATCAATGAATGGGTTGGAAAATATGCTAGAAATCCACTAAATACATGTAAGAAAAATATTTCCAAAATTAAAGATTAAGCCCCCATTTAGTGTGTGCTTACACAAGGCAAAACTTCATATTTTATTAATAAAAAGTTTGGAGGTATGCTAGAAATTTGCTAAATAAGTGGAAATATATGCCAAAATAAGAAATGCAAAGAGTAGAACTCCTATAATTATGAAAATTGATTGTTAAACCCCATTTAGTTAGTGTATACCCGTGGGCAAAGTTTCATATTTTATTAATGAATAGTGTAGAGACTATGCCACAAATTTTGTTAAGTACATGAGAAAATACGCAAAAATAAGAAAAACAATCTATAAGACTCTTATAGTTATGAAGATTGAAGGTTAAACCTCATTTAGTGAGCATATATACATGGTAAAGTTTCACCTTTTACTAATGAAAGGTTGGAAGTTCTTCAATAAATTTGCAAAATATGTGTAAAAAATGTCAAAATAAGAAAATTAGTTTATAAGACTTCTATTGCTATGAAAATTGAAAGCTAAGTCCCGTTTAGTGAGTATATACACATAACAAAATTTTATATTTTACTAATGAATGAAATGGAGATTAGGCAAGAAATTTGCAAAATACATGTAAAAATATGTCAAAATAATAAAATAGGTCTTTACGGCTCCTATTACTATGAAAGTTGAGGTGAAGCCCCGTTTACTTATTGTATATACGAGGTAAAGATTCATAGTATATTAATGAATGGTTTGGAGGTTACTCCACAAATTTTCTAAATACGTGTAAAAATGTGCCAAATAAGAAAAACATGTTTATGACTCCTGAGGTTAAGCTCCGTATAATGAATTGATACACATGGCATCACATTTTAATAATGAAGGGTTTAAAAGTTGTGCTAGAAATTTGATAAATAAGTTTGCAAATATGCCCAAAATAAGAAAACTGATATGCAAAACTCATAGTTATGAAATTTGAAAGTTACACCCATGTAATGAGTGCATACACATGGCAAGGTAAACTCCATTATTAACTAATAGTTTGGAAGTTATGCTAGAAATTTGCTAAATACGCATAAAAATATGCCAAAATAAGAAAAAGTGGTTCGTTGAACTCTTAAAGTAATGAAATTTGAGAGTTGCAATACTTTAGAGAGTGCATACATGGGGTAAAGTTTCAAACTTTACTAATGAGCAGTTTGAAGGTTACAAATTTTCTAACTATGTATAAAATTTTCCAAAATAACAAATGTGGTATGTAGGACTCCAATGGTTATTAAATTGAGAGTTAATCTTCATTTAGTGAGTATACCCGTGTGGCAAAGTTTAATATTTTGTTAATGAATGGTATTGAAGTTTTGCTAGAATTTTACTAAATACGTGTAAAAATATGCCCAAATAAGAAAAACAGTCTACATAACTCAAATTGTTTTATACATGTGGCAAAGTTTCACGTTTTATTAATGAATGAATTGGAAGAGATGTTAGAAATATGCTACGAACATGTAAAAATATACCAAAATACGGAAGACAGTCTATAGGACTCTTTTAAGAGTAAACTGCATTTATTGATTGTATACATTTAGTGAATGTATACACACGACAAAATTTCATATTCTACTAATGTAATTAATTACAATTGCCCTTAAACTTTTGGAGGTAGTGTCACTAATAGCCCGTTAAGAAATATTTTCGCAGAGAGATCCATTGATAGTGAGCATCAGTCAACAAAAAAAATAAAAAATGTTATACTCCTTACTGGGGGTCTGCAAAAAATTTTTATGAGTATTAGTGATACATCTCTAATAATACATATAGTTTTTGTAATTAACCCTTATTAATAAATAGTTTGAAAGTTACGCTATAGCTATATAAAATAAGAAAAAGCAGTGTATAAGACTCCTGTAGCTATGAATAGAGGCTTGAGCCCCATTTAGTGAGTATATATTTGGCGAAAATTCATATTTTAATGAACAGTTGGAGGTTAGCAAACATTTGTTAATAAATTATGTTAAAAATTCAGCCACATGCTCTAAATTATCCTTGTTAACACTTTCGAGTAATCTTATGTTTGGTGTACAAGCACTGAGAATGTTAATCGCCTAATCTCTTAGATCAGCTTTATTATGATTAGCCTATCTACAACTCTTTACATTTATAATGTTCAATTATATTTTATTTCCAAATGTCACCCATTTCTAGTCTTTTCCTTTCATGAAAACTAAAGTTTACATACCATTCCTTGATCATTCTCGATGCCATTTCCAACAATTAGTTTCTTCCAAACAAATTCAAAATGATATAAATCATAGATATCAAACATAAAGAGTCAGTGAAGTGTGTAGGATAAATATGCGGTCGACCACCAACATCCCTGGTAAGAAAAATATATAAAAAGACCATTGACAGCAGGATTTCAATTATCTACATTCATTATCCAATTTACGGAAGGAATTACCAGGCTGAATACATTGATGGAGTTTCAAAACTGAAGATCCATCAAGTAAAAATGTAAGACATATAATTAATACCAGCAAGAAAAGACTGAAAATTATGGGAAGGCAACACTAAATAGAACATGTTACATGAATCACGCTGCAAAACTTACCTTGTGGCACCAAGAAAAACTAATATTAACAAAGCAGACTCCAAACTAATAGAACCATATATTTTTTCAACATCATGTAACCCCCCCCCCCCACCCCCCCCCCCCCCCCCCCCCAAAAAAAAAAAAAAAAAAGTAAGACCACTTAGTATGAGAAAAAAAAAAATACTCACATGAATCCATCCAAGGGTAAAAAGAGATTGCTTATCCTGGTAAGCAAAGATTTCCTCTTCATTTGTTGCCTGACACTGAATGACCAACAAAATAATTATTAATGAACCTACATAATCGCTACTAATCTAAGCATTATAAATAGCTCTTACTGAATCAGAGGTTGACTCCTGTTTTGGGATGATAAGTGCAGTCACGTAGAATTTTCTGTTTTTCTGCAAAAATAAAAGCAGTAATCATTTCCATCTATTCAAAACCTAAATAAATAGATGAAACTGTTCCCTTACAAGTGAACCTGCAAGAACTCCGCAAGTTTCTAAGTTTCTGTCAGTATTCGACTTAGCAACCCTCAAAAAGCTGTCCATTAATATTGTTGACTGCAAAAGCGAATCTAGTATCAGTTGGAGTAAACATACAGATCTATGTTGCTTATAAAAAATGTGTAGTACATACTATGTGAACTTGCAAAGGAGACTCCGCACGGACTATCTCATCCTGAAAAGATGTTGTGTGTCCAGATGCACAGTCAGAAACTTCAGAACTGACAGCATCCAAATCTTGTACTTCTGCACGAATAGGCGGAGGAGAAGGTTGTCTGATGATATCCGTCTTAGGAGTAGTGTCAGTAATATCGAAGATAATCAATGAACTTGGTTCTTCACTTTGTACTGATCCATTGCCCTCATGTAAGGAAAGGACTTCTTCAAGTCGAGATTTCTCAGGTTCTGAAGCACTGCTGTCTTTTCCACATGCAGGTTCATCTTGTTTAGGCTCAAGGAGACTGTTTACCAACAAAACTGAGTATGTAAGTCCCTTCATTAGAATATATTCCTATAAGCAAGCACAATACACCAAAGAACCGAAGGCACATAGTTATGTAAACACCAGACATCACACAGTTCACTAATTCCTCATGCATAAAAAGAAGGTTTGAACATCCAGATATTGCTAGGTTCTCACTTGAAACCTTCAAAAGCACTCCAGCCGTGCTGCATAACATGACAGCCAAAAACCTGTACTAGGTCTAAAGACATCCCCTTTTTACTGAGATGTTCCCATAGGTAACCCTTTCTCAAGATATATTAGTGAGGATCACATATCTAAACACAAGGGTAAAGTATATTTAGCAGATTCTTCACTGGCATATTCATCATCCATGACCGAGTTATAGTGTCCAGAAGTTCCATAGGATTTTACAGTCTGTTACGTGGTTTGATTAAATCCAACTGTAATTAAGATGTCCAAGGGCTGAAACTCTGAAAGGAATATCTGAAAAAAAGAATAAAAAAAAGTCGAAGCTTTACCTAGGAATGTCAACTGGAGTCAGATCTAGATTGCTTGGATACTGTATCTGAATGACAAAAGGTGAAACGAAGAAAAACAAAGAAATAAGAAAATAAAAAGGTCATATATTTCTTATAAATCTACAAAAAGAATGGATGTTATAGATGCACATTACCCCTCGATTAGGAATTGCCGGTTGCCACTGTCCATGCAGTCCATTTGGACCTAAGATGGAATGCCTTGATAAAGTTTCCTCCTTAGGACGAGGGACGCTAAGAGATCTGCAAAAATATGTCAAGCAATATGAGTTGAAAAAAGAGAGAACTCTTCAAGACTGATGGAATGACATTAAAAACTGTCCGTGCAAAGATAAGCAACGTTCCATCTAATTCCATAGGAAGAATAGCAACTGCACACATCAGAAGCATTTAAGAACTTGAATAATTAGTGATATATAGAATTTCTTCATTTGCTTCTTATTTCTTTAAATTTAGCAAAAGAGAATGACTTTGTATTTTGAGAACATATATCCATGGTTTGACTTCTAAGAATGCAAGTCAGTATTTCAAACAACTCTATGAAACTCTTATAAAATAAGGGCATTGTAAACCATAAGTGAACGAGTACTGAGGTAAACTGTAAGAAGTTTACTATTATATTAATGTTTCATACTGAGGGAAACAGTGGTAAAAATATTCAACAGGGAGCAGAAGCACAGAAAAAGTAGCTAAATAACTCGATATATGTATTCAGTCCATTCAGGTTTGGATCCTTCAAACCATATCAAATAGCTTGTCTGGTAGGGTATGGATCCTAGAAAAAGATCCTATTATCGGAACTAATGAATCCTTAAGAATTCAAACCCAATAATCTAAACATACTTATCTAAATTAGTCCACCTAGTTTTGAAAAAATCATCTCTTTTCTGCCTAAACATCAATTACACAAGTTTAACTCTCATATTTAACATGACTAAGGGCCCCTTCAGATAGACATGAATATCACGATATTTCCTGATATGTTGAAATATATTTAGTTTGATTTAAAAAAAAAAAAAAAAACTATTTGTCAGGTAAAATCACAAAATTAGAAAATCATGATCTTACCAAACTAAGATGATATTGCAATTTCTAATATGATTCAAAATTTTCTTTCATCATATTTTACATTGCACGTCGGCCTCATTTTTCTTTTCTTACTTTTCCCAATCAAAGTTCTGCCACTCCCGTTTTTCATTCTTTTTTATTTCATTCGATTGCATCACAAGCCTGTGTTTCATTTGTCCCAGGGTACTTCATCAACATGCTGGACGTTTTCCTCCCATCTCCACCTCTCCAGTTTCAAATATTCTGAAACCTACGCACCCTCCCTCACCTCAAATAGAATGGATATAGTTTGATGATCAGGTCAAATGTTCAATAAAAAGTTGAGAAGATATTAACAACAAAAAGGAAAATGAAAATATCAAGTGGACCTTAATAAATTACAGACCACAGAAAATCAGCTTCTGGATACAACTGCTTTGGTTGTTTCTATATAGTATATACTTTATTCAAGACTTTTTAGATGCACTCAATAGGAAGTCCATGCTAAAACATTAGAGGAGAGGAGTGAGGGGGGGCCTAATAGAAACCTGCCAACTAAATGGTTTTATATTCTATTTTTTTTAAAAATAAAATAGTATAAAAAGTTGAACAGATAATAGATACATAGCAGGACCACAATAGAACTTTATCTTAATTAGCTTTCGTGAATGTCGCTGGAACTTGCAAATTTTTGTTTTGTCGGACACTTGGAAATGATGCTTGGAGACTTCCCACGCTTTAAAAAAAGGAAACAGTGCATCAATGTCGTAAAGAAGGGAGTTGTAGATACTCAAAATGGTATAACAACGAAAGAAGAAACAAGAAGTGGTATATTTTTTTATTTGCACGGTCATCCAAACCCCATGTGCCACTTTCGATAAGTGCTCAAGCTTATCATGAATTTTCCTTTAATGGTATATTTTATGCGTGCAGGAGACTAAGTGAGTAGGTGAGAAAGCTAAAGTCATAGAGCTTTGGGGTTATAAACTTTGATATACGGGTAGAGATAAAAATTGTAATGGGGTAAGTGTGATCATAGATAAACAATTATTTGGGGATGTAATGGAGGTTAGGAGGAAGGGTAATAGAATTTTATTAGTTAAACTTATTTTAAATGGAGAGATTTTTAATATCATTAGCGCCTATGCACCACAAGTAGGACTTGATGAATCCAGTAAACATCAATTTTGGAAAGATTTAGATGAGATAGTACAAGAGATACCCGCTAGAGAAGAAGTATTTATTGGTGGTGATCTCAATGGGCATGTAGGAACTAGTCGTAATGGGTTTGATAGTGTACATGGAGGATTTGGTTTTGGAGAAAGAAATGAAACAGGTAACTCAATTCTAGATTTTGCTTTATCTTATGATTTAATTTTAGCGAATACTTGGTTTAAAAAGAGAGTTTCTCACTTAGTTACTTTTAAAAGTGGATCGAATGCAAGCCAAATAGATTTCTTTTTAACTAGGATGGTAGATAGAGCTAGTTGTATCGATTGTAAGGTAGTATCAGATGAGAGTATAGTTACCCAATATAAACTCTGAGTTTTAGATATTCAGATTAGACAGAAACTTAGAATAATTAAGTGTAAATTAGATCTTAAGATTAAATGGTAGCGATTAAAAGGTAATCAAAAAGTTTTGTAAATAGAGTAGCACAAGAAGCAGATTGGAGGGACCATAATGATACTAATGTAACATGGAACAAAATGGCTAGCTGCATTAAAAGGATAGTTAAAAATATATTCGGTGAATCGAGAGGCGGTGCTCCACCATGTAAGAATATATCATGGTGGAATGAAAAGGTAAAAAATACTATTAAGATCAAACGAGACCTTTATAGAGATTTGAAGAATAATAATAATAATGAAATAAGTTTTGAAAAGTATAAACTAGCAAAAAAGGAGGTTAAGAAAGCTGTTCGGGATGCAAAAACTAAATTATATAAACAAGTGTACGAGAAGTTAGATAATAAAGAGGCAGAAAATGATATATATATAATTGCTCGAATAAGAAAGAGAAAGTCTAACTTATGTACTGTAAAATGTATTAAAGATGAGAATCAGACAGTTCTAATTCGAGACGAATAGATTAAAAAAAGATGGAAAAATTATTTTAATAAATTATATAATGATAGTTTTACTCAAAATTTGGGAGATCTTACTATTCAATGTGAGAATATGAATCGTAGTTTTATGCGTAGAATCAAAGAGTCTAAAGTAAAAGAGGTTTTGAAGAGGATGAAATCAAGAAAAGTTATTGGTCCAGATGAGATTCCTATAGATGTATGGAGATAACTTAGGAGGGATTGGTATGAGGTGGCTAACAGATTTTTTTAACAAGATTTGGCAAATTAAGAAAATACCAAATGAATGGAGGAAGAATACCCTAGTATCTCTGTATAAGAACAAGGGCAACATTCAGAGTTGTTCTAACTATCGGGGAATAAAACTCATATGTCATACTATGAAGCTTTGAAAAAGGGTAATTGAACATAGATTGTGACAAACTGTTAAAATATCGGAGAACCAATTTGGATTTATGCTGGGGCGATCGACGACAGAAACTATTCATTTACTTCAACTTATAGAGCGATTTCGAGAGAGAAATAGAGATTTGCATATGGTATTTATTGACTTAGAGAAAGCCTATGATAAAGTTCCACGAGAGATACTTTGGTTGACACTGATGAAGAAAAGAGTTCACATCAAGTATATCGACATAATTAAGGATATATATGGAGTAGTAGCCAATGTCAGAACATGTGGTGGTTTAACAAGTGATTTTTCTATCACAATTGGATTGCATTAAGGATCTGCATTGAGCCCATTCTTATTTGCTATAGTGATGGATGAGCTTACTAAAACCATTCAGGATGAGATACCTTGGTGTATATTATTTGCTGATGATATTGTCTTAGTTGATGAGACAAAAACAGGAGTAAATGCCAAGTTAGAGTTATGGAGGAATACATTAGAATCTAGAGGTTTTAGATTGAGTAGATCTAAAACAGAGTATATGGAATGTAAATTTAATAAACGACGGACCATAGATTATAATACTGTAAAACTGGATAGGCAAGAAATACAAATGAGCAGTCAGTTTAGATATTTGGATTCTATTATTCAGAACGATGGAGAGATCGATAATGATGTTAACCATAGAATATAAGCTGACTGGTTAAAATAGAGGAGGGCAACGGGAATTTTATGCGACCGTAACATTCCGTTAAGATTGAAAGGAAAATTTTATAGAACTGCTATTAAGCCAACTTTATTATATGACACGGAATGTTGGGCTATAAAGAAACGTCATTCACAGAAGATAAGTATGGCAAAGATGTGGATGTGCGGCAATATTAGGAGAGATAAAGTGAAAAATGAAGATATTCGTGCTAAACTAGGTGTAGCTACCATCGATGAGAAGATGCGAGAAAATCGCTTACGATGGTTTGGTCATGTGCAACGTAGACCTACAAATGCGCCAGTTCGAAGAAGAAAGTTTATCAATATAGGACAAGTTAAAAAAACGAAGAGAAAATCGAAAAAAATATGGATTGAGGTGATACGCAGAGATATGGAGTCTAGAGGTTTAAATAAAGAGATATTACTTGATAAAAATGAATGGAGAAGGAATATCAAAGTGATCGATCCGGTGTGATTCTTTTTTTGGTTCATGTAGCCTACCCCAAATACTTGGGATAAAAGGCTTAGTAGTAGTTGTTGTTGTTGTATAGGAGTATCGTGATTGTTAAACTAGATAGCGCTTTGGATAGCCTTTTGGTCCTCTAATATGAGATCCATATAATCCATCACCCCGTGACCTACTCTTTAAAAGTAGTCATGTCAGACACTCGGACACTTGACACCATGTCCCGTATCCATGTAACATTGTTTCAACTTATTGTCATATAAAAATGCCCTTTGCTAGCAAGTTTTCAATGCCTCCTTTCCAAAAAAGAGTGGAACAAATGTACTCTTAATTAACTGTCACGTAGATAAATGTCCTATGCTCTCAAGTTTTTGTTTTTTCCTTCAAAGAATAAACCATTAGCTAATTTTTCTTTATTTTTTTGAACAAAAGCCATAGCCTACCTGTGTTTCTTAACAAAGGCCATATCCATCCCTATCTCGACCCCTAACCTCTTGCGCACTTGCTAAGAGGTTTAGCACAGCACTACAATGACACCTGTAACCCTCCAGAATTTACTGCGTAGAACTCATAAAATATTTATTGAGTTCAGTTAGCATACTAGGATAAAACATGAATAACACTCTAGTTCTCTATTTGCCTAGTTCAGTTCACGTGCTAGGATAAAACATGAATAGCTCTGCATTTTTTACACCTACAAGATCTTAAGAAAATGATGTAATAAAAAAAAGGTTCTGGGATATGGTTGAGACCAAAGAGAACGAATAACCAGTTTTGACTCGAATATAATCAAATTCTGAGTTGGTTAGACCACAAAGAACAGCCAACTGGGATTCTCACTGTGGTGGGTCTATGTCATTCTCACTTATCCTAAGCAAGGAGGAGCTATGAATCTTGTGCTTCACATTTTACTTTTATGACGGCAAGCAAACAAGTTATGAACCTGTCAAATAGGATATGTATACATACATAGTATGTCTTGTTGTCTGGGAAAGACAAAAAAGACTAGCGGATATTAAAGAAATGGGTTTGGAGCATTCCATTTTGGAAGCACGAAGAAGCCTGAAAGGAAAATGAGCCACGAGATGCCTATCCCAAAACCAAACACAAACCACCCCCCCCCCCCCACAAAAAAAAAACCAAAAAAACAAAAAACATGCGCGACCTTACATGCATACGCACACCTAATCTCAAGTAAAGAAAAAGGAATGATAGTATTTAAAAAGAAGAGCTCATACGCACGCATGCAAATAGACACACGATACACCCACCATTTTGCCCTCAATATTCCTGCCAAACTTGAAATTGTGACCTTATTGCTTCCCTTCCCTCTGTGTCCCCACCACCTCCCCCACTATGTCTATGATATTATTTCATGTATGCAAGCCCTCTCTCTCTCTATGAGATGTATGCTCATGTACGACTTACATACTGACCGCTTTGAGCCTGTATCATTATTTATGTTCTCAGGTCAACCATTGCAGCAGATGCAGATTAAAATTGGACTTGGTTAATAGTTGGTTAAGATGAATCTTCAATTGCCTAAAGAAACAGTAAGCAAAATTTCCATGGGCAGCATGCCAACATTCTACTTCTATGTTCCAAAAAACAAAGGTAGATTAGCATTTTCATAAGGGGGGTAATATATCCCCACATCCATATTTACACCATATTTCAGTTCACTGATGGCAAAGAAACAAAGTATAATACAAAAGACTGAGAGTATCGCAGGATATTAAAGAAGCCAAAAGGTTAACTATAGGTCTATGCACTAGCATTGACTACACAAGCTTTTATTATACAGAAATCAATGCAACCCTAATTATGGCCTTCTAAGGTTTCTTAAAAGCAAAAGGTGAACCCAGATTTTACTTCACCTCCCAAAAGCCCAATCATCTAATTTGCAAAGGATACATCAAACTGATATTGCCACAGCACAATCATCAATTAAAGCAATTAAGATAGATTTTGGAGAAGAAATGGAATTCGGGCTTTGCACCCGGATAATCTCTTATCCATCCTCAATGAGTCACACAAGGAGAGATTTTAGGAGTAGCAAGTCATTATATGCTAACAAAAGGGATTTCTTTATCAAAATCACATTCTGTTTCCAATATTTTCAGACAACCTTATTTCAAACAAAGATTACATGCATGACATGTGCAAACCAAGAGCCACTAAAACCAAGAGTCATTAAAGAAACCAAAAAGTCAAAAATAAAAGCTTCTAATAATGATCCTCATCAGATATTAAAACCAAAAGTTATAGAAGTCTTTTACTGCATAGGGATATACCAAATTAGAGGAATAAACATCCTCTTGCTCATTGGATCATCATATACTTTGAAATTATAATTTGTCATAGCAATTAACATAGAAGATTACAAGACATTAAGGCCATGAATTAATATGCACTGTTTTAATAGCATAATAAAAGAAACATATTGCATATACACATTATTTATTTTAGTAGTTAGTAAATAGACCCTTTTAAAAACATTGATCAAATAGATGCATTACAATAAATTAACTGAGTTAATGCTCAGCATTACAACACGTGAAAACTACCCTCACACTCTTATCCTTAAAAGACAATAAAACAATATACTAAATCCTTAAAAGACAATAAAACAATATACTAAATATAAAAAATGAAATACACATACATTACTTTTGAAACTAGGTAACTTGAAAACCTTTTTTAGGTAAATGGTGATTCGATATTGATGACAAACACAGAGCTCTTTACCCTCCTTTGAAGTTGCTTTAAGACAAAAAGTACAGTGCAAATATCTGATTAAGCTAAAATGTCCTAGTTCATATAAGCTCTACTATTTGTAAGAAATCAGATTGACAGAATACTTACAATTTTCGAAATTGTTCTTCCACAGGCTTGGATTGAGGTAATCTGTAATGCTGATTGATTGGAACCCTAGAGAACCCATCTCGCCCAGGAACCCGGTAAACCTGAAATGGGAAAAAAGCATATACTGGTTCAGTCTAACAAGATGTTTTATGGTAAAAAAATCATTCATAAGACCACCTTTCACTTATGTGCATTGCAATTCAGAAACCGAGTAACTATGTAGTATTAAGAGCCCCTCTGCATAATAGCATGACCAGAAGTGACTTTTACCTGTCTAACTTCATTTCTTAAAGTTTGACTTCTCGTCAAAGGCCACCCTGATGAATTATTGACAAAAGAATTTTGCTGAGCTTGACCCCACCTACTAATTGGATTTCTAGACTTCCAGTTTAATTCATCTATCCGCCGCTGTACATCTGGCTTCAATGCTTCCAGCTCATCTAGGACATTCAGTAATTTCTATACAAAGAGTTACCATAATTTAGATGTACTTCCATATTATAATAAGATTAAAAAATAGAATTATTTAAATTAATGTCAAAGCAATATCAAGCATATACAAAATCAATTAAAACTGAAGAAGACCCGGAGCAAGAAATTAAACCCGAAATAAGTAAGATCATATAATATGGCAATACCTTCCTATAGAAGAACTTCTCATTTAACAGACACCCCTGGTAATCTTTATGGAATGGTATGGTCTCCTGAATCAAACTGCGGCCAGCAGAAATTCACTCGAGTGTTGGTGGATTTTAACAGACATATGGGCAGAATGAGAGGGTAAATAAAATTAATATGAAAAAGCAAACTATTAGCTTCCTGATTTCCAATTTAAAATGGATATGAATATAAAAAATAAAAAAAATAAAAAATCCACGAAACCAAATTACATATATCTGATCATTCCTGACCTTGAAAACCGCAAGAGCATGACAAAAAGATCAATTATATTTTTTTCCTCCCGAAAAATGTCAGCCTGCACATTAACCAATTTTTAGGTGAGAATATATCCCTTGTATGCATCAAGCCAAACATGATTAATCATGAAATTCCTCCTACTAACAGAGAAGTTACCAAAAAAATGGATAAGACTGATTAGTCATAGACAAAACAGATAGACAAAAAGACATTCCGTTCTTGCTGAAGCATCTGAAACAGTAAGAGGCAATAGACATGGTTGTATCAACTAGCTAAGGAATTAGTTAAGACACCAGGCAGTGAGCTTAGTCTTAGCGAACATAACAAGAAAAAGTCAACACTGCTGCAGTCCACAGACTAATTAATAGATACATAAGGAACACAATTTTCACAAAAAAAAAATGATGAAATGAGGCAGATATGGAAGAGAAAATAAATTTTATGAGCATGAGATACTGCAAAGAACAAAAGGGAAAGATACAGCAGATGCCTCGATGATCAGATCTCACAAATTTATTAAATGAAAAAGGAAAGCAATGTTAATAACCACATCAAAGATTCACGTATCCTTCAATGTTGCGAAGAGTAATATGACAAGTGGCATACCACAAAGTTGCTGACAATATAACTGTTTCACAGGGCCATGGCCCATTTCTTGAGTTTTCCAGCTGTGTGACAAGTGGCATAGAAAAAATTAACTAAATGGAAATGCAATGGTAATAACCAAATCAAGGATTTTTTTTTTTTTTTAATTGGTATTCCATGATGTGAAATGTCAAGTGGAATACAACAAAATTTTGCCAAAAATACAGCAATAGACAACTGACCATAGGTAACCACTATGATAAGACTGATGCAGAGCAGGACTATAGAACAATAAAGTATTTTTGAAAAAACTGCAAGATACTTTTTGTAATTTCCAACAAAAATAGACTAGTAATACAGAGTGTTGATTCTACCTTAATACAATAGTTTCCTAGTCGTTGTTTTTGGAATGAGAACTAGTTATTGTGCTCTTATGTCAACTAGGCTAGAATTGTTTGAATGAACCATCCACATTATGGCTGTTTCATCAGCAAACAGCACGACTCAAACTTCCACTCATGCTGCTATTCAGATTACTGGAAATTAGAGATCTAGTCTTTAGAGATTTGGTCTAAGCCTATAATGATAAATTCTGTTTTTCCTATTGACGTATAATGCACCTTATATATTAAACTGCCCGTGTAGTACTGAAAGCTATCATTTACTCTTTATGGAAGCTTTTTCCTGGTCTGTGGAACTTCCAGTGGTAACTCCTTGGATGAAGGAGTTTAAATAGCATGATTAGAAAAGGCAAATCTGCTTTCCTGCCTGGATTCAACGTTTTATGTAGAAACCCTGCACTCACAGATGACATAGCTAGCAATCTATTACCTAACAGTAGAGACTAAAATGAGGTTACCAACCGATCATGAAATTACCTCCAAAAAAACTCTGAAAGAATTGATCATGGAACTTTGTGAAATGATTTGGATAGCTTTCTTGACTATCAAGACATACTCAATAACATTGTTTTTATCCAAAAAATGCTTGTAAGATGATGATCAAATCCAGTGGAAGTCAAAAACCTTGTGATTTAGTATGCACTGCTCAAAATGTAAATTGACAGGAATATGGCTGACAAAGAATAAGTGCCAAATGATAAGTATGTCAATTCGCTTTTAGTCTATAGTTCGGCTAGTGTCTTTCACCTATTCCTTGGTGTGTTATATGCAAAGCACATAATGATCCATACCTTGATGCAGGATGCCAGGTTTATAAGGAACCTGAGAGTAAAGACAAAAGAGGATACTAGGGAGTAATGAAATAACAAAGCCATGCCCCCAAGAAGGCCCCAGACAATTATGTGGATGTTCATGAAAATGCATGTTTGCTATAAGTAGGAAGTGGCATTGGGCAAAGTCCAGCTTGAGTCCAACCTGGTTAGGCTGGGTTTGGCAGCATAAATATTGGCCCTGATTCTTAATTAGGCTGGTGGTCTAAAGACTATTGGCTCAACGTTTAAAAGAAATCAATTCCACTCTTTGAGAAGTACATTAAATATATAAATATATATATATATATATATATATATATATATATGATGGATCGTAATAGATTTAAGATGATAATTCTAAATTACACTTGCCAAGAACTACAGTGTCCTCTCTAATGAAATGGAAGTGAATTTCTTATTTAATAAAGAGCTCTACTTATTAGAATGTTGAGTAAATTAGAATGAATGTATACTGACCTTTTCCCTCGTTCTTTTAGCCATTATGACCAGGTTAATTTAAACAAATTCTATCATTGCTAAAACTTATTGACTTGTATAGTAGAAAGTAAATTAGAAAAAGTCCAACTATGGCCTGACTGAGCATGATCTATTTATTTCAGATATGGACTCGGACCTTGAAATCCAAGAGCAAATTAATGGACCGAGCTTGGACTGGACAAACTAGACTCGAGTTTATATGAGTCCAGCATGGATCAAGCCTTAGCTAAAGTGTTCTTGTTTGAATCTTGGTTTAAGTGTGCCTTAGAACCAAATGCACTTACTTATAGCAAATCTTTCTTCCTCTTCTTCTTCTTTTTTAAGTATGTTCCCAAGTCTATGATAATTTGGAGGCTGCAACCACTTTGAAGGCAAGAGGATCCATAGCTTCCTTGGTTGGTAAGCTGGTACTACTTATAGTTGTCGGATCGGGATATATATTGTGTATTATTATCCTTATATAAATGTATCGTATATTGCATGGAAAGGTTGTTAGATCCATGTTTAGAAGGAAAATAATCAATCACATAGCACTGCATACAACAAAATAGATCAAATTAAAAAACTACCAAGGAGAAATGCTATAAACCAGGAAAGCACAGAATACTCTTCAATAATTATATACATAGGCAACTCATATCCATAAAAGCCATGTATCGTTGTGGTAAAACCTCTTCGCAAGTGTATAAGAGATCAGGGATTCAAACCTCTCTTGTATTAAGTTACAACCTTTAAAGGAATATCTTATAGCGATGACTACAGCCTTTGTTCCAAAAAAGAAAATCCAAATTGCAATTAGTACCTATGTACCTATATGGTTGTTGATCAAAATCACATTACTAACAAAAAAAATCCATCACTATATTCGCTTGAAGTTGACGAATGCTAGTTCATTTTCCTCACCAATTATCTCCGACGCTCCACTCAAGCTCCTTCTCCTATAGGTGTAGACAGGTTGGATTCATCTAGGACGCGAATCCTAATCAGCTAAGGAATGTGGATTCGGACTGGTTTAGATCGGATTGGGCTCTTGGATATAAATATACAAGTTAGATATTGAGATTAACTCATAATGATGGTTCAAATTTATTACAAATGATTAATTTTATCATTTATATCATATCAACATATTTTTATTATACTTTATATAGTTTTTACCTATACATAATTAGACATTCAGTATTTACATTATCTTACGACTATTTTCAAATCTAATATCGAAATTCAAATTTGGTCAAGGTCATACCCATCTACTCTAAATTCCAAGCAGATTAGATAAGATCGGATTAGAGTATGAAGTACAATATTTACACCCTACCTTCTACACTATCTTCTAGTTTATCTTGTCTTTGCATACTTCCTTGTTGGAACTTGCATTCAACTTACGAGATCCTAGAGGTCTCATTAATATTTAATTTAAAAAGAATTAGATATTAACAAATAATTTAAGAGAAGTTAAATAATAATTATTAGGATGAAGAAAATAATTGTTAAATTTTTATTATCACCACTTTAGACCCATTTGTTCCTCCAATAACTTCAAGAAATTCAAAAGTCTTCATCCAAGTACAATTTTCTGATAAAAGACCCTTCTCTATAATCCATTCAGAATTGGATTACATATCCAACAGGTTAAATGGATCATATATCTTTCCAGTTTCTTTCCTCTTTTGTTGCCTAGATTCCAATTGTACAATGTATTTAACAAAAATCAAAGAAATGAGCTAATACGCGACCCATCCTTGCGTATCGTACTGTAAAAATCCAATTCTAATAATAATTTAAATTCCTAATGTCTTATTAATCCCGAAATGAGTGTGCTTGTTTGGAGTGTAAATTCAAAACTCGTAAAAATAGGAGAAAATTACAATTTTATATAATTGATAATTGCAAGAGAAAAAAATACACAGTTCTACTCTCAAATATAAAACACAGTTTAATATTACAATCATTCAATCAAAACCACAACTTTTTTGTGTAAATCTGATAATCTGTAACAACGAAAACCTAGCCAGAATGGCTTATTGGGCCAGTTGATGATCTTGTAACGATCTTGACATGGAGATCGCAAAGAATAAGGAGAAACAACCTTACAAGCTAGAGGTATCGTGTTGACATAGTAATAGAAGTCTTATGAGGTGATATGAATATTCTCCTTAATTGGCTTGCTATGAAACCCCTCGCCTCGATCACAAGACTTGACAGTGGAGCTTCGAGGATAAAGAAGGCATTAAAAACTTGTTAGAGATGTATTTGAAAACGTAGCAAGGAAGATCTTAGTAATGTCGAAACCTCTCCTTGGTTGGCTTGATAGGAAAGCCCTCTCCTTTATATACAGTATAAAGAGATCTTCAAGAATACAAAAAATAAAAAATAAAACTTACTTGCTAAAGGTGTATCGTTAAACGCAACAAGAAATCTCTCAATGGTATTCAAAACCCTAATCTTGATCTGCTTGACGTAAAAGCTCTCTCCTTTTTCACAGAAAAGGAGATCTTGTTGAAAACAATGAAAATATGAGAGATCATGTTGATATGAAAACTCTCCTTTAAGATTTCATCTTCAATGGCCTTAGTTTGATAAAAGAAAAAAAAAAAGGTCAACTTAATGATGTACTTTGAAGCAGATATGGAAGAGTGAGAGTTTTGATGAAGAAGAGTGAGATGACAATCTTAATAATTCTCTTTTTTCTTTGATATTTCGGCCTCCAATCTTTCAACCCCCTCAATTTAGGGCTTTATCCTCTTTTTATAGTTGAAATTAGCCTATACATGCAACAGGAGGGAAAAATTTGGCCATTAGGCAAATCAAACCCTAATGAAAGTCATCAAACACTCCTTACAAGTTTAAAAAAATTTGGAACAAACGCCAACTCAAAAAGGAATCAAATTGCCAAGTTATGAGTCAAAATCCACATCAATACCCACAATTAAGCTATTTTGCCATTGATATGGGCCTAAGTGGCCATCACTGGGGGCCCTTCGAAGGTCCTTCCAAACCCGATAGTGAAGGGTCTTCAGTGGTAGCAAGTTAGCGGCCATCGATGGCTAGCCATTAATTGGCCCATTCAGCCTGTCGGTTCCAGCATTGCAACACTTCAGGAAAATAACCATAACTTTTGATCCAGAAGTCCAATTGCAGTGATTCAAGTGCTATTAGAAAGAGAATCTAAGGCTCTATAATTTCTCCCTACGAAAATTTTGTAATTCTATCCACATCAAAATCAAATCTGAACTTGGAGTTGATCTTACTACACAACCTTCAACAAACTTGATTTAGCTTGCTTCCATTACCGTTTTGACTCAATCTTCGACCATAGAGCCTACTCATGATCACTAATCATTATTTTTTCTTGTGCCTATAGTGTTAGGCTCATCTCATTTTACCAAATTTCTTATGATTTTCTTAAAAATTTATGGGCAGCCATTAAAATAATATTATTGTTATCACCCATGGGCCCCAAACTTAATCTTTACTGGTATTGCTCTTCCTATGACTTGTTAGATCAGGCTTAACTTTATTTGGGTTGGTCTAATTAGATGTTTGTAGATTTAAAAACTAATAACCTATTAACCAACTACGTAACTTGTCTTAGACCTAATTTATCTTTATTTAACCATAACCCTATACTCCAATCTCCCATTATTGTGGATATTAGTCTCTCGTTCACTACAACAACAACTAAGCCTTTTATCTCAAGTACTTGAGGTAAGTAACAAGAACCAACAGAAAATCACGCCGGATTGATTACACTGATAATTATTCTCCATTCATTCATATCAAGTAATATATCCTCATTTAAACCTTTGGAATCCATATCTTTTCGCATCACTTCTATCCATATTTTCTTCGATTTTCTTTTCGCTCTTTTAACTTGTCCTATATTGATAAGCTTTCCTCATTTTACTAATACAATTGTAGGCATGCGTTGTACATAACCAAACCATCGTAAGCGATTTTCCCACATCTTCTCTTCGATAGAGGCTACATCTACTTTAGCACGAATATCTTCATTTCTCACTTTATCTTTCATGGTATTGCCACGCATCCAATAAAGCATGTGCATTTCTATTACACTTATTTTTTGTAAATGACGTTTCTTTATAGCCTAGCATTCCGTCTCCCATTCACTACTAGCCTGAAATAAGTATGAGAGGAAGAGAGACTTTCCCTCCCATTTCCTCTTCCATACTCTCATTCTTTCTCTTCTTCACATCCTCTCTTTTCTCTTGAGTTTTTGAAGATCAGATCAAGCTTCCAAACTCCTTCAACATCATTGCCCTCATCTTTATCGTCTATGTCAAGAACATAAGTCAAGTAGATCTACACTCACCTCCATAACTATTTATAAATTGAATAATATTATTAATTTAGGAACTTGGTTGGTTTGAGCCCACAAAGATGTTATCGTCGTGTAAATTCTTCATGTTTATGTCAAAATATATGACTTTTACATGTTTTCTTCTACTTATGTTAAAAGATGTTATCTTTACAAATTCCATATGCTTATGTTTTGAAAATGCAGTCTTTATACATAACCTCCATGTTTATGCTAGAAAAATACAAATGTATGACTTTCACATGTACTCTATGTTAATGTTTCAAATTTGTGATTTTACACATATCCTCTATACTTAAACTATAAGTTGTTAACTTTATATACATGCTCCATGTTTATCCTACAAGTTGTTAACTATAAATATATGATCCATGCTCATGAATCATAATATAAAGATGTTATTTTTGTACATGTTCTTACTCGAAATATATGTTTCATATTTATGACACAAAGATACTATTATTTATATATGTTCTCTATGTTTGGGTACCCAAAGGTACGATTTTTCTGTACATGTTCTTCGTGCTTGATACAACAATTTGAATCCTATACAAATTTCATGTTCAACTTGCCATGATAAAATTTCCATACATATGTATCTATATACATAGGGAAACAGGGATACACATCCCTCTAGCCAAGTTTTGGCTGGAGAAACCCAAGAATAGTAAATATGAGTTTTCTTTTTTGTTTGAATATTCATAGCATTCATATTGATCCCAACCTCTTAGGGTTCACACCTATCAAGATTCATGTGTTATAGGGTCGATTTATCTGCTAATTGATGGGTATAAAATGTTATGTTTATAGAAAACAATTAACGTTTTAATCTACTTGATCAAAAATTGAATCTTTAATTATTATATACCCATGAATTTGAAAGGTGTGAACCCAAAGAGGTGGAGATCAAGATAAATACTTTGGATCATAAAAAATTATCATATTTACATTTTTTGGTCCCTCTAGAGGGGTGTGTAACCCCTGTTTACCCAATTAAAAAATGATTTGGAAAAATTTAATATAAATTTAAACTAATGTAAATCAAGATTATTTCTTACTAGATTCAAATAACTGGAACTAACTAGTATAACTATTACTATTTTTCCTGATCAATAAAACCCAAGAAAAAAATAGAACATGGGTTTCTTTTAGGTAAAATCATTCAGTTAGATTTCAAACATTTGTTTTTACGTATAAGATACAGAGACTCACTTCACATTTGGAATTACATAAAGAATATATATTTCTTCATAATTACAATTCAAAAAGAGGGTTTTCATGGAATTTTCATGCTTAATTTGCTAAAATATGAATTTTATATACGTTGCCATGTTTATGTCATAAAGATAAACCTTTTCATGGTGATCTATATTCTCACCTTATAGATAGGAATAACTGCAATCTTTAACAAATTTACCTTCCAATATCATGAAAGCATATTAGGATTTGGCAGAATCACAAATTATTGAAGTAATAAAAACATGTTATTGTTTGAACTCGTTTAAATTGGTTTTCCCACACCCTAAGTACAACCACGTGGCCCCCTACGAAATCATGGCCTTGCCTTTATGACTAGCCAAGTAACGGCGGGGCCAAAGAAGCCTTGGCCAAGCCTATAGCTGACCAAAACAGTATTGGTCGAGCCAACCAAAACAGTATTGGTCGAGCCAAGACTGGGCCAAGCCAACCGCTACCTAGACCAGACACTTTGCAGTGATGGCTTCATCAAAATGAGCCTTTGGCTATACCGAGACTCTTATTTCATGTTTAACACGATTTTGTTACCTATTTTGCTAGATCATAAGTTTCATATATTGTTTGTACCCACTTGTTTAATATGTGATCAATATTTCCATGACACTTGTTCGACACTTTCATGTTTAGCCTTTGACTTATACTTCCTAATTATCGGAACATAATACATGAAAATAAGTCGAATTATGCCAGTTAGTGTATAAACATGCCTTGATATTTGGCATGGACCTTATTCTGCTTGTTAAAACTGATTTGACCATAGATCTTGCCTTGCTTGGTGTCCCAAATATTGATTTAACAATAGACATATACACGTATATGATCTTGATCGGACTAGTTTACAATATTCTGACTAGTTAGCATGTATCATGACTTGACATCCTGGACTGGAATTTAAAAAGCCAGATTTATACCACATCGAGAAAACTTTAAGATAGGTTATGCGACCAAAATAGGGATCCAATCAAGGAGAAGTGCAAGTGATACTAAGTCATTATCTTTTATTTAGTTCATATTGATGAGACAACTGACTACTGTTCGCAGTATCAATATCTGCTCAAGTACTTAGCACTGTAGCCAGTACAACACCTGCATCTTGGTTGTGTCCTAGATATGCAAAGATAATTTTACGATAAGAGTCTATTCCTTCACCAGTATGTTCCAAAAACAAAATATAAACTCAAACCTGACATGGTCATGTATTCCTGCTAAACACTATTACTTGAACATTTAGAGTTCTCCATACAAGCATATACTATTTATATCCACTTTTATATTCCACTTAATAGTTTACGTTGCACGAATCCAATCCTCATTATTTTACTTACCAAGTTTAATCCTATGCTACCCTTGTAAGCTCAAGTACCGAAGACAAGGGCAACACCCATACTATATTGAGCATGTCGAGTAGATAGATCCCCTAGACCTCTTCTTTCGAACGTTTGGGTTTGGTATGTATCACTCCTTTGTGAGTTTAGTTCCTAACATTCTTATCAATACTGTATTAGTGTATTTATTCATTGGGTACATCTATTGTACTTGTTACTTTCAGTTAAGAGACATGTTCTGTATTTATCTTTTTTTATGTGGCAGTCGACTAATTTCTAACAGGCGGATTGTATTTCATTTCATCTATTTCTACTGGTACTTATTTGATTTTGTGCACATCGATTTATACACGGCTACCAGTAGTGCACTGTGTTCCGTGTTTCCATGAGAATGACACACATTGTATCATACCATAAGTATGTATTTGCACACTGTTTCATCTTGTAAGATACATATCACATATGTTAGGCTATTGATAACTATGATACTAATTAGAGCGGGTTGGCGTCAACGTTGAGAGCTGATCGGAAAACTTTGTCGAGTCTTTTGCGGAGCCTTACTCCATAACTGACCCTATCTTCGTGATATTTGCTATAAAGAGAGTATGGCATGTACAGGGTTATATTCAAATAAAATGTTCTTTCCAATGTTCGTAAAAACCCATACATTATATTCATTACATGATTAGTGATAGCAACAACGTTCAATAGGATTTTTTGTTCAAATATATCCACCTTCCTATTTAATGCAAATAACTATATCATGATAGCATGACATGGTCAGAGATTCCTACAGGAGGTGACTTTGAGCAACCGAGATTTTCTTTTCAGCATTTGAGGAAGGCAATCATACTAATTCCCTAAATAATACTATGTAACCAACCCACACAACTGACCAAGGCCATTTGATGATATACCAAAAATTTACACGTACACCCAAAAAAAAAATTCTAAAATTGGCATAACAACTCTAACCTCACAATCTTCCTAAGAAGATGGCAAACTGAAGTACAACCAAGTGGGTAATTAAAAGGTAAAAGCTTTGATTTTTTCCTTAAAGTTGAGCCTTCTAAATTTACATACCTAGAACATCAAACAAAATAAGGATATTTCCCACAAATCTCTTCTCACTATGAAGCATATCCATATATGTGAATACAACACGATAAACCACATGTAATATCGAATCCTTAAAAAGTAGGGATATGAGGGCATAGTAGCATAGGGCAGTACGAATCTGAATACTTCATTTTTTCTACTTCTCCCTAAGTCACATAACACAAGAATCCCCATTGCGTCACCACTCCTCTCTACCCCCTTGACCTCCATTACACCACTGGCACTCCCACATTCAACATCTACACCACCAACACTTTCCCCATTACTATCCATTCCATCTGCCTTCACCACCCCCTTTCCCTCAAAGTTGTAATACCCATTAATGCTCTATGAAGCACAATGAACCCACCATAAAACTTTGACCTATCATCAAAATGGGCCATTTGAATATGTAAACTGTAAAGTGTTGGAATAACAAGGGAGATTAATCATGGAGGTGATCGTGGGGATTGGCTATGCTTAGAAAAAAGATGAGAGAGGTAAACTAGGTGAACATCTTCTGGTTCACTAGATTCTTGAAAGATCTAGATTTTTAGACAGAAATGACAGATACTCTGACTCCATGCTATTCTTCAACATTCAAGAAGAACAATAGAATCGGAGGGTCACAATTCTTTACTCTAGTCTTCTATATTCAAGAGTTGCTTCACAATTCAGCTTTTGTTTCCAATACAAACTAAAAGTAAATTAAAACAGTTCACCTCCTAAATGTTCTTTCTTCCATAGATGACCAATTCACCTCAATCTGCACAAAATTCTGCATAATTTGAGATAAATACGACAGAATTCACCCAATTTATCTCTCTAATACAATTTTCAATTCCAAATGAAAACAGAAAAAGAAATTTTCAAATTTCCCAAAACCTCAACAAATCATCGGTGGCAGGATCAAACCTAACCTGCTTGATTAGAGCTTGGGCAATCCGATAGTAGTACCGCAGAGAGATCCGATTGTCGATTTCGAGCCTAGGCGCGCTTGCAGCGAGGTTGAACTCCGACCTCATCTTAGGGTTTCTCTTCTTTGATACAATTCAATGAGGGAACGAATTTACAAATTAATTTGGGGATCAAATCAAATGGAGAATTCAAAACTTAAAAAAGAATCAAACCCCTAATTTTTGGAAGAATTTTGAGATCTTTTGGACCTTGCTGAGTCTTGACAATGGCGAGGCCCCCGTCGGGGGGAGAGAGTATAATTAAAGGGTTAATTTTTACAGTCAGACCCATGCAGTAATGTACTGGCTTGACGTCCTAAAGTTAAAAACACTAAAAAAAAAAATTCTCTAAACTTAGTTATTTTCACTCTATTTTTTTATTAAAAAAACACTATTTTCAAATTCTTATTCTACCGTCATCCTCCCTTTAACCAATACACTTCCTCACTTCCTCTCTCTCTATCCCTTTCTCTCGGTCACTCACGCTCCCTCTCTGACTGAGAGAGAGGGATAGAGAGAGAGTGACTGAGATAGAGAGACAGAGAGGGAGAGAGAAGGGAAAGAGAGAGAGTGTACTGGTTAAAAATAGAGATGAGAGTATAATAGGAATTTGAGTGACAAGATTGCACTTTAGTAAAAAAAAAGAGTGAAAATAACTAAGTTCGGATATTTTTTTAAAATATTCAAACTTCAAAGATGTCAATACCAGAGAAGATCTAACTGTAATCATGCGAGGCCCCCGTCGGGGGGAGAGAGTATAATTAAATTGGCAATAGTTGAGCAAATTTTACATTAAAGGACCTCGGAATTTGACTTGTTACATTCTCTGAACGGTGTCGGCTAACGCCACTTTCTTAGTGCATCACATATTCAACCAATTGTTTATTATTAACCTATATTCTATTAGGCTCTCCACAATCTATGTTGTAGTCTTTTTTAATTAAATTTTCTTGAGCTGCGTTAAAATTCCAAAAATTATGAGAAATATTGTTGTTTAAATTCCTTTCATTACATCATAGTTTTGAAATTCTAGTGGAAATAGAGATTTATTGTTTTATATTCTAACATTTTAATATTAAGAGCCTTCTTTTATACTATCCAGACTATTTCTATCGTTATTAACTATAACCTTCATTAACAATTGCATCTTATATATATTGAAATCGATTTTACATTTTCCAGTGCCTATTTTAGCCGTTGCATCAGTAAATAAAATGTTTCCCTCACATAAATATGAGTGAGAATGGTGACCTTTAAGCTATGTTTTAGTTTGAAGGAAAGCGAAAGATAATTTTAAAAAAATGAATAAAAAAAAGTTAAGAAGGTCAAATGAGATTATTTTTTATGTTTGTTGAATACTGTATTTATCTTTATTGATTCTTATTGGTAAAATAATATATATAACTTCTCTCATTGACTCAAACTCGTTTCTCTTTTTATAAATTCTCTAAGTCCTAAATTACTGAGATTTCATCACGACTAGCAATTTGATAGAGAAAAGATAAAGATTTCATTTTAAAAAATGACTGACTTTTGACAAAATAAAAATATTACCTTTTAAGGATCTTATAGGCCAAGTACACGAATTTGCTAACGAGTTCTTGAACATTCAAAGGAAACATTTCAGTTTGATTTTTGCAGGAGACAATCTCACTTAATCTTTCGAATGTTATCAATAAAAGCGAAAGAAACTTGTTACCATAGAAAATTGGCTCTACTATGACTCAAACCCGATTCTAATGGGCCTAAGCCCAAAACAATACATAGTCTGAGAGAATAAATATTTCGCAAAATACATGTAATAAGCGGTCTAATAAGATACTCAGTTATAATAATTGAAAAAAAAAGCTTAATTACAAAAACCAAACCATCCCTCGTAATTATGTAATAACTAGTGAAGTCCCATGTCAAACCAAGCAAGTCATTTTTTACTTATAAATTTCTTAAAACTATAAATAATACTTGTACGATATACCCACTTCGAGACATTTACTATAGCTAATTGAAGAAATTTATTGGATAGCTTAGAAATAAAGTGAATATTACAATGAAAAATAAAACAGTTTAAAACAAAGAAGAGGAGAATGTCATTAAAATGTAATATTGTTATATAGTAATGATTTACAAAGAGTTAGCTCGAAAAGTCAAAATTAAATCCACATCTTCATTTAAATTACTTAAAAGCAACAATATTTTTTCATCATGAAAAAAAAAAAAAAAACATAAAAGAGGAGGGTTTTTATTGGGAATTATCCCTTACTAATTTATTTGGGAGTGTCCAAAGGAGCTCACCAATTTTCCTAAAGAGCCCACTAAATAGTGTTTTTTTGTTTGGGCTTTTAATTGGAAAGTGGGCTCACCAGAAAAAATGGTGTGCTCCTATCGAAACTCCCAGTTTTTCAGGAGACCGTGAACCCGGCCCGGTTAACAATTCGGGTCGGTTCCTTGAAATCGTTCTGGACAGAACCCGACGCGGGCATTTCCGTAATTTTTATTATTTCTGCATTCCTAAAATCCCTCTCCGGCTCGGCATCCATTTGAACCGCCGGAGACTGACCGTCA
Organism: Dracaena cambodiana; assembly: GCA_036321105.1. Taxonomy (NCBI): domain Eukaryota; kingdom Viridiplantae; phylum Streptophyta; class Magnoliopsida; order Asparagales; family Asparagaceae; genus Dracaena; species Dracaena cambodiana. The sequence continues at coordinate 626,692 of JAYEPQ010000013.1, forward strand.
ACTTCGCTAAGAACCCAATTAAAAGTGAGGTAAATATTCTTTCAAAAAATCCAATTATTTTTTTATTTTATTTTGATTTTTGTTGTATTGTTGATTGACTTAATCGTAAATATTTGGATTCGGTTGCTTTAGATCTATTACTTATATGCTGTAGATATCAAGCTCTTGGTAATGATCTCAATTTACTCCCAAATATTTGTTTGGGAATTTAGGGTTTCCCCTTTTCCCATTTGATGAGATTTATTTTGTGGATTTGAATTTTGTTCATTTGAGCATCTCAAGATATGAGATTTCCCAATCTGACGTGATTTTCGTATAGTTTTGTGGATTTGCAAGGTAGAGATCAAGAAATGTATATATATATTTTTTTCAACCAGATTCCTCGGATTATGCGGAAAATTTTATAGATTAATTGCTTATTTATCTAATTCTTCTACTACAACAATATCCTTTTCAAAACAGTGCGAGTCGAGGAAAAACTAGAAAATTTTTAATCGTGTTATTAAATAATGCGAAGAATCCTGTGAGGGGTTAGTACCGAGTAAATTTATTTCCCTTTTCACTCTTAGTTACGACTTACTAGTACATTATTCAATACATGTTCATCTAATGCTAATTACTTTAGGTTCCATGGAAGATATTCATTTATAAATTCAAACACGACATGATCCAAATTAATTCTCTGTAATTGTCTTTTCTCAACCACTTTTCCCGTGAAATTTTGATATATGCATATGCCATGAGTCATATACTTGATTGCTTATACGGCTTTATATGTATCACCTTATTCTTATAAAGAGTCACCGATATACTTCTCCATTTACCGAGCATTTTCATAATTTTAGAGTTTTTCTTAGTAAATTACCTAGCTATGCTAAATTTGTTTCCGGAGCAATTTATAATATTGTGCGGTTCTTTTTGTTGATCTTTCTGCTCCTGTATTCTCATTTTGCTCGCCAATTTTCTCTTCGCCAAGCAATGTTGATTGCTTGTACTTATCCCTAGTGGAATCCATACTTTGATCTCCCACATGATTTTGACTTACAGGATATGCAATGTACCATATATTATTGGTCTAATATCGTTGATATTTCAATATTGCCAATGTGATATGTCTGATGTCGCTGATTAATATACCTTAAATTATCAACTTGTATCGATGCCAATTATGATATTTTCAACCTTATTGTGTTTAGACATTTTCATAGGCCGGTTCTTTCCCTCCCACATATCTATTCAAGCTTGCATATATTCTTTTGTCTCTTTAGTCTTTGCTTTTCAACTTTTCTTTAGATTATCATATTCATTAGTTTAGCCTCCTTATCTTTTTCATTGCTTCTTCTTCTTCTTCTTCTTCTTCAAAGTTCAGTATCCCTACAAATTTTCCAACTGCATATGCAAGTTCCAAATTATCATTTACCTTACTTTTTACGTCATTAACATCCGCATTAGCTTCTCATTAGCCTCATTAACCTTTTTGTTGGCTCCAAATTAAGAAGCTTTTAGTGGACATTTTTAAAATCCTTTTCATGAAAATGGAACATTTCAACGGCATATGTGGCATGATCAATAATGTAGTTGAATACCACATCTTTGACTGATGAGATTATATAATGCTAGTGGGTCTATGGAAAATGATTCATTTACAACAAGATAAAAATTTACATAGGTACCCAAATAAACAAATTTATCTTCTCTACTTTGAGTCGATGAAACAAGTAATATGAAATGCTAGCGAACAATTGATATATCATGAAAGTAAAGAGAGGGGGAGAAGAGGGATTGAGCCAACATGACAAATTGTTTTAGATGTTTCTCCACCAACCACAATACATCCCCTATCAAGAGTTCTCCCTTTTGGATTTCTACCTTGACTATTTGCTTGCTTTCATGGGTCTAAGCAACACCTTTAACCTTCCCTAATTTCACGTGTCCAAGAAAGACCTCGCTCCGATCTCTATCAAAGAGACAAGATTTGTTCGACTAAAACTCCTCACCGAGGCTAATAAGTCCTCTCAGTGGTTATAATAATGTTTTTATTTTCTTATAAATTGTGAACCCAATTTACAAAGCTCTCAAAGCTGGATATAAAAGTTGCAACTCAATTAGTGAAATAGAATTAAAATGCAATTGGCGCTCTATATGATAAAGAATAACTAAGAGAGAAGAATATGAAAGTGATAATCAAACTCTTAAAGAAAATATAATTTTCCAAAATAATATCCCAACAAGAGAAGAGATGGATTTAAATATCTTTGAGGAAATACGAAACGAAGCGCTCTTGACCTCTCCTTAGAGTAGATTCAAATACATGGAAATTTACTATGAAAGAATGTGTGAGAAATTGGGTTGAATTCTCAGAGCCAGGTATAGGTGATTGTTTAAACTGGGTAGGTACCTGTCCAGCATGTGGGACTGCATCCCTGCATGGCTATGGCCTTCTCCGGTGGGGGTTTGCATATCTGTTTGCAATAGAGAAGCCCCCAAGGCTATTTTCCTAGCCGTTGCAAGTTGCACTAAGCATGGATGCATTTGGCCCGCCCACCTGGTCTCTTAACCAATCATGGACAATGATTAGACCTCCATGCTTGCCATCATGTTAGGACCCACACGTACAAATGAAGGTTCAAATCGTAATGAGACAAAAGCTTCTCATTCATGGATATGATATAGGCTTGGGCTAGTGGGTCATAAATTAATGTGAGAATGTGGTAGTGGGCTAGACTTGAGAGCATGGGCTTTGGAATTAAGTAATTGAAAATGTTTAGAGGACATAAATATCTGCCAATATCGGTATGTATTGCGTATATTGCATCAGATTTAGGGTACTTGATATAGGATACACACAGTCACACACCGGTTTGATATTTTGTCGACTTTCTTAATATCGCCAATATGATACTCCTAATATACCAACTTTTATACCATAAATGTTTGGTTGATACCGATTTATGATATTTGAAACCTTGGATTAGATTCACGGGCTATGAAAATCAGTTGAAATTTGTATGAGCTCTAGGAATAAACATGATATATGTGAGCTAAGATAAAATATGATAAATTGAGAGTTGCTTATATAATAGAAAATTTGATCATATGGAAGCATGGGAGATTTCCTAGGTGCCTAATGTAAATTAATAAACTATTATTTTACCTTATATGATCCCTAAGAAACATGCATTGACTTGCTTTGATCGTGGTTCTTCAAATGTGACGATGTGGCTCAGTTTTGAAGTGTCTTAGACTTTGGTTCTTTTGGTCTTCAACCATAGACCCATAACCTCAAACTGTTGGAGATGACGTAATGCAATTCTTAGACCTTGCTTTTCAATAAAGATATAAAATTGAAGCTTGTAGAGTGAATATGCCTCCACCTCCTTGGTGGGTCAATTATCTTCAAATAATCAATCTTTAACATTTTTTGGATTAATGTTTCCAACCTCCAATAGATGAGTGCTTTGGCCTACAAAGTTCAAATCACTCAAACATGGATTAGTACCCCTATATTAGATAATTAGTAGTTAAGAATCATATAAAACATATAAGATAAACAAAAAAGTGATGTTTTACGTATTAATTGTTTTACAAATTACAATTGCATATTATGAGGCTGGTTGGTTATGTATGTGCAGTAAAGAAAAGTTAATATTGGTGAACTTGTATTGGCGTTGAAAATGCACTTAGTGTATTACGATATCTTAATTGATGTACAATTCATGGTGAACTTGTATTGGCATTGCAAATGCACTTAATGTATTGTGATATTTTAATTGATGTACAATTCAATGATTAGTGCACTTGGCTATGTTTGTGGCACAATGCATAGCCAAGTGCACAAAACTTAATATTGTTGGGAAGTGGGGTTTAACCTATCTGGACCTGTCCTGCTAAGGTCAAACCCAAACCTAACCCACTGTCACAGGGCAATGAGCATGCAAGCACGAGTCTGACACTCTACCATAGGGAGGCGGGTGCCACCACTAGCTGTACCTACAAGAGGTACATGCTCAGCAAGGTGGGGGCATAACCCCCGTCCCTTTGGAACTCAGGCATGGGCCTGCGTGTAGAAGTGGCTTTTTAGGGTTCCAATCACATATATTAGATATTTTTACTTGGGGGTTAAGTCTAATCCTACGGTTAAGTTGAATTTTATCCGCCCACTGAAAGAGATTATTGTAATTGTTAGAGATCAATTGTAATGATCATCTAATTGATCACAATGCGAAATAAATCATCTTCTTCTTCTTCACCATTCTTCATAATTGAAGGAGGTGTTTTTGAATGCATGATTGACATCCCATGATTGATAATAAAAATGTAATAGAGTTGGAGATGGACATTGTCTGAGGCGATGGAGACAATGATGAGGAATCAAATGACGAGATCCCATTCTAAGTGCTTTTGTTATTTAGTTGCCTATTATGACATGGATAATAGGATCCATAAATTCATGTGTTGTGATCTAAGATACATAACAAGGCCTAGCATCTTGTTGTATCCATGTTAGGATACGTATCCTTTCGATTGTTGATGAACCAAAAGAGAATACAATTGTACTAGTGCATCCTTCACTTTTTTATTCAAAGACACATTAAGAGGATGGGCGATGCTACAAAAATTTGTGATAATTTCAATGTACATAGTAGAGTTGCTATTGGGTTGGTCCCCTAGATATGGCACCGTATCCAAACATGATATAGGTCTAAATATTTTACTTGACTCATACCATTTTAGATAGGGTTGATTCCTGTCCATAATGGAGCTTTTTTTTTGTTAGACCCAACGAGTACATTGAGTTGACTATCAAGCATGTATATCCTTATTCCACTAGAACCTTTATGTTTCAACTTTAGATCTGACTCGGGTTAAATATCAGGCGTTGTCATATATTTCAAATGATGAAATAGTCAGATGGATTTAATTATATGTCAAGGGGCCTACATAGAGAGGTGTCATAACAACATATAAATAAACCCCGCAACCGCTGTGGGACTAACATAAAGATAGTCTGATGTAACACTCCTCTTCAAGTTAAAATATAAATATCAATCATGTCGAACTTGTTACATAAATTAGATGCACTATCGGTGATGCAGTTTTAGTCAAAATATTAGCCAACTGCTCAGAGAGCAAATGGAGTACATATTACTTCATCTCGAACCAGTTGACAATCTATTTCTATATGCTTGGTACTATTATGTAACGCTAGATTCTTTGCAATATAAATGAAGAGTTATTATCACAATACATGGGCATAGGATCCTTTGGCTTGAAAGAAACTCATTTAGTGATTTTTTTCAACCACAATAGTTCACAAGCAGTATGGACCATAGATCGATACTCGCTTCAGAACTTTATCGAGACATATCTTGCTTTTTACTCTATGTAATTGGATTACCCTGGCGAATGTAAAATAATCAATGGTGGGACTTCCTATTACCTTTATCACCTGTATATCCTGCATCTAAATAGCAATGATACAAGCATGTCCATGCTTCTTATAGAACAATCCCTTTTCAGGAGAACTCTTGATGTAAGCTAGACCTCAGAGCAGTCTTCCAATAAACAACTCTTGGTTTATGCATGAATTCACTTAGTAAACCAATAACAAAAGAATCTTAGACCTGATAACTGTGTGATAGATAATTTTTCTGACCAACCTCCTTTATTGCTTGACATTCTCATTTACTAGACTATCTTCATTTCCCAACTCTACATATGACTCCATTGATATCACGTCCTGCCCCGATATATGGTAAACGAGTACATACAGGTACCGGTAATATATTTAGTTTGAATATGTTAAAGCTTCTGGCAAGATAATAAGAGTTAAAATAGTTTATAATTAGCTACAAATTCCTACCCCAAAAAATCTAACTACGATTATTTTATGGCTCCATAGTAATCATTATAAACTACTCTAGCTCTTGACTGGCATCCGATATGGGACTATTGAGTAAGGGGTTTACAATTGAAGTGTTAGTAGGTTTGCTCTTAAGTAAACCGGTCTCTTCTAGGAGATCTAGCACATTTCTTCTGAGAAAGAAGTAATCCGTGTTTCGTATACACAACTTCAATACCGTGAAAGTTCTTGGGTCTTCCTCCCATGTCTTTATTGACAAAGTGTTACTTGAGATAGTCTTTTGTTTTTGGTCAGGGCTTCTGCGTCACTCTCAGTCAATAAAATATCATCCATATATACATCAGGAAAAACAATACTAGTGGTAATACACTTGACAAATACGAAGTGATCGAAGTGACATTTCTGAAACTCGTTATCAGCACTATGGAGGAGAACTTCTCAAACTAAGCTCGAGAACTTTGCTCGAGTCTATAAATCACTTTCTTAAGTTTGTATATCATATTCTTTTCCAGAGAAACACACCTCAGATGATGCTTTGTATAAACCTTCTCGTGTAGATTACCATATAAGAAAACATTTTAAACATCTATCTTGACCATCAGCCAATCCAGATTAACAAGTGCGATGAGGATGCAGATAGAATTAAGATGAGGCATTTGAGAGAACGTCTCAAAATAATTGATACCATAGGTTTGGCAAAACCCCTTTGTAAAAAGACGAGCTTTATATCTATCCGTAGGGCCATCTTTTTTGAATTTCATAGGGTACACCTAGTAACAATAAACAATGGAAACACCTTGTAGAACACTGACTAAATTCCATGCCCCACAAGATACTTGTGCTTGCATCACCTCATCCATGGCCTGCTGTCATACTGGTACTAATATAGTCTCCAGCCTCCTGAAATGATCTATATATTGAAATGGATGACATGAAAATAACAAACTGGTAAAAATAGGGGTAAGCTTATCATAGAAAACAAATAGGATGAGCAGTAGTTGAACATTTACCCTTCCGATTGGCAATGGAAAGTTCATGGTCAAAAATACAATGTGATGAAGTTAGCTGACATGGAGGACATTTGAGTTGAGATGGAGGAACAAGTAGTAGTTTGATCAGAGGGGCACTTTCAGACATTGAGAAAATACTAGCAGTGATTTCGAGGATGGTCCCTCCTATATCCCTGTATGAGATACCAACACCTTCTCAATCCTAGTACTGGAAATGTTCAATGGTATAGGGAAGATGGAAGCAATTGTCCTGCAGATGATGATGAAGCAAAATATGGATCATACTCAAAAAAGGTGATATTAGCAAAGATAAATACTTTCTAAATGCAAGATCATAGCACTTATACCCCTTTGTACCCTAAAGTAGCTAACAATCGCATACTTGATAGGAGGAGATAACCTGTTCAAACTAGGAGTCAAGTCCTAATAAAACATGTACACCCAAGAACTCATGGCAAAAGGAAAAACATGAAATTATTAGGATAAAGGTAAGAAAAGGAATTTTACTACACAAAATTAAAGACATTCTATTAATCAGGTGGCATGTACACAGAACCACATTAGATCACAAATATTTTTAAACATGCATATGAATCATTAATGTACTAACAATATCTAGAACTTGTATGTTTCCTTTCAACACCTTTTTATTGGAACGTGTTTGAAAAAGATGTTTGATGAATAATTCTATTATTAGCACAAAAATAGAAACATCAAATTTCAGGTACTCCATCACATTATCAGTATGCAAAATCTGAATATATATAGGATAGTTCAATGGGGCAAGGAGCAACATACCTCTCTTTTAATAGATACAACTATATCATGTGAGAGAAATCTTTTACAAAAATAAAAAATTACCTAAAATCATTAAAAGAGGGAAAAATGATAAGATCTTAAATATCAGAATGAACTAACTCAATTAAAGAAACTACTACATTTATTAACTCTAGTACGATATGAGGCACGACGATGCTTACAAAACTCACAAGATTCACAATCTAGCCTAGCTATGGTAGATGTGGCAGGCAGAACAAAACGAAGTCGCTGGAGAGAGGGATGTTCAAGATGTTGATACCACTTTGAAGGGGAATCAAAAGAACCAATAGCAAATCCCGTGGGTGAAATCCCAACATCCAGATATTCCATCTCTATTGCTCATGACTTGTACTAATCCTCATTCCTATCTGGAGGTCCCAAAAGATACAGGAGGTGAGAAAGAATGTAACTTAATAGTTTTTTAAGTTAAGTAATATGAATAAAAGATAACAAACTGACAGAAAATTTAGAAACTAGCAGAATCTCATTAAAAGTTAATAAAGTTGTATGAACTACTCCATCACCAACAAGGAGAGAGGAAGAATTATTGGCAATATGAAATGGAGATTTTTTTTTTTTCTTAAAAAAGGAGTGAATTAAATTTGTCTTTGATACTTGTCATATGGGTAGAGGCTCATGAATCTATATAATTTATGGTCGACTAGAGAGAATGTAAGCATCCATATCGAAAAAGGATGTATGAGTAGCATGTGAAGCCGCTGAAGTGGACTAAAAATATAGAGGTTGGTCAAGATTAGCAATTAGAACCATTAGAGAAGATATGATAGGAGTAACATGAGTAGTAATAAAATTTGTTGCAGACGTAGAACCAGAAGAGCCAATAGAAGAATTGCTTGTTAAAGCCTGAAGCCATTCTTGTTTCTTGTACTTATCTTAATAGTGATTGGAAGTATGGTTTTATTGTTGCGGCAATTATATTGATGAAATTCTCGACCGCTACCTTAGTTGCGACCACCACAATAATGTAACTCCGCCTGTATCACAACTACGACAGCGATCATGATCACGTACATGACCAAAGAACATGATAGAGTTCTTGCCGGAGACAGAAATAGCAGATATAGATTCACTAATAACACGAACAATTCTAGAGTATGTAGCCTTCAAAGAAGGAACACTCACTAGCAAGAATTAGGGTAAGAGTTGGGGTTTCAGATGACTGAGAATTAGAGTTGATTTGTGACGAAGGGCTAAAATCTATTTCACAACTAGTGCTAAGATACAATGCTATGAAATAGAGAGAAATCTAATTATATGGCAAAGGTCTATATATATAGGTGTCATAACACTATACAATAAACCCACACCCAATCTGGGACTAATCTCGATGATAGTCTGGTCTAACATCAAATATTTTAACTAGAATGAAAATATTAAAAAAGTATTATGAATTTCCAAATGCCCCAATCTGAAATAGATAAAAGGCTTTTGACAACAAAAATGGATCCATATGTGTATGGATATGCATTTATACTTACTATTACGACCTTAAAGATGTTCCTAATGGTACTATGACCCAAAATGCCTATCTGGTGAAAACTTTCCCCAACATACTGCACACTGAACAAAGTAGCGTACCCAGTGCCCATACTCAATTCTACGAACTGAAGAGTGCTGCGAATTTGGGAACACTGTAATCTATTAAGTATGGAAGTGGCATACCTAATCTGTCAAATGATTTTGGGTTCTCCTTAAGACACATTGCATGCTAAAGGCAGTTCATATTTCAGAATTGTCTGTATTGCTGATTCATGAATAGTTGAATAAACCTTAATAAATAACAATCGTTTACAGGCTTCTAGAAGTCTTAGGCAGTAAAGATAGTAAATAACAATGTGAGTCCTTCGCTAATCTTATCTCTTCAGATATATGATTAACAATCTAAGTTAAGAAAGAAAGAAGAGAGAAAGAAAGGGGAAGAGAAGTATTAGCAAAAGTAAGACTGTACGTTTCCAGCAAGGCCTCTATCACGATAATTCAAACCCTGACAGATATTTGTAGCCTATAAATAGTTAGGTAAGCTTGTCATTGGTTTTGACCATTTACAAACTCTATAATATAACGATATGATAAATAACTAGAAACAAAGTGTATTTTTTTTTTCCTAATTGTATATATTTAATGCATATGCATAACACTAGTCTTATACCAATTTTAATTCTGTGTCAGTTGGCAGGTGATCGATGGATTCCAATAGGCGACAGGATGGAATCCAGCAACTATTAGCTGCAGAACAAGAAGCTCAATGCATAGTCAATAATGCTAGGAATGGTAATATAGGCCTTGCTCATCTATACTTATACAGATGTTTCCACTACTGTGAACTATGCAACTTTGCTTTGTATCATCTTAGACTCGAGTTATATTGAGTGAAAACATCTTGTAGGTTTCATATTGTTAATGCATAATTTTGTAATATCTGACACTGAGACAACTGTACATGTGCACATTATGTATATTTAAGCTCATTTGGTTAGATACTTAGATGTATATTGTTGCTATTCACATATGGAAGAAAATAACAATATTAAATGAACTGTAAACATTTAAAATTACCCCCCAACGAAGGTGGCTTTACATTCTCTGCCTCGAACATATTGTCGAGGCAAACAAACATTGAAAACATACTGTCGAGGCAAACAAACATTGAAATATTTCTTTCTAGGGGTCAGGGGGCCAGACAAATGAACATGAATGTCATGACAGACAACCAATTTTTTGTTGGGAAAGTGTCCAAAATGTCACAACGCATGGCTTCAACTGAGATGACCATTCCGTCTAGCCTTATCCTGGTTAGCTTCAATTCGTGCTTCGTGGCTAGAATCTACATAAGTGAAGCTTTTCTGTTAGGGGTGTCTTGGTTTTGACAAAAGCACAAGTTTCATTGAGTTGGAATTACATAGTAGACTAGGTGGCCACCTTCCAAACCTAAATTCGTTTAGTTTCCTATTTAAAAGAGCATCCGTGTCTTTTACTGATCTGTAAGGACTTCTGTTAAGAGGAGTTGCTTGGTAACTGTACACATAAGGAGCTTTACGAAAAAATCCCAAGCCAAAAGCTTACTGTTTTTAGAAGCCATTTTGCTGCAGAAACTGAAATTTTACAGTTGTTTCTTGCAACTGAGGGTCGCAATCTTATTATCCTCTCAAAATTGATATCTCATCTCCTCTTTCAAACCCAGACTCCATCTCCTCTCTCTTCTCTCTAAATCCATTTGTCAAACATCTTTAATATGGTATGGTGCTTCCTCGAAGGATCCTTCAAAGAGGTGCTTTTTCAGGTGTGTTTTCTCAAAAGCACAAACAATGGAAAATGAACCTTAGAGCAGGAGAATATTCACATCAAGCTGGGCTAGTTTGTGCAACTATGATTACTGTTACGCTCACCGTATGATTTTCTGATTCTATTATAAGATCTTGTAGTAATGTTTTAATCAGAAATGGTTAGAGAGGAAGAATACTTCCAGTTTGAGTTGGAATCAGATTTTTTAGTCTAAATCTTTGCACACATCTTGTGTCATCTTTGTGTCAGTAACTTCTCTCCTAGCAGTTGCTATTTATTGGGGAAATGTTAATTATAGGGAATGGACGGTGGCTCTAGCATAATAAGTTTCATAAATGTGGGGAATTCAAAAATTCTGATGTATTTCTCTGATAACAGTTCTGAGAGATGATGAATATTGAGTGCTTATGACTATAAAACTAACTGTATCATAATATTGTTACTGTCTTAAGAGAGCTTAGAGATATATGATATATCCAGTGAAAGAGAATTGTGAAGGAACATCTTCATCCAATGAAAGAGAATTGTGAAGGAACATCTTCACTAAGTTATCAAGACCAACTACAACAATAACAAGAATAACAACGATAACCTATTCTGCTTCGTGGTTGAGGTTACGTAATCTTCTTTTTCCAAGTCAACACGTAGGGGGGCATCTCATATGTCAAGCTGAGCGAATGATATACAATAAAAATTATGTCTTGGCGCATATCACTATGTGAGAACAATTTTGTGGTGAACTATTAAATTTGATTAAGCTGTTTATCTGCGCAATTGGAGTGCCTCATCTGAATTACTGTCAAAGCGAACGGAGAGGCATCTAGGTATATGCAACGGCAAGGCACCTGGAAGTGTTGGTGTTAAAATTTCCTGATCCAATGATATTACTTGGAATGTACATCTAGCAAAGTTTAAGATATTCGGCAAATTTCAAACTGATATTGCAGGATATATTGAATTAACCCTTAAAATCAGATATGATATTTGCGATTATATCGCTATAGGCAATTAGAACATTACCGTCTGGTAGTCAGATTTCATTCAAATTTCAGTAAAGCATCTTGGATCTATTGAATACACTTTCTGTTTTGGAATGATTAATCTACTTATTTTGAAGTTGTGAACATATTTGAGTACAATTTCTGTTTTTGGAATGATTGATCTACTTTGTTTAAGGTTGTGAACAGATTTCAAATGCAGTGGATTAGGGATGCGTGGTTACACTGCTTTCCTTTGTAGACTAGGGGTGTGAATGGAATTGATGGAGTAATAAAAGATAACTGGTATCTGTATCTGTTTGCTTTCAGTGTAAATAAGTATATTATCTGAACATTTAGCTAAATGTCCATCTTTGATAAAAACAGATGAGGATGTAACTTGAATATGTATGCTAGCTGGATGGACTAAATACAAATCAGAGAGAAGTTTGTTAGTTGCTAAGGAGATCGTGCCTCAAATCTGAGAGAAGTTTATTCCCAACACGCTTTGCTGCGATCAGGTGGATTATGAATCCTGTATTGCAAGGAGTCTTTAGTTAGTTCCTACAGGTTGAGACTAGGCTGAGATACTATACTGTTGGATTGGTTCTGGACTCCTATTGAGTTTATGGTTTTGTTTGACGGTAACCCAAATCAGAATAGAGCTCCTACTTGGTTAACAACACTGCTACATCAAGAAACACTTGATTAGTTCTGAATTACTGATATTAACTCTTTGGTAAGAGTCTGTGAAGGGTTTTTGATTAAGTTTAGTTTGGTCAGCAGACCCTATTATCGTGATGTTATTGTTCAGCATCAATATCATTTGTTCTTTCTCCTATGGAGTTTTTGAGGAAGAAATAGGCAAATGTCTCTGCTGGTTTGTAATCCTCTTTTCTTTGATTAGTAGAAACTCCTCAATGCCTTCGTCAGTGGACGATCATCGATAGTATTGGTTGGTGAAACCACATTGTCGTTTTTTCCTTCTCTTTTCACTTTAAATCTCTCTTTTTATTTTGTGTGCGCAATCACATTGTGTTTCCCTTGATCATTTGATAGTTCGAGATGATCGCAAAGATGTTGGACGCCAAGTTCAAAGTAACTTTGGCCTGTGGCAAGGTCCATGATATATTGGTGCAACAAGGCCTAGACAATGCATTGAACGAGAAGATGCATAAACCCACAACTATGATGGTTGATGATCAGGAAGGTCTCGAACTTCAAGTGGTTAGCATGATTGGTTTGTCCCCTGAAGATGAGGTCCTGTACAATATTCCTGGTGAAAACTCAGCTGCGTACTGGAAAAGCTTAAGAGTTTGTATATGAAGAAGTCTCTCATGAATCAACTATTTTTGAAGCAACAATTATACAAACTGTCAGTAGAAGAACGTACACCAATACATGACACCTCAATTTATTTAATAAGGTTATTTATGAATTGCTTAGTATTAAAGTTAAAAATGAGGATGAAGATAAAGCAATAATTTTCGCCATCTCATGAGTATCTCATACTGATACTATTTATGGAAAATAATTATTATTGACTTAAAGGAAGTGACTGCTGCAAGATTGTTGATTGAATGGAGCGAAAAATAAGTAACTGGTCCAAATCAAGTTAAAACGAAAGCAAGAAAAATTTTGTATCTACTGCAACAAAGGGCATGTCATATTCAAACTCAAAGTGAAGAACATGACTTTTGAAACAGTAAATATTACACAAGAAAATTTAGATGATGATATAGATAGTGCGAACTACTTTCAAGATGGATGGATTTTAGATTCTGCATGTTCTTATCACATCTCTCTGACAAGGATTTGTTCCTTTTAATGGTGGGAGAATTCTTATGGAAAATAATTGGGCCTACAAGACAGTTGAGAAAAGAACAGTCAAAATCAAGATGATTCTGATGGGTTGCAAGGACAAATATGAAAGTTCAACATGTACTTGAGCTCAAGAAAAATCTCATCTCGTCGAGTCTGTGGCACTATCCTATGAAAATCTATGTAAGGGTGCCTTAGCTGTCAACTTGTCATGCAAGGTAACAAAGTTGGAACCTTATATAGTTTTCTAGGAAGTTTCATATCAGGTGAACCTGCAGTGTCTATATATCTACAGATGTAACTCAGACTGGACATGGTTGTGGCATATGCCATGGGTCCACATGAGCATGCGAGATTTAGTTAACCTTCATAAGAGGAAGCTTCTTACTGGGATCAAGACATGCCAAGCTAGATTTATGTGAAAATTGGGTTTATAGAAAGCACCATCGCAAGAAGTTTTCTTCCATAGTTCATCCTACCAAGGCACTATGGGTTACACCCATAGTGATGTTTGGGGCCATGCAACAGTTCGGTCAAAGAGAGGTGCTTTGTACCTTTTGATTTATCTATGACTTCTTCTAAATGATTTGGATCTAACATTGAAAAATAAATCAGATGTATTTATCACTTTCAATAAGTGGAAGGTTTTAGTTGAGAAACAAATCAAGAGTCATGTCAAAAGGTAGGAGTCATGTCAAAAGGTCGAGAACTGATAATGGAGGTGAGTACACTTCTGATGAGGTCAAAAAGTATTAATGCCCTGAATACATCACTTGCCACTATGTAGGGATGAGAATGGATGGGTCCACTGGTCAATTTTTGGTCTATCCTATTCAAAATTTTGAATTAGAATAATAAATTTTTCATTTTTAATTCAAACTTTTGAATAGGAATGGCAAAAAGTAGCCCTTAAATCCTTCCATTCTCATCCCTACCACTATAGTACACTAGGAGATATTCAATTGATGTGTTTGCAGAATGGATGACCCGTACACTTTTAGAGAAGGCAAGATGCTTGTGTCACATGGCAAATTTACCCAAGGTATTTTGAATTGAAACACCCTCTACAACGGTGTATCTTATCACTAGGTCACCATCCATCGCCATCAAGTATTAGACTCCAAAGGAGGTATGGTCCGATAAACCTGTTATAATTACTGTAGATTCCGTAAATTTGGTTACATTGCCTGCTCTTATGTGAAAAGTAATAAGCGTGATCCCAGTGCAAGAAAGTGCACCTTTCTTAGTTAAGATACAGATTAAGGTGTATAGATTCCAAGTAACCAAGTTCTTTTTGTTAGTGGATATGTTTCTATAGATGAGTTAGTGATAGTGCATGGTGAAGAAGTTAATGATCCACCAGTCTAGGTGTAGCTTAAAGCCTCAATCCGAGGAAGGTGTAACAAAATCTAAAATAGAAAATCCATAACCGACATTGTATTATGTGGTACAAGGAAGCCCTCAAAGAGTTAGAGGGCCGCCAATGAGATATGCTTTGACAATTGAATATGGAGAGTTAGTCACTTATGAAGAAATAGTGAATAATAGTAATTGTTCATGTTGAACATCCACTATGGAGGAGGAGATGGAGTGACTTCAAATAATGGCACATGAGATCTTGTTGTAGTACGCAAGTATCAACGAGCCATTAGATGCACGTGGATTTTCAAGAAAATGGAAGCTTCTCTAAAGATGGTGATAAATGTCGAACATGGTTGGTAGCTAAAGGTTAAGCTCAAAAGTAAAGTGCAGACTATAATGAGATCTTCTCATTGATGGTAAAGGAAACTTCCATTAATCTTTGATCGCATTGGTAGCATTCTATGATTTAGAGTTGGAAGAACATGATGTCAAGACAATTTTTACATGGTGACTTACAACAAGATATCTACATGTACCGACCACAAGGGTTTATCGTTGAACTCAAGGAAGAACATACATGCCACTTGAAGGAATAGTTTTATGCGTTATAACATTCTCGTAGAGAGTGGTAAAAGCGATTTGATTCTTTCATGTCACAATAGTGATAGGTTAAAAGATGCATGATCATTGTGTCTACTATTTCTGTGTTGTTTGATGATTTGTTTATTTCTCTATGTTGACAACATGTTGGTTACTTCTGAGGTCAAGAAACTAAAATTTCACTTAAGGAGTTCGAGATGTAAGACTTAGGGTCAATAAAGGAATTTTTTGACATGGAGATATTTGGAGATCAGACAGAAAGGAAATTGTGGCTGTCAAGAATCACGATAGATTTAGAAGGTTATTTCTTGATTTATTATGGGGGGTTTGAAGTCGGTAGCTACCCCCTAGGACACATTTCAAGTTATTTGCATTATTATAATCATGTACAGATGTAGATTGTCACTACACATCTCGAGTACCGAGTACCTTATGTGAGTGCAGTGGGGAGCATCATGTATGTGATGGTATGCACTCGACTGGATCCTTTATAGGTAGTCGGTGTTTTACATCAAGTATATGGCAAATCCAAGAAAGCAGTTAACTGACTTCCATAGACAGCGAATATGATTCTTAGATACTTGAAGGGAAGGGAACTTTGGATAGATTGGTATTTGGTGGAGAGTGGCACAAAATATATTGCAACATGTTATGTTGATTTAGATCTTTTTGGTGATTTGGATAATGTAGATCGATGACAGGTTATGTATCCACTCTTGCAGGAGGTCTTCTTGTTAGAGATCGATGTCATAGCCTACTATTGCTTTATCAACTACAGAGGCAGAATTCATGGCAGTTCCTAAAGTGGTGGTGAAAGTGTTATGCTTACAGGGTTTACTTGGTGAGCTAAGTTATGGGCAGGAGGTTATTCTCGTGCATTGCGATAGCCAGTGCGATTCACTTGGTTAGGCATAAATTGTTGGAGATCGGAAAAGATCTTTAGATAGAATTTGATTTAGATAGGGTTTTTTAGATAGAGTTTGAGTTTGATTAGAGTTTTGATTTAGTTTTTTGTTAGAGTTTTAGTCTTATCTTTATTCTTGGAATTTTCTATAAATACGTCTTGTATGTCGGAGTTTAAAATTTAATGAATGAAAGATTGAATATTTGAGAAATTACTCTTGTGTGAATTCGCAGTTAAAAATTTCTCCTCGTGGATTTATTTAGAGTAGGTTTAGATTCGCCTGGGTGGCTTTCCAAATCAATCCTCTTTATTCTTTAAATATGCCTTGTATGTCAAATTTTAAAATTTAATGAATGAATAATTGAAAATTTGAGAAAATTACCCTTGGGTAGATTCGTTAATTAAAAATCTCTCCTTGTGGATTCATTGAGAGTGCGCATGGATGCGCCTACGGTGGATTCCCGAATTTTCCTAGTTCTTCCCCAATATTTCGTTAACACTTTAATTTCAAGATCCCTAACCTAATTCTGCATTTGTACTACGTCATCAAGGCTGTTATGGAAGGACGAAATATGTTGACGAAGCCATTACCGGTATCACTTCGTCAGGGAGATTGTTGGGGATGGTGAAGTAGTCTTTTGGAAGATTGTTGGGAATGGTGAAGTAGTCTTATGGAAGATTGATATTAAGAAGAACTCGCTGAATATGTTGACGAAGCCAAATTACTGATAGCAAAGTTCAAGCTTTGCTTGGAGTTGCTCGACATTCAAGCACGTTGTTGTGTCATTGGGTGCATTGAAGGTCTTGATGGAGATCAAGAGAGAGTGCAAAACTCAACTAGGTTATTGAGTCAGGGCAGAGATTGTTGAACTTGTGCCTCAAAGCCCACTTTATTTCCAACTCTCTTTGCTGTGATTGGGTGGATTAACAATCCTCGATTGTAGGGAGTCTTTAGTTAATTCCTGTATTTTAAGATTAGGCAGAGATACAACACCAAGTTGGATTGGTTCTAGACACCTATTGAATTTCAGGTTTTGTTTGACAGTAACCTAAGCTAGATAGGTTCTCCTACTTGGTTAACAACATAGCTATACCAGGAAACAACTTGATTAATTTTGAACTTATGAGATTAACTGTTTGTTAAGAATTTGTGAGGACTTTTTTATTAAGTTCAGTTTGGCCAGCAGGCCCTATTATCATCACATTATTTTCTTGAGCCATATTACCATCACAATATTGTTCAGCTATCAATTGTTTTTTTTTTTTTTTTTTTTTTCAAGTACAGAGAGTGTGAGGAAGAAAGAAGGCAAAAACCTTCATTGTTTTTGTAATCCTTTTTTCTCTGATAAGTAAAAAACTCTCCATCTTTTCCCATGGATATACATGATCCTATTGGTTGGAGCAACTACTTTATATCCTTATGTCGCTTTTTTTTTTTCCCGCTTTAAATTTGTCTTATTAACTTGTGTGCATGATCGTATCGTGGTTTCTGATCCAACTTTCAGCATAGCAGTCTCGTAAAGTTTGTTCTTCTTTCATTCCAGGGAATATATCAAGAATTGCATTCGCTTGACCTGTACGTAATCAAGATATCACACGGTGTATTTTGCACCATCTCTAGTCTGTGATTTCTGTATTGGAATATTTTGATATGTATTCAGATATTAACAGTATCTATATTCATATCATATTTCTGACAGAGATATACCAGATTGTATTTGTTAGATAATGGACACAAAATTGGTCAGGTTGATCCGTTTCAATTTTCTTACACTCCTTTTAGTACACACTTATATGTCAATGGATGCAAATAATGTTTATCTGCTCGATCCCTCTTTCTTTAACAATGCTTGAAACATCGTTTTCTTCCCTACCCATAAAGGGTGATGATTTTTCCTTTTGTTCCAGCAAAAATGGCTAGGCTGAAGCAGGCGAAAGAAGAGGCTGAAAAGGAAGTTGGTGAGTTCCGAGCGCAGATGGAAGCTCAATTCCAGAAGAAGGTTGCAGAGGTAAATAAACTCTACCTCGCCTAAAGTAGTCTGACAACTGCCGAGCTGCCCTTACAACATTCAGTTTTCTCATCTTATCCTGCAAATCAAACAGAGCAGCGGTGATTCTGGCGCAAATGTGAAACGCCTCGAGGAGGAAACTGATGCTAAGATCCACCATCTCAAGGTTGAGGCAGCCAGGATATCCCACCATGTTGTCGATATGCTTCTAAAACACGTGACCAGCGTAAAGAATTAGATTAGATTCTATCATCAAATTTCTTATGCATTATGCAGAGAAGATTTACTGTTTATTCTGTTTCCATGATGCTCCTCTTGTTCATTGTCGTTCATAGTAATCCGATTCCTCAAAATGCTTTGGAGATGACATGACGATTGAGGTTATGAAATAATTGAAAGTATTAGAACTATATAACTCCTAAAACCATTGCCCAATGTGTCTGTATTTTTGGAATTTTCCACCGCATTTGTTTTTCTGCTGGAATTTCTACTGTATTCATGTCCATAATTGGATTGTTATCGTTGATGCATCTTTGTTGTGCTTGTTCTCGCGGTCACTGGATGGGAATCTATCAACTTGAAACCAGTTAGAGAGTGAAATTATTATTCTAGAGAACGAACCTGTGGCTCAATAACAAGAACACATTCCTTATTAGTAGCAAGATGATGTCTTTTTCGTAGTAGAGAAGATCGAAAGTATAAAAAGATGCTTGTTAAAGGTCACACATTTCGAGTGGTCTTTCTCTTTCTCTATGGATGCGATAAAAGGACCGACAAGAGATTGCGTGTCGCTAAAAAATTCTTAGCTATTGACTTCCATGGAAAAGGAATCAAACTGCAACAATTTCTTCTGTTGTGCCTGTAACTATTGACTTTAAGAAAATAAAATAAAATCTTTGGTTGTGTGCATTCTCTTCTTTTCTTGGACCATCACCAAACAACCCTTTTTGCATAGACCAAGGAATCTCACATGGGAACTCATCCCTCAGCTTCCTTACCAAACTAACTCTCATCCTTTCTTCCATGGAAAAAAAAAAAAAATTAAACTGCATGCAAAGAATTCTTGCAATGTGAAATGCCTGCTCTCAAGGAGTTTCTGTTTGGAATAACTTCCTTCCTTTCACAACAATGTCTGCTCATATGATCTGAAAATGGAATAAATTTCCAAGCATAGTTATTTCCATTGGTGTAGGCCTGTAGGATCCACTTGAAAATTTTAAATCTACTGGTTACTGAGAAATATAGCATCCTTCTCTTTACCACATGACATGAGCAGTACGTAGTAAAGTGATTTACAACAACATGGGGAAAAAAAATGTTGCTCACTAGTAAAATATGGTGCGCATTTAGAATCCCCCCTATATTATTCCTTCTCATTATTGTCCTTCAAGCAATCATAATTCACCAAGCAACATACAAAATCTTGGGCACCATACCACTCTTCTCTCTGATCTGATTGTTCCCTTTGCTAACATGTGAGCTGCCTTGGATCCACCATTTCTGGCCCATCCAGCTAAGCTTGCAGCCTTCGCACCCAAACTGGGGTATCCTAAACACTGGCCCACACCACCCCAGCCCAGACACCGGACAAACAAGATGATGTCACTTTTGGAGCCTTCATGCATTCTGCATATTTTAATAACTTTAATTGATTAAGTTTTAAAAGAGCATAAAATTAAGATATTGGATTCTCATGATTTGGAAGCTTAGGTATATTCCTTGATTTTTAAAGTTTGGTTAATATTTAGTAATTGCTTGATAGAGAGCCTTTGAGTTTAAAAAGTCTTGCCATTTTTGTCAATTTTCATGAGCCATTATCCATGCCATGATGATGGAGTGCCTGATGTGTGTGCACTCAGCAACATTTGCCAATTTTCATGTGTGTGCATTCAGTAATTTAAAATGTGTGTGCACTCGGCAATTTTTGTCAGCAATATTTAGTAATTGCTTGATAGAGAGCCTTTGAGTTTAAAAAGTCTTGCCATTTTTGTCAATTTTCATGAGCCATTATCCATGCCATGATGATGGAGTGCCTGATGTGTGTGCACTCAGCAAACCTTTTTTTTTTTTTGAGGGAGAAAATGGTAGTAGTTATGGGGCAATCGATTATTCAAACATTTTATACATGTCATTGTTAGTTCATATCGTCATTTAGTCTCGTATTTTATGTGTAATATGTTTCTCCAATCAAAGATGTTTTCTTTGTTTTCATATTTCAACTAAGTCTGATGAGAAAGATATGCGCATAATTTATTTATTTAAAAGATTGATAATATGTAATATCACTTTCATATTTTTTTTAGCATGAAACACGCCATTTTAGTTTATACATGGAGCATCTTATGGGGTTGTGGGGAGATTACCCATCGTTTATAAAAAAATCTCTAATTGTCAAATAGATTAATTAGATTAGCTTAATAATATATGGCCATTTCTTTTTTATTTACTACATAAATGCCATCGAAATCATACCAAATTAAGATTGAGAATAACACAAGATTTACATTAAGATCCTAACCGTTAACATATTTAGTAAACTAAAAACATTGAATTTAGCATGCATATAACTTCATATATTTAAATCTGTCGTTGAGCAAAAATAGACTACTAAACTAAATACGAAGATTAAATTTACATCTTCTATTTTTGCCATTCTCACAACTAGAAATACATATGAGAAACTTAATATATATATATAGTAAACGGGAAATACACCAGCAGTGAAGGGAGTTCCTTCACCGCTGCTTAGCTGGCCCAATAAAATTATTACATGTGGAACTACTCAAAGGGCAATTAAGGAAATTCATTTATTTGTTATCTTGAATGGCGCCACGTGTAATAATTTTATTGGGCAACCTAGGAGGCGGTGAAGGAACTCCCTTCACCGCGGTGTATTTCCCGTTTCCTCATATATATATATATATGGGATTACTGTAGGTGAGCTAGCGGCAAAACTATAATGATCCAATGTTTTTTCTTCATTTTTTTAAATAATTACTATCTCTACCTCCTTAACTTCTTTCGAATTAAATTTCATAAATTTTAGAGTTTGTTCACCTTTTCATCAAGTGCATACAAAATGTTTTATTCATTGAAAAACGTTAATTTTAAGTTATCTTGATAGAAGACCAAATCAAAACTAAACCCAAGAAATTGGGTATGAGTGAACCCTAGGGGATCGAGATCATAATCCAAAAGAATTTTAAAAAAAAATATTATTAGAGATAATAAAAATGAACCGCAACTCAGGTAATTTGCGTGAGCTGTCAGCTCATTTCCATTTTTCTCATATATATATATATATATATATATATATTGGATTACTGTAGGTGAGCCGCTAGCTCAGGAAAAGTTACGTGAGGTAGCAGCAAAACTGTAATGATCCAATGATTTTTCTTCAATTTTTTTTAACAATCACTATCTCTATCTCTTTAACTTATTTCAGATTAAATTTCATAAATTTTGGATTTCATTTACCCTTTCATCAAATGCATACAAAATATTTTATTAATTGAAAACCGTTAATTTTGTGTTAGCTTGATGAAGGACCAAATCAAAACTAAAACCCAAGAAGTTGGATATGAGTGAACCCTAAGAGGTCGAGATCATAATCCAAAAGAATTTTTTTTTAAAAAATATTGGAGATAGTGATAATAAACTGCAGGTTAAATAACTTGCGCGAGCTGTCAGCTCATTTATATATATATATATATATATATATATATATATATATATATATATATATATATAGGAAACAGGAAATACACCGACGGTGAAGGGAGTTCCTTCACCGCCGCTTAGGTGGTCCAATAAAATTATAACACGGAGCGTCATTCAAGGTAACAAATAAATGAATTCTCTTAAATGACACCACGCGTAATAATTTTATTGGGCCACCTAAGCGGCCACCATCGGTGTATTTCCTGTTTTCTCATATATATATATATATATATATATATATATATATATATATATATATAATTAGCATTCAGTCAATAGAGGGTGCAATACTCAACGGTGGGGGGCATTAACGTAATATGTACGAAATCAAGGGGCAAATGAAACCTCTACAGTTCGGCGGTGACGCCCCCAGAAAAAGATAACCACCAGCGCACTGAGCTGGCGTCAGAGGTCAGGGATTAATTAGATAGCATCTCACGGCACCACGGCAGCACCAAATTAGGTTAGATGTTAGGAATCATAAATTAGCAGAGTAAAGTAGAGAACTTTCCTCTTGATTCCTTCTAGATTCAATCCTTTTACTTTTAATTTCAATTTTTTGTTTTAATGAGCAGCGGTTTAGGGCTCTTGAAGTGAGAGAGAGAGAGAGAGCGAGGGGGGGGTTTAAGCGGTGATGGGACCAATGCAATGCGGATAAATTGATGTCCGTATCTTGCCCTGTCCCTTTCCTCTTCAATCTCTTTAAAATCACCCCTCTCCCATGGCCAGCCTCTTCAACTCGCCCGCTCATCTCTCCTCCTTCACGCTAAGTTCCACTTCTGGTTGTTTGAGTTCTGGTTCTAGGGCTCATGGGAAGTGAAATGGCCGCCGCCGGAGGAGCAGTGAAGCTCCGCAGCTCGGTCCAGAACTACGATTGGGGCATCAAGGGAGAGGAATCCACGGTGGCCAGATTGTATAAGAGGAATTCTGGCAAGGAGATTGAATCAGAGAAGCCTTATGCTGAGTTCTGGATGGGGACTCATGACTCCGGGCCTTCGTTTTTGGCGGAGGAGGGAGAGGCGGTGACGTTGAAGTCGTGGGTGAGAGAGAATCCGCAGGTTCTGGGTGACAGGATTGTGCAGAGATGGGGAGCTGATCTTCCCTTCTTGTTTAAGGTATAATTGGTTGGAGTATCTTCTTTGATTGATTAAAGTTTAGTTTTTTTTTATTATTATTTTTAAAAAACTGTTTGATTGATTGAGGTTTAGTTTATTATATTGTTAGTTGATAATATTATGGGAAATATAGCTCGTGTCGAATTATAAAGCTTTAGAACATGCTTCTACCAACAAACCCAGGAGAATCTTTAGTTGTCTATTTATTAAAAAAGGTTTTTTTTTTTGGATTAATTTATGGTTATTTTGATTTTTTTGCGTGATAGAAGAATAAGAAAGGAATCTGATCCTTTTTCATATATATTTTTGTGTGGGGTTGCTCAAGTTATCTGCTTTTGGTTCTTATTTCAATTTAATAAACCATTTTCTTTATTTTTCTGCTTACTTTAAAAAAAAATTTAAAAATCTATTCTTTCTTCCAATTCATAGAGAGACTTCTTTTTTTCCTTACTTTCCTTTACCTCTGTAGATAAAAAAAAACTAGAAAAAGTTCATAACTAATTTTTTGTTGTGTATTTTAGGTTTTTTAGGTAATTTCTATGTTTTGTAACTTCGTTCATTTGCAAGGCTGTTTTTTAAATATCTTGGAAAAATATAATAGAAAGAAGGGAAAAGTGAGAATTAATTCTTCAGCTTATGGGAAGAGTTTTTAGTGTTTGAAGTTAAATTATATCTGGATTTGTCTTACTATTAAGGTTTATTCCTCAAGGATTGAGGTTTATTTAATTTATTTTAATTAGAAATACATATGAAATTTTACTTGGTCTTAATAGTACCAATTAAGGGAAAGCGATTTCTTGGAAGGAAAATCAAATTTCAGTTTTCATTATGAGCATGCCATCTAGTTTTGGCTTACTCACTTCTTCTGGTCAGTTTCCTATCCTTTTTTAACTTATCTTTTGTTCGTATTTAACATGCAATTTCCTAATTTAAGTTTTGAGTAGTGAAGCACCTATTTTCCTTTCCTGGGTTCTAAAAGGGTTTCTTTAATTACTCTTGAAATAGGTTCTGTCAGTGGCAAAGGCTTTATCAATTCAAGCACATCCAGACAAAGAGTTGGCAAAGGCTCTGAACAAGATGCACCCGGAAATTTATAAGGACCCAAACCATAAGCCAGAAATGGCAGTTGCCATCACAGAGTTTAAGGCATTGTGTGGCTTTATCAGCACTAAGGTATATCTTGTGGATTTCTAGATTATTATTATTATTATTTTTTGGAATGAAGATTAGTTTCAGCTTGTTATATGTTTTTATGTGAAATGCATAAACTAGCTAGTAAATGCTGTCTATTTATGTTATATTTTTATTATCAAAGACTCAGTTTATAATTGTGAGAATGGATTTGTCCAACTTAAGGTAGGAATCCTGTTCGTGAACTAGTCTAATTGCTTATTACTGGCACTTGTGTTTTTCTTTAGGAGACTGCTTTAAATCCTTTCCTCTTGGACCCAATTATTATTTAGTGAGCCATGAATTGTTAAAAAAAAAAAAATTAACTGTGATTATTAAAAGCACAATAAGATACTGAGCTAGCTGGTTGATCCACAATTGACAGGCTAGCTCATTCATACCAAGTAGCATATAAATCATTTACTTCAATTTTAAAATTTTGTTTATTTTTGATAAAAATGCATGAAATTTCAAGCTTGTGGTTTTGTGGCTACTTATCTGCTGTGGTTTGTATTACAGATTTACGGGATGCTTTTGATCTTGTTAGTTAACAGAGTGATTAGAGATTCCACTTCTCAAAGGAACTTAAAAAACAACTTTGTTTGAGTTGAGTAATAGTAAAACCCAATTTGGAGTTCTTCTTTGATATTGATGACAAAGCCTGATTTACAATTGAAATTTAGATTCTATACTGTCTATTTTTCTTTTTCTGTTCAAGTGCATATAGAAGTTCAACTGGTGGTTGATCATTGTTTTATTTTTAAAATGGACCTTGAACCAAAAATAGATTTTTGTATGCAAAGTAGTTTATCTGTTGTCATTTGTTTAAAATGTAGTATTGCCTCATCTTCGTGGAAAGCTTTGGCTTGGAAGACATGTATTTAGGTTGGAATCACTATTTACTGTTGAACATCTGGGAGAAGTTTGGCATCTGAACCATGTCTCTGTTTTTGTTGTTCCTTTCATATATGTTCTTGCCTGTTGCCTACAGCCTACCTAGTCTAGTTCAGCCCTTATCCACGGTTTCAGCAGCATAATAGGATATCAAGCACAACGTTGCCAACCTACTTTTTCTTTATTTTTTTAAGTAAACAAACGAGGACCTAATAATTAATTGCTTTTTTCTCACTGAAGGTCCTGGATGGAGATATTATTGTGTTGAGGTACGGCATGTTTAATCTACTTCTGTTTTAGGCTGCTCAACAGAAGGAGTTTTTATGTTTTTAAAGGTCTAGAAATTATTTGTTGGATTTGGTTCTAGTTATCTTATTAACAAAATAATAACAGCCTTCTGGCCTATATTTTCATTAAAATCTTTGGTACACAAAAACTGTGGTGAGGGTTAAGAGTTATTTTTTAAAATATTTTGACAATCCCTGCCTAGGTCGAGCGCCTTTTGGATTGAAACTTGGGCTTTTTATGCAGCGATAATCAATTTTTTTGAAAAACCACAATTAAATGCACGTATTGTGGGATTTGAACATGAATTGCTCTGAAATCATATTAAAACCTTTTCTACTATGCCAAATTATCGAAGTTCTAGTGAGGGGGGTTGAGCATTTGTTTTATATTCTAACAATTTAAACTAGCATTTTTCAATAATTTAAACTAGCATTTTTCACCATTCTACTGATTGTTTGTTTGAGATGGTTTGAACATGTGAACTGGATGTTACTTGGTGCACCAGTTTAGATATATGGTAGAATTATGGAGCAAGCATGAATCCATGCAGTAGATAAGGATATTCAGTTTCTAATTCAATAGAGGAAGCAAGTTCTATGTAGCAGAATGGAGAGAGAATTATTTTGCCTGTCCCTAAGATTTGGAACAAAAAGTTTCTTGCTATTGTTTTGACAATAGAGGTAAAGCTTAAGTTTAGAACACTTTGTCTTATTTAGCAGTAACAAGGAACAAGGAGCAACAAATTTAAATGAGTTTACTGAGGTTTTGTCTATATAGCATTGAATATTCTGCAGTGCCAATGAGGGTGGGCCTCATTCATTTTGTATGTGGTAATTGCTGAAGGAGGACATCATATTTTTTTTACCTCATTTCTTTCTGCATGCATATGTATGCTTGTGGCTTTGTTTGTGTCTGCGGTGGCTTTTCACCTAATTGAAGGTTTTTAGTTTATGTGATCAATTTGGTAATAGGTGGAATAATGTTGGACGTAGTTGAGTTTTGTAGGTATCAGCTTTTTTTTGCTAGGATATGTAGGACACGTCCCAACCAGAAATGAAGCATGGTTTTGGCCCCCTTCTTCACCTCAAAAACATATACAAGGTGAAGCATGTTTTGGCCCCCTTTGATAACAAAGCTAATTGTTTTATCTTGTTATTGTGAATAACAACCCAACACGTGTATTTATTTACAGATATTTAAAGATACACATACATAGTGGTGTCGTCATGGCTGGATTTTTGAGGGTTCCCATGTTCAATACCACGTATCTGTGTCAAAACACAACACTCGTATCTGCATTTGCAATTCTTAATTTTTTTTAATGGTTCCAAATATTGGCCTATGCCCATATATATCACTAGTATCATATTGCTTTTTGAGCTACGATATGATCCTAATAAATAGAGTTGATATTGCTGGTATGATTATTCCGACATTGCTGACTCAGATACCATCAACCGTCAGCCGATACCGGTATCTTTTGACCATAACGGAACAGTCGGAAAAGATTTAACTCCAGTAAAAAACAACTATAGGAGTATCTCAAATTATCCAACTGTCCCTAGCATTCAAAATATTGAAAACCTAATATTTATCTTGGTAGCCCATCTATACTTGTAATAGGTTATCTGGGACTGTTACAAGTGACAACTACCTATCATTGCTGCCACTCCAACAAAAAGAACAAAGAGAGAAAATAGGGAATGAAAGCACAATTGTCCTCACTTATCTTGTTTCTTCCATTCCTTACTTTTTCTAACTGGCGCAGAGTCAGATCTAGTACTTTCTGGGGCCAGGTGTATGTAATTGGTTGGATTTAGTACTTGTCATTACCTAAATGGTTTATATACCAAGTTTTCAACTTCTATAATAAAGGCAAATGCAAGGTGCACATGAGAGAGTGGGAGATGTGGCAAAATCCTGCCTGCAAACATGTGCATGGAAGCTAATATGCTATGGGCGTTTGTAAAGATAGTTCCATCAATCAACAATTAGGACTCAAGGACTAGTATTAATGATCTAAACAACAGACAGAAGCACAACGTATTCGCAGTTGTAGATGACACATTCTCTTTCCTTTTTATGTCTTATGTTTCATTGATCTTTCAGATTTTGTTGACGTTTAATTGCCATCTTTTGTGGTTTTGTTTTCTTGTATGATTTTTTTTCTTGTATATTTTACTTATATCTCCATGATAAACGTATCCTGTCAATTATCATAATATATTTTCTTCAATATACCTAACTGCCATGTACTCTCCCCCCTTTAAGTGGCTCATTGAGTTTTCTTCTTTCAGATCTTTGAACCTATGATGTTTCATGAGCTTGCTGCTAAACTTTTTTCTGTTTTTCTTTTTACCCTCCTTTGGAATATATATCTCACCAGATTTTATATGGTATACAACTTCTAATCTCTCCAAAACATTTGTTTAGAAGGAACATTTAAGTGATAAACCATAGACGGTTCTTTTAATAGTATTGCTATGTTTATGCAGGAGCTTAAGGATGTTCTGAGTAATGTTCCTGAAATTAGAGAGCTGGTTGGTGTAGATGATACAAGCAAGGTTATGGAGATCAAAGAGCAAGACAGACTTGAGGAAGTAAAAGCTATTCTGATGTCAATCTTCACTAAGCTTATGTCAGCCAATAAAGACACAGTTTCTGAACTGGTATTGAAACTGAGAAGCCGTTTATGCGAGGAAAGTAAGGTAGTGCTAAATTCTCTTCTAAAATTTGTCCTTTTGGTTTTCATTTTCATTGTTAAGAAAATCATTTTAGATCTGCTTAAATACTTAACTGCTAGCTGGTTAGTAGTTTCCAATAAAATAAGAAGAATTTACTTTCTTTTACATTATCTGTCAAGCTTATAACTTAATAATCTAATCCATTCTTGGAACAGAATCTTCCATGCTAATCATTTTAGATCTGCATAAATACTTAACAGCTAGCTGGTTTAGTTGTTTTCCAATAAAATAAGAAGAAATCACTTTCTTTTACATTATCTGTCAAGCTTATAATTTAATAATCTATTCTGTTCTTGAAAAGGAATCTTATGTGCTAAACGTTTTTCCATTTCCTTTTTTTTTTAATCACAACTCTACTATCAGGTCTTGCAAATTTTTCTCCGAGTTAGAAGGTTGTATACATGTGGCGATTGGATATGGTCTTAATAGTTTCATCATGAATTTAACAGATAAATATGATGGAAAAGTCAAAATCTTGGTGATATACAAAAAGTAATGACACGTGCAGAGTGGGAGAGGGAAAATGAAAAATTATTTCTATTGCGGTAAGTATACATGCATTTTGTATATTGAGATTTTATCATATATAAGGTGGGATTGCTTATAAAGAGAGAGGTGTATTACAAAGAGCACATAGCTAGAATACTCATGCTGAAAGTTAAGACGGGTCAACCACAAAGTATTTCCTGAAAATGATCCTGCAGCAATCCATGACTCTTTGTGAAACAACTCAGATATGTGCAAGGTTGGAAATTGGATGAGCTAGACACAATGAACCTTCCTTTCTTTACTTTTGGTGTACTGGTCATAAGGAACTTGTGACATTCCATCTATCATTATTAACTGGATCGGTATTGACCTTAACCCCGAAGATTATTAACCAAATTTTATTATGTGCTATGCATGATAATATGCATTATTTCTTATACAGCTCTATCTCCCACATTGAGGTTGTAGTTAACCACAAAGAGGGACATGACTGATAATTCATGGGATCACCATATATATATAAGATTTCAAATGTCACATGCAGTGGAAAAACTGAGAGAATGTAGGATGGGTAATAGCATGTTTGTTAAAATGCTGAATTATATGTTTGAGCAAGGAGCAAGGGCAAGAGCTTGTTTTGTAAATCTTGTGTATGAACTGGCTTTATAAAAAGTTATAAACTGTTATAGTTTATAATAGGAATGTAAACTAGCATTTGTTAATGCACATTGAATTGTGATTACTTGATTAAACATAACAAGTCATGATTAATATGAGCTTATTTTAAATTCACGGCTTCAATATAAGCCTAGCATTTCGTTTGGAAAGTGGAACTAGCATTTATGTGAATTTAGATTTATTGGCTCGTCAGATTCTAATGCCTTTCATAAAAAATCTTATTGAAGTAGTTTCAAATCCGTGAAAGAGGAAAAGGGTCGGAAAAATAGAGAGAGGAGCAATATCACTTGGCTTGTGGCTAATTGATACCTGACAATTGTTAGGATTTAATGCCATAATTTATTTGTTCTTTTTGGCACCCAAGGTCAAGATACGTCTGAGACTTATTGCAATACGATGATTTGTATACTACTACTAAAAATACAAAAAGCATTCATGATGCTTTTCCTTTTTTTTAATATATGAAACTTGATGATTCTGGTTTTTCAATTTTCAAATTTGTATTTTAGAGAAGTTGGTCGCATTTGACATAAAACATGTATTAACCAGTATCGTGAAATCTAGGGAGTGATCAGTTGGTATTAGTTCTGTTGCATTAGGACAATGTGGTGAAACGGCAGTAGAAACTGTCTTAGTAGGTATTCTGTGACAATGTGATGAAAGAATGACTTCATAGATTTAGTTGGGGGTTCCTCAAGATGTAGAGGGCTTGATACTGAAGAATTGAGTTGACACTTTCAGCGATGGGAAGGGCTGTTTGCAATGTTGAAAATAACGCGTTATGAAGCCCGTTATATTGCGTTATGTAACCTAACGAAACCCCAATACTACGTAACAGCTGGAAATAACTCAGTGCACCGTAACAATATATTTTTTTTATGTTATTTTATATTATATTATGTAACGTTACGTTAAATTATGTTATGTTGCATTATGTACAATTATTTTTTAGTAATCTATATATTGTTGTTGATTATTAGTGAATTGCTATAATTTTTCTTATTTGATTAGTTGTTGGCTTGTTTGATTACTTGTAGAATTACTAACTTATTAATTTGTGATTGTTTTCTTATTCGTTTGTTGTAATTCCTCTCCGGTTGCTGAAATATCTTACTTGTTGATTCTATTGAACTTTTAACCAAACTAAAATCAATAATTACAAATAAGATAAATTGAACATTACAAAATATAAATTACAACAATGATAATAACTGTAATTGAAATAAAAAATTAGAATATTGCTTTCATGTTTAAATGATGACTAGAATTATAGTTGTAGACTTAATATAATTTATGAAGATAAATGCGAAAATTATTGTAAAACTTAATATAAAATAAGGATAGATTATGTATTACAAAATGGTTTTAATTGTTTTTTTAGATATTTTAAATTTATTTTCAATTTATAAAGAATATTTTATATAGTTTTATATTTATTTTATTAAATAAATAGGAAATTACATGACCTATGTTATGCGTTACGCTATATGCGACATAATCTAACAGAGGGAAAACGTTACGTTACCGTTATCGCTATTTTAAACAATGGCTGTTTGTAGCAAGCACACCAAATAACCGCTTATAGACACTGTCCACCATGATTTTCTGGCAAAACTTGCTAGCTTGCTTAAAGCTTCCTCGTCCAGGGATCTGGACCAACTCAGGGCAGATGTCAGATAGACGATGCTCGTCAAAAATTTAGTCTAATTTGAAAGGGAGCTTTCTCGATTTTGTGTAGTTTGCGGTTGTGGACATTATTTTGCTCAGGCTCTAATGAAACTACCTGCAAGGGTTTTCTTTTTTAACCATAAACTCGTTTCACATGGTTAATGTTTCCGTTACCTTATTGTCGTTGACTAATCTTGCTAATCACTTTTTCTTACTGTACTTTATCAGCACAGCTAATGACAATATATATTGTGAATCAGGTTAGGAAGCTAAATGAGAAGGAAGAACTAGCGTTGCTGTTAGAAAAGCAGTATCCATCTGATGTTGGAGTTATATCGTCTTTCTTCTTCAATTATGTGAAGCTTAACCCAGGTGAAGCATTATACATCGGTGCTAATGAACCCCATGCATATGTTTCTGGTGAATGTCTTGAATGTATGGCAACATCGGACAATGTTGTGCGCGCTGGACTTACTCCCAAGTTCAGGGATGTGCAAACTCTTTGTTCTATGCTGACATACAAACAGGTGAGCTCATGCACAGTTACTTATGTCTATACTAATTTTCGAAGTTCACTTATTTGATCTGGTGTTGACTTTTATTCTATTTGGCAAGCTTGCTTTTACATATTTCTCTGTTTAGCAATATAAAAATATGTAACTTTTTTGCATAAGGGCAATCTCTTGATGAACAATGGCAATTGCCTGGGCTGTGTCCCAGATTGTTTTGAGCTTTCTTGATAACTCTGATAAGTTTGGGTGGTCAATTATAGTGCAGGACTGCATAACAATGAACAAACCTGAAGGGGGGCAAAGGTTGGGGGTAGGCATGAGCATATTTCAGTTAAAATCGAAATAACTGACTGAAACTTATCCGAATAAGTAAAACCGAACCAAAATAATTCAGTCGGTTTTCAGTTTTGGACTTTAAAACCCAAAATTGAACTCAACAGACCGAATTATTTAAAAATTTTATATACACCCACACATGCATACATACACATACATATATACATACATATATAGTTACATTTACGTATGTAAACATGTATGTTATAGATAATAAATTCAACATTTATTAAACACCAATTGGTTGTCTCGAAGTGATATGCTCTCCAAAACGACTAGAAAATGATAATTATTAACAATTTTTATTCCAAAAGTTAGAACCGAATATCCTAACTGAACCGAACCGGATTAGTTTTGTTAGGTTTCAGTTTTCATTTTTAATCGGTTTGCTTCTATTTTGCCAAAATTGACGAAAACCGACCGAAACAGACTGATGCCCACTTCTAATTGGGAGGGGAGGGGAGACTCGCATAGTAACCAAGTCTGGGCATTTTTTTTGCATATAGACTTTGTACTTTGTCTTAGTAACTGCAACATGTAATGTAGACAATACAAAAATACAAGATTTTAGATGATGGTGAATAGCCTCGCCGACACTAAATGGTAAGGCTATCCTCGTCGAAACTAAAAAAGTATAAGATTTCTAAATGATGGCAAATTAGCCTCGACAACACAAAGAAACCAGTCCCACCAACAAAGAGAAATGATCTCTGCTGAAGGATAGTTATTCACATCCTTGAGATCATGTGCATGATTCCGTCATGATCTCCTAAAATCTAAGGGGGAGTTATATCCTCCCGAGGATATAAATACGCTTCGAATCAAAGAAAAAGGGAGAGAAGAAATCAATTGGAGAAAACCATCAGAGAATTTTTCCACCTTTTTTCCTCCTCAAAGCCTCCACCGTAGACGAATCGTCAACGGCCCAATGGATCACTCTGATCAGGATCCTATTGGTACTTCCCAGAGAATTAAATCAAAAGATTCGGGTTATTTTTTTAGTCTTTTTATTGTTTATTCTATTTTGTGAACACCTGAAAACACAACTTACCTCCCCTGAACTTGAATTGTTTAAGTTTCTAATTTCAATTTTTTATTACGAACCAGTATTTTTCATAGTCTTGGCTAGTTGTTTGTGTTTTTGGCATAAATTAGTCATTCCGTTTTGCTTTCTCACATCCACAGTAAGAATATTGGCCGTCAAAAATTAGCTATTATGCTGATAGGCCAAAGACAAGAAATGAATTATATAGTTAGTAGTTAAGTCCCTTGATGATACCAAATATAACATCTGTACCGAGTTTCAAGATTTGGTAGAACCTGGATGCGTGAAGTTAAATCTGATCTGCCTTTTGGAGGCTAATGAACCTAAGCAGCGTTGAATGTTTATGTGTAGGCTACTTTCCTTTTGCAAGAGCAACCTGTTTTATGTGCCCTTTTTGGTATTTGATCCTTTGATTGTATGTTTTCTTTTGCACTCCCACTTTGTACACTCTGCACGATGAATCAAGCACTACATGGTGTAGACTGCTTGTTGTCCATTAGAGTCTGTGAATTGACTATGGTTGCTACTCTAAGGCCATTTAAGTTATGCACTATTAAAATGTAAAAATCACGGATAAGGCATCTATAGCTAATTCCTGTACGTAATACACAATCATAATGTTTAAACTTGTGATTCTATCTCACGTGGAGTCCTAACTATCAAATGCGTAGTCCTAACAGTTTGTATCAAACTGAACCATGAATCTCCAGTGGCCGGTAGTTCAGATCAAGGTCAATCTGAGTAAGCAAGCCACACATTTTGAATATGCAGTGATAAAAATCCCTTGTGATGTGAAATCATTGATAAAAATAATAGTCTTGCTAGGAATTGTTCAGCAGCTAGTTTGCGTCTTCTGCGTGTTCCATTGGATTCTTTTTGTGTTATAGTTTTCAGAGATAGTTGTTACTCTGATATTATTCAGTAGTTGCTATTGGAATAGGTGGTTTGCTTTTAGTTTGGAGCATATTTATGCTCCTTCTATTCAAGTGCTGAGAATGATAACCTTTGGCCTCGTGCATGTCTGCAACTTGATTTTTGTTACAAAATGCTCAATATACTCGATTATGGAGCCATCAACTACTGTCACGACAAAAATTTATGCAGGGCTTCCCCGAAATCTTGCAAGGGGTTCCTGTAAACCCACACATTTCTCGGTATACACCTCCTTTTGACGAATTTGAAGTCGATCACTGCTTGTTACCTTCGGGTGAGTCCGTGGAGCTTTCTGCCATCCCTGGCCCATCTCTCTTTGTTGTCATGGCCGGTCAGGGCAGTCTGCATACAGGCTCGGCCACCGGTGATATGGCCATCCGGGAAGGCCATGTAATTTTTGTGCCTGCAAACAGTGAGATCAA
The DNA here is from genome assembly GCA_036321105.1 of Dracaena cambodiana. Lineage (NCBI taxonomy): Eukaryota > Viridiplantae > Streptophyta > Magnoliopsida > Asparagales > Asparagaceae > Dracaena > Dracaena cambodiana. Next base: position 661,374 of record JAYEPQ010000013.1, read on the forward strand.
AATCAGTGCCGATGCTGCTGGAGAGTTGCAGCTGTACAGAGCTGGGGTAAACACGAAGTTCTTTGAGTAGCCTAGTGCAGGTCAGAACCTAAGATCTTTACTGAAGTCCCCAAAATAAAAACAGTGCAAAGGTCCAGTGTAGTTGCAGCTCCGTTGAAAGAGGTTAGTTTTGCTAGCATTTTTTATTTTATTTTAAATTATGTTATACCATGTATTGTGAGTTGTAATACGGACTTTAGTGGAAATGTAAGAGTAATGAAAAGAATAAAATTAAAAAATATGTTGGGTTCTTTTTGGAGCTTGACATTCCTTTTAAATTATATCATTGAAAAATCTTTTATTATGTCTTTTATTGTCACATATGCAGAGACCCCTGTTCTATTAGATTGACTACATAATCATCTTGTTCTGTTGGATTTTTGAAGTACAAATTTTTTGTATATAATCTCTCCTGAACTATCTGAGCGACAATAGATGGTTGTGCAGGAGGGTTATCTAGGCCTTCTGCACGCTGCAAGCAGGATGTGAACTCGCGACCTCTTGCACATTGAATATGGCTTATAGCCAGTACGATATAAACACTTCAGTTAAAATCAATACTTGAAATTGTAATCCAATCAAACAAATCATGAAATACAATTTTGGGTATAATAGTTGAAGCTGCAAGCAATCGGAAGAATACATACAAAATTGTAATATTTCATGATTGTTTGATTGGATTACAAAGAAACAAGCAACCAAGAACAAGTCTTTATGGCTGCTGGCTGCAGAGATAACACAGTGAAGCCAATGCAGGATCCACAAATGGAATGAGAGTCTTGACTATAGTTGGGTTGGAGTCAATATCTCAACTGTACTCTGGGGCCTTGCAGGGAGTTGAGTCCCATCAGGAGTCTCAAGCCCTTGACAGAGACTAGGATGGACACATACACTCACCTGGTCCCATGCTGATTGAAGAGGTTTGATCTTTTCATTTGATTGGGATGCTGCTTCAAGGTCCCATTTCTGAAAGCTTCTCCTTTTGGAGTTTTCTTTTCCTTGGAGACCTCATCAAGTTAGAAATTATGATTGTCACCAGTTGAGTGATGTCGAAAGATCCCGTGAGAAGTTTGCTTAACTATATGAAAGATTAGGTGGAAATTGGAAGGGCTTTCCTTTTCAAGCCCAAAGACACTGCATGGAGGGCCCAATCGAAAGTATATAGAAGGCCCACGAATATGATGGCCCTCAAGGCAAGGAACTACTAGGGTTTCTCTTTACTATTACTAGGTTTTGTAGGCTATCTTGTATGTATCTTAGAAGTTGAGAGCATGGGATATTTATAGGCCATCTTGGTGACTTTGTATGGTTGTGATTAAGTGGTAGGATCTACTGTTGGAGGGTCTTGTTTGCCTCCATTAGATCTCTATCTAAGTTAGTAGGATTGTCACTTCGATTGTCTTATCTGTCACTAACAATTGTGATCACTTTTTCGTTATGTCATGTATGGTTGCGGTTGAAACTTCCTTCATGCCACTTCTATTGGCCATGTTGTGGGTTGCAAGGCGTTTAAATCCGATCAGGAACCATCTTTGCAAACCCTCACTATACAGATAACGTGACGGGCGGGTGCATATCCCCATCTTTTCTAGGGTTCTCTTACTCTATCTTAGTTTTTGTCGATCGCAACCTCCTTGGAGCAGTTTCGATCATATGTAGAGGCTGTGAAGAGGTCTTCCATATATGCAACTCATGTCGAGCTAGTATTATTGACTTTGAGGGGGACGATAGTGTTTTTCTTCATCCTAATGCTAATTCGTAGAGATTGAATATTTTATGCTCATAGAACTTTGGTGCCTATTTATCCCTCCTCAACAATTATGCTCCATGGTTAATCTCTCTCCCCATAATGGTCAGAAAGGACCCCATGACAATAACATTGACATAACAGGAAATGGTGAAGGGACCTTCCCCAAAGTTTAGTCACCTTAGGTGTCATCCATTGCAAACTTATCCCATATAATATTTGATTGTCAAAATTCTTTTCATGCATGCTTTTCTACCAAATCTCCTCTCTTTCTATGGATTACTCTAACTACCCAATGTCTCACAACTTCAAACAACTAAGCCTCTCTCTCTCTCTCTCTCTCTCTCTCTTGCGGTCAAGCTCGTGGCTATCACTTTCTATTTACTTGTGAGTTTGCTTTCCAAGACTTGAATTCTTCCTATCTTCCACCCATTTTGTCAAATTGTTTATCGTGTTAGCTTTCTTGGGTGATCAAGGGTCATCTCAACTTAGCTTTCAGATGTGATTTAGTTATGATAGACTACATTATAACTTAGATAGTAGCCATACACATGGCCCTTGAGCAATACTTTATACATGCTAAAAGAACAAAAACATACCCCTTTGGTGGTGCAATTGAATTGGTGACATGGTTTTGCTTTTCATGGTTTTTTTTTTTCTTACTACTCCTTCAAATTTTGGTGTTTCTCTATAAATCTCTTATACATAGTTGTTATATCAGGATAATCATAACAATTTCACTAGTTTTAATTATGTATTATTGACGCTGGGACCATGTGGTCCCTTCATCATTAAATAAATAGGAAATAACATAATCTACGTTATGCTATATGCAACATAACCTAACAAAGGCAAAACGTTACGTTACCGTGATCGCTATTTTAAACGTTGATCTAGAGTGTTATATTAGTTCACCATTTTTTCTGATTAATTGAGTACTAGCTAGGGTCTTGGGGGGAGGAGTCACAATGAAGTTTACCGAAAGGTTGGGACATTTTAATAAGATAATTTTAAGTGACGAAGTGGATTATATCCCTCCCTATCACCAAAAAGAAAAAGAAAAAAAAAATTATGTGATATAACATTTACAAAATAAGCATAAGAGATCTTCTAAATTTTGCGAAACATAAAAAAAGATTTTTTAGTGTTTAATAAGTAGGGGAGGAAAAGTTTGATCGTTGAATTACATGCAAAATATATCACAATCAAGTCATTACCATTGACAAAAAAAAGAAAAAAAATGTACAAAGAGTCTCCCTTATTTATTATTTTGAGAAGTGAGTTTGAAACTTTTTATTTTTAATATTTTTTAGACTTTCTTATAGTAGAGTATAAGATCTATATAGGCTAATGTCATTGTCTCGAAGCACTAGCTAGCTATACTTCATATTTCTTCTCGAGTATTAATTAAACATATTAGAACTTGTGAACTAATTCAAAAATGATCAAAATGTATACATTAATTAATTATAGATGTATATGGGTCAACTTTTTAGTTAAAAGATTAGAGAAGGAGACTAATACGCATGAGACTAAATCTATAATTTAGATATTCAGTGAATTGCGATCGAGCAACAGTTGTGTGCAACAATGATAGAACTCTTACCAGTTACCTGCTTGAACTTTTCTAAGTAAATTATTCTTTGTTCCTTTTTGCAAAGCTGCATGCCAACAAAAGGCTAAGTGTTATAATATTTTGAATCAACTTTGTGCGAGATTCTTACTTGCCTGCATAAAATGATCAACTTGTATACAGTTCAGACATGGAGAGTGACCAAAAAGCCTCCTCTATCAGTAATTTTTAGCTAGTTTCTATTGTGGGTTCAGATGTATCCAATGTTATATATATTCGTGTGTATGAACCCTACACGATCAAATTCAGTCCATGTAGGGTAAAGCATAAGTCACTTTTAAAGTAATTTAGAATATACGGCCGGTGAAAAAAAAAAAAAAAAAGCTTCAAAGCTTATACGAAGAGCTTTATGAAACCATCAAGATTTAAAAGCCATCAAGATTCTAATATCAAAACAAAAAGTGCACAAATATCAAGCATATGTACACAAATTTAAATAGAAGTTAAGTCTTAGATCATTACCAAACAACTCGATAGTCTTTTTCGTTCTCGCTCTCTACACACACATACAGTTTCCATATTCGTAAATATATGACTTTTAATCTTCTTACAATTTAAATATAAAACGAGGATGCATGTCTTGACCTTCTGATTTACTTGGCTAACTCAAAAAATCTCTCTCTCTCTCACACATACACACACCCTACTCTATAGTATTAGTATTGCAATCTCTCTCTCTCTCTCGCTCACACACACACCTCACCCTATAGTATTAGTATTGCAATCTCTCTCTCTCTCTCGCTCACACACAGAGACACCCACGTTTACATTCACAACCCTATAGTATTAGTATTACAGTCTCTCTATCTCTCTGTCACACACACACACACACCCCACCCTATAGTATTAGTATGGCAATATTTGCGTGGGAACAATGTTTGTGTACGTAAGCAAGCAAATCCAAGGTGCCAGTAATCTTTGTCATGCATGACATCAAGATGCGTTTGTCCGTTGGACACGCGTAAAAAAGCGACAAATATCGCCACCAATGGCCCATCACACACGCATGCACGCCAATAATGTACGCGTGGCACCAATCCCCAAGTGCTTTGAGAAGTGACCAATCAATCAATCGATTCTGATGATGAGATTGTTGGCTCCAATCACAACGTCACAAGTCACATGAGAGAAAAAAAATGAAAGCCCACCCAATGGCATCATCACCATCCTCCTCATTCCCTCTCTTATCTCCCTTCCTTTAACTTGGTTATGTCATGCTGACATTTCATTTACTTATCATCTCATCTGAGATGTCTCTCTCATCGTAAGCTTAATAATTCGATGGGGAAAGTTCTTTTATCACACCGTAATATACATATTTTTTTTCTTTCTAACTCTATACATAGAATAAATATATATACGAAGGAGTATTTCAAAAGTTAGACATATTAGAGTATATTCTTCATCTGGAACATTAAAAAAAGAATAAATGATGTTCTGAACATTTTCTTCTATAAACTTCATTCTATTTTTGTCCCCTCAAATTTTTATTAAATTTTTTGGAATACTAGCTAGTACTTAACTTGTCATTTCTAAACTTCTTGTTCAGTGATTTTGAATATTCACATCATGTGGCTTTTCAAATTTCTTTTTCTTGTTAAGTTTATTCATTCTCATATTATTTTTATTTTTATTTTTTAAAAAACATTCTAATGTTGTCATATATATGCAGAGGTAAGAAACTTTTTGATAGGTACAAGAGTTGAAATAAAGGATTAAACATATTTAGAAAGAAAACAATGGAATTTAGAAACAGGTGTAAAAGTTAGGGAGCTAGAAAAAAAATTAACTAAAGTTTGAGGGAGCAAAAATATTTTTCTATGGAAGGAATTTATAGAGAAATATTGTGTTGTTTCCTAGAATAAGATACCGAGGCTCGGAGTAGATGAGAATGGACAGATCAAAAGGTTATAGTTCTTAATCCGTTGAATTTAAAATTTTGAATAAAAAATATAAATTTTATTTTTTAATTTAAAAATTCAAATTTGACCGATCACGAACTGGATTCTCCGTTCCGTCTATTCTCGTCCTAACAATTATTTGCAGGGGGGAGTGATGCATGAGAGGATAGAGAAGGGGATGAGAGGGAGTGACCCAACCAAAAGGTCCACATCCATTAACATCTATCTCAACTTGGTTCAAGTTGAAGTGACTACACATGTGAGGGCTCCCTCTCTTGGCAAGTAGTAGACTCCTTAGTCAAGAAGCCATCTGTTTTTCTCTATTCTCATCCTCCAAAAGGAATAATCACTCATATCCCTCTCTCTCTCTCTCTCTCTCACACACACACACACACACACAGTGAGGGTTAAATCATTCTAGTAATGATGCCAAGTGATTAGTGCATGCACTCACTTATGCAACTTTGGTTAGAGGGTGTAGTCCAATAAGCTCCCTAGTAATTGCTCTCAAAGTTATTTCAAGTTATGCTGAAACTTGAGGTATCGGTTTGATTTGATTCTGGAAACATGTTACTACTATATCCAACTAGTATAGATGTATATATATATGTTTATGTATATAACACTCACATATATATACACACGTGTGCACGCATGTGCATGTATGTGCATATGTGTATGTGCGTGTGCATGTGGGTGTGCGTTTGACAATGCTGCACGTATGTACATGCGTGTGATTGTGCGTGCATGTGTCCGTTTGTGACTGCGCACGTGTATGTGTATGTGCGTGCATGTAATTCGTGTGAGTGGTGCGTGCGTGTCATGATTATTAACTACGTAATTACTTAGATGTGATGTATTGATTTCCTTGCACTCTCAACCCTAATATTGCTAAGCATACTAGCTTAGATAGGCCTTGATTAAACTAAACAAGCCTGAATTGTAAGCATGACTTACTAATTAGAAAATAATACTCTCTTATTCGACCAAAAGTTTAGTTAACACATTGAATTGTGATCTAGACCTTCCCGTATAATTATTCTACCAAGGGCATGTAATTCAATGTAATAGTTCTACTTACGGAATGCATGCATGCTCTATATAAAATGGAAGGGACTAGCTATTCGCATATACTCGTTTCAAAATTTTAAATTAAAAATAAAATTTTTATTTTATAAATTTAAAATTTTAAATAGGATGAGTCAATGGTTGCCTAGTAGGGATGATAATGAATATATTTGCGGACCAAATTTTGGATCTTCCTATATAAAATTTTAAATTAGAAAAATAAAAAATTTATTTTTAATTCAATTTTTTTTTTAGGACGGAACACAAATTAAATTTAGTCCGTGGGCGCATTCATTACCATTAAAGTTACCATCCCTTAATGCCTTTTGTACCCGCTCATATTTAGCTCACACCTAGGTTAGGTGAATAATAAAGCTTACTTTAACTAATTGCGTACTTGATTAGCAAAAAATAAACTAATCGCATACTTTTTAGCTTTGCCCTTTAAGAGAGAACCAACACCTTTGGCCTCTCATAATTCAACTGCTATACGGAGGGCATCTCAAATGACTAAGAATCACATGTGCTTAATTAAGGGGGAAAAAAGGTTAATTAGCACTAATAAATCAAGTCCAATTACGTACCTTGCAAAATAAATATCTCATCTCTTAGTCTGTACAAATAGATCCATCAACTCTTTTTGTGTATCATTTGATTGGACTAAGCTAGCTCTCAAACAAAATTTTACAAGCACACAGAAGCAACAAAGACGAACACAACAAACTCTTCAACAACTCTCAAATCACTCTCAATATTGGAGTAGTACTCTTATCGACTGATCATCATCATCATCATCATCCCCTACAAGCTCATGCTACTCCATTGATCATGTGGCTTCCTCCCATGCCACAACTCATCCAAGCTCCACAGCCCATCCACCCAATTGCTTATTCCATCTTCGATGCAATCTGACGGAGAAGAGTAATCAACCATCGACATGTTTGAGGCCGATGCAGGATCTAGACCGTCCAAATTGTAGCCATTGTGCATGTCGTGCACATACGAGTCCAAGGCCACGCTCGTGCTAGCAGCCGTGCCAAACGTGCACGGTGCATCTTGTGCTAGCTCGACACAGTTGGTACTGGTTGGATCGAAGTAGTTTTGAGAGGGAGGATTGAAGTGTTGATCAGGTTGAGCAGGTAGCATCGGATGGGTGCTGGATTCGAATGATGATGGGGTGCTGGATGCCATCTTTTCGAGCAGCCTTGGCATCCAGTAGCATCGGACTGCATCACGAAACATGGAGCTGTTTGCGTCGATCTTGAGCTGCCTCGCGTGCTTCTGCACTCGTGTCCTCCAGTAGTTCTTGATTTCGTTATCGGTCCTCCCCGGTAGATATTGTGCAATTCTCGACCACCTGCACGACATAAATTAATCCAGGCGTTTAATTTCAAAGAGATCAAGTGTAAACACTTGAATGAACATGGCTGAGATATACATAGTTTGTTTGATCCAAGACAAGATCACGGCCACCAGACAAGTCGTTTATCATCCATTATTATGATAGGTGTGAATATGATAGTGATATATATATACAGCTGGGGCATCCTAAGAGACCGAGAGATTTCAACCTTTGAATGTTTCGTTATAATTGATTCTCCTCAATAAATTTTGGGTTCTTGCCCTATAGGATGTCAATTAGCTACCACAACTCTCTCTCTCTCTGTGTGTGTGCGCGCAAGAATTGATTAAGAAGAAGGATGGTAGAAGCAGTTACCTATTCCCCCACTTGGAGTGAAGTTCAAGAATCAAGAACTGCTCCTCAGGTGAGAGATTGCCTCTCTTCACATCAGGCTTCAAGTAATTAAGCCACCTCAGCCTACAGCTCTTCCCAGTCCTCTTGAGACCTACAACCAACACAAGCAAAAATTAAATTAATTAATTAGATGCCATACAAACTCAAAATTAACCATCGCCAACCCAATCGAGAAGAAGAAGAAGGAGCTGTGCATGTAAGATCAACTAATTCATTTACTCACCCGAGCACCTGGCGAGCAGATTCCACCTCCCCTCGCCGTGGCGGGCAATGTAGTGGACGAGGAGCGAGTCCTCCTCGAGTGTCCATGGGCCCCTCCTCAGCTCCACCATCTCCTCACACTTAGCACCACCTCCTCCCTTCTTTTGTGACATCATTAATGACAAATACTCAACACAAAATTTGCTTGAGCTATTGATCTTTATATAGACCAACCAACCAACCAACCAACTCTATCCTCTCTACACAAGCCAAAAGCTTACCAATGATGAGACACATACACTTGAATTATCAAACTCCCATCTTTTTTCCTCTAATGACTTGAAATCAATCACAAGGGAATCTATATATATATATATATATATAGTTGGTGGAAGAATAAAAGAGAGGCTAAGGTAGCTAGCTAGCTTCAAGGGACTTTTAGGACTTTGTGGGGGGATTGTTAGTTTCTAGATTCTTTTAGTGCATGAAGCGTGTTTGACTAGATCACAAGAGAAAGAGAAAGAGAAAGAGAAAGAGAAAGAGAGGTTGTTAATGGGTTGAAGTTGGAGACTAATAATAGATATAGAAAAAGATTAGCTTGATGAAGGTTGAGGTTCACTTTGAGTTTGAGTTGTTGGAATTTAGACAACATGTATATATTTTTGTTTTCTCTTTGAACCCCTTTTCATATTCTCATTTAAGGATGTGTCTTTCAGTATATCAACACAAGCTTACAAGGAGCCAATGATGCACGAAACAAGAAGAAAGATGCCTTCTCTTATCCAATGCTTGATAGACATGTGGTTTGGGTTCGGGAGTGCAAACTTGGGATTATGTTTGTTTATTGCAACAATTTTTTTTTTAATGTGCTGCATATTAGGGAACATGATGGATTTGTAGAAATTAGTGTGTGCTTCACATTTCCTTCTTTTTTTTTTTTTTAAACTTATTTTATATATGTCCATATATTGTGAATAAACAACAATAAGAAAATAATAGTAATAATAATGGTTAATTCTGGGAATTTCTAAATGAGCACATCGCTGGTCTTATTGACCACACTACAAGTTTGCCATTTCATTTCTTGATCTTGTTTTTATCCTGGATTAATCTCCGAACGCTGTAAAACCATTCAAGGACTATTCCCCGAACGATTAAGAAAAGTGCACTTACTAAACCAAGTGGTGTGCTCGTTTAGAATCCCTTAGTATTTAAAAAGTTTCACTAGATTTTTTTTATATTTATATTTCATATAACCCGCATGTTAAGGGTTTTAAACACACCGCTTCCATGTCGCATACGTGTATATATACATGTATGTATATATGAAGTTGTATCCATTTATAGTCCACTTGAGGTGGTTATTTGGATTATCCTAAAGTATTCTAAAATATTCTTGAAGAGATAAGAACCATGTGTATTCAGGAAGGATATTCTAAAAAGTCATGTAAATACCATTTTAATTTTAAATATATCTTGGATAAATATTCTAGGAGAAGACTAGAAAAACTACAGTAGTCGTTGGATGATGGAACTCTCCAGAAAACTAATTCTAACCATTCATTATATGGCACGTTCTCTATAGTGACCAAGCAAGAAAAACAATAATAAGTCTCACGGTCTTCTTAATAAAAAAAAGTCTTGTTATTATTATCTACTAATCTTATCGATAATTTATTCAAGCTTATTCCATTTTATCACTCATACCAAATCTAACCATCCGTAAGGTTAAAAAGTAAATTGAGATCCTACATAGGTTCGACATTTTGAGTGCTAGACTAGTACAGTGTGTGACATATACATTGTATATGGTGTTCTGATGTGATGGGTAGGCGACAATTGTGCATGTATCGTCCATCTGATCAGGTGGGGGCATGGTGATCAAATGAGCTGCGGCCATTCGACCAGTCCAAAAATGTTGATGACCAAGATCAACAGCCCCGCATCCTTCAAGTAGCTAGCTAGCTAGGCCCTCATCCTCTAGTTTGATTAATCATCCCATGCAATGCAATGCAATCAGAGAGGTGGGCATTGGGCAAGAGTACTGCAAGTTCCCTCTCATGAGTCTCAGGTGAGGACAGTGATGGATCAATGGCTCTAAGGATGACAGTGAACAAGTCCATGGGCCGGCTCTTGCTCAGTCCCATGTATTCAAAATTTTGAATTCTTCAGGCCAAGAAGGAGCCTATGTATGAACCCGTTCATTCTCATTCCTATCGATCATCCCCTTGGCTCGATCATTAGCTTCGTCTTCCCATTTCCCACACTCAATTATGTGAATAAACTGTGCACCTTTTCCTTATATGTTATGGTCTACACATAGCAATGCCAAAGCCAATGGATTCTCTCAATGGAGATGATCTATAACACTATATATATATGCCTTGTTGCTACTGTTCCAGCTATTTGGATACTATTTGTTAATAGTTATCTTCGAAATCATAAAATATATAGTCCTTTTGCTTTACATATTATTGTTCGGGAATGGGAAAATGCTAGTTAATTTGGAAGTATGAATTCATTAATTATTTGAAATTATTGATTATGATATACACCTAATTCGAGTTCATAATTAGATATGATAATGGACGGATCTCAAGGCTAATTCTAATTAGCTTGTCCTATTTAAATTTTCTGAATTAGAAAAAAAAAGACCGAAACTTTTAATTTAAAATTTTGAATAGTGCAGGCTTAGCCTATTCACCGTGTCTCATTTGCCAATTAATCAAACATCAATATATTACTATATATTATTAAGTTTACGAGTTATACTAAAACAAGCTAGCTAGCTAGCTATATCATGCTGCATGCGTAAACATCAACATTTTATCAACTCAATATATCCAATATAAAGCCATCACCCCTGACTCATAAAACGATCCAAAGTCATCCATCGTTTCTTCCTTTTGATCTAATCTTCTTCTTCTATTAATTTCTTCTCGCATTTCTTCTTTCCTTTTTCTAACTAGACCCAAAGAACATAACAACAATGACGACGACGATGATGATGATGACACGACAATGCTTGCTAGTGACGAATCTGTTCCATGCCAATCGCCATCGAATCTAAGATCTCTCGAGGCTAAACCCATTTGGATTAATTCGAGACACGTCACACATAATATTAGGCCTTTTCGACTTCTTCTCATGACTCATCACATCAATATTTTTTGATCGTATTTGAACGGATCAATGGTTGTACTTATTGGTTGGTTAACTATCAGCATTAGGACCGAAAAAGCCAAAAAATTAGCATAAATGGAGCTTGGGAGGGAAATTCTATTCAAACACACCACTTTGCTCACTATGCCTACCTTCTAAAGTTGTAAAAAAATTACAAATTTGTCATTACTTTTGTAATCATTTTTAATCCTGATCGGAGATTAATTCTCTACCGACTGACCAATGTAAAAACCATTCGAAAGACTAATCCCAACTAAGAAATGCGGACATCTTGAGCAAAGTGGTGTGCGTGAAGAGAATTTTCCAGATGGAGAGTATCGACTTTTAATAGTGGAGGCCAGTGATTTAAGCTCCACTAATTTCAGTGTTAAGTGTTAATCCCTCTTACTAATTACATACCTAACTTTGAGCTGATCTAGAACTTGCTACTAGCTAGCTTTGAGTAGGGTTTGAACGATATCTCTCTCTACATACATTGTATCCTTATCGAAGATTTTTTTTTCTTTTTTCTTTTAAAGTTTGGATTAATTTAAGTGATCTTTGCCACCGCCCATGAGAAAATGATTGAAATAGAGAGGTAATTAATGATTAGTACATGTTGTGTTACTTTCGTAGCTAAAACTCTTTCAGTCATCAGTCATCGGTCAATAATCCAAAGGATGTTGATGGATGGTAAACACTAAATCTTTTGATATATATATATATATATATATATATATATATATATATATATATATATATATATATATATATATATATATATATATATATATATATATATATATATATATATATATATATATATATATATATATATATATATATATATATATATATATATATATGGGATTACTGTAGGTGAGCCGCTAGCTCAGGAAAAGTTACGTGAGCTAGCGGCAAAACCATAATAATCCAATGATTTTTCTTCAATTTTTTTCTTTAATTACAATCTCTACTTCCTTAAGTTCTTTTAGATTAAATTTCATAAATTTTTGAATTCATTTATCCTTTCATCGAATGCATATAAAATGTTTTATTCATTGCAAACCGTTAATTTTATATTAACTTGATGGAGGACCAAATCTAAATTAAAACCCAAGAAATTGAGTATGAGTGAACCCTAGGGGGTCGAGATCATAATCTAAAAGATTTTTTTTAAAAAAATCATTGGAGCTAGTGGAAATGAACTGCAGCTCAGGTAACTTGCGTGAGCTGCCAGCTCATTTCCATTTCTCTCTCTATATATATATATAATGTCTATATATGGGGATTAAAATTCTCCAACCTCATCATCAATAATTTGTTCTTCTTTTTTAATCATCTAATTAAGTAATTAGATGTGATAGTAGCTACGACTAATCAACTATTAATCACATGATCTATTAATTTCCACTCTCCAAAGCAGTTGGATCTAGTTAGGAATTAAACGCTAAGACTTTATAGCAGGAGAAGAAATTGTACCTAATCATCAAAAATAATAATAATAATAATAATATACAGCTAGTGGGCTTTCCTCGCTTGGACTTAAAACAAAAATATTCGATTCCCATGTATATATGTGTGTGAGTTTGGCTAGCAAAAAGCTAACGGTACAAATGAATTTGAATATAACAGAATGGTTTAGTAAGAGAATTCCTTATATAATTAAGAATTCACCCTACACTTATAAACTTACTAATTTGCATGCTATTAGTAGCCTAAAAAGTGATTATAAATTAAGAAAGAGTAGGGGAGTTAGAGAGTATCTCATTTCAAAATAGTTTGGTGGAGGGATATAGAATTTGATTAAAGTAAAGAGATGGTGGCATTTAAGGAATGATTAGAACTTCGATTCTATGCCAACAAAAATTCTTCTAGATTTTGTAATATTTTTTGCAAGAAAGTCATCAACCACCATAGTCAGGCCAAAACCTACCACAAAATGGACCTTGGACTAGAAAAAATTTTCAAGCAAGAATGTAGTCAGTGCCATGGTCCTTCCCTAGCTAACAACATTCATTTCCATAGGAAAATATTTTTCAAAGGGTTATAATTAAGCCTATGTTAATTTCTCTCTTATTATTCAATACTCGTAGAATACATGTTTTTTTTATTCACGTATTGTACGTATTTAACGAATCCCATATGAGTATACGACTTTTTCTATAGTTTGTTAACATATACACTTCGTATTTTACTATTATCGTCGATATAGACTTATAATACTCCAACAAATTGAAAAATTAAATCGCTTTCCAACAATGTTTATTTGCATGAAAATATTTCCAAATGTACTCTATATATATTATTTTGACACAGTCATATATACTCATAACTTATTATTTTATCAATATTTTAGTTAAAATTATAGTTAAGTATTAATAATTTTAAGTCATTTTATTAATACTTATGTCGAATTTTTAAGTACTCTCTCAATTTATAAATAATCCTCAAAGTACGGGCATATCCAAATTATTTTCATTTCTACTTTTACTGTAAAATTTGCATTCATTTTGTAGAATATAAATTCTATTATAGACGTGCATATTTCTTATCATATTTATGCCGTATTTGCCAAATGACTAACGAGGAGTTTGTTTAGATAGAGGTGGCCTTATAAATTTATGAGCAATATGTTTAGCGATATCATTTTTCTCCAATTTTTAGGAAGGTTTCGACTTTGGCTCTCTGCAGAGAATTGCCTAAAATGGAAATGAGAGGGAGGTTTGTTTTTTAGAAGAAAACAGTAATTCAAAAAAATAAAATGGAATGTACAATTAGAAAGTTCTTAAAATTTCAAAACCAAAGAGGTGTGCGCTTAAAAGAATAGTGTGCCCTTTATATTTGGTGTTTGTTTTTATAATTACACAGAAAGGATGCAGCCCAATGGGGATGGAACAAGCCGGTTCAAGCCAGGCCTTTCAACTAGGCTTACTGCTACTCTATTTGGGCTGATTTTGTTTTTTAAATAAAATAGGGGTATTTACTGGTTTGTCCCTCAAATCTTTAAATATTATGATTTTACCCCCCAAATCTTCATATTTATAATTTTGCCCCCCAAATCTCATAAGTTACAACAATTTTGTCCCCTTCTCTAACTTTCCCAAACACAGTTAATTTTTTGACCATTTTACCCCTCATTTCCTCTTTTATTTTCCTCTTCTTCTTCTCTCTTCCTCCTTTCTTCTTATTTTCTTCATTATTTCTCCTCTCTTTCTCTTCTCTTCCCTTTCTCTTTTCCTCCTCTCTTCTCATTTTCTTCATTTTTATACTCTTTCATGTCATGCATTTTTTCTCTAGTTCACCAAATCAATTATCTCAAGTAAAAAAAAAGAAGAAAATAAGAAATTAATTATCTCAAGTAAAAAAAGAGAAGAAAATAAGAAGAGAGGAGGAAAATATGAACATGAAAGAGTAAAAAAAAAAAAATGAAGAAAATGAGAAGAGAAGAGGAAAAGAGAAGAAGAAGAGAGGAGGAAGAGATGAGAAATAATGAAGAAAATAAGAAGAAAAGAGAAAGAGAGAAGAAGAAGATGAGAAAAATAAAAGAAAATATGAGGGGTAAAATGGTCAAAAAATTAACTGTGTTTGGGAAAGTTAGAGAAGGGGGCAAAATTGTTGTAACTTATGAGATTTGAGGGGCAAAATTATAAATATGAAGATTTGGGGGGTAAAATCATAATATTTAAAGATTTGAGGGACAAACCAGTAAATAACCCAATAAAATATATAATCAGCATGTGGGCTGAAAACTTAACCGTGATTCTGGTATGTGGACTAAATAATTATCCATTCATTAGCCTGTTGGGCCCGATCCAAAAGCATAGGTCTGCTACGGGAACTTCTAAATGGGCACAAGTTTTTTCCTAGTGAGCCCAGTTAAAGTTCAGTATAAATATCAAGTTTGCCCTCAAAAAAAAATTCCCATATTGCCCTTCTTCCCTCTCGTGCAGAATTTTTTTTCAGTCCGAACGAATTAGGACTGTTCGGACTTACAGTCCGAACGATTCGAATTCGTTCGGACTATAAGTCCGAACGATCCAAATTCGTTCGGACTTACAATCCGAACGATCCCCCGCTGTTCGGACTGTCAATCCGAACAGCGGGGTTTCGTTCGGACTGTCAGTCCGAACGAATCTCGTTCGTTCGGACTGCCATCCCGAACAGTGGCCATCAACTCGGCCTCTGAATATTCCAGTGGTTAATTGATATATTTAGTTGTCATGAAAGTAACGGCAGTGTATGGACTTTTATTATTACGTATTTATATATTATTTTTGGAATTTAGGCAAGGAAGCAAGAAAACATACAATTAAATACGGATACACATCACCAACCCCATTGATACACTGATACATCAATCAGTGGATTATAATGATACACCGACACACAATGATACTCCAGATACGAAAATATAATGATAATGCTGATACACAAATACACAGATACTCATGATACACCGAAATAATGATATAATTAAACATGAATACCCGATACATAGATATTTCGACACAACTATAATACAATGAAATAGTGTTTATATTAAAACAAGAAAAACCGAACAAGAGAGATCATTATATAGAAAAAACCATAAATTCAACATAACTTGATACACCGACACCTTGATATACCGACACAATGATACACTGATACAATAATTCACCGATACAATGATACACTGATACACAATGATACACCGATACAATGATACTCCAGATACACAAATACAATGATACTCCTGATACACCGATATAATGATACATTGATACGCCGATACACTGAAATAACGATACAATAACTGATACAATGAAATAGTGAAAATTATAAACAAGGTCTCCAACGTATAAAACGAACAATATATTATACAAATTAAAGAAATAAGATCAAATACAAACGTAGTGTATATATTATTAGAACAAAAAGCGACCAGTAGGGTTCATTATAAACAAAAACCATTTACTCTACAAATTCTTCAAAATGTTTGCAAAAAACAATTACACCAGCCATTTGAAGTTCCTAACATCATCCATATCAATACACAACTAATATAATCTAATAACTGTCTCCTTATTTTTCTTAGGGGTTGACGTCTGCTTCTGATTCGAGACATAATTATCGTATCGGGTGCATTAGGATGCATAATGACCCGATCACGACGCCAATGTGATTCTCCTTCTTAGGTTCCGAAAACTTGGCAACCCCGTGAATCTTCAAGATCTCCAGCCCATTCAGTATGGCCTTGACCTTCGACGGGAGGCTCCGGTTAGATGGCCCGACACTGATGTGAATGGTCCCGAGGGGTTTGAATCCGCAACGAAATCAATGTAGTAAGGCGAAGCTAAGGATAAGGTCTGTGATGAGAGGTTGAGGTCCGTATAGACAGAGTAACCGTTTATGTAGACGTCGAAGTAGAGCTCGTAGAGAGCTTTGCTGACTATATCACAGAAGTGCAGCCGGACGAGGTATCCATGGTCGGAGTTAGGAACAGGAAGGGCCCAAGTGAGGTTAAATTTATTGGCGGAGGAGGAATTGCCTGTTATCGGAAAAAAAAAGACCAACAATAAACTTTACTGTAATATCTTGTATCGAATGAATATATGATGAGTTTTCAGTTCATATTTGCTTATTTCTCAAGCTAAATTAGTACTAAATGATGGCCAAAACTTTAAATGAGAAATTGGTGAAGTTTATTCAAGAACAATGTCATTCTCTGAACTATTATAATCTAAATTTCTGCCAAAGGTAGTGATCACAAATTTTGCTCAAAATAAAAACAGATTTGATTCTTCAAGACAAAATTTCAAAATTACCAGTCCAGCCGATCTCCCGGCACGTGCCGTACACGCTCGTCGGCGTCGTCTCCGGCGTGGCCCCGCCGTTCGGATACTGAATCCTCTCCGAGAAACGCACCTCCTCTCTGCTCCTTCCCTCCACAAACCCGTCGTCATCGGGCACCCAAGTCCTCCACAGCGTGTCGTTCTCCGGCGGCGGAGTGTGGCTCGGTGGCGGCGGGTTTGGAGGAGATGGCTGCGACGGATCTTTTGAAGAAAAGGGTTTTGAGGTGGAGAGGAAGTGAGGAGAGAAGATGAGGAAATGAGGGGAAGTGGGGGGGGGGCGCGGAAGAGAGAAGAGGAAGAAGAAGGAGATGGGTGCGGCGGAGGTGAAGATGAATTTTTTGAGGCGGTGTGGAGAGGGAGATGAAATATACTAAAGGGTATTTTGGGAATAAAACTGTGCTCACTAAGAAATTCTCTCCTTTACCTAAATGAAACTGGGCTCACTAGGAAATCTGGGCTCACTAGGAAAAAACTTGTGCCCCTTTAGAAGTTCCCGTCTGCTACTTATGACGAAACCATCACGCTATATATGTATGTGTGTGTGTGTTTTGAAATCTTGGACCCGGTACCTAGTGGGTATAAAAGATGGACACACGACCCGAATCTACATTAAGTCCATGACAGGAGTTTCCAAAGGAGCACACTATTTTTCTTAGTGAGCCCACTATCCAGTGTATTTTAGGTCTGGATGGTCGTGGGCTCACTGGGAAAAAATGGTGTTCCTTTGGAAACTCCCGTCCATGACAGAGCAGAGTTTGGGTCCAAATACAGTACCCGCAAAGGTCCGGATCCGAGTATACGAGCCAAAAAAATAAAATAAAATGAATTAAATTAAAATAGAAAAATAATCAGCCTTGCACTAGCTAGCAAGGTTCAAGAATGACATGATTCAAAACAAGACAGGGAACCAAATGCAATGAACCATATATCAGTTAACTACTCCCCAACAGCACTTGTGAGATCATACCAAGCCAGCTACAGACACAACACAACAAGGAATTTTTTTGCTTATCTTACCACTAGGATATTTTTGTCTGACAATATATATATATATATATAGTAAACGAAAAATTCACCAGCGGTAAAAAGAGTTCCTTCATCGTCACTTAAATAGTCCAAACAATTATTACACATGGAGTCACTCAAAGGGCGGTTAAGAGAGTCTACGTTAAGTGGTACCAGATGTAATACTTGTATTAGACCACCTAAATAGCAATGAAAGAACTCTCTTCACCGTCGGTGAATTTTCTGTTCACACACACACACATATATATATATATATATATATATATAAATGAGCTGACAGCTCACGCAGATTATCTGAGCTGCAGTTCATTTCTATTTTCTCCAATAATCTTTTTCAAAGAAATTCTTTTGGATTATAATCACGACCCCTAGGGTTCACTAATATCTAATATTTGGGGTTTAGTTTTGATTTGGTTCTCCATTAAGTTAACACAAAATTAACAGTTTTCAATGAATAAAACATTTTGTATGCACTTGATCAAAGGGTAAATGAACTCCAAAATTTATGAAATTTAATT
The DNA here is from genome assembly GCA_036321105.1 of Dracaena cambodiana. Lineage (NCBI taxonomy): Eukaryota > Viridiplantae > Streptophyta > Magnoliopsida > Asparagales > Asparagaceae > Dracaena > Dracaena cambodiana. Next base: position 680,262 of record JAYEPQ010000013.1, read on the forward strand.
CGAAAGAAGTTAAGGAGGTAAAAATAGTAATTGTAAAGAAAAATCATTGGATCGTTATAATTTTGCTCGCTAACTCACGTAACTTTTTCTGAACTGTCAGTTCGCCTACAGTAATCCCTAAAATAAATACTCCTATTAACATTAGACTATTAATCTCTTCCATTATGAAGCAATCTCTGAAAAAAAAACCTAGGGAGAAAAAAAAATTGAAAAGTTATTTGGTTGAGGGTGGCTAGCCCCCATCAGAGTTAGTTGAGATTGCATGCATCTCTTCCCCCAACTTAGTGTATCATTTTTAAAATCCAAAGAATCCCACTTCTTTCCTATCATTTTTGTGCAGTGATCTGAAACAAAATCCATCAAGATCCTACCTTTCTCATGTATGAAAACATTTCCACATGCTGATGTCTATCTGGTTACTCTGTACTTGCTCATAACACTTTCTTTCCATCCTCGCTATCTAGTATTAACTTTTCAGCAAACAAGTCTTATCTCTAGTGGCATCTCTAGTAGCATCACGTCTTTCAAATCGGTGAGAGATTTCCGAATTCTATTCTCAATATGAACTCAATTCGGATAATATTGCAAAATACATATGCATATGAGTTCGACTAGCAAAAAAAAAGTATCAACTTCTCATAAAGGCAAAGGAAAAGGAAGCCAAATAATGAATAAATCCAACTAGATTCCCAATGTAGAAGTATGTGCATGTGTTTCAATGACTAGGACACTGGTCAATAAGGCTTAAGAGTAGGGTCCCCCCCTCCCCCCAGTGTTTTCTCTATACAGAACCACAAAGTTATGGTATAATCGAACCAAATCAAACCAGACTGGACCAGCTGGTCGAATCGGGTTCGGGTTTGATCAAACTGATAGGCTTATTAGTTAACTATATAAAAGATCCAGAACTATGGTGAACTTGTAAACTGTATAAGGTATGAATAATCCCACATTAAATAGGAGATAAAAAGCAAGCATTATTTTGTATAGATTCTTACAAACTCAAAATATTATTATAACTATAGTCTTTTTTTAGTGAGGAATCCTAATTTTCAATCAAATTACTGAACCGACTAGGCCGATGACCCGGTTCGGTTTTCTACAACTAAGCCCATCCTTTTTGGGTGGGGGTGGGGTGGGGTGGGGTGGGGTGGGGGCTAACCACCTCCATGCCAAAGCCCATTTAGTACAATGAATCTTGCCAAATCATCATGCCTTTTCCTTCACCAGTCCACACCCCCACCTCCCACTTAGGGTTAGGGTTTGGGTTTGAGATCTGAGGTTCCAATCATTACCAATAAGAGATGGCCACATCATGGGGTCCTGTAGTTGTTTAATGAGGTAGATAGCCATTAGAGAAGGATAGAGACTAAAGAGGAATGCGGTTCTAAGTCCAAGTTAGTTAGATCTTGATATGGACAATGCATAAAAGATATGCAATCTTGACACATTCAAATAGTTCTCATTGTACATTGCATTATCAAATGTTAAACTTTAACGCCCTAACACAATAATTCCACATCGAATATGAAACAAAAGATATAATAATTTATAATAATTTCCATGAAGCCATGAAGTAACCGTAACTTTTTTGGAGGAGGAATTTGTGGACGGAAGCTGGACGTGATAGGCATCTTAGTGGTATTATATCTCTCTGACAAGAGTCTTATATCCTAAAAGGAGCTTAAACATATTCCTACGAATATATTGTCGGTACCTATTGTATGTATGTTATGTTGAATTCATTCACTAAATTTGAACCTTAGATTGAGCCAATTCACTAGTTCAAATTAAATGAATTAAGTGAATTGAAATTGGCTTCAAAAGTTGACTACATAGCAAAGGAACAAAAAGGGAAGATGAAAATATAGTCCCACATGGGATAGAGGAATGTAAGGATGTGGGTTTAAATATGGTAGCTTACTCCTTTACTTTGCTTATATAAGAAGAAGAAAACCTTGAGCACCACGGGTGGTGCTACGCACCGGCCGCACGCGCACGCGCGTGTGCGAGGGCGAATGGGCGTTTTAGAGGCGCACTTTGCGCAACGTTGCGAGGAGCTTACGCAACCTCGCGAGGAGCTGAGGAGCCTTTGATTTTTGGTGCTATTGGATTTGGGTTGCCTTTATTGGGTTCAGATTTGAATGGATTCGACCTGCACCCGCCCCGTCAGTCAAGAGTCGTTGAAGTCCAACGGTTGGCGGTCCAACAGTCACGACCGCCATCAACAGTTGCCGTTAAACGGTCACAACTGTTGCAACGGCCAACTGTTGCGACTGTTGAAAACTCAACCATTGCGACTGTTGAAAACCTATAAATAGGGTCTGAGTCAGAGTTTTAGATATAAGTTTTTCTTTTCTTTTTTGTTTCAGTTCATCTTCTGCAGACAGAAGTTTTAGAATTTCTGTCTACAGAAAATCTCTGTTCAGTTCCATTCTAAGTCCAGTCCTGCATTACATAAATCAGAGAGAACCTTTATCAGATTCGCCAGAGCAGAGAGATTGCGGCTTCCTTCCCTCTACAGATCGATCGTTGTATCCTGAGAGATCGACGTCCAAGAAATCCAGAAGCAAACAGTGGAGGACGAATCGATTTTAAGGAGATAGTGTCCAACACTAGTCTCGATCTTCATCCAATCTACTTCCTGTCATCATCCAGTCTTCTTCCAGTCTTCCTGCAAGCTTCTGAACCAGGTTTTTCATAATCCAGTTTCTTATTTTTCTGATTAGGATAGTATACTAGATAAAGAAGAACAGTTTGATGGTTTTTCTTTAAACAGTCTTCTTCTACTTCAAAACTGGAAATATATAGACATAAACCTAATTACAGAATTAATTTCCTGCAAGATAACAGTAGCAATTCAGTGTAACTACAAATCTGTCATCTTGTGTTAATCTAAAACAATTCTGTATGCTTCAATCTGCAACCACAGAATTAGTAACCTCCACTTTACATTTTAGTTTAAAAATACCAACATGTTATGAGGCGTGACATAAACTCTTCAATCAATTCCAATCATTAACAGATTAGAGAACGAAATTATCTTTAGTCTACAACCTCAACATCAGCAGATTTGTCGTTTATCTATATAACGAGTGATCACTTATGTATAATGTGCCTTCTAATCATGATCTTAGTGTATATTAGTATTTCCAAGATTAAATGACATGTTAATTGGTAAATATATGGTTATAGCAAGGGACAGACGCATCCTCTCTCTTGGGGCCAAAGCCAACAAAAGGTGTTGTTTTCATAACCAGTTGGCTCTTGTATACACATATCCCCTCTAGATCTTGATCTTGTACCCAACATTCCTTAATTTTGTTATAGAACAATCATTCTCTTATATATCTAGGAATTAATGCACCATTCATAGAGGCAAATTGATTTCTTGGGTACAAACGATAAGACTTCTCAATAAAATCTTTTTTATATGTAAAACAGAAGAATTAGCAAGGAGAGATCTCATATTATATTTAAAACAAAAGTATCGACAATAAGAAATCCTACATTTATAATAAAAGAGTTGGCAATGAGAAATTCCAGACTCAACGCCATATAACTTATTCAAGTAGGAGAATAACAACGAAAAAGAAGGAAGAAAGATTACGCACCTATATAACTTTTCGGTTAAAATTTATATCATAGACTTGAGAATTTTTAAATTTAACGTTTATTTTTTATGTACAATATGATAATGTGATAAACGAAACTTACATATATTTCACAAGGGAAAAAAGAATAAGAATAAGATGCTTGTTTTTATTTTTATAAGTATATAGTTTAGCCCCACACATGTGCAAGGGCTTAGGAAATGTCACTTGTGCACGTGCAACATGTATGGGATGAAGGGGGCAAGAGGTACTTGAACTGGAGTGGGGGGGTGGCCTTTGACGAGTAAATGCCAAAGGTAAACATATTTGTAGGGTACCCTATACAAAAGAACTCTCTCTCTCTCCCTCTCTCTCTCTCTCTCAAAAGGGTATTGCTGAGGGGAAGCTAGTGCACCCTCCTCCATATCCTTCTCTCATCAATCTTTCCATCTCCTGGGCTTGATAGACATCACTCACCTGCATATATTTAAAAAAAGAATTTAAAAGATGAAGGATTTGATGATGTTTTACAGCTGGCTGTAATAGTAAGGTCTTTGTAACTAATCGTATATGAATGAACACGAATATACAAATTTATAACCTATTTCTCCGATTTCTCAATCTATTGCTATACCACTATACCAAAGACCACTTATAATGAAAAATATTTGTAGGGGACGCGCAAATTTTTAATTATCAGTATCTAATTTGTTTTTTCTTTTATAAGTAAGCTATATCATGATTAATTATCCAAGTTTAATTCCCATACCAAGGGAAATACGTGTACTGACTTTATGGCTAGCGAGGGTTTTATGGTGGAATCTAGGACGGCATGGCAAGGAAATTTTTTCGTCAAATTGTCAAACTTGCGATGGGGGATATTTCTGATGGTAAGTATAAGAGGATGTAGTCCTTGAGGACCTATTGCAGCACCAAAAAAAAAAGATATCTTAAAGTTACAAGATGGGTTGGAAATTATTTTTCCATGGGGTTCCTAGAATATAATTGGAGAGTTGACAAGACATAGAGAACCTTTATTCTCTACCCAAAACTAGATTGTACTTTCAATTCTCCTTACTCTCCTAAAATTGTCTGGTCATTTAAACTCACAGTCAATTATCACAAGTGGTAGGTGTCAACCCTTGTCAATATTAAACCCTAGCAAACAAAAAATAAATGCACCAAAGTCCCAAAACACACATCACTTCCATTTTATGTCAAAGGGTGGAGAAAGAGAGAAGCTCACCCTAGGAAGAACTTGCGTTGTTGTTGTAGGTTCCATGTCTAAGTTGAAATCATAGAAGGAGCTTGCTGCTGAAAGTTTCATTGAAAGAAACTACAAAATCACAAAATAATTAGTAAATAAATGTAATTTTAAAACAAAAAACTATAATTTCCTTGTAATTTACATCATTTCACCTCTACTTGGTTCTGAAGAGACTGTACATAATTAATTATCTCATCAAGCATCCCTGCCATGCCCATTGTCTGCAAATTCAAAAACAAAAGTACAAAATTTACAGAATTAAGAGTTTTTTTTTTTTTTCCTATTTCAAGACTTTATATTATTAATATTACTACCTTGTAGCATCCTGGAACAAGGTCCTGTAAGCACCTCATCCTCACATTTATCTTCTCTCTCCTCACCTGATCCAACCAGAACCAAACCAAAAGTTCAAAATTTTTATTATACACAAAAAGATAAAGATACAAACTTTGACAGATACAATGCATGCAAAAAAGTGCATATGATAAAATAAACAATTCACACTATCCTCCTTGTCATTTTGTGAAATCATCATGATCATACCCTCTCAGCTAGGCTATGGCTGTCAGTTGCTTGGCCTCTTCTTGCCCTCACATGAACCACCTCCTTTGGCTTCTCCACTTCCTTTGAATTGCTCCTCCCTCTCTGCAAATTTTCAAAAATTATAAATATCTGAAGAACAAAAAATATCTAGTACATAACATAGTTCATATAGGCTACATACATTCTTCTTCCTCTTAGTTTCTGAAGGAGTTGCTGAGGAGTTGACAGAATTGGTCTCCGAGGCTGCCTCTGCCTTCCTCTTCTTCACTTCTTTCCTGCATTCATCGTCGGGCGAAGCAGCTGGGAACGAATTCACAGCCAGTTTCGGGCATTCGACAGGCAGGAGGCCTGAAAAGCTCTCCAAGAATGGCAGGAAGTTGTCATTGGAGTAGCCCATGAAGCCCAAGTGAGGGCTCTGCTCCATGACATGCCCACTGAGCTCATTAAACTGGCTCATTGCATCCAAGCTCTGGTCCATATCAATGAAGGAGAGAGAGGGTTTAAGAGAATTGGGACATTCCACAAACTCTGCCATGATTGTAACAAGAGACAGAGATCTAGAATGGTGAAGTTGAAAGGAGGAGGAGTGTGTGCAAGGACACCACAATAGGATTTAAAGAGGGCGATGCTGGCATAAGTATAATTTCTACAAATTTGATCCCACAGAGAACGGGAGGACACGCGGCACTATTTTAATAGGGGTGTGTTGTCAGCTAGATTGGGTCCATTTCGATTTGAATGTATCTGCAACTCTTGGACTCATGCCGATTGGTATCTGCATAGATTGATCTAAAAATAGTATTGATCTAAAAATAGTTATGGGAACACTGATTGGTGGGTATGCTACAGAGGGGGAGTATTGATGATTTACATTATTTTTGTCCAGTTGGAAGAGTACAGTTTTCTCAGACCACACTAGAAAATGTTCCTTTTTCCCTTATTTAGAAAAAGGAAATATAAAAAATATTTTCTGTTTAGATCATGGTTTGTCTGGGCTGAACGTAATTCCATATAACGAGTCTAGCATGTTATCGGTTATTCTGGAGGACATGACCTGGATTATGGTCCATCCTATCCCTTGTTAGTAGTTTTCTACGCCAGGAATCTTGTCGATAATCAAAAGTGGATTTATGTCAGGTTGACAAGTCGTAAAAAAAATTCAAAATTTTAATGGAGTAGGACTCAACAATTCACCCATCTTGATGGAAAATCTGTTGGATGATTTTAAAGATAGTAAGAACACAATGACAGATCGGAACTCTTTTAACTTTTGATTTAAACCATGATACAGATTTTGGAATTCTCCACTGTTTGTTAAAAATATAGCACAAGAATGGCAATAGCAATATGCCCATTGACCTTCTCATGCACATTAAGTGTGAGCAATTGTCACTGATCAAAAAGCATGCAAACGAAAAAGCAAAGCCTATATGGAAGAGCCACCACAACTGAATGCAGAAAATATTCAATATGATGCTGCATCGAGCCTGCTTACCCAAGAACTGAGTTTTACCATTACTTTTTGGAATTCAAAATAACATGGAAAGTACTTTATCCAGCTAAAAATCTTCATAACCAAAAAAGAAAATTTAGGTGATATAATTGTGAAATTGATGATTTAGGAGTAGGGCAAAGTTGAATTTTGTTTGGAAAATGGAGGGAATTGGATTGTGTTTATTTTTTTCGGAGGAGCAGATGTTCTCCCTGGCTTATATCTGGTCGCCCCTATACGGACCCAAATGTACTCAGATCCATAGCACGTTGAACCAAAAAAAATCACCGAAGGAGGAACGTAAAGAACTTCAAAAAGAAACAACAACTTGCATACTTAATAGAGAATTTGGTTGTGAGAGAGGCAGTCAAAGAATACAACAACTAAGCATTTTATCCCAAGTACAATAAAAGAAATTTTCTCACAAAGAATAGGGTGAAAGTATTCTATATTTATCGACTATTTATTCAAGACAAGGATGACCAACAATTCTGTCATACTTCAACAACTGATGATACCAATTTCGCAAATTAGGCTTCCATTTTCAACCTTTGTTCAAACTCCCCATCATTTGCTAAAAACTAGTCTTTTGGTAGCAACTGGATCCTAGATTAGTTCAGGCTGAACTCCTTTTATATGCTAAAAATAAATTCTCAATAAATGACTGAATGGGCATTTGACGTGAAATCTTACAATCTCAGGTCGCATATAGAAAGTTTTGGTGATTTCTAAGGTCAAAAATTCCATGCCCAACAACTAAGGGGGATAGAAACTAAGTTGAGGACATTAAACCCAATGATTTGAAGATTGCCCACTACGTTTAAACCCCATTGATTTCAATTTGACAATTTTTTCCCCATGAGTTGATAGTTTAGGAGTGGACTCAGAGAGACATCAATCTCTAAAAACTTAACTCTGTTTGCACCTCCTTGATGTCTAAGCTTCATTCCCTATCACTTCTCCTACTATTTGAGGAAGGATATTGCAGTGGTGAAAGCAAACTTGAATCAAACTTTCTGTTCAAATTCAAAATATGTAATTTTTTGTACTAGAGGGAGTCATTATTAACTCAATAAGCATTAGCAATATTAGGATGCATTCTTGAATACATACAATCTCTGGAACTAAGAGTATGTACAATCTCCGGAACTAAGAATATCTGATTAGAAGTAAAAATCTGCATGGTTAACAGTAATACCTTTTCTTTCTTCGTATGAATCTCAACTGGTAATCTTCATAGATCGGTCCAAAGTGGCACTGCAGAATGCTACACCAGGGGTGAGTCAGACTAGTGTTCTAATTATAAAACAAACTATGTGAAAAGTCAAATTCCTGAGTAGTTAACATCAAGAGCTTGGCCAAAAAACATAAAAATAGAAATTCTCAAGCTAGAGCTGGCATCAACCAATAATTAAATGCTTTTATGCAACGTACAAAATGAGTATGTTGACTTCATGAATATCCATTGAGAAAATACTGTACAGAGATCAATTTATGCAATGAAATTACAGCCTGAAAATAATAGTTAACTGCTTTGACGAAATAGTGTCTGTCAGTAATATATGCACGCATGCGCTTGTGCGACTACAAATGAATTGAGAGGTAAGTTAGCTTTCTAATGTAAAATTCCAGACACCATTTAAGTTGTTACACATCATTCCCAGCTCATAGCCTTAATGTGATCAATTGAATGGAGCTCAACAAGGCTGGGTAAACCTAAAAGTATCTCTTCTTTGTTCACATTTTGTATGGAAAGGTGAATGTGAAAGAAACCAAGAACTGTTAACTCTGAGATGTTAAAAGTACTCAGTTTTCAGATTTCTATGGGCATCCTTCCATGGCTATATCCATCAAAATTAGGCCACCGTGTCCTTAAACATAAATGAATATGAATCAAATGCTTAATAGTTATGTTTCTTTTCATTCTTATGGAGTTTAGGTTCATATGAAATCAACTTAGATACGAGGGAGGGACTAAGATTTGATATAGTTATCTTCATCAATGCAGTTATCTTTTCCCTTCCAAAAGGTGAAATGACCTAAGTCGATGGTAACTTGCAAGGATATTCTAAAAATTTCAGCTCTCATTTATAGCCCTGGAGTGGAGTTACAGAGAAATTTTAATTGAAGGTGTGCATTTTGCTTGCACTTAAACAGCAAATGAAAGTTTTCGACAGTCTATTTATTTCTTGCCAAACTTGGTTGACCAATTCTTGCACCGGATAAGAGAAAATGTGGAAAATGCAAGTAAAGTTTCATATCAAACATTATATGGTAGCTGAACAAATAACTATGGAATATTTCACTGATGATCCCTCTACATAAGCAACAAGTAAAGTTTTTTGCTTTAATAACTAAAAAAATTGTTAATCACTCAGTTGTGGAAGGTGACAATCACATAGATTCTTTGATGTTTGCTAATGTCAGATTGACTATATTCAAGTGGGAGCTTGCAAATTGTTGTGGTTTGTTCTCAGTTTCATTCAGCTTCCAAGTTCGAACAGAGGTACAGGCTAGCTTGAGCCATACAAGATCTTGAAAATATTCCGTAAAATCTACAACGGATAACTGAAGATGATGCATAACAGGGGTAAAAGGTTTCTTCCTACAACTCCTAATCTCATATTTGAAAGGTAATTACTGTTATCTCACCCAAAGAGAAGATACCTAGTAATGCTAACGAATTACAAGATAAGCTAAGTCCTAGCAAAAATCACCAGTCCGCTAAGTACTCTCAATAATACATGAAAGTAAGATGGTCAAGAAACCCTTGCAGTACAGTCAGAAGGTCCTAATTCCTAAGGTCAGTAGACTACAGAATCCCAAGTGAGTCAGTTGACCACCTTAACACAAATAAAACATGAAGTATTACCAGGTACATGGTGGCAATTATACAACCAGATCGTATTAATCAAAATTTCTTGAGGATTCACCATGAAACTATCGATTTAATTGTTCTGAGACACTGTAAAACTAGTGACCGTTGTTTCTCACCAGTGTACAATTCTGAATTCAGGAGTTACAACACATGAAGTTCAAAAATTCACATACACAAGACACATTCAGCTGATAAGACAAAAAGTAAAAATTAGCTACATTTTAGGCATCAGGTGGTCATTGGCTGCTTAATAGAACTCTTAAACCATGACAAGATCGTTTCTGCGCCCTTTTCCCATGAAGAATCTAGCATCATATCATGTGCAACCCCTTCGACAGATACTGCTTGAACATCATAAAATTTTGCAGTTTCGTGAAGCCCTTCTTTGTCCTACATCACCAGAAATTTTTAATAAGATTATAATCACTTGAGGTATGAAAGCCCTACTAACTTCCTTTTACAGCTTGGTTAGCATCACTCGTCTGAGTTTGATTTCATTTTCTAGAAATATTAGAATAAGATCATAACTTCCATCTAACTTCAGACTTATTGGAATTGATATGTATCCATTTATCCTATTATATCAACTTCACTTACATTATTTTATTTTCCAATGCATTCAATTAAGCTTAGTGGTATAGAGTACCATTTTCTATTTGGCTGTGTTCATAGTAGTCAACTGTATATCTTTCAGGATGTAGCATACGGTAAAATTCACATACAATACAATCATTGCCATGTAATAGAGAACTGAAAAGACTCTAATTAAGCTATTAGTGTGCCGTCGCATGGTATCCCATCAATATGTTTAAACTTTGAAGGGAAAAGAGCTTAACCCAAAAAAAATGAAACCAAGAACCAATATTCTGGATGCATTTGGAACAGATGGATTGCAACTCTGTTTACCCTTTTTTTCCCTTTATTTTCTGTTTGCAAATTGTGTTATAGGCATAGATGTGCAACTTCTAAGCCAAAAAAAATCCACATATAATGAAAGGTGGAAGATGTTTGACTTGGTGCATGATCTCAATTACTCACCACAATGAAGTCCTCACTTGCACCAATTACTAGGAGCTGCACAGAATTTTTTGGTATTGATGGAACAGGCAAAGATGCATTAAGCTTTTTAAGGTCAAAAAGTCGCAGTTTCGAACTTTCTTTCATTAGCTCCTGATATCTGCAGGGGGGGGGGGACGATCAATCAGCAAAATATGAAAGAAGAAGGTAAATATGACTGAAGAAACTTCATAGTTAAGCACCTAGCACTCGAGCAAGGTTCAAATTAACGGAATTGGTACTGGTGTCAGCTGATGATTTCCGGTCCTAGAATCAGCAACATCGGGCATATCTATCGGCAATAATGGATCGATATTATATGGTATGTCACATTTAGGATACTTCAAAATCGAATATGATATATGTATATGTATGTGTGTGTGTGCGCGCGTGCGTGTGTGCATGCGCATGTGCGTGCGCGTGGGTATGTGCGAGTGTGTATAATAGTCGGTATTTAGAACCTTGTTCTAGAGGATGCAATAGTACAATGGGAAACTATGTTACCAACAATGTAGAACGTAGAAATCATAAATAAACATATTATGCACATATAAGAAATGGAAACTTCGTTATATGCTGATAGAACATCATTTGGAAGAACTTATTCATGGTGCATTTGATACAGAACAGAAGATGAATTAGGCTTTTTATGGTGGATAATTGGGTATTGGGCAATAAATTTAGGGTTTGATAACAGTTCGGACCTCACGAATCACATGTTCACTCTCATATAAATCACTTGAGAAAAGATTTCTCTAAAAACAATTCTCTCTTCATCATTATTCTGATTCATGGTTACAAAGCAATATATAGAAATTCTATATGCACCACGTGCAAACAAAATAAAATTAAATCTAGACAAAATAAATTCAAATCTAATTAAAATACTAAACAAATCTACTCAAATCCTAACAATTCTCTAATCAAAACTATTCAATGTCCCCATCAACATTAGTTCAAAGCATCAAATGAAAAAAAGATAAGTACTATATTAGTTATGGATCTAGTTGCAAGAAGGTTTAAGACAAACTACTGTGGAATTTCCCTAAGTCTTGAACAACACATTAGATACAATGTATCTCATATTTAGTTGAAAACAATGCTGAATTCCAGATGGTATGGATGACAACAAGGTGTTCTCGAGTTCAAATAACAACTTAAGAGAGTTCAAATTACAGCTTGGATGTGTGGCTTCAAAAGCCCGCTGCATTTCACCTTTTGATTGGACTACTTACATTAACCACCTTCTACCTCCCTAAAGAAGTGCTCCCACGACCCAGGAACACTTACTTTCTTTCGCTTGTTGAACACTAGAACATTCGAGGACAATTCGTCAACACTCAAGTGGCACTTCATGTAATAAAATTAATAAAATTAATGGACAATTCTCTCGATCTTTTATAAAAAAGGACACATCAGTTCCAGATTGTCTTAAATAATCAACTAAATTAATTTGAGTAATGGATCAATTCACTAACTGGGTTACTCATTAAAGACATACTAATACACATTATTTGAATGCTATATACAAGATATTGGTGTCTCCACCTCACTTTCACAGTTTCAGAATATCCGGCTAAACAACCCTACCATGTGTCCATTTAGCACTTCCTGAAGGAAGTGACTGATTCGATTTTCCTACATAACACCACCTTGAGGGAATTGACTGAAATTGATCCTATCGGTTGGGTCAACAACATATACTCCGTCCAAAATTGACTTCATGCACCATCTCCACAGATCTAATGTAACGAATTATATTAATTTCTACAGCATAGTGCAAACCAGAAAGAAAAATAAATAATTCCCAATGTTAAGTGAGGTCATTTAAGTACAGTAAACAGTATTATCTTCCCCATTCTTCTACATTAATTTTTGCCTTGACAAAATATGGAAGGTTGTACCTTGACTCAACAAGCCTGACCTATATTAACAATTAGGCTGGTTTGCTAACTGTAACTGCCCCGCTACAGTCTACACTATAGTTATCTCTTGCTCACGATTTCTTTGGCTCAGATTAAGGTTTCAGATATCAGCCGATACCAATGTATATCACTCATACAATATCGAATTTTGATACTAATACACTATATATCATATCATATCCGTATGATATTGCCGATATTTCTGATACTACTGACGCGATACAGTTGATAATGTCGAATTTGATACCATTAATGACCGATTGATACTAATATTGATACAAATTCTGATATTTTAAACTTCGGTTAAGAGTCTCTACCAACTCGGAAGAAATATACAAGTGTGCAACTGTGCACATATGATCTCACAAAAAAAAAATCAATATTCTATGGCAGGCCAAATATGAAGCTCATTCAGAACATAAGCTCACTAAGAACATAAGGCTAGTTCATCTTTCTAAGACCATTATATAGCAGTAGATGTTGTGTTTGCAAAGTTATAATTGACTCAAGTTATTAGATTCACAGTACTGCAAATTTTTCTTGGAAAAAGAAGGGGAAAGGCAAAGGTATTTTACTTCATTCCAAATCTTTCAAAATATATTTATCAGTATGCCTACAGGGCTCCTAACTAATTTAAAATTACATCCCAAACTTGCAGCATCAGTTTAAAGAAGAAAGAACAAGAGATAAAAGGACAAGGAAGCTATTTCTGTCACTTAGAGAATATTAGGGACAGATATGCTTTAATTTAGTTGTCAAATTTAATGCAGAAAATCTCCTATCAGTTGCACATCCTATAATTAAGCGTTTACATTTTACTAGCTGTGTATAGTTATTCCCTGAGATAAGATTTTCCACATTTAGTTAGGATGCGTGCATATAATATGCCGAGCCTCAGCAAAAGAGTTTGTCATTTTTTTGGAAAATCTTCCTACTTGAGAATGTCCTTACCAGGGTTAGCATTCCTATCGGGATAAATAGGCCCAAGCTTTCCCCTCCCCCTGTTTCAGACATAACGACAGTAGTTCCCTAGGGCTGCAAACGGGTGTTAGGCTGTCAAAAAGCCACTGATATCCGAGTTTCCATTGCCGATTCAGATAGCCCTAGAGATAGTAAAAAAAAAAAAAGTCTACATCACTTGTCACCATCAGCAAAGCAGACTGAAGAAGAGTTCTAGGAGGAGCAAAGGCGAAGACCTCTAATCCATCCAGAATTAGAAATAGCATTTTGGTCAGCTCCAAAGATTGTGCTTGCTTCAGCTGGAAAGTCTTCCGCTGTCTAATTCCTTAAAATTAGCCATTAAAATTGTATATAATGAAGCTTTGCAGAGAAGAGACTCAGTTTCCTCCAAACTCTTGAGTAGTTTAACATGGTATCAGAGCCATTACTTTATATGGTGGTCTATTTATGTGACTTTAATCCTGGTGCCCTAGGTTTCTTCTAGTTGGGTGCAAAATGCATGCCCCTCGGTGTTTCTTCTTGGCTTTATTCCCACTCTATTCAGATCTACAGATTCCAAATTGGTGTCTTCTGACTCGCTCCATTTTTTGGGTACTTTCTGGTCTACTGGTTGTTGATTACCTTGTTTTTATTCTTGTATCATGTCTGATAAGTTGGATTACTTTTGTGTTCGCTTTACTGGAGAAATTATTCTGCATGTGCTTTGCAATTCCCGTTGTTTGTTAGAATAAAAAATCTGCAGGGTCCTGTTATTAAGTGTTTCTGCTCCTCAAGATAAAGAGAAGTTGGTTGCTTGGGAAGCCAAAGATGCTAGGATTATGTCTTGGATCATAGGTGTTTTCGAGCCTCATACTATTCTAAATTTGAGGGCTTACAGAACTGCCAAGGGCATATGGGTTACTTGAAAAGGTGTACAATCAGGGAAACACGTCTTGGAGATTTCAATTGGAGTATGAGTTAGCTAACTTTGAAAAGTGGTCACTCTATTGAGGAATATTTTTCTGGTTTCTAGAATCCCCAGGCTGATTATTCAGATATAATTCATGCTACTGTTCCAGCTGAAGGCTTGCTGCTATTCATCCCATTATCTGCTACGTTCTGGGATCACCTACTCGGGGAGTATCCTTTCCGGCAGATACCCCTCTTCAGCTTACTGCATATAGTGATGCGGATTGGACAGAATGTTCTGATAATTGCCGGTTGGTCCGTCCTTCTTGGTGATGCCTTGATCTCTTGGAAGTGTAAGAAACAAGATAATGTTTCTAAATCTTTCAGCATAGCTGGATACCGCGCCATGTCATCAACTTGTTCAGAAATTGTGTGGTTGCGCAATCTTCCAGCAAAGCTTGGCTTTCCCCAAGAAGCTTTTACTCCATTATATGCTGATAATAACAAGCGTTATTCAAATTGCAACCAATCCAAGTGCCATGAGTGCGCAAAGCATATTGAGATTGACTGTCACCCTATTCATGAAGCACTTAAGAGTGCAAAGTGATCCCACTTCTTGTATTCCTGCCGCTCTTAAAGTGGATGATATCTTCACCAAAGCCATGACTTTGCGGTGGCACCAGTTTCTTGTTGGCAAATAGTTGTTGGTCGACTACCAGCATCAGTTGGAAGGGGATGTCACTAGGATAAAACTATGGGACACATGCTTTAGTTGTCCCATAAAATGCAGACTCTCCTACTGATTCCGATCTCCTATTTATTGCTGCATCCTATAATTCAGTGTATAATTATTCCTGAGATAGGATATTCCATATCTAGTTTAAGTGTATTCATACGTAAATTGTCAAGTTGTCTAATTCCTAGAAGTTGGCCTTTTACATTTATGTAATGAAAGCTCTCCATATAGTAGACTTAATTTTCTCCAAACCCTTGAGTAATCTGGCAATTACGAGATATGTTACTGCACTATTTCGATGATGTTTCAGAACCAGACATACCTTTGGACAAGGTGATCATCCATTGCTGAAGAAAAGAATGTTTCTTTGCAGAGAGGTAAGGAGCTCGCAAAAGCTTTTGCAGCCAAGCTGAGTGTTACCTGATGTGAACATAAAACCAATTATAATGAATAATTATAAGGCGAAAAGTTTAAACAAGAAAATAATTATTAGATGAAGGAGTTTGATAGATATCCATTCAAATTTTCATACTAATCAACTAGCATCATCAGGGACCTACTCAGTCTAAAGGTGATGAATTCACTAGCACTGCAAAGAAAAACACTCAAAATTGTAGCTAGGAGTAGGGTGAGAAGTATCCAATGAAAACTGTTTTAACTGACCAAACTGATTCAGTTGGACTAAAATTGTTAATGTTGTGCAATTTTTTATGTGAACAGAATTGAATTAGATACTATAACTTGTGAAGTTCTCAAAATTTTTCCTGTTGTCTACAAACTGAAATTCACGTAAGATTCTTGGACTCGGCTTGACTATGTTCTTTTTTGTCCTTTCTCTAATAGAAAAAAGACTTGGCTGGCCAATATGTAGCCCATCTGAATGAAAGCAAGTGGACCCGAGCCGAAAATTAACCAGTTCTGGTTCTTTTTTGCAACTGGTTTACTTTGGTTCTGTTTGCAAAAAAAGACAAAACACGAATAGAACTGACTAATGCTCACTCCTAGGTGGGAAGTACAGATACTTAATAGCGAGTACTGTGCCGATATGTACGTCACTTGCCCCAACACTCCACAATTCTTTTAGAATATAGAAAACGAATGAAAAATGTGTGCTGGAACCATATCAGTTTTTTACAAAATAATGGTAATCAGCATCATAATGATCATCTATAGGTAGCATGTAGGACACCCTAGACTCAAGAACTACACAAAAGCAAAAGAACCCCTTCAGCATAAGCATGGTACCAGATAAACCAAACCTAAACATCTCACGAACATGAGAGGGGAGTCACAGCCTTGTATTAGGCTACTAACTGAGTTATTGAACCGAAATGGATCTTCAGATCTTTTTCAAAAATAAAAGAGCCTCTTCGGCATAAACATGATACCAGATAATTCAAACCTGAACATCTCATGAACATGAGAGGGGCATTACAGCCATGCATTAGGCCATTAGCTGAGTTATTGAACCAAAATGGATCTTCAGATTTTTTTTTTTTTTTGGTTATAAATTCTAGAATAAAATATTTGAATTTAAAACACAATTTTATTTTCCCATCTACTCCCAATAAACATGCCATAACTACTGTTTGGACGCGTATTATTTATAATCACATGCACACACATACACATATAAACAAAAACATCAATGGAAACCTCCAACAACAAAGTTAGCGTTCAAGCAGTTTATTCTTCTCAATTTGTCATTTCTAACTCCTGCTTCATATTGAGCCTTTTTTTCCTTGATTCTACTTTTTAACCCGTGCTCAACTAGTAAAGTCAATGCCTTTCCATTCATGAACAATAAGATTCAATATTCAGCACCTAGTTTCACATTTATAGTCATGAAATTTCAGATTCGCATACACCAACATACATTCTCAATCTGGAGATAATTTTTTCTAGTTATTAATATTTAGATAAACTTTAGATATGTTCATGTCTAGATAAAATGTTTAGTGTACAGATGTTAGGTAAAGCCACATTTGCAAACAAGGAATATAAGAAAGCCTAATTTTCATATTATCATGATATATTATCAAATAGGACTTTAATATGTACAGATGCTGAGGTTGATGCTAGGCTATGTATCATACAGTGTATCATCCTCAGCCATTTCCTTAGCAAAAAAAAAATGTATATAAGTTAACTTGGGGCCTTCCCCAAAGTATATATCAAGGCTCCATACTGTGTCAACAGTTCCTAGATGGTAAATATCCTACTGAAAACAAATTTGCCATATTAAGTCCTATTTTAACTAAGATGGCATTTGAAGTCCTACAAATACTTATCAAAAGTGACTAGAAAGATGTTAAATGCTTCAGAAACCTCTTTACATCCTAGGACATGCAAATCTCACTTAAACCTTTAGGACTGCTTACTTAATGATACAATCTGCACTTACCTCACTTCTTTTAGTAGAAACTTGACTACATTTGAGTCCACCACATATTCTCATATGGTTGAATCAGGAGAAAAAAGCATACATTCTTATCTCAAGTTCTAAATGCTCAAGAAATTCAGTAAACAAACAATTATATAAATGAGGAATCTGTTATTCCTTAAAAGCAATGTTAATACCTTAATAGCTGCAACAGGCTTTGTCAAAAGATATCTCCGCACAAGCCCGCTGAAGTAAGAAAATAGAAAAACCATGATCAAGGGATTTCAATCCATAAAAGGTAACTAAAGACCTACCACATAAAAGGTAATTAAACAACCTTTATGCAATTACCTGTTTCCAGAGGGAGGAACAGAACATAATAATACAGCTCCTGCAAGCAGTGGAAGCAAATTGTCTCTCACTGCAGTCAGGAAATTAACATGTCAATTATGCTTATAACAACACAAAAAGGAAAAGGCAGGAAAAGTAAAGATTAAGGTGTTCAAGCAGTTATTCCATTTATGCAGATTCCAAAGCAAGATTAAGGTGCTTAAGCAGTTATTCTGTTTATGCAGATTCCTTTGTAATAGAAAACCGAAAAGTCGATAAGAAATATTATGGAACTCAAATAAAAAGACATAAAACCTAGATTAAGTTAAAACTGTGAACTAACCAGAAGAAGATGATCCACGGGAGGAATATCTATTTGAAAGGTAAGCCTGAACAAGAAGTCCACCAAATGAATGTCCAATTAACACAGGTGGTAAGCTAACTTCTTTCTGGATGAAATCAGCTATATCCATCGTATGAGTCTACTGCAGAGATTTTCAGACTTTCCAATGAGATTGATTATTCATAAGAAAGTGACATAGAAACCTTATAGATACGAAATGTGATAAGTTACCTCAAGACTACCTGCTGCTGACCCTGTTGGTGTATCGCTTTCACCCTGATCACACAAAAACAGCGAAATCAGCAGCGCAAAACTAGCTCTTATAGGTAATTCTTTTCATAAATGAAAGGGAGAAATGTTCAAAATGAAAAAAGGTATATTTCCAGTTTGTCTTACTTTTTTTTTATTCTATCATTGCTTGGATTTTATGAACTATGCAAAGATTTATTTCTAGCCTCTAAAATAGGAGGATGACAAACCATTTTAACCACAAGAATATATAAAATTAACCATGAAGATTAATTCCCCAACCAAACAATTATTGGAAAGATAAGGGTTTTATAGCTTCAGACAGTAAGTGTTGATTTTAAAACTACAAATAAAGAATATAACACCTAAGAGATGTCATCTGCAAGGTTGTTTGGGCTGGATGAGTACCGATTATTTTGCCAATCATGGTTACACGGTATTAGTATTATATAATGTCTGCTATGTGTTGCTCTCAAACAGCCAGTTTAATTTTTTGATAGTAGGCAGAAATACAAGCTTATAGTTTGTTTCACCTCATACTATTTTGAGAGATTGAAATTATCAATTGAACACTTAAGAAAAACAGGTGGAAATCACAACAAAAAAAAAATGTCCTAGTCCTACTTTAATGAATCAAATGGACAAATTAACTTAGACTGTGTTGGCTCAGAGCTGGCATTTACTTTATAACCTCAACATTTTATGGGTGCATTTTGCCAAATGCTTTAATGACATAGCTGAGTAAGTTCAAGTTCTACGATACACGAGAATTGTCAAAAAAAAAAAGAGTTTATGGAAAAAGTAATCATGTAATATTTACATTTACAATAACAAAAAAACAGAAGAAAGAAAGCGGGTTAGGTCATTGGTAACACCTCTTGCTCAGTTGTTCTCAGGAAGAAGGTTTTAAGTTCAATTCCCCAATGTGATGATCAAGATATTTAATTTAGATAATTAATCAGGCTATGACCTTACTCTCAAAAAAAAAAAAAGTGAAAATAGTAAACTTTAAAAAAAAAAATGGTATAGTGATAATTCTACTTCCTCAGGGTTGTAACTGCAGCATATAAATTGGTTGATCTTTCACGTCCACAAACCCAAACTAACCGGCAATTTCTCTATTGTTTTCCAAGCTGAGCATCATAGACCTCGAGAATGGTTACGAGTAGGCCTTGAAGCATAGCAGAGATCCGTAAATCGTTCTTTCTATACAACTATAGAATAACTATAGTAACCCATAATTTCAACTTACTAGAATTGATTTTTTGGCTGAGATTGGAAGGAAATATGCGAAGGTTTTTCTACTTATATTAGAACCAAAAGTCCTCAACCAGCCAAACCGGAGCAGATTAAGTGTTTATTAACAAGCCCTTCCAATAAATGAGGAAAAAAAGAGACTCCCACTACAGACTATGCCACATGTTATTGATGAGAGATAGATACAATTCTCCATTTTCACTTTTCCAGATAACTCACACCGAAGGTACACAATGTTGTCCACCTAGGAGCATTCCTGCACAATGCCCACAATTCTACATAGCTAATCACCTCTTCTTCTTTTCTTTCATCTCACTTCTTACAGTGGTGTCTATCTTGGAGCTATCCCACTTAATGTCCACAATTGCACATAATTTACAGTAATTCATCATTACCAAAACATGTCATTCTTCAGCATGTACATCGTAGGATGTGAGATGGAAAGAAAGGACTACTAGGTAAATATGTGGAAAAGGCTCAAAAAGAGGGCCATAAATAACAAACGATTACATGGAATCCAAATACCCACCAACTCATACTTGCAAATTTACATATAGGTACCATGTTGGATACATTGAATGAATTAAGCATTGTTATAACTGTTAAGTTGAAAAACCAGATATTAGAAATGCGAATAGCTTGAATAAAATTGGAGGGAAAAAAGGTAGAAGAACATTACCATAATTCTTGGTACTAGGAAGTCTCTCCTCTTATTACATAAGTAACACACTATAATAAGCAATCCTATACAAATTCACAAGTTTACAACTCACTTTCCAATGTGGGACTATACTTCACTTATTCCCTTACCTTGCTACCTACTTCGATACCCTTTCCATTCATTTAATTCATAGTTTGAACCAGTAAATATACACATATAGTAAAAATCATAAATTTAGCTCACAGTTAATATTGTTCAAACATGAATTCAACGTACCATTCATACTCTATTCTAAGGACAAATTGCAACATCATAAAAGCATTACAGATTAGGACTCGAGTTATTCATTAATTCGCTTTTTTCTTTTTCCCCAGCAAAATCCCATCAATTAGGGCATCAAAATTCCAACATTTTAGGCACCAAAATGAGTAAAGGACTAAACAAATATAATTGGGGACTTCGTCGCAAAATTGATCACCTGGCCCAAGAGGCTGACGGCGTAGCAGTCGTAGCCGTGGCCGGAGAAGAACGGCATCCAGCGCTCCGCCCAGCACCACGCCGCGTGGAAGCTCCCGTGAACGAACACCAGCGGCGGGTGGTTCGGATTCGGGTGAGGGTCCGAACTAGGATCGTGAGCCGGACCCAAACCCGATCCGCTTAGGCGCTTATGGACGATGACTTCCATCTGGAGGCCGGAGGGGAGCCGATGGAAATGACGGGACTGCCCCGGCTTCAGCGGGTATCGGACACGTGTAGCGCCGGCAGCGGTTGCGAGGATTCTCAGGGGCATTTTGGTCAATTTGAGGAGTGGCACCGGAGATTGGGCGGAGAGATTGGAAAGGGCCGCCATGGCTGCGGTGGGACCGTTGAGGAGCTCAGGGCGGGTACATTAATTTACACGGGGGATAAGTCACGTGATGCGGGGGGCTTTCACGTGATAAGTAGAATTTTTTTTTTTTTTTTCATTTTCTTCCTCTTTTCTTTCCTTCTGGAAAATTCTAGCCATCAATCTTAATCCAAAATCTTTTCTATCTGTTCCTCTTTATTTCAACATAAATTCTCAAATTCAAATTTTATTTCTTTTTTTTTTCCTAAATCTACTCTCAAAATCTAGTCTAAATATTTCATTATTAATAGATAGATATATTTAGACTAGGAATTAAAATTGCTTTTATAAAGGGCGGATCCTAACCATTGATTATTTTAATTTGATTTTTTGGCTTGGGAATCGTAACAAATTTTATAATTTATGTTCTCTTATTTTCTATCAACTTTCCTTTCATCTAAATTTTCTTCCAAACTAAATAATAGTAACTCTTTCATAATAGAAACTCTTATTAAATCAGTTCACTTTCCTTTCCATAAACCAGTCGAATCCCTAACTCACTAAATCTTTTTCAAAAAGTTGAGTCTTAGTTAATATTCTAGTATTATTTCTTTAGGGATTTTTACATATTTGTCCCTTTTAAAAATTAAAATTTAGTCTCCCTAAATCTTTATATTTGTAATTTAGTTCCCAAAATCTTTTAAATTACCTCACTTTAGTCTCAGCCATATTTTTGATCCGAATTTCTCTTTATACTCCTGAGTTACTTCACTTTGTCCTCATTTTCTTCTTCTTCCTCTCTTTCTCTTCGTATTGGATTCCTCTCTCCAATCTTCTCTTATCTTTCTCTCTTCTCTCTTCTTATTGAGTTCCCCTAAATTACTTTATTTTAGAAATTAACTCGGAGGGAAGAGAGAGAGGAGAAGAATGGAAAGGTAAACCCAATAAGAGGAGGAAGAGAGAAGTAAGGACTAAAATGAAAATATGACTGGAGACTAAAAATATGACTAGGGGGCTAAAATGAGATAACTTAAAGGATTTGATGACTAAATTATAAATATGAGATTTGGGGGACTAAATTCTAATTTTTAAAGATGTAAGGGATAGATATGTAAAAACCCTATTTCTTTAATATATCTTATTACGATCGAATCATTATCGTTTATATTTGTTTGGTTTGAGAATACAAATTTGAAACATTTCTCGTTTTCCAATATTTTATCGAGTAATATTACTTGGGACTCCTCCATTCAGTCAACTCTCTGTCTAACTTATAAAAAACCTTGAAAGACTCTCCATGTGCTTAAAATGGGAGGGTGGGTTGAAAATGCAAGAAATGAAAGTTAGGTAGACTTTGATGCAATTTGAAAAGAATTTGAAAAAAAAGGAAGCAACGTGAACAGTGAGGTAAGTCTCTGTCGGGAAATTCTAAATGCGCACCCCGATGGTGCTAATCATTTTGCCCCATAGGATGAGGTGCTCGCCAAGAGGAAAGTGGTGCGCATTTAGAATTTCCCGTCTCCGTCCTTCTCAAGATCATTATCACTAATTAAAACTCATAAAGAAGATACCTTTGGATATTCTCCTCATTATCGATGCAAACAAATTCGATTTAGCCCCCCATGTGTATGCTGACATGCTAATCTCATTGTTTAACTACATTAATTACTGAAGTCAAACATAGTAGTTTAGGTCTGATACAAACAGATCTGATCTAAAAAAGTTATAACATCACTCGAAGAGCTACAGAGAAAGCCAAGGTACAGAGAAAAGCAATGAGTTTGTTGCTACTCCCACTCCATATCTTCATCTTCTCCGTTGTCGCGAGCGTTCGGCCATCCGATGCCTGGGGCAAAGAAGGCCACTTCATGGTATGCAAGATCGCAGAGGTACGCAACCATAACAGCCTCAATCTCTCCCCAACTCTTCTTCATCTTTACGATAGCTAGCATATGATAAAACTTTGGCTTGTGTAGCAATATCTGACGGATACAGCTGCAAGCGCCGTGCAACATCTTCTCCCAGCTGTGGCAGAGGGCGAACTGGCGTCGGTGTGCTCATGGGCTGATCAGGTGAGGTTCAGGTACCGCTGGTCGAGCCCTTTGCATTACATCAACACCCCTGGAGTCTGCAATTACAAGTACTCGAGTAAGTCTCCTTGCAGCTTTGTTTTACTGTTTTTAATGATAATATCTCTCTTTATGCCTCCCTTCTCCACTGTTACCTTGATCAGGAGACTGTCACAATTCCAAAGGAGAGAAAGATGTGTGCGTCGCTGGAGCGATCAACAACTACAGTTCTCAGCTCCTGAACTACAATGATCCATCAAACACAAGTAACAAGATTAGAATTGTCCCTATTAATTTTGATTCTGTTGTCAACCAAATTTGCTGATAGAAATTTGAATCTGAGCAGATAACTTGACAGAGAGCCTCATGTTCCTCGCCCATTTCGTCGGAGACATCCACCAGCCGCTCCATGTAGGCTTTGAGGGCGACGAAGGTGGAAATACCATAATCGTCCACTGGTACCGAAGGAAGAGCAACCTTCATCATGTAAGAAGCCTGATCTCTCCTTTATCGATCTCATCAGAATACTGCAGGAAATTTTTTTATTCAAACTTTCGATGGTATATACAATGCAAAGGTGTGGGATGTAAATATAATTGAGACCGCGATGAAAGACTTCTACAACAATGATCTTGATGCAATGACTCAGGCCATCCAAATGAACATTACTGTAAGTGTTGTTGCTGTTGCAAGTATCGTGGTTTCAGTGAAATCAGACTTGGCAAGACTCGGTCCTGCATTACATAAACGTGTGTATGATGTTGCATCTCTTTTGCAGTCGGATGCAATCGATGAGTGGACATGCAATGGGAAATCAACGGTCTGCACGGACAAGTAAGATTAAAATCCGAGACTTGTGCACAAGGCGATATATAACAAAATGTGTGTTTTATTTTGCTGTTTATATAAATTTATCTACTATGTGTGTACCTTGTGTCAGATTTATGTATGTATCGCGACTGTACAAATATTATAGCTTCACATCATGAAAACCAAAGAGATGCACGTTCACGGATTATGAACATGTTATTTTTTCGCAGGTATGCATCAGAGAGCATACGCCTTGCCTGTAACTATGCGTACAAGGATGTTGATCAAGATTCTACATTAGGAGGTAAAAGATTCGCCATTGGCAGTAAATATCATTTCAATATTTCGACCTTTTTTTAAAAAAAAAATATAACATAGGAATGTGATATTGTTTTATGTGGACTGCAGATGATTATTTCTTCTCTCGGCTTCCGATTGTGGAAGAGAGAATAGCGCAAGGGGGTGTGAGATTGGCTAACATACTCAACAAAATCTTTGCTACAAGTTCTATTGATAGAGATTTAGAGTTACTTAGAGCACAAAAATAGAATTGGATTCAGTTAATGTGATGTAGTTTTTTTTTTTTCTTAATAAATGAGCATTATCTTCAAGATTTAAAAACATCTTGCTCAGTTGATAGCTGTCCACTCGTCGAGGGACACTTATATGTATCATTATACTCTACCTTGTTTTGTTAAGCACTGTTAATGAAATACGGGAGGCTATACCTACCGTCTTTTCTAAAAACGAAACATCTTGCTCCATGCTTTTGAATTCTAACGAGGTTGGCTCCTATTTAGCGGAAACAAATCCTCCGATTAATGTTTGTGTACTACTTCAACCTGTGACCTTTTCTATCACATAATAGTCTTTAGCATGTGGAAATATGCATGCACTGTGCACAATCCTTTAATTTCTCAGTTTTCAAGTAGAAGGTGCTTCTCCTCATCAATTTAAGAGTTAATATATGCAATCACTGATTTGTCAACAGGTTTAAAGTAAAATTTATGTAATATTTATTGTGATGTTTCTCTATTGTTTTTCATTTACTTTTTTTTTTTATTGATTTCTCCTTGGAGAGAGATTTTATTATGTATTACTTATATATATATATATATATACACACACACTCCACTTGTTTCGTTAAATTCTATTTAATGAAACGCAGGAATCTAGCCACCGTTCACCCTACAAAAATATCTACCTCGGTCTTCAAAGATGCCCTACTCTCAATCATACATCCATAGAAAAGGACATGAGAGAAGACCATAGGTACAACTCAACTTGTATAAATATGTGATGGAGACCATTGAAGAGAGAAGAATCAAAGCAAACAAAGCAAGAGATCAGGAAGGAGAACAACAACAATGGGTGGTCTTCTCAAGTTCCTTCCAATTTTTCTCCTCTCCATACTCTCCAGCTCTCCATCCTCTCATGGATGGGGCAAGGAAGGCCACATCATGGTCTGCAAAATAGCAAAGGTACCCTACCAACTTGATGCAGAGATGCTAACCTTCATAAATTTTGAGACAGTTCCTTAATTTTTGTTTGTGTACATGTAGAATTATTTTACAGAGAAGACGACAAAGGCGGTGCTTGACCTCCTACCGGAATCCGCTGAAGGGGAGCTCTCGACGGTGTGCCCGTGGGCTGATACAGTCCGGTTCAAGTACCATTGGTCAAGCAAACTTCATTATGTCAATACTCCAGGAGTCTGCAGTTACAAGTATTCAAGTATGTAGCTACATATACTCTCTTTTAGTTTTTACATTATCTCATATATATATATATATATGTGTGTGTGTGTGTGTGTGTTTATGATGCACTTGAAAATTGTAAGTAATCAAGAGCTATATGTATAAGGTTATGGTAGCAGTGATATTTTATCTTTTGTACTTTCCTTCAAGTATCAATCTCAGCCCCAAACATGATAAAGTTGCCATTTTCATTTTATTTCATGATTAGGTGAAGGAAAAAGGTTTATATATCTCAATATGACATTACATCTTTAAATTATGTATAAAGATACGGATAGTGCTAAGTTATTCGAAAAGATCCTTTGTAAGAGCATACTACATATAAATCAAGAAACAAATGCTATACACAACAATACCAAAATGCTATACAACAATGCCAACAAACGGGGGCTTCTCCAACGGTTTAATCTCATCCACACAAGTTAATTTTACTTAGCAATCGCTTTTCTCATGTCAGATATTTTCTTCCCCTCTACTCCTTGAAACCGAAGCTAGATCGTTGTAATGTGGTAAGTTAACATTCGGACATGTCCTTATGTCTTCATATGGACCATGCTACCCATCTTTGTCATCCATGTCCTCATATGGACCATGCTACCCATCTTTATCATCGAGATTTAAATTGACAAGGAGATACTTTGGAGCTTTCCACATGAAAACAATATATTGCATGTATTATTACATGCACCACACAATCCCAAATGAAAAGATAGGGATATCCCTTCATTGCCATATAAATTGGAGACAAGTACAAGAGTTTGGTACAAAGATAAGGGAACGTATAATAGATGCTTCCCTACATTCAGATTGGCGCGGGCATACGGTCCACATTATGTGGACATCTTTGTCAACTTTCTATATAGCGATTTTCCATGTGAATATGTCTGACGTAGCAATTTTTCATATTGTTACTTTGCATGTGGCAATTTTTCATGTGGATAGTTTTCATATGATAGCTTCTTTTATTTGGATATTTTCATCTTGTTGCCGATCTGTTTGGAATTTATTGCTTAGATTTTACTAGATCTCGTTAGATTTTATTTGAGATTTCAGAATTTTAATATATTTTGTTTAGTCTCAAACGTTACTTATTCTGTGAGACTCTTCTATTGATAGTAGCCTAAATTTATCAATAAAACAGGAGAGATTATTTGATAAAAATTAGCAAGTGTCACAAGTGATATTAGACTAGAGAACGAGTAGTTTAGTTAGATTATATTAATCTCTTTATCTTCTTTCTCAAAATCCTATTTCACCCCTTAAATTCCCACCGCAAAAATCCCAAACCACTCTTGTCCTGCATCACCATATACCATAATTTTTCCATTGTCTACAAGAGGGAACATCAAAGAAATATTTAACAAAAAGATAACCAACTTGTGTAATTTTTTTTTTTTTTTTTTGTAACGCCTTAATTTGCTGTACAGGGGATTGCCATGATTCCAAAGGTGAGAAAGATAGGTGTGTAGTTGGAGCAATCAACAATTACACCGAACAGCTACTAGAAGGCTACAGCAATCCATCAAATGGATGTAAATATAGATGTGTTACATTTAAATTTACAATTTTGTAGTTATATATTCTTTTTGTTTTTTGTTTTACAAACATTTTTTCTCTCTTTATTTAGATAATTTGACCGAGAGCCTGATGTTTCTAGCGCATTTTGTGGGAGATGTACATCAACCATTGCACGCAGGGTTTGAAGAAGACGAAGGTGGAAACACCATAATCATTCGTTGGTACCGAAGGAAAACTAACCTTCATCATGTAAAATATTATCCACTACTACTATATATACCTGGGTGGGTTCGGTTTAGGATGTGTGACAAAAGAACACGTGCATTAAGCATTTTACGTTGAAAATCTTAATTTATTGTGGTTTCTCCAAGTTAGATGTCGACTGAAACCAAAGTGATGAAATCAATCTCTTCTAGAATCTAATCCCTCGCAGAAAACTGACGCTAATGTTTGTAATTTTGCAAGTTATGGGACACGGATATGATTGAAACCGCAATGAAGGACTTCTATAATAAAGACCTTGATACTATGGTAGAAGGAATCCGGATGAACATTACTGTAAGTTTTTATTGTTGATCAACTTATTATTTTCATTTGGAATAAAGAGAATGAACAACCTTTTCTAGTTTCCTAATTGAACATAGAATATTGTTTATAAAAGTTAGGATCCTACCTCGAAATTTCTATGACTATCTTATGATTACAAGTAAATACATACTTCACTTGTAATCAGACATAAGAAATAGGAGAATAATTGGAAAGTGTTCAACTATTGTGTTCATAAAAAAAAAAAAAATCTGAAAATTACTACTTCGGCAAGAAAGTACTAACTTTGCTTTAGAAGCAGAAAATCACTTGCACAAAGTAACATTTCTTTACGAGATTTACCAAAAAAAGAATAATAGGATCATTATTTGAATTAAGAGCTTGATACTATATGGTCATTTATGGTCATTTATCTTGATAAATAAATAAAACTAAGGAATGAATGCTATTATCTTGCAGGATGACTGGTCAGATCAAATTCATAGTTGGGAAAATTGTGAAAATAAATATAAAACATGCGCAAACGAGTAAGATCACCAGTTTGTTCTCTTTTGATTATTAAAAATTTTTGAATCAGATAGAATTTGAATTACAACAAAAATTAAATTTAGCAGATATGCTGGGGAGAGCACAACTCTAGCTTGCAAGTACGCGTACAAGGATGTTGAACAAAATATAACTTTAGGAGGTAAAATACATACCATATTAATTTAATATATATTCTTAATTTGCTTCTTTTGGTTTTTTTTAATTTCTTTAAGTTTAACAAGAAATTATTGAACAGATGATTACTTTTTTTCTCGACTTCCTATTGTGGAGAAGAGACTTGCACAAGCTGGGGTGAGACTGGGTCTGATACTTAACCGAATTTTTGATGCACCTCCAAAAGAAAATATCCAGAGTTATTAGAGTTTAAAAGCATTAAACATCAATTTTTTTTTTTAATCTCATTAAATAAATTGGTGTTTGAGCTTAGTGATTGAATGAAATAATGTATGAATAAGTTGAGGTGTTGTATTTGGTTTCAAAAACAAATGTAGCTCTTGAAACTTTGTTTATATGCCAAGAAGGGTTTCAGCTCTTATTTTATTTTTTATTTTTTATTTTTTATTTTATTTTTTTTGCTTGGGGATTGATTTGTGCTGTCATCGTCATCGTTCGTCAATGTTATTATATGATAATAATTATTATTATTATATTATTGTTTTAGCAAGACAGTGGGTAACTCTTCACATATTTCATTAAGTACATATAAAACATGTAAGTCTACTACTAGGAGGGACAAATAATTAAAGTGCAAACCTTTATATATAATGTGCTTATTGATTTCAATTCGAACGTTTCACAAAATTTGTTGAATATTCCAGAAATATTTCCCTTATATAATGTCGATATTGCTGTCTAGTTTTTATTATTACAAACACCCATCCTGTGGTAAGCAATCACAGCTCAATTTCTATTAAAACGACCTCAAGTCCATTGCTGCATCCAATCTCTAAATCGATCATAACATAAAAGGAAAATATTTAAAACCAAACAAGGGATAAACAAAACACATCTCAACGAAGCAGTCTCATAATACAAGCATGATATCAATGACAAATGAACTTTCTGAGAGGCATTGCAAACCTGGACCTACAAACTGAACAGCGATGGAGGAACCAATCTTCTTCAGTGGGATCGACCATCTTTTGTTCTCGTCAGTACCTTAGTAATGGCATGAGTCACAATCCCAATCGGACAGAAGAAGAGGCACAAAGAAACTGAATGCCGTGTCTCTATCTTGTTCTTTATCCCGTCGTGAAACACATGCCTGAATGATCAGAATACTAAATGCATCAGCACCTACAGAAACTTATTGATCCTACGCCAATGTGTAACAAGAGGAGAGTCTTCACGAAACGAAACCTTGCAGCAAAAAGGTCTACAACCAGTAAGTGAATCCACGCAGAAGCAACAGTCATTTTGTCCGAGAACATCCTTGCAATGCCAGGCAACTGCATGAAAAGGTGAACTCGAGGTTTGGATGCAATCGAGGTGCAAATAGTTAATGAAAATTTATTTGATGGCATAAAGTGAGAAACAAACCTCGGGAAGCCAGTATTTACTTGCAAATAACAACCGCAATGTATCGGGGCTCCATGATAGGTACAGAAGATAGGCATACAAAACTCCAAGAACAGCATATGGTATGATACTCTCCATTGCTCTTTTAGTCTTGCATTTTGCATGGAAAACCAAAAGAATTTGATTACATAGAGATCAATCAAGCTTCTTTGAATCATTTTCTCCATAATGAGAACTCTAGAAAACGTTACTGAACACTTACGAGTTGAGCATTAGGAGCCACAACCATCAACGTATAGAATGGAAGAACGGCAACTGTTCCCAAGGTGAAAGCATTTGATGCTATCTGGGAAGTTGTAAGCCCTGAGATGAGCGGAGTTAGAATGAATTGTAAGGGTATAAACTAATGACATTTTTCGTTCCAAGTATAAACTAATAACATTAACAAACACGAGAAATAAAAATCAACTAACCATAACACTTACAGGATTTCTTTACCTTTGTTGGCAGTGAAAATTTCCAAGTAAAATAGAAATTTTCCACGACATAACGCGGAGCTAACTTTGTAGCTCCGCGTTTGGCTATTTTAGCCCCGCATATGAGCAAAATGCGAAGCTAATCGATAGCTCCGCGTTCTGATGAATTTACCTCCGCGTTAACTTCGCGTGAGTAAATTTCATTAGAATTCTAATTTGATTATAATTGAGATTTGGGTTTATCCAATATCCAAATTGAGTCCAATCAGAATCCTAAATTGATTGTGATTGAGATTTGGACTTATCCAATACCCAAATTGAGTCCAATTAGAATTCCAAATCAAGATATTTAAATCAATATTAAATATTTGATTAGAATCCTTGATAAATACAAAAACCTTCTTTTCCTATTCCTATGGAAATGTTTATTCATATTCCTATAGAAATCTTTATTCATATACCTATGGAAACTCTCATAACCACTAAAGTCTATAATACCCTATTTGAGGAGATTTTAGAGATCATCAATCAATAATAGGCCAATCCATAGATGATCATGAATCTTTAATAGATCATCATATCTTCAATCTTTTTTAGATCATCGATCTTTTTCGAGCATAAAAAAGTTCAAGTTACGTGTGAGAGTCTTGAACGAACATCAGCAGAGAAGATCAAGTCGGTCGTCAAGCAAGAAGATCATCAACGTCAGATCGTCCAAAAGAACTACTTGATAGATCCCATCGCTACGAGAACCCACTTTTCATTATAAAGAGCGATAGATTATAAATCCTCTCATTTGTTCTTTTCTTGTTCACTTTCGTTGTAATCTAAGTTGTATTCAATGGAAGAAAAGCAAATTTCTACTGCGAACAAACTGGCGACCACAGTGGGAGAAGTCTCTTTCACCAAAGAAGAGTTCGTGGCGCAATCTGACGTCGAGAGGATCGGATCCGACGTAAACATGCTAGTCGTAAAGATTGACCAGCAGAAGTACGAGGAGTCGGGTAATCGGGTATTCACCGATAAACAGGAACCCTTGGAGACCGCGGCCATAGAGCCGTCGTTTGGGCAGGAAACCCTAGCAGAGGATGGCCTCTTTACTGTCGAAAAAAACTCGAGAACTGGATTGACCAGAACCCAACTCCGAAATAGAAATCGGAGAGTTAGGCGAAAGGCCCTCAAAGCCCGCATTGAACGCGAGGCTAACTTCACAAAACGCGAGGCTATAGTCCCTTGCAAACTGGCTCGCGTTAATCGCAAGACCAGCCAAGATCGCGATAAACACGAAGCTAAAACTTGCGATAAACGCAAGATTTCTGACACTCGCGTTAATCGCAAGGATAAAATTTCCTTAGAGCCAGCGTGTGATTCTCCACGCGAGGCTACTACTGAACTTAGCGATAAACGCAAAACCAGTAAAACTTGCGATAAACGCAAGATTTCTGACACTCGCGTTAATCGCAAGGATAAAATTTTCTTAGAGTCAGCGTGTGATTCTCCACGCGAGGCTACTACTGAGCTTAGCAATAAACGCGAAGCCAGTACAACTTGCGATAAACGCAAGATTTTTGTCACACGCGTTAATCGCGAGGATAAAATTTCCTCAGAGTCAGCGTGTGATTCTCCACGCGAGGCTACTACTGAGCTTAGCAATAAACGCGAAGCCAGTACAACTTGTGATAAACGCAAGATTTCTAACAATCGCGTTAATCGAGAGGATAAAATTTCCTTAGAGCCAGCGTGTGATTCTCCACGTGAGGCTACTACTGAGCTTAGCGATAAACGCGAAGCCAGTAAAACTTACGATAAACGCAAGATTTCTGACACTCACGTTAATCGCGAGGATAAAGTTTCCTTAGAGCCAGTGTGTGATTCTCCATGCAAGGCTAATACTGAGCTTAGCGATAAATGCGAAGTCAGTAATACTTGCATTAATTGCAAAACTCCTCAGCTCCGCGTAAATCGCGAAGATGATTGGCAAATTTGCATTGATCGCAAAAATCGCGCTAAACACGATGTTATGACTTGCGATAATCGCAAGAATAAACCAGTGTGCAAGAATTTCCTTCCACGCAGGGCTAATATTCCAGAAGATAAGCTTCTGCAAAGATGTCAAGCTAGCGTAAAATGCGAGGCTAACGTATCCAAACGCGAGGCTATTTCTCAGCCTCGCGTATCAAAACGCGAAGCTACTTCTCAGCTCTGCGTGTCAAAACGCGAAGCTACTGCTCAGCTCCGCGTAAATCAATCTGAATACAAAATTAGGGTTGATCATTGCACTGTTGGACCAGAACTAGACTCCAATTGTCCCAAGAAGCTCCAGTGGGCCCCTAGACCCTCTCAATGGATGAGTGGGCCCCACGACTCCATATCTAAGGCCACTGATTTTAGAGAATACTTAATCAAGAAAAGGAGTATAAATCAAGTTCAGTCTGAACCTACTTGTCATTGCCAGCAGCTTATGACAGCAGTATCCGCTGTAGTGGACAGTTGTTGCTGCAGTAAGAACAGGATATCAGTGTTCGACCGGTTGACTGAGTCAGACGAAAACCCTGCCAAGAAGACGAAGATTACTCCCCGAAGAAAAGAGTGTAGAATTGTAACTTCTAATATGGTCGGAAAGGGTAAGAAAATCATAGAAAAGAATGGTGATTCAGAATCAAGCGATGAAAAACCTTATCATTTTACCCGATTTAAGTCAGGCGCTATCCCGGTCCGAAACTATAAAAAACTTGTAAAAGGTTCTTATGACGACGATAGTGATAACTCGGCCATAGCCTCTCCTCGTTCTTCGGCATCGTCTAAATTGCAGAAGTCAGTATCACATATGATGGATAGATCTGACGATATCGACCAAAGATTTGAGGCCAAAGAACAAATGATTCAGAAGCAACAAAAGATGATCGAGGAACTTAAAATGATGCTCTTAAAAGTGATCGAAAATACTCAAAAAGTTGTCGAGGATAACGCCAAAAAGGGAAAAGAAACTCCGTTCAACAAAATGAATGAAGAAGATAAACAAGAAAAGGCTTACTCGGCACATGAGAACGAGGATAAATATTTTTTCCATGACCCTCATGAAGAGAAAAGTGAGAAGTTACAAAGCCAACTTGATGCCTTGATACACAAGAAGGAACTGAAGGAATCAGGGGTTTCAAGACCATATCCGCCTGAATGGGATTTGACACCATACCCTGAAAAATACAAACCGCTCAAATTGGAGTCATATGACGGGAAATGATTACCCAGTCAGCATATCTACTACTTTTTATCTCAAGCAGGGCATTTAATGGGTATGACCCAATAATGACCAAGATATTTGCAAGTACCTTGCAAGGGCCTGCCTTTACATGGTTCATGCAGTTGCTCCCAAATACTATCAATACCTGGTATGATGTCGAAAAACAGTTCTTGACACGTTTTTTTGATGATGATACCGAAATATCGGTTCATTCCCTCCTTGCGACGAAACAAAGAGAAGAAGAAACAGTTTAGAGTTTCATTGAACGCTTTAGGGAAAAATCCGTGTATTGTCGACATGGTATGATCAAGGAAATCCTGATCGAAACCTGTAAGCATAATTTCAGGACTGACATGCTGATAAGAATGGGAGCTGTAGAGTCTAAAACTTGGAAAGATCTGTTAAAGCAGGGAGAGCAGGCGGAAGATATAATTCGCCGGATTGAGAAATCTCGTGGTACGAGAAACTCTACAAATAATAGGTCATATCCACAGAATCCTAAAAATAAAGGGAAGACTATGATGGCGACAGTTGCAGATCCAAAGCCAAGACCTTAGAATCCGAGATGTGCAGGTCAAAATAGGCCCCGACAAGATAGAACTTATACATTCAAGACGGAACAGACAGGTACTCTATTCCATCTCCTCCTCAGGAAGGATATGTTAAAACTTCCGAAAAATTGACAACCGGAAGACGCTGGTAAAACCAACGACCCTAACTATTGCCTGTACCATTGGAATGTCGGGCACCCAACTAAGGATTGTTATCCTCTTAATAACTGAATTCAGGCATTGATAGAAGCCGGGATTCTCACACTTAAAGAAGAACAGAAGAAAGTTTCTGCAAATATGGCAACTTTAATAGTAGGAACCAATGAATTTTCTGTCAGAACGATCCCTGTACCAGTAGGAAAGTCAATATCGACACCAAGCATGGGCAGCCCGCACTTGCAAGCTAGCCCCTTGGGTACGCTCCAAACCACAGCTGTGACAAAATCATTCTCATTGGCTAGTAGCCGGATTTGGCTGGAGGTGCCGAAAATATTGACGATGATAAATATCATGTTGCTTCCGCTACTTTTACTAGCCATTAGAATGGCTAATTGAGCGCTATAAATAAAAAATTTGCCCAATGCTGTTAAAGCGGCGGAAAGAGGAGATCAAGTTCCTCGCCAACCCTATCATACTGGGGGTAAATATATGAATTAACTACCCAATGTTGTTAAAGGCAAAAGGGAAGAGAAAATCAATTCCTCAACAACTCATCATTCTGAGGGAAATAGCATGGCTAGCCCAACTCAAACGGTAGTTGGTAAAAACTAATCAAATCCGTTGATAGCTGGGGATTTGCTAAAAATCCCATAAACTCTGTCATGTTAAGTTTCTACCTCTGACAGTGAGATGTAGTTCAAGTTACGCGTAAGAGCCTTGAACCGTCTCCACCAAACTCTAGGCATGTGCAATTATGCGCCTCTGTCGAAATCTGATGATCATAACCCGGTCATCTTGGCGTGTGCAGTTTAAGTTACGCATGAGAGCCTTGAACTGCCTCCATCAAAATTTCAAGCATGTGCGATTAGGCACCTCTGCGGAATTTCTTAATTTTAACCTGATCACAAAATTTAAGATCCAAAGTATTTCAAAATTTGCTAAGTTCTAAGCCATTTTGAAAATTTTGGAGGGGGTTCTGTTGGCAGTGAAAATTTCCAAGTAAAATGGGAATTTTCCACAACAGAACGCGGAGCTAACTTTGTAGCTCCGTGTATGGCTATTTTAGCCCCGCGTATGAGCAAAACGCGGAGCTAATCCATAGCTTCGCGTTCTGATGAATTTAGCTCCGCGTTAACTCCGCATGAGTAGATTTTATTAGAATTCTAATTTGATTATGATTGAGATTTGGGCTTATCTAATATCTAAATTGAGTCCAATCAGAATCCTAAATTGATTATGATTGAGATTTGGGTTTATCCAATACCCAAATTGAGTCCAATTAGAATTCCAAATCAAGAGATTTAAATCAAAATTAAATATTTGATTAGAATCCTTGATGAATACAAAAACCTTCTTTTCCTATTCCTATGGAAATCTTTATTCATATTCCTATAGAAATCTTTATTCTTATTCCTATGGAAACTCTCATAACTACTAAAGTCTATAAATACCCTCTTTGGGGAGACTTTAGAAATCATCAATCAATAATAGATCAATTTATAGATGATTATGAATCTTTAATAGATCATCAGATCTTCAATCTTTTTGAGATCATCGATCTTTTTCGAGCATAAAGAAGTTCAAGTTACGTGTGAGAGCCTTGAACGAATCAAGATCAGCAGAGAAGATCAAGTCGGCCATCAAGCAAGAAGATCATCGACGTCAGATTGTCCAAAGGAACTACTTGATAGATACCATCGCTACGAGAACCCACTTTTCATTGTAAAAGAGAGTGATAGATTATAAATTCTCTCATTTGTTCTTTTCTTGTTCATTTTCGTTGTAATCTAAATTGTATTCAATGGAAGGAAAGCAAATTTCTGCTATGAACAACCATATGTGAAGAAATAGACCTAGGGAAGCTCATTGTCATCGTCTAAGCTCATTGTCATGAGGATTTATAAAAAAAAATGTGATACTTCACGGGGTTTCTTCTACTTTAGCCAACTATATTAATATAAGATTTAGTATGCTACGTTCATTTGGACAAAAATAATAATAATAATTGTTTTATAGAACATTACTACACTTAGGTTCTTGCATACAGGAATAACAATCATGTATACATTTAAATGAGTCGTGTGTGTGTGTGTGTGTGTCTGTCTCCTTGCATCTACAGGATCACTTTTGAGAGGATGGCAATCGTGTGTGGATCTCTCTTTATAGGCCTTCCTCCTTTACGACAAAGTGATCTTACTAACCCTGCTATCTCCACGACCTTAACATATATTTCTATACTAGGGGTGTCGATCAATAAATGATAGATGCTATCTAATACTTGAGTGTCCTTTTTTCCGAGTTTTTAGTTCATCCAGTACGGATCACTTTGCCAACTATCAAGAATATGTTCACAAGATTACTTCTTCTAAGTCTGCTTCGTTGTTAAGGCATTAGATCTTTTGGAAATCTTCACCTATAGTATATTATGAATTCAATTGGCCTATAATTGAGTTTGGCTTCCATTTCCCGATATTTTCTCATTACAACTTTTCTTAGTATAATATAAAATATTGTTCATCTCTTATCCTGGTCTGAAGCAATCCTTTACTTTCGTGATCATATCACTATTTGGTACATCCTTTTGCTACTCTAATTTCAGTCAGGTTATCTCATCTGACTACAACCTAGTAGTTTTTTTGTACTTTCACAAGTTTTACCAGCAAAAAAAAAAACACAGAGGGAAATTATACATTCTTGCTATTGTTCAATAAACGCACGAGATTGCTATGTCCTTTATGGAATGAATCAGAATAAATAAAGGCTATGTAAACATAACAGGTATTAGCGACAATACAAATTGTTATACATGTATAGGGCTACCAATTTGCTTGTGTAGATTCTCATTTAACAAACAGTTCAAGAAACATATCATACTGCATAGCAAGTGCATATACTATAGGGAATTTTCCGTGACTAATAAGAGAAGTGCGAAGTGTGCAACTTTGTAATTAACTATAACAATAGAATTGTAAAGTTCTGTAGTCAGAGAGTTACAGCAAGCCGATACGGTTGAGCCATTTCGGTGATAGCTGATTCTTGCAATCTCCGGCTGGAAAGCAGTTCTTGATCCACCTGCAAAACTCCACCGAACTCCAACTCTGCTCCCCATATGTGCATTTTGTTGATGACCAAGAAGTTCAGTGTTTCTACTTCTAGGAACTACGAATGGATGTCGCTGTATCCTTAACGAAGAAATTTGTACCAGGGAATTCAATGGTCGAGTAGCCTGCAGAATAATGTCTTATTAAGCCTCAATATGTCCAGAAGAAATAGCTCAAAAATGTTGCCCACCAAATAATAATCAATGGTTACAAAAATAGCTTAAGCTCCATGTCTCAAAAGTCTCATCTTTACAAACAAACTTTTTTCGATTCCTTCAACCATTCCTAAAATCGCAAACAACTAACCATTTCAATGAACAACTAGAATCATTCAATGACCCAACTCATAAATTCTTATAATTTCAATAAATAAAAATAAATAAATTCAATGAAGGAACACCCACCAACCAATCTAATGAAACTGAAAGTAAACTAACAATGAGAAATTTCACATTCCCGTTTGAAACCAACCCAATTAGCTGCTTGATCAGATCCCAACAGATCATTGAAGTGAACAATTAAAAACAAATGAGCAAATAAATCACTATAAAAATATGAGGAATCAATGAGAAGAGAGAAGGAAAGGAGAGATTTTGATGGATGCCAAGAGACAATCTAAGCAAAAGAGAAATACCCATGGAAAGAAATTGCACAAAAAAGAGTTACCTGAGCTGCTGCAGGGATCTGGGCCTTGTAAGAGCAGCAGAAAAGAGACATTTTTTTGTCTTTTTCCTTCTCTCTCAAGAAACAGAGAGCTTCCCCAAACTCTTTTTCTCTCTCTCTCTTCAAAATGAAGCATCCATTGAAGTCAAAAAAGGAGTTATCTCTCTCTCTCTCTCTCTCTCTCTCTCTCTCT
Source organism: Dracaena cambodiana (assembly GCA_036321105.1). NCBI lineage: Eukaryota > Viridiplantae > Streptophyta > Magnoliopsida > Asparagales > Asparagaceae > Dracaena > Dracaena cambodiana. Next base: position 718,800 of record JAYEPQ010000013.1, read on the forward strand.
ATATATATATATATATATATCTCCTGTTTTTTGTCTGGAGATGACAAGGGTGGCCGATCACGGAGCCGTGGTCGGTTGGAGGAGTGGGACGGCCACAGAGCATGCGACCTGGCTGACGGTGCAGAAGCACTCAGCCTAATCAAGACAAGGATAATGGGGAATTTCTAGATGGGCACACTTTTTTTCCTTGTCAGTCCCCTCTTCCAAGTGAGCGCACCCTCTCTTTTTAAAAGAGAGAGGTTTTCCTAGTGAGTACACCAAAATTCCTAACCTACCTTCCTCCTCTCTCTCCAATTTCTGCTGCTGCTTCTTCTTCTTCATCGTCTTCTTCTTCTTCTTCTCTGCTTCTTCTTCTTCATTGTCTTCTTCGTTGTCTTCTTCTTCTTCATCGTCTTCTTCTTCTTCTTCTTCTCAATTTTACTCTTTTTCTATTTTTGAGATAAAACGGAAATTTCTAGAAGCTCCCCGACGGCATCGTCTCCCCTCTCCCCCTCCCTCTCTCTCTCCCCCTCCCTCTTCCTAATCAAATCCAGTCATCCGGGCTAACAGTCCTAGATGGATGAAAGAGGGGTGAAGGAGGGGCAGTTTTGATCAAGAATTTTAATGACAAAATAGTAAATAAAGAGAAGATTTAAGTGGGCTCACTAGGAAAAAAACTGTGCCCATCTAGAAATTCCAAGATAATGCCGCAGGCGGGTGACGGGTATGAGATCCACTTGCGTTGCGGATCCACTAAAAATTTGTAGGATCTCAAACCCACTCACTCAGGGGAGTTTCCAATGGAGCACACCATTTTTTCCAGTGAGCCCACTTTATAATGTTATTTTGGAAGTCTGGACTGCTAAAAGTGGGCTCACTAAGTAAAAAGGTGTGCTCATTTAGAAACCCCCTTACTCAGCAGTATAACGGGAACTTTTATTATTTTGGTGCGTTTGTTTGGTTAAGAATAAAATAAAATTTACTTTTTCAATGATGAAGATGATCTTATCATCATCACCAAGACTAGACTATTTTGCTTTCTTCTTCCATCAGTAAAAGCTCGCATGTGCTGCTTCTCTACACCAGTGAATGTGATGTCAGTTGGGCTTCAATCATGTCTACAGCTACGTGACTTTTGTCTTGTGTAAATTGCACTGCATAAGTAAGACCCAACACATTGTAGGCTTAATTTGCTCTGAGTTTACAGCTTGTCAAGGGACCAAGAGACCTAAATGCAGGGGAAAAAAAAACTAACCTAAAAGCTTGCATATGCTTTGTTCTACTCTAACAAAATTGGAGTGAACAGACGAAGAAGAAGAAGAAGAAGAAGAAGATGATGATTTGGGCACTACTGCCACTAGCGTAGAAAGTGCAGTATGAAAGTGGAGAGCCGAAGATATTTTTCAGTTTGAAGTAGGCTTACCCATTACCCCACTTTGGCAAAGTGGAATATTTCTAATAATTGAAAGCTTGGGAAGTACTGTCACATATCACCAACAATATTAGGTTAAATTTCTAACAAGTACGGAGTCAATTTGGCGTTGCCCTATACAAATTTTTGAATTAAAAATAATTTTTTTATTTTTCTAATTCAAAATTTTATATAAATAAAGTCAAAACTTGACTGATAGATGTGTTTATTACTATTCCTACTCACAAGCAATTATCCTAAAAGGTCTTGATTCACACTCACATTAATTATCATAATTAGGGATGAGAATGCATTAATTATCATAATTAGGGATGAGAATGCATGAATCAACGTGCTAATCTTTCCACTCGTACTATGCAAAATTTTAAATTAAAATATAAAAAATTTATTTCTCTAATTAAAATTTCGAATAGAACACTTTTGGCCAAAAGAACCCTAATCGTTATCAATCAAGCCACAATTTTTAGCTCTCAAGAACCAAGCTGGGAGATTAATTTGTATACATCTTCACAGAGATTGCTGAAATTGTGCTATCGGCATTATTTCACACACCTCTAGTGACTCAGCAAGCAGCACCAATCACCAATTCAGAGTAGGAAACAGAGTAAAAACCAGTAAAATTTGGATGACTTTCAAGTATGTAAGTGGGCAGAGCTCAAAGAAACTACAGAATCAAACCTGAAAATAACAAACCAACCCATGAAAGAAATGAAATAACTCTCAAATCAAACAGATCAACATTCACAAATACAACAAGAGAAAGATATTGAACTAATGACTGAACTTTACTCCGCCAGATTCTGCATTCACATATACCACATGAAAGACAAGTTGAGCAAATAAACTCACGCACCACAGCAACAACACAGCGGAAAAAACAGAAAGGAAGCTAAAGATGACTAGGGTATATAGTAACTTTGAAAATTCCCCGAAATTAACAGGGGGGGGGGGGGGGGGGGGGGGGTGCAGACTAACTGTTTCTCAACAAACTTGCACATTTCAGAGAGTTCCGCAACTAGCTTCTTTTGACTATAGGGATCTTGATCTCCCGGGTATCCCTTTTAAAGGTTGGCCACTCTCTTCGAGAGGCATTGGAAGAGCTTACCCTTCTACATGTCATGTTTTAGAAGGATTGAAGAGAACTGCTAACCATTGACTGGAGCTTCTTCAAGTCCCATGACTCAGTATTTGGGGATACAGCAAAACCTATTGCAAATGCAGCCACGAGCACAATCAATCCACCCTTCACGCATCCTGACCTTCGGGAAATTCTACCCAGAATCACCTTGCAGTGCTTGTCAGCTTCCTTAATGGATGCTTGGTTGCTGGCATCGGCAGCCCCAGACAGGGCCTGTTCGTTCTGGAAGACAAAAGACGAAAGCTTTTTGTGAGAACAACACTAAAATATATATAAGACATAAGAAGAAAAAAATTACATGTTAGCAGAGCATTGTATTTCAGTTTAATCCTACGAAACACAAATTCAGTCAATTAATGTGATCATTTACCTCCGCCCTCAGGTTCTTAAGGGTCAGCCTCAGAGCATTAGGAGGAGAAAATTTGGCCGAGTAGTCCTTCCATTCCTCAGAAAGTTTCTGAAGAACAGCAATACTTGCATCCATGTTGTCCAAGTAAAGTTTCTCCTGTTTTACATCAAAAAGATGCCAAAAAAGCCAATGATGAACAATCATAACCAGCAGTTGCAGAGACTCTCTACTAAACTGAACATACAGAAATTCAGATTATGCCCAGAAAAGCTCACCCATTGCTTGTAGCAATCCGGGTTCTGAACCAAACACCAGATGAATACATCAGCAGCTTCCTTCATTAACTCTCGATTATCTGCTTAGTAACTACTGTTAAGGATTGTACTAACAAACCCATATCTTCTCTTGTTTTCATTAAGACAAGCTTACAAAAACAAAAACAAAAACTTAAGAAATAATTGATATAGAACCAAATGCAATAGTTTCTCCAACTTACTTTCTTGCATTGCTTTCATAGTCGAAGGCAAAAGCTGTTGTGATGCCTGTTTTGTAGTTCTGGTTCCGGGAGAACCAGCAAGGGCTAACTCCTTGAGGATGGGATAAATCGCCTCAAACCGCTCTGTAGCCTGAATGAAATAAATGCTCACGAAAGATGCTCCAAAGAAAAATTCATGTGACTAAAACTAATAACAAGGCCAACGAAAGAAAAAACCAATAAACCTTGACTCGAGCAGATTGAGCAGGAAATGTTGCTCTCATCAGCATATCAAATGCAGAAGGTGGCACTAAGCGCTCCCCTTTTCTGACAGCACCGTTCAATAAAATAGAACGAGCTTTAGGCCCAAGAAGAATCCTACAAAAAGAAGGGCTAAAGTTTAGCTAAACAGACAGAAATATCATTAGAACAATTATTTCTTTTCATGTACTGAGGTATACCTCTCAACCAACTGCAAGGCCAGGTCCCTTGACTGCGGGTTGATGTTAGGTTTCCCGGAGATCAAAGGCAACAGATGATGAACCCAGGCAAACATCCCAGCAACTACGTCTACTTGAGAAGACTATTTTATGAAGCTCTCATCAGTAATAAACAGAACTAGGTAATAAGGAAGCTAATATTCAGCGCAAATACATAGGGATGATACCTGCCCAATAACCCATACAATTAATGGGAACTTCTCATGTTCTTGATATTTGGGGTTATCCTTCAATTTTGGCAGAAGGTTAACTAAAACGTCTGGCTTTCGGCGTAATGTCATAGCCAAAACAACAAATATCGCAGCCTACAGCATCGATAAAGAAGAGATGTTAGAGGGGGGGGAAAATAGAAGTTCCAAAAGATGGCCGTGAATAGATATGAAAATCAAACTTGGCAGTTGGCACCACGCATTTGGAGTATGTACCAAATTCATGTACAGATAAAAACATAAATGACAACATAAACTTGTACACTAGTTCCTTTAAAAGAATCTATTTCAACTAGAAAACGTGTTCTTATTGCCAGAAACTATCTCACAGTCAAACCATCTACCAGCATGAAATAAGAGTGCTGAATTAATTGAAGAGTGCAGTTACTAAAGTGTACTCAACAGAATCTAGATATCGTGTATTGCATCTACGCACATGCCCCAAACATTTCACGCAAAAGAACAGACTGTGTAGTAATTAAATACACTTGTAAGAATATGTAATAGTAAGAAATATAGTTATCATATTATACAGCTCTTATGTCTGACTTTCTAATAGGAAGAAATGAGGAAGGCCATAAAGATGGGACGGAAATAAGAGAAGGCATCAATATGGCACCAAGCCACTGTAAAAGAGAGAAAAAGTGAAAAACACTAACATATATGACATGAGAGGGGAAAGAGAAAAGAAGACAAGAAAACATGGAGAAGGTAAATTAGGTATAGGTCTGGAGAGAAATAGTTAGAAAATATAACTTTTAAGGTTAAGTCACCATATACTTATATAAATTTACTTTCATATTTTCTAATTATAAGAAAAATGTACACATTTGCATAGATTATCAATTACCCTTCTACTAGCAACAAAACAAACTTTTATCTGAAAGTTCCAATATCAGCAAACTACACTTTGTTTCCCAATTCACTTTTGTTAACAGCCTTCTTCTTTACTATACTACCAAATACCAATTCGTCCTTCTGTCACGATGAATAGCTATCCGTACTAAATGTCAATCCCATAATATAGTTATATTAGTTGACGACTTTGAAAAGGGATGGATCTTTGACAAATAATAATTTAAAGTACATCGAGGACTCCAAGGGGTAGTTGTAATTTATCAGAAATTAATGAGTGAATGGCTTTTTGCCAATGCTCAGAACAAGATTACTCTAGTTTATATGTTTTGCTATTTTTCTTTTTCCTTTTCTTGGCTAGTAACAAGATTACTCTAGTTGTCAGGGCTAGAAAGCACGTATACAATTTGGTTGATGAAAACCAAAATCTTCAGTAATAAGACATGAATTGTCTAAGATGAAACCTTGTTAGAAGATAATCATGTTTCTCATTCTCACCAGACTTAGCTACAGTATGAATTTTCCCCCCAAAATAGTACCAAATATGTTTCTTATCAATATAATATCACTAGGAGGTTATACGACTTCAAGTGACTGCATCAGTCAGTGTTAACAAAACATTCAAAAAAATTTGCCAAGTCAGACGCTCGACCACACCACATTGACATCCACATCCTGTGACTAAAACACTTCCCATTTCATTACCAAAAAGGAAAAAATAAAAAGAAAAGGAGGGTAACAGAATATAGAACGTCCTAGTTAAAAGTAGTCATATCAGACACTTCAGGATACTCCCAAGTCATGTGCCCCGGTCCAGGTAGTACTACCATCAACATCCTTTTATACCAGCATCTATCAAACAAAGTTATTAGTTTCAAATAGGATCTAAGTGCCAAGCTTAAGAAGATAAAATTAAATACAACAAAGAGGTCATCCCTTCAGTATCTATCAGCATTTTGCAAGTTGTAGTCTATCATCATGATGCATGTTTTTAAACCATGATGACTCGGCCTTTAGGTTCATGCTTTTACCATGATGACTCGGCCTGTTAATGCTGGCACATCAAACTTCAATTGCCAAAATACAGGAAACGTCAAGTAATGGTGCAGCAGATACGGGTCAGCCAAAGGTAAGGGGAATTAGATACAAGCCTATATCACTTGCATGGGCCTATGATGCTTAAAACTCGCCCAACCTTCAGTTTCTTATATAACCTTGTGACTTTAATGATAAGAAGGAAAAGCTTTATACCATATGACATAACTCTAAACCAAACTAATTCAGCCACTAGAAAGTAAAATACCAGTTCCAAGCTTTATCAAACTCCAGGTACAACTACCATTAACACCAAATCAGCTCCACAACACCTCTCACCCACCTATCCCCACAGGAAAAAGAAAGGGGAAAAAACAGCAGATCAACAGAAAAGGAAGGAATTGAGAGAGAATAAGATAAACAAAACAAAACAAAACAAAACAAAATTCAATTGCATCTTTGATGTTATGTTTTAGGATGAAAAGGAGTTAAAGAGGACAAGAATGACCAACATTTCCAAACTGAGATTGGATCTAAATCTCATTAGAAAGCTTTTTAAACATGATTCAATCTGCATTGCAGGACTCAGAATAATTAGTTTTATGGTTACCTTTTGAATTTAAGTCATCTAACCAAATGGGTTAACATTTAGTTTCCAAATATGCATGTTGAGTAGAATCAACTTGATATACAGACTAGCCAGACGGAAGCATTAGCAAAAAACTAAGAAGAAAATGAAAATCCAATTCAAGTTTGCTAGGTCTTATCATTAAACAAGCATCAATCAGATCAAGGAAGCTAATCTTACTAGGAAATGCTATTTAGAATAACAGAGATAAAATAGTTAAATGGCACCTGAGACTTTGACGAAGGCTTCTGAACAGGCTTTTTTGAGCCTTTACCAACTGGGTGTTGATTTGCCAAGTCAGCAAGGATACTATCAATACACCACAGAATAAAATTGCCAAGAGCCTCATTAGATTTCTGAGAAATCCAATCAGCTGAGGTTTTATAGACAGAATCTGAAATATAGCACAGGGGAATCTGTTCCAAGTAAATGAAAAGAAATTAGTTAGATTCAGATAAAACTATTAACTCGCCAGTGAAAAATTAAGCAAAAACTACAATCAGGTGATTGCTTTTGTGCATACTACAAGTAGGACACCATGACGCAATTTTAAGGCTTGGGCACAAAAACATTCAAATAACCATGACAAATGTTTCCATAGGAGTTTAAACAATATACAAGAAAGGGAGGAGCTAAAGAACAGGCTAATTGTGGAATCTAAATAAAAGAAGTGTGCTTACATTATTAATAACACATTAAAGGATAGAGAATAATTTTTTTAATAATTCAATCATATTTATGTAGAAAGAGGAAAAGCTTATGACTCAACATAGCTGAATGTGTAGTGCTTATGTTCCAATTCGGAGCTCAGCAAGAGTACTCCTGAGAAAAGAACTATGAACTATCGACAGCCAAACTTGCAACTAGGAAATTTAAGTATGTTCAAAATTGACCTTTCAGTGGATCTGTCCTCTGATTTTTTTTATTTTATTTTAAACATGACCAAGTAAATATTGACACATGCAAACAACCATATTTGAATATCAATACTCTTTCTAATTTAACACAATCCCTTTAGAAGGCCACATATGATAAAATTAAAAGAATCAATTTAAATATATAGAAAAACAAGGTTGACACTCATGGCCATTACTAGAATGCAATTATATTACAGATCCAAGCAAACTTAGAAAACATGATTATCAAAACAAGACAATAATTCCAGTATTACAAGTTGCTCATCCAATCTGCCACAGAGATAAATTTGACTCGCACCAAGATGATCTCAAACATTGCAATCAAGATCAATAAATACTTAGGCAAGATCCAATTTTTATTTATAAGATCACAAATTCAAGCCAAAAAAACAAACCCAACAACAATGTATGCAAATTCCTCAATTAAGAAACAAAAACTCTCCACGAGAAATAAAACTCTCACAAGAGTTTAACAATATACAATGGAAGGGAGGAGCTGAATGACATACAAAGAAAAGAAGTGTGCGTAAAATATTAATTGCATAACAAAAGATAAAGAGCATGATTTATTAATCAATCATATCATTCATAAGTAGGGATATAAATGGATGCGTCCATTGATCAAATTTTGACCCACTCTATACAAAATTTTGAATTAAAAATAAAAAATTTATTTTTCTAATTCAAATATGAAGAGCTTGTGACTAAGCATTGAGAATGTAGAGTACTCAGTTTCAATTCGAAGCTCAGTAAGAGTACTCCTCCTAAGAACAGAGCTTTGAACTAGGAAATTGATAACAAAGTACAACTACGAAATTTAATTCGAATCAAAACTGAAATTTCAGATCTGTGTTGTCTGATTCTGTTTAAACATGAGCAAGTAAATAATAGTAGCCAATGACCCTATACATGCAAACAATCATATTTAAACATTAATGCCCTTTCTAATGATTTGACCAATTTAAATATATAGGGTACAAATTGTAAATATTGATAATCACATATCCAAACTACCCTAGCAAACATGATTATAAGAATGTGACCAATCTACTCTAACAAACATGATTATCAGAGACCAATCTACACATTGGGACCAATCTACGCATGGGAAGATAAATTTGACTCTCATCAAGATGTTCTCAAATGCTGCAATCAGGATTAATAAAATTCCCACAGCCAAGATCCAATTTTTAGAAGCAAGATCACAGTTTCAAGCCAAAAAAAACCCAATTCCAACAATAATGCACACATATTCCTCAATCAAGAAACGAAAAGTTCCCATGAGAAACAAAACTAAACTTACATCGATGATCTTCGACACGGGCGACTCCCTGAACAGCTTCGCCCATGGGAATTGGGATGAACTGACGGCCGCAAACGCCTTCCCAAAGTAATCCGTAAATCTCATCAACTGAATATCCTGCTGCGAATCATAAGATTCCTACACAGGAAAATCCAAAGATAAATCAGATAAAGAATCTCCCAGTTCAACATTCGTCAAAGATTCATCTACATCGGGATCCAAGATTCGAGATTCGGTCAAGATTCCACCCACCGAGACATCGAGGAGATGGGCGGCGAGATCGTCGGCGTTGATATTTGCCGCGGCCTCGGCGACCGTCACCTTGGGCTTCTTCGGCTTCTTCTCCTTAATCTTCTTCGGAGCCGCCGCCGCGGCGTCGCCACCGCCGTTCTCCTTGGCCTCGTCGTCGCTGTCCTCGTCGGATCTGGCGGTGGGGGCCGGCGCCGCGGCGGCCTCCCTGGCAGCGTACTCGGCCTGGGCCGCCTCGATCGCTCGGCGGCGGTCGTAGGCCTTCTGCTCGACGGAGGCGAAGACGTGGGTCCCGCCGTTGTAGGCCGCGTGGGGCCCGCCGTTGGCGCCTGCGCCCGGGGCCTGCGGTGGGGCCCGGCGGTTGCGCTTGGCGTAGGTCACCTTCTGCCATCCACCGCTGGAGGGTGGATCCGACGCCGCGGAGGCGGCGGCGTTGTGGTGGTCGTCCGCAGCGGTGGCTGTAGTGTCCATGGCGGATGGATAAGGGTGAGATTTTGGGTGCGATTGATTTGATTTTTTTTTTTTTCCCCCCTTATTTTCTCGGAGAGGAATCGCCGTGAAAAAACCGAGGGGCCGCGCTTTATATAGAGAGAAGGGGGAGGAAATTACTTGATCACTTTTTTCAATTTCAAGATTAATTTTAATTAATCTCTATGTCATATGATAAAACTCATCAACTTTATTTATTATCAAAATATCACAATTATTTAATTTTTACAAATTCAAACTCAAAAAAATAGAATTTTAAATTTTAATGATTAGTTGTTTGTATATCAAACCAAGTATTTTTTTTAAAAAAGGGTTTATTTACTGGTTTGTCTCTCAAATCTTTATATATTATGATTTAGTCCTCCAAATATTCTAAGTTACTATAATTTAGTCTCCTCCCTAACTTACTTTAATTTTTGACCTAATATTACCATTTTACCCATTTTTATTAATTCTTTCTCTTCCTCCTCTCTTTTCTTTTTCTTCATTATTCCTCCTCTCTTCTCCTTCTCTCTTCCTCCTTTCTTTTCCCAATAAAGAAAAGATGAGGAAGAGAGAAGGAAGAGAAAAGAAGAATAATGAAGAAAAGGAGAAGAGAGAAGGAGAAGAGAGAAGAAGAAGAGATGACAAAAGAAAGAATGAATAAGGATGAGTAAAATGATAATATCAGGTTAAAAATTAAACAGTGTTAACGGAAGTTAGGGAGGGGACTAAATTGTAGTAACTTAGGAGATTTGGGGACTAAATCCTAAATATGAAGATTTGGGGGACTAAATCATAATATATAAAGATTTGAGAGACAAACCAGTAAATACTCCTTTAAAAAAATATATGTTTGGTATTAAAACCAGACAGAGGAATTTCCACTTCTAAAATATTAGATCAAAGTACTACTTTTCAAGACCATACATTATATTTGAAAACTTTCAATTATATAAAGAAAGAAATCTTGTGAAGATAGAGCGAGGATTTACTATATTTTTATTCATATTAAATATCTCGAATATATAAGGAATCATGTACTGTTCACTGATTTTCTGTATAAAATAATAAAATCTCTCGCCTATACTTGATTACCATTCGTTCATAAGATAGGCGAAAGAAGTAAAAAGCAAAGAAAATAGAAAAAAAATACACAATGATACTAAGGGACTATTTTGAATTGAGAGTTGCAAACAGTAGTTATAAATTCAAATTATTTTTAAAAATGATGAGAAATATCATATTTATCAACAAAACTACTATTATTCGCAAGTTGTAAGTGGCAGCCAAACACACTCCAAGTAACTGCAGTAACTGTTTCTTGTCAATTCTTTACATATCAAGATTATGTGGCAACAGATTCCCAATTGCAGATGGCACTTTGGGCAACCACACAATGTCTGAACTTTGAGATTCTCACCAACTTGAATAGAGCATGTGGGTTGGGTAGGTAAGGGTTGGGTGGGTAGCTATTTTTCATTAGATTTATGAGCAATCGTGACAAGTCAAAACTTGCATCACATCTATTGAAGACAAAGTATTCTGAAATACTTTTCAAATATGTGTATTAGAATATTTTGATGGTATGTATTCTGACTTGTAAAATATTCTAATCACAAGTTTTAGGATGTTCAGATCGAAACTTGGGAGGTTACTTTCTCATCGATTTTCATGGATTTATATATATATATATATATATATATATATATGAAACGGGAAATACACCAGCGGTGAAGGGAGTTCCTTCACCGCCGCTTAGGTGGCCCAATAAAATTATAACACGAGACGTCGTTCAAGCTAACAAATAAATGAATTCTCTTAAATGACACCACGTGTAATAATTTTATTGGGTCACCTAAGCGACGGTAAAGGAAACTTCCTTCACCGTCGGTGTATTTCCCGTTTTCTCATATATATATATATATATATATATATATATATATATATATATATATATAAAGTAAATATATCTCAAATTGAGAAAATGAAAAGACGCATGAGAGAGGATTGGAATGAGGAAAAGTGATAAAGATATTATTGGATAAAATATACTTAGACTTTAAAGTTCAAAACACTCTGTAATTTAGAATCTTCACTCAAAAACACATTAGTGTGGTATCATTACATCTCAGAACATAGTAATACATCGTTTTCCAAAATACTTCAAAACTAACCTTCTAAGCAGAGAACTATTCTTTTTGATTGGTAGACAATTTAATATTATATATTTTGATGTTATATAGATCTTGAATTGTTTGCTATTGGTTATTATTGTTATGATATGATTATACTGTGAATACAGTTGAGTTTTAAATTATGGTGGGGATTGTCTTTCTCACCCAAGCATGACGCCAATAAAGATGAAATGCAATGGATAAGAATGTACAGGTTCAATAATTAGTTTTGGACCATCATATTAAAAATTTTAAATTAAAAATAAAGTTTTATTTTTTTATTCAAATTTTTGAAAGGAGGGCGAATGATTGGCTCATGGACCCATCTTACTTCTGATATAATTTCTAATGCATGGTATGAGATATCGTATTAAAAAGAAAAGATGAGGAACTCAGATATCTTTAGTGGATTGAATATGGATATCACTGCTAGGTTAGACCGTTGGAAATTGGAAAGCACTTCATGAACTTAAATCTTCACTGTCGTCCTCCGTACAAAGTCGAAATCAAAATCAGATCTTATTCGCAACTCCTAACAAGATCAACCAACTCTAGTCCAATGGCCTTGAAATAAGTATTGATATAATCATTTATATAGTGTGCAGATAATCCTCTCCATTTATTGTATTTTCAAATTAGTTTATAAAAAAATGATTGGAAAGTGGAATGAAAATCAGAGAGAATCGATTTTTTAATAGCAATGAATAATGTTAATCTTTATAGCATAAATTACTAAATAATAATTAGTATATATGGAAAAAAAAAATTAGAAATCTGGACTTGTGACCCCAAATTCTCGTTGGTTTCATGGTTTGATTGGAATTTTTTTTCCTATAAAGTTGATTTATGGAATTTTTTATTTTTTTAGGTATTTTTGAAAATTGTTTCCTACAAAAGATCCAAAAATTATCTTTTACAATTTTTCTCTTGTTTTTTCATGTCGGCCTCTCTGTCTGGGCCCCCTCAAAGCCCATAAAACCCAAAACTAGAACTACTCCCTATTCTTTTGCCCACTGATTCCAACCTCACCCAATTTTTCACCCACTCATGCCGGTGGGACCCACTGCAGGCCCTTTCCTTCTCCGTTGCGTCGCTCTCTGTGCTTCTTCAAGCTCAAGAAACTGGAGCCATGGTTTTTGCGAAAGATTCAATCTTTATCACTGAAATCTCAATCGATTTTTGGGGGCTTCGGTAGATTTCGGAGGGAGAGCGAGCTGAGTCATGGGGAGATGGCGATGATGGAGCTCTCGCCCATGGCCAATGTGATGGTTGGTCGATGCTCGAGGTATGCTTCTCCATTTTTCTGATTGATTTCGATCCTTTTCTTGCTTTGATTCTAGCTGCAAGTGGTCTTATTTTAGTATGGGGACAGAGAAATTGTACGGGAAACTTGCACATTCGATCGAAATATGAAGGACCCCTTCTCTAATTTAGGGTTCAAATGACCTAATTTTAAGTTATAGGATAATTGGTGTGGAAACTTGCACATGTGATCAAGATTTGGTGATTCTGGGACTTGGTTATAGTTTTTGAATTTGATTTTTTTCTTACTTTAATTTAAGCTTGCAAGTGAATTAAATTCTGATATCTGCACAATTATTTTAGTATTTTAGATTGGAATAACTTTTTACTTTAATTTAAGCTAAAAGTTGTATGACTTATGTTTTTGGCAACATTTATGTTGTGATATTATGTGCAATTCCATAAGCAAGCTAGATTGAAATATCTGTTTTCTAATTTGTATGCAAATGAGTTCCTGGATCTAATTTGGCTTTATAGGTTTTTGTTCCAGGAGAATTTGTAGTATCATGAAATTAAAACGTGTTAAGAGTTAAGACATAGTATTTTGCTATATGAACTAGTGAACAAATTTTATACGTGCAGCATTGATTTTTGCATTTTCTCAGTTACATTGCCTCTAAAGTGACATGCATCTATACTTCTGTTGCACATGATTTTGTTGGTTGGCAATGGCCTTCTAGCTTCATTCTCAACATGATTCATTGGGCGCGAGAGAGGAATGCTATGAATTTGAGCTTAATAGCTTATCTGGAATAGTTTTATTTTTTTTGTTTGTGTTCCATGCTTGTCCAAGTATATATCATATTGGGGCGCCTAACACACATTTTGTATATAATTTATGTGTTTTCATGTTTGTGCAACCATTTAATTCTATGATTGTGGAGCGTTAGTTCAATGTCTGTCTTTGCATTGTGAACTGGAGAAGATACCATGGCGATTTGGGGAGCTGGATTTCGGAATTAGTCTTTTTTATGACTTTCACATGACTCGCTTTATTTTCTGAAGCATGAATTTTGTTAAATTCTTCAATTTTGCGCCTGCCTTGATGTGCGGCTGATTTTAGTTTCGATGGAGGCAGAACTATATTTTCGTACTTAAACTTATTACTGCACTTTATCTTCTATTTATGTTCATGCTGATACTGCATTTTGAGTTTTTATATATAGCAGACTGATGGTAATTAATTGGTTTTCTATATTAGCTTAATCACAATTAAGGCACAGTAGAAAACCATGATTAATACAATAAGAATTTATATGGGAAATTGTAAATGGATGATCCTAATTGCTAGTTATGATCATAGTTAGTTTGGATTTTCTATATATACCCTTTATATTGAGATTTAAGGGCATCTTCATAGGCAACTCTTTATGGATACATCTTAGGTATGTCATTCTTATACACACACATATAAGAATACATATATTTACACACACACACACACACACACACACACATATATATATATATGTATAGTGTGTGTATGTATGTATGTATGTATGTACATGTGTGTGTGTGTGTCTATTTATATATAAGATCTAATCCGTTAAAGTTGATATACATTATATAAAGTGTCTATTGCAAAGGTGTTCTGAGTTTTTTTTGTCCAACTCGTTTTTTTTTTTTTTTTAAATCTTAGTGTCATTGCGAAGATTGTTTTGGGCTCACCACTATTGAAGTTGACACATTCCTCAGATTTACGTTGTAGTTCCATCAAATCAATCATATCTGCCATATTCGTCGTATCAGTTTTTATCAATGTTGATTTGTGAATTTGCGCAAATACTTGGCTTAGTTTATCAAGATTCTGGATATATAGTATAACACCAACTTGAATCTATCTCACTACATAAAGAGTATACGTTCACAATGGTTGAAACATTATGAGACAATAGTTTGAAAACTTGGGTTGGGGGGGAGTTTATAGAATATGTTTTTTTTTTTTTTTAAACTAAAACTACATTTATTATTAGATATGATTTTAATACTAAATTATATAGTACCCTGATGGTAAGAATATCCTTTCCTCTCAAGAGGTGGGTTCAAAGCTGCCAAAGGCAATCTAGAACAATATAATTCATATTAAGTTACTAATTTGGACTTGGGGTCAGCCTGCAGGGTTTGTCGGCCTCAGGAATAGGAATAGAGCTAATTGGGCTGAGGTGAAATGAGGTGCTGTGTAAGCACACTGTGCACTTAGCTTGTATTGGGCTGCAGAAGTACTGGTGCCTTGAAGGCCCCATGTGTGCTTATTCGTAGTATGGTTATTGGTGTCTGTCGAGCTGTTGACCATAATAAGTAAGTTATTAATTAGAGCTATACGAGATTACAAGACATTGGAAGTGGACTATCCTAAGAACTTGAAGGTATCGCTCGCTTTTGAATTTTTTTGGTGCATGAGCTTATGAGCATTGGAGAATGTCAAGCTTAAAACAGAATTTGGTCTACTCCGGTGCAAGGATTCCAACAGTAACAACTTGGGTGCTCTGGTGTGGTGTGCATCACCATATTCTGGTGATCTTCTTGTCTTTCCATGCAGCTGAGCTACTATGTCAGGCTCAAAACCGAGCTCTACAGACTATTATATCTAGTACACTGGCTTTCTGGTGTTTTTTGTATTCCTTAGGCTAATACTTACTGGGTGGTCCTCTTATAGCTCGATTTGTCTGATTCCCGAACCCATCCATGAAAAATTAATATCTAATAACTCGTTGTAGCTTGCCTTTAGCAAGCTTTGAACCCATAGAAAGCTAGCTTTGTGCGTTTGATGCAAATAAATGTTGAACGTTTGCAATGAACCAAAGTAGAGAGTGCAGTTAGATCTTTGCCAATGCTCTGAAAGAAGTGAAATTGCAAGGGAAGGGATGGAAGCAGGTTCAGTAGCCTAGCCTCCCTTTCAAACTTGGTTTTGAACATTAGATGATAATTTTTCTTATTATTGTCTAGAAGCTAGATTAAATGTGGGGGACAAGGATGAATCACTTTAATGGGTTGGTCAATTGTTTCAATTTTGTCTGCTCCTTTGTTAGGAATGGGTGATCAATGGCCAACATTTGGTGATGGTGATGGTGATGGTGATGGTCTCAAATCAGGAGGAAACAAAGGACTAACATAGACATAGTGAAATAGTGTGAATATAAGAGGAACAAATTGCTGGCTAATGAGAAAAAGGAGGAGGTAGTGCCTGCCCTTAGCATAAAAAAAGTCCAAGTCAGAGATGAATAATTAAGGTTAGATATGTTATCCCATTAATTTTTTTGACTTGCCCTAAGACGTAAAATCTCTATTTTTTTTTTTTTTTTTTTTATCTAAGACGTTATCCTTTCATTCATTGTTCTTGAAAATTCTTATATTCGAGTTTGTTTATGTCCTTTTTTTAATTTTTTTTTTCGAAATTTCTCTCTCTTTCAATGGTCTTTCTTATCCTTTTCTCTTCTATTTTCAAATTATCTTCTAGTTTGGTTTGATAGATACTTAATAAAACCTATAAATTTGTTTTTTTTTTTTTTTTTATAGAAACATGGAATTATGTTTGTTTGCCCACCTCTAGTATGTTTTGGATTTCTAGTTTATTTCCTGTTTGATCCTTGTTTTTTGATAATTCTTGTTTGGTCTAAAAGAAGATAATATCATTATGCCATCAATTATCATGGATGCTCTTTGTTTTGACCTTAGATTTTCATTCATTCATTTATTTATTTATTTATGTCATTGTAAGGATATAATTATGTACACCCACACACAACACAACACAAACACTCGCTCACTCACAAGTAATATAATTGCTGTATTTATAATAACCACTAATCCCCTTGTTTGGCGGTTTCTTCTGATTATACTCTCTTACTAAGTACACCTCCTCCTCCTGTGAAATTTCGATAGATCCGGTCAAGGTGTTAATTTTATCCCTATAAATTTCGAAACGTGTTTCAATCACTTGGACGGCAGTAAACGCACACCGTAATATTCTGGGATTTCTCCAACAGAAACATTATATCTTTGCTAAAATTTTGTTTTAACCCCTTATTTGAGTTTTCATTTCCCCTCTAATAAATAAACAATTATCTTTGCAATTTGCTTATCATATAGACTTTGTATTATTCATCTCATAAGCTATCACCAAATAATTATATATATATATATATATATATATATATATATATATATATATATATATATATATATATATATATATATATATATATATATATATATATATATATGACCCTCAATTTATTAAAAAAAATAAAAATATAAAAGATAAAACTAGGGAGCTTTAGAGAAAAAAAATTCAGAACTGAATAATTTTTAAAAATTGATTATTATTACTATTATTTACTCAAACGATTCAGTCGAAGGTTAAAGATCAAATTATATTTCGATACTAGCAACACAATAAACAAGATAATCAAAGAAAACGATCATGAATCAAATTATTAATCAAATAAATCAATAAAAAAAAAGGAGAAATAATTATTAATGAATCCATGCACGCACGTAAGATGATAAGCAATCTTCATATGGTATCAGAACTCAGGCAACACCTTCGCCTCCGCCGACGGAGAGTATCTGTACAGACTCTTCGAGTTCGGCGAGCAGAAGATGTGATCGGCGGCGTTCGGCGTGAGCATCGGAATCTCCGATATCCCAAACCCCGGACAGTCAAACCCAAATATCGTTGCAGCTGCCGCCGCCGCCGAAGGATTTGTCATGTCCCCGTATTCAGACTGTAGGCCCTGCTGCTGCTGCTGCTCACGTGCAGCTTTGTCCAGAGGAGGAGGAGGAGAGAGTTTGGGTTTGAGCTCGGATCTTTTGTTGTTGTTGCTGCTGCTATCAATACTGTTATCATCATCATCATCTTCTTCGTTGTTGTCGTCTTCGTCTTCCTTGGGGGCCCGAGACAGGCCCGTTAGCTTCTGGACCAGGGCCATGAAGTCACGGGCCTGCGTGTGGATCACCTTTGGGGAGTGGGTGTAGATGATGATCGGCTGCTGACGCTGTTGGTGGCCAGCATTGGCGACGGTGGGCTTTTGGATTTGATGGGAGTCTTTGTGGATCTTCAATGGGGATGGGCGAGGCCCGTTGATTTCGCGCACAGATGGGCTCATGATGAGAGAGAAAGAGATGGTAGCTAGAGAGAGGGTTTGATAACGGACGAGGATGATGATGGTGGTCGTTAGGTTTTTTGGTGCCTCTTGTATATATTTTTTTTTTCGCGAGTAGGCGAAGTTTATATAGAGGCAAGAACCAGTTGTTTATGCAATAAACTACACTTCTACTCTGAATTTGCTATTAAATACAATTTCTATTAATAATTGCTTGACTTTGTAAGTGGCCACCTCAAAAATGATCATATAAAACTCTGATTTCAGAATAGTTTTATATTAACCATATGGGCGGCCGTAACTCAAAAGGCAAAACAATAAGATTACCAAGAAGATGAAGCTTTGATTTTAGAATAGTTTTATATTTAACTCTGAACAATTCTAACAATATATCAGTAATTTTATATTTGACATCTCTTGTTAGAACTATTCTATTATTATTATTATTTTATTTATTAACAATTTTATCAAATTAATACCATAGCATAGATCAGGTCTAAAATGGTGGCATTCATGCATATCTCAAAGTTGCAAATAATGGGTTGAGAAATGTAAATTTCACACTATAGAAGGGTATTTGTGCAAAGATTTGTTTTTTTTTTTAAAAAAAAAATTGGACACAAGTTTAGGTTAATAAATAATTAATTAGAGCATGCTAGCATGCGGTGGAGGTCCGGCGGCCCAGCAAAGAAACTCGCGGGAGTCGTTGGAGAGGGGATGGGGATGATGACGTCAGGGTGAGGTGGCGGTGGAGGCGGCGGTGGCGGAGGGGGGGTTTATTACGTGCTTGAGAAAGAGAAGGACTAGGGATGAGACTGTTAGGGGAGTTTGTTTCTTAATTAATTTAGAGCTTCACTTAGCCACATAAAAAAAATTATATATATATATATTTATTATTATTATTTTTGGGGAAAGAAAAAAAAAAATGATTCTTATCTCTGCGATCTATTGATTTATCTTAAGTCTACTGAACTCGGAGTTAAAAGAAATGTGATTTAAAAAAAAAAAAAAAAAAAAAAAAAACCTAATAATGGCAAAATTGATTTTATTTCATTGCTTGAGTTGTTAGAAAAAATCCTTTTGAAATAGGAATCACAACATTGGTGCTAAAAAGTCAACTGTATACAAGTCGTACAGCTATATGATAAAAATATTATTATATTAATTGAAGAATTGTAGAGCTGGAGCAACCTACAAGTTTTATTATTATAAGGTATTAATGCCGAAATTACTTACCGCTGACTTTTAAGAAGGTCAACCTTCCAATTTACAGAATTAGAAACGTTTTTTTACTACAAAATTATCAAAGAATAAGAGGATTCATGACATCATTATAAAATGTACTCGTGCGATATTATATGTTAAATTGATTTAAATAATCCAATCTGCATTCGAATTAGTATTTATATATATTTTTTGATCTATATGAAAATGTGCGTTTGTTCTGTTTAAAAATATTATATGTGACTAATGAAGGTACTATATTCGAGAATAAGATAGTTTGGCGGGAAAATTTTCATAATTGATTTTATGAATCTTGCAATAAATGAAGAATTCGGCACCAAGGGTTCACTCATACCAGATTTCTTGGGTTTTAATTTTGATTTGGTCATCTATCGAGTTAATACAAAATTAATGGTTTTCAATGAATAAAACGTTTTGTATGCACTTGATGAAATGTTAAATGAACTCCAAAATTTATAAAATTTAATCCGATATAATTTAAGAAGTTAATGAGGTCGAGACAACAATTGTAAATAAAATTGAAAAAAAAAATTATTATATCATTATAGTTTCGCTGCTAACTCACGTAACTTTTTCTGAATTGGCGGCTCACATACACTAATCCCATATATATATATATATATATAGGATTACTGTAGGTGAGTCGTCAGCTTAGGAAAATTTATGTGAGCTAGCGGCGAAAATATAATGATCTAATGATTTTTCTTTATTTTTTTTACAATTACCATCTCTACCTTCTTAACTTTTTTAGGATTAAATTTTACAAAATTTGAAGTTCATTTATCCTTTTATCAAGTGCATACACAATGTTCTATTCATTAAAAAGCGTTAATTTTAACTTGATGGAGGACCAAATCAACCCTAGGGGTCGAGATCATAATCCATATATTTTTTTTTAAAAAAGAACTATTGGAGATAGTAGAAATGAACTGCAACTCAGAAAACTTGCGTGAGCTATCAGCTCATTTTCATTTTAAATTCCACACTTTGATAAGTACCCATTTCCGTGCTGTTTCTCAAAAGCCATGGCCCTATTTTGTTGAACTGGGGGCTGACTTTTCAATTAGCTAGGGTTCTAATTAAGCTTTGACCTTAAGCATGCTTAAGTAAAATCTAATCAAATCTCAAATTTGGCATGAGGTTAATTAGAAGGTCATAATCTGCTTCCACGTTCAAATCTTTAATTGGTTGGATGTACTTGCAAGTAATTGAAAGTACAGTCTTACCCGTCTCTCTCATCGAAGTACATTCATCTTGAATCTTAGTCTATAAGCTCAATCTAGTCGGACGAATTTTGAATCTGACTCATTCACGGATAACAAAGGTAAAATAATTAGGCTAAAACATCATATTTAATATTGTTGTCCGTATTTAGCGTCAAGAAGCATTAAGGTTTACATTGGTAATGAGTTAACTAAAGATCAAGTCCAAGATCACAAAGAATCAACTTTGCTGTAGAAATCAAAGATCTTGATAGTCAAATAGCTGAATTATAAGATTGATCTAACTGGCGCGTGTGAACGTGCGTGTCTATATATATATATATATATATATATATATATATGGTTAATTACATTCAAACCCTCTTTAGTATAGGACATATAACACTTAGACCCCTGAAGTTTAAAACTCTCATTTAGACCCCCTGGACCAGGGGGTCTGAATGTAATTAAAACACGGTGATTTAGATACTTCAGGGAGCCTAAGTGAGAGTTTTAAACTTTAGGGGGTATAAGTGTTACATGTCCCATACTACAGGGGGTCTGAGTGTAATTAATATATATATATATATATATATATATATATATATATATATATGAGAAAAATAGAAATGAGCTGATAGTCACGCAAGTTATCTAAGTTGTAGTTTATTTCTATTTTTTTTTTAAAAATTTGGATTATGATCTCGACCTATAGGGTTCACTCATGTCCAATTTCTTGGATTTTAGTTTTGATTTGTTCCCCCATCAAATTAATACAAAATTAACAGTTTTCAATTAATAAAATATTTTGTATGCATTTAATGAAAGGGTAAATACACTCCAAAAATTATGAAATTTAATTATAAAAAAAATGAAGAAAAATTATTGGATCATTATAGTTTTGCTGCTTTTTCTAAGTCGGTGGGTCACATAGAGTAATCTCATATATGTGTGTGTGTGAAATTGTTATTTTTTCAATCAAAACGTCTCAATTTAGATTGTTGTAAGCTAATGCTATAATGCTCACTCACAACGTCTCAATTTAGAAAATGAAAAAAAGAAAGGAATATTCTTTTTTATTTAAAAGGAATATTCTTTTTTAAGATGGAATAAAATGTTGTCCCATGCAACGTGCGGAGGTGTGTGTTCACACTTTTCGAGAAGCAACCAACGGTCGGATTTGGCTTAATTCTTGATCCAACGGTTGTGGACGAAATCATAGCAGGAGCAGTTGGGGAGCTCGTTGTCATGAATGCATAGGACATGAAGCTGCAATTTTGGACGGCGCTGATTGAGGAAGCAAACTGAGAGTTATGGCGTGCGTTCGTTGCTTCTCCTGCAGCTGGAACTACGCTGCCGGCCATTCATGGTAGAAGGGCCAACTCATCGGGAAATTCTATTTGAGCACAACACTTTGCTCAGTGAGCCCACCTTCTCTCCGATGTTCAGATACTAGTCTCCGGTATTTGGTACTAATTCCCGATCAAAAAAGAAAATATGACCATAGAATGGCCAACTCACCAGATGATCGGGAAATTCTATTTGAGCACAATACTTTGCTCAGTGAGCCCACCTTCTCTCCGATGTTCGGATACTAGTCTCCGGTATTTGGTACTAATTCCCGATCAAAAAAGAAAATACGACTATAAAAAGTAATAGTAAATTTGTAATTTTACAAATTTAGGAGATGGGCTTACTGAGCAAAGTAAAAATAATAACTGGACTGTGTAGTGAAAATTTTAAAATAAATAAAATACACTGACTCTTAAATCATATCCTGTCTGGAATTATTGAATTAGGGTTTTATGGGAAAAACAAAAATAAAATGTGGACAACTTTTCAATTTTTGCCAAGTGGTTGCCGCATGGTGGTGGCAAATGACTGGATGCAGCTACTTCGAGTGGCAATTTGCTTAATTCGCTTTAGTTTCGTGGAGATCCATGCCAGAGACTAGGGATGATAATTGTGGTATTCGCATATTAATAATCTTTTAAATTTTTTTTTTTATTATGATCTCGACTCTTGTAACTTAGTCATATCTAATTTCTTGAGTTTTAGTTTTGATTTGGTTGTCAATCAAGTTAATACAAAATTAATGGTTTTTAATGAATAAAACATTTTATATGAACTTGATGAAATAATAAATAAACTCCAAAATTTATGAAATTTAATTCGAAAGAAATTAAAGAGATAGAGATAGTAATTGTTAAAAAAACTGAAGAAAAATTATTAGATCATTATAGTTTTGCTGCTAGCTCACTTTTACTGAGCTGTCAGTTCCGTACAATAATCCCTATATATATATTGTTTTATTTGGCCATCCAAGCACTAGTGAAGGAAATCACTTTATGCCGGTGAATTTTCCGTTTGCTATATATGAGCAAACGGAGATTTTATCGACGATAAAGGGAATCCCTTAAATGCCGTTTACATGGCTAAATAAAATTTTTACACGTGGTGCTACTCAAATGACGGTTAAGAAAGTTTTTTTATTTATTAGCTTGAGTGACATCATCTAAGCGCTAGTGAAGAAAATCATTTTACCGTTTGTTTTATATATATATATATATATATATATATATATGAGGAAACGGGAAATACACTGACGGTGAAGGGAGTTCCTTCACCGCCGCTTAGGTGGCCCAATAAAATTATTACACGTGGCGCCACTTAAAGTAAGAAATTAAAGAACTCTCTTAAATACCCCTTGAGTGGCGCCACGTGTAATAATTTTATTGGACCATTTAAGCGACGGTGAAGGAACTCCCTTCACCGCCGGTGTATTTCCCGTTTACTCTATATATATATATATATATATATATATATATATATATATATATATATATATATAAAACGAGAGATTTACCGATGGTGAAGAGAATTTCTTTACTGTCACTTAAGTGACCCAATAAAATTATTACACGTGGCACCACTTAAGTTAACAAATAAAATAATTTTCTTAATCAATATTTGAGTGGTATCACATGTAATAATTTTATTGGACCATCTAAATGCCGGTGAAGCCCTTCACGGCAGGTGAATTTACTGTATGTGTGTGTACCAATAATTTTTGTTTTCCTATTTTTTTTTTTCTCTTTTGTTCGTTTCGTCCCACGATTCCAACACGGAGGCGTTGACCCTTCTGAGTCTTCTCTTTCTCTTGTTCATAGAACTTTCGCACTCTCTCTCTCTCTCCTCTTCTCTTTTTTCATCTTCTAGAGAGAGAAAGAGAGAGGATTTTTTCAACCCACGACTTCCCAAATTCCCCTCCAGCCCAAGTAGAAGGAGCCGTACTTGTTTGTTCATCCTTCGTCATCTCGTCTAGAGAGAGAAGTTGAAGGTCTGGAGAGAGAGAGGGAGAGAGAGAGAGAGAAGGTCTAGAAATGGTGGCCAAGAAGCTGAGGAGCTTGTACGCGAAGGAGGCGAAGGAGTTCTTGAGCCATGTGATGGAGGACAAGCCTCTGCTGCCGTTTCTGATTCCCTTGGGATTCTTTGCGTGGGCGATTGAGAGGTGGCTTGTGCCTTTCTCCAACTGGGTTCCTCTTGCTTTCGCTGTTTGGGCCACAATTCAGGTCAAATTTTAATTTTATTCTAATTTTTTTTTGGACGTAATTTTGATGATTTAGGTTTATGGGTGTAGCTGAATTGGGTGGTTCGTTGGTTAAATTTCACAAATTGGTTACTGTTTGGGCCAATTCAAGTAATTGCTTGGAATTTCTTGATTTTTTTTTTTTTTTTTTTTTTGAGATTGTGTTGTCTAATTTAGGTGATTTGTGTTGATGGGTCATGATGTTTTTTCTTGAACTTAGTTGTTTTATTGGTTTTGAGACTTGTTTAAGTCATAAATGGTTGAACTTGGTAGTTCAAAGTTTGTAATTGGTAATTGGGTAGGCAACGGAATTTACTGATTTTGGCTTGAAGAAGTAATTGTGCCTGCCTTATTACTAATGAAGAATCATGCAGAATTTAGGGCCTCATTTAATTTCTTGTGTTGTATTTAGTTGATTTGGGTTGCCGAGTCTTGATGAATTTGTTAAATTTGGGTTATTTTTGTTGGTTTTGAGATATTAAATTAATAATCAGAGAGTTCATGACGTAGCACAAAAGCTAAATTAGGGTTTTTGGAAGGAAAATTAGGAATTTTATGGTGGAAATTTGGGATTATGTGGATTTGGAGAAGAATAAACGTGTTCGGGCCTCAACACCCATGCGAATCCATGCATATTTTCAACAAATCCACGAAGAATGGTTCAACTCAAGCAACTCCCAAGCAAGGATTAATTTTCAATAATTTTTCAATTATTTCAATTACTGCTTACATGGCTAATTTATAGAAAATCCCTAACAATAATGATAAAATTAAAACTTTATCCAGAATCTAAAAATAGCCACCTAACAATAATGATAAAATCAAAATTTTATTTAAACCATAATAGAAACTCAATCTAAATCAAAACTCTATTTTAGCTGTTTCTATCAATTCTTCTTGACTTCAAAGCACCCGATGAATACTGAGATAAGAAATATTAAACATGTTTGGACTAAAGTGATCAACATTCTCGCATAAAGTATCTCAATTGGGCTATGGTGACAGTCGAGAAAGTTTAGCTCACACATAAAGTCTTAATCAAGACGGTGTAAGTGGAACTACCTTTTGTAATAAATTTGCTAAAGTGAAAAGTGAATCTGACAAGTTGCACTCTAGATCAGGCTCACCTGTCCAACCTATCAAACATTGTTGGCATTTGTTGCAACTGTTATAATTATATCACTCTGCAACTTGTCATTTACCTTTTTTGTCCAAAGTCTGTATGGTAGCTCTATTGGTGGTAGTAGAAAAATTGAAGAGTATTGTGTATCTATTATTCGAAAAGATGATGCCTCTGAAATCGTATGTATTACCTAGCATAGGTTTGGAAGTTCCTATATCTTTTCTTGGACATCTACAACTGATATGTAAATACTATTGGTAAACACGATCTGTCAACAAAGTTTCTCACGAAAATTTTGAAGGAGATACGCTAATGAGATTACAAGTTTCTCCTCTAGAATATGATAATCAAGTACATCTGTGCTTAGTTGAGATTTCGCAATTGGTTTTGCTGAAAAATCTTCAGAAATTTGAACAATTGAGTTTTCAACTTCTACTGCCAAAAAAGGAAGTTCCATTTAGCATTTTTGACAATGCACCATGAATTTCTGTATTCGGCTTAGACAGCATGACACATTCATCATCAAAATTAGGAATATCTAACTCAATTTTATGGGTCATATTATCATCATTAATTTTTTGACTTTTTTCATCCTTTCTCTCACTATGGTTCAGAAAATACTTCTTTTTATTTTTTTCCTTGATCTTGCTGAGCGCGTAATTGTATTTTTTGATACTAATCAATTATAATTTTAAGTTTTGTTTCTATTCTTGAAGAAAATTCGTTAGTTATTGTTTTAGATTCAGACGATGGAAACTGATAAGATAGTGACAAAAAATTAGGAGGTGTCGAACATACCAATTATGAAGAAGACATTGTAAGATATCCCGTGCCCCAAATATGAGCTTCTCCACCCAATTTATATTGAGCGTAAAGATATTTGTGCACATGTTAGATTGAAATATTGGTAGAAATCTTAGAGATGATTCTCCTGATCTTTATAGTTATATCGATAAGTAAAACCTAAAAAGAGGTATAGTAGCATATATATCATGATCAATTGGTGATAGATTACCATTAGTGTCGATGTAATGACTACAAAATATGAATCCCATGTATAATCAACGTAAAATTTGAAATTTTAGCTCAAAGAATTCACGAGATACCTAAGGATCTTGGTGGCTCAAAAAAGGCTCGAAATCAGACTCCAAATAACCTCTGAAAGCTGAAATTACCTTTAGGGCATCTGCTGTTCGTGTAACAAGACAGTGTTGTTTTACCCTATTTAGTTGAACTTAAGGCAAACCGGGTTGGATTTTAAATACGGATCTAAAAATTCAGGTTCCAACCCAAACTACTAGTTCCTTTTGTTTTTTTTTTTTTTAATTTTTCTCTCTCTTTTCTTCTCTATTCTCTCTTTTGTTCGTTTTGTTTTGTTTTCACTTTTTTTCTAATTCTTTTAAAAAAAATAAAACTGAAATAAAATTTTAAAAAGAAGAAGTTGATGGGGATAGAGAAGATCGATCTTGAGTTTTGATAGTTGGAGAGGTGAAATTCTTAGCTCTGATACTAATTTGACGCAGCACAGAAGCTAAGTTAGAGTTTGTGAATGGGAAATTAGGGATTTTATGGTAGAACTTGGGAATTTTATGGATTTGAGAAATAATAAATGGATTTGGGCCTCAACACTCATCCAGGCAAATCCAAGATCTCAGCTCAAGCAATTCTCAAGCAAGGATTAGTTTTCAATAATTTTTTATTTATTTCAATCCCTGCTTACATGGTTTATTTATCGGAAATCTCTAACAATAATGATAAAATTAAAACTCTATCCATAATCTAAAAAGAATCCCTATCAATGATGATAAAATCAAAATTTTGTCTAAATCATAACAAAAACTCTATATAAAACAAAACTATATCTTATATGTTTCCATTAGTTTACTTCTGTAAAGTAGCTAAATTTATCTTTAACTGGATTTGATGAGCTGGTTTGGGCTGTTGGTCATGAACAAATAATAGTCTCTGAAATTAATAAAATTTTAACTTGGTTGCCCTTTTGTGGTGGCTGTTGGTGTTGCTTTGGATATTTTGATGTGGTGTTGTGCAAATTGGGTGATCTGGTTTATTGAATCTGGATGAGTAGTGTTGAGTTTGGTTGTTTTGTTGGTTTTATGACTTGATTCGCTGTAAATGCTTGAACTTGGTAATTTTAAATTTAATATGCAGATAGTGTACTTGCATCATTCGGCTGAATCAGGTGATTTGGGCTGTTGATCATGAAGAAGAATATTGGTTCGTAGATTATAATGGAAAAAACATGTAAAGTTAGGGTTTGGTTGTCCTTTCTTGGTGGCTAACAGCATTCATTTGAATGTTTATATATGTTTATTGGTTTTATGCCTTAACTTTTGAGGGCTGACATCTTTATAGGTTTGACCTTGGTATTTTAAGTTCATATTGCACTTAAAATACCCCAGAGTTTGCCTGCCTTTCATTTTAATACCTTTTCTGTAATTGCACTAAATCTGATGTAAACTTCACTTTTGCACATTAATACCTTCACATTTTCTGGATGCACTATAATGCCCGAAAATTTTCAATGTTATGAATTCATTTCAGGATGTTTCTTATACTGAGCACCTGGAAACTTAATCTTAGCGGCTAGTAAGTCCTCTCATCACTGAAGTTTGACTTACACATGCTCGGTGGAAAACATATTTGAGGTCTTAACTATTAAATGGAAATCTTATGACATGGTTATAGAAATCTCCTGAGATACACAAATAACTTGGACTAGATGATAACCAATAAGGGGACCCATTATTTCTGGCTAGTAGACAGCAAGACTGTTTTGAGACAGTCCAAGTACCAAGGGATTGCATTGGCTAGACTCAACTAGATGATAACTAATAGAGGGCATCATTTACAAAGTTGTATATTCAACTCGAGAATCTTGATCTTAATCAATTGTTTTGAAAGTTATAAGCACCATACAATATTATATGCTGATTATTCGGACCATTTATATCAGTAATATCTTGATGGTGTTTATGCTCACAACATCATTATGGACTGGACTAATTTAGCTGTCATCCGCCTGTGCTATTGGATGTACAGGAGGACACATAATCTGTCTGTTTACAATCCCAGACTTGTTGTCCAGCATAATCTTAGTTTACACTTGTGAAGTAGTTCGCCTAAATTTAGGAGATAATAATGGTAAGATAATTCTCATAAAGCCTATGACATGTAGGACACTCCCCTCTAAAGAAAAAATGGTGCGTCCAGCCATGTCGGATTCGACACCCATATCCATGTCAAGCACTTAAAAATGTTTTAACTCTTTATTTACCTCAACAATATGTATAAGATGGAGTATGTTATGCCACCCTTTAGATGAAAACTAAATGTCTTATGGTCTATTTTACTTTTGAATCCTTTTCATGTGTGAATGACAACCTAATTCATATATTTATGAGTTAAATATACATAAATTTTACAACATACATCTATAGCTGTGTAGTTGAGTCTATATGTCAGAGGGTTACCGGTGTCCCACACTACGTATCTGTTTCTGGATATGATACTGGTGCCAAATGTCTCCACAGATAATAACATAAAACCAAACTAGTCCTAGTCCCTAGAATCACCTCCAAGATGCTTCTACTCCCCTCTTCTTCTTTCTCTTTTTGCCCATTGTTTCTGCCTTTGCTTATTCTCTTCTCCTTATCGCTCCCATTCTTCTCACCTCTTCTATCCTTCAGTGGCACACGTGGTCCTACAGAAATGTACCTAAACAGTTTCTCCCCCTTTCCCTGCTTGTCTCCTACATTGCACAAATACTTCGATATGGACGACGTATCCATATCCCATAGTACGTTCTGACACTTGCATACTCAGACACTCAGATAGATGCTCTCCAGAAACTTCTACATCATATTCGAAAATTTGTGATTTACCCAAACATATATAAGGTTTATTAGAAATGTATCCTAGACAAGAGTTAAAAATCTAATGGCAGGTTCACATTTTGTTCGACTTGTAGGTGCATTTTCTATAATTTGTCCACCTTCTTAACTTGGAAGTGTGTTATTTTTCTGGATTTTTTTGGGGTGCTTTTAACCATCAGAGCCTTAAAAATTCATGTTATAGCTAGTCTTTGTTTATGGGAAAAAAGCTATTTAGTGCATATAGTTTAACACAAAGAAAGCATATGACCTATTTACAACACTGATGTTTTTCTTCCATTTAAAAATTATCTTTAATGGCTCAGGTGTGTGTGTGTGTGTGTATATATATGTGTGTGTGTGTGTGTTTTTTTGTGGGGGGGGGGGGGGGGGGGGGGGTGGGGGGTGTAAGAGTTCTGAGTTCTGTTCTAGATAATAAAGCATATTGCATGATAGTTTGTATTTACACCTGCAGTATGGAAGGTTCCAACGCCAAATACTCGTGGAAAATTTGAATGGCAGATGGAGGCAGCTTATATTGAATACAATGGTATGCTCTTAACCTAAATGATTTTGTATTTCATCTTTTGCATTTATAAGAAATGTTCTTAATTTTATTAATTATTGGCAGCCCATAACTCCATTTGAGCCTTGTGAATGGCTGAACAAGCTATTGATGGATGTTTGGCCCAACTACCTCGAGCCAAAACTCTCTAGAAGATTTTCATCGACTGTGGAGGTGGGCTGTGATCATCTATACTTTAGCCATTTGATTATATATATATATTTTAATTTTTAGCTTTGCCAATAAATGTTGAAATGCATTTTGGACTGTTTTATCTTGCATTGTGTTTATATTTTGTTTATATTATTGCTTTGTTCTCTCTACTGTATAAATAACATGTATCAATACTAGATGGGTATGTCATCTTTTTTCTTATTAACTCAGACATGGTATAGTGCAAGGTGTCCTCTGATCAATATTTTCTTCAATTCTTGAGGTTGCACTGAACGGCTCTCATGGAGTATGTGCCTAGTGCTAGGCAATCTTGACGCCCATTTATCAACGTCTGATTTACCGACACGCTTCCAGTGATAGGATCTACTAGTGCTTCCTCTTGATGGGATCTATCGGCATCCTCTATCAAATTTTGTTATTGTACAAATGATCTAACAATAAAAATCAACTATCAAATTTTGTTAGTTGATTTTATGATTATCCTTGTACCTCATTATACTTGTACCATGATATTATGGTAGAATTGATCTTATGATAATAATTTGTTATTTAACATCATCCTTCATGATAAGATTTCTGGTAACATTTTTTTTAACTCTCTATTTTATAAGAAAGAAGAGAGTTTAACTATTGATAGATTGATTAGCATGCTCAGTAGTATATAAAACTCTTAGTTGTACGTTTAGAAAGTTTTCATAACCATAGGAAATCCATTTCCTCAACAATTTAATCTGGCAAACTCTTGTATACTTAATTGGTGCAGTTTGAAAAGTCATGTATCATTCACTCATTCATTTAGGACTTATACATGCCCATGGAAAATCTCTTTTCTTTAGCAATCTAACCTGGCAAACTCTATGTTCTTATTGGCACAGTGTGAAAGCTCATGTATCATAGTACTTTATGAGAATTTCTTTTGGGAAATTGCCACAAAGATTGCTTGTATTTCCATTTCATGTTTCAACATATGTTAAACACATTTTTATTTTCTTTCATCTGCAGAGGCGGTTGAAGAACCGGGTACCAAAACTGATTGTAAGTGTTATATTGGTTGCGAATTCATCATGATATCACTACTGGCAATAGTAGGCAAGTGTCTCAACTACGCTTTGCCTTTGTCTAGGAAAAAGTAGAACTACAGGAGTTCTCTCTAGGTTCGTGCCCACCAACCTTGGGAGCAAATGGGATGCACTGGATTACTTCAGGTGACCAGGTTTGTTCAAAGTACATTTTGAACATTTTGTGTTATAGATTATAGTAGATTAACTCAATAAAAGTTATTCATATGCAATATTCTAGATGTCAGTTGAAATGTCTGCCTTGCCAGCTGACATTATCCAAATTTCAGGCTTGGCTGCTATGGCATGGGAAAACAATTCCCATGTTGTTACTGACAAAATCAGTGATATGGCAGGCTAGACATTTCTTCTGCGATTTGCCAAATCGTGCCCACTTTAGGGTCTGGTTTAATTGCACATACAAATAAAATTTGTACATGCACTTCAAAATTTGAAAATTCTATTAATTTTTTGCTTGCCATTACAAAGTGTATTTGCGCATGCAACCGACAAAAAGGCCTTTAGTTTGGGCCTGCATTTGGTTTTTTAAAAATGTTAAAGCCCTTCAATCCCAATCCTACCATTTCCACATGGTATTTAAAAATACTGTGCCCATGATTGGTTAGTGATCATAAATTCATCGGCTTAATGCAAGTTGTTTAAGTATTCCCTAATGATGTTATGTATCTTTGCATGATTTATATATGTATTGCCTTGTTAAAATTTTGGTTAGGACATGCATATCTACAATCTGTTAGGACACCGAATATTTACTAAATGTACGTAATATACGACATCTGAAATGGAATATTCCCGCTGCTATGTTGCTGACACATGATACTTAAATACTGATATTATGCCATCTAATCATGATGATTGGTGAATTTTCAGTTAGGATACATTTTTATTGCAATTTTATTTTCAAGAATTCAGAGTTTTTTGATCAAACTTTTAGATTTATTGAATTTCATTTTAGACTAGCTGTGCTTATCCATATTTTCATTTATTTTTGTTCTCTCATGGCTCATTAATTGGCCAGTACCTTGATTCTGTAAATTCATTTGTTATTTTTGTTCCCTCAATTTCTTTGCTACCTTCCCTACTATTTATTTCCTTCTACTCCTATATTCATTAGTTCCATATTAGGGTACATATCATATCTGGTAGTTAGCTCTAGTGTTTCTTTTTCATCTTTTTTCTTCTTATAATGCAAACCTTCATAGGTGTCCCGAACTGTTCTAAGAGGCGTTCTGCTTTCTTCCTCCAAGCTCCCTAGAAATTTAAACTGATGACAATTCTGTTCTATCCTATGTTTTCCTCCTTCATGAGTTGAGAATGGCATTTAAGTGTAGTTCTGTTTTGGAGACAAATGTATCTTCTTGTGATGGTGTACCATTTGAAGGGCCTATTTTGCTCCACCAATGTTATTGTAAACCATATGCTTGTTTTTCAGCGTCCAGAAGTAAAGCAACACAGCAGAGAAATGATTTCACCTCCCCTGTCTTTTTCCTGGGACCTTCAGCTAGTATATTAAAATTGATCATAACCATGCTAACGAAGGTTGATTTGTTCTACATGACACTCTCAACATGACATGGTTGCATTAAAATCTAAACATGCCAATTCATATTTTAGCAAGTGATGAATCATATCCATTTTCTTGAATTTGTATACACTCATGCTTAACTAACCAATCTTATGAAGATATTATCTTACTCTTGTTAATTACTGCAATTTTGTTTATTACTGTAGTACATGAAATCTTCATCTGTTGGAAAATTCAAGGGTACAAATTCTCATTATTGCAATTTCAGTTTTATTTTCTTTATACACTACCATATGATATTGTCTTACTTATCATATGCTTTTATGCTTTCACAGAAAGTCTTGCAGTTAGGTTTTGACTGGGACTCCAATGAAATGAGTGTGATGCTGCTGGCAAAGCTAGCAAAGCCACTGATTGGGGCTGCTCGTATTGTCATTAACCAGATTCACATCAAGGGAGATGTAAGTTCTTTAGCCTTCTCAATTCCTGCTGATTAAATGATCCTCTGCTGTTGCTGATTTATCAATTGGATGCTTGGAAGCATGTACCTGGGAGCATATACGCAGACATGGCAAACACTTAAAAGCTAGGATATAGGGTCAGAACGACATTACTACATATGTATGTGCGTTATACAACAAAGACAAAAGGCACTAGTAGCTAGGGCATGTTTTAAAATATCAAGAAAAACGAAATAAACTGAACGATCAATAAAGAAAATAAAAACAGCGCCTAAAATTCAAACATGATTGTGGAGGTATTTAGATTATGTTAAAAGCGAAAAATAGTACTCTACTCATGTCGAAGATCTCCTTTTATGCATGTTGTAGCAGCATATGCTACAGGGTGCTTGACATTGTTCCTTCAGATTTTTTAAAGCTGTCACTGCTACGCGGCATAGGTTTTTTGGTTCTTGAAAATAGAACTTGTTTCTGCTTTGTCTGATACAGGTCAGGCAAGTCAGTTTCCAACGAATTTAGTATGCGGGCACAAGATGTAGATTGAAGTGATTAAGCTTATCACTGCAAGTGTTGCAGCTAAATAGGGACATGCCAAGAATAAATTATTACAGCACTGAAACAGACATATGTTTAAATTGATCGAGAGAAAATTGATCGATAGAACTTTTCATGTTAACAAATCAAATTGGATGCAAACTAATAAAAGTGCAAATGTTGTTTTACATGATTTTGTGCTTCTGTATGCGTGTCTGGAGATGACCACAGTTGCAGCCTAAGCTAAGCAGCATAGGAACCAAACCTCCTTTTTTTATGCCTATGCCTCCAAAATCACCAGATGGAAATATCATATCGACTCTAATCCTGTCTTTCCAATAAAATGCTTTTCCCTTTTAACTTTCTTTTCTTAATCTTTTTTTTTTCACTTTATTTTTTCCATTGTGGTTTAACTTTCTTTTCTTTCATCTTTTTTTTTTCACTTTATTTTTTCCATTATGGTTTAACTTTAGTTAATATTTTGGTGAGAGAAATTGTAGCTTTGCCATTCTCCTTGCTACTTTTGTTGTGATTATTAGGTTCTCTTCTGTGAGATTTCTGTCTTGGCACACTAATAATCTTGGTCCGCTTTCTGTTCGAGTAATGTACACATCTTCTTGGTTTACTCTCTCAGCGATTTGCATCTCCTTTTTAGAGGTCCACTTTCTTCTCTTTCATTATCTTCTGTTCAAGTTCCACTATTACTCTCATTTTCTTTGAGTCTTCAGGCACCTATTTTCTTCATCGTGTAACAGAACTCTTATTTGCTTGTGCTTGGGAGTGATAGGTATCAAGCGTAGTATGAAGAAAAGTTCTCTTTTTGACACCAAAAAGTCCAACTTTCTACAATTTTATCTTTGGTTGGATCCGACCGTGTCAATCTTCATCAGCAAGGAAGATTCACACATATCAATCATGAATGAATTTAGTGTTGGCTTGACCCATGATCAACAATTTTTACTTTAATTGTATCCCACCATTTTGATCTCTTTTCCCTTGGGTCCACACATACCAAAAATTATGGGATTTAGTTGGTTTGAGGAAAAGAACCATATTACTCTTCATTTTGATATACATGTCCTTAGGGATGGAGATCGACATAGTATGGTCTGATCGAAGTAAGAAATAAGGTGGCAAGGAGGACTTTTGGAAATTTCCTACTAAAACATTTGATACCCATTAATCTCTCTCTACTAAAACTTACTAATTAATTAATTAATTTGTTATTTAATCTAAGCATGACTTGCGTTATATGCTAGATAATTATTTACTTTGTTAAATGTGACCAGAACTTTGAGTTATTCCTAAAATATGTCAATGCATTCGTAATTAACTGGGTTTTTTTTTTAATTTTTATTTTTATAAAGAAGAGAGCAATGCAATCGAGACAAAAATGTCCATTATTATCAATTTTGATACATTAAGCTGTTGGTTGATACCAATTTTGATATGTAGATTACAAGCCTTGGTTTTCATCCTATCTTGTAAAAAGAAGAGTGAAAATAACTTGTATGCAAAATAATCATTAATTTTAGTTGCTAGTGGTGAAGGAATTGTGGTGGACTGTGAACATTTAAATGCTGTCTCATGCCTTTATGGGCAAAACCGTAGAGTTGTAGGGGCTGCCATGCATTAGCAGCATAATGGAATGCTAGTACAGTGTACACTGTAAATGTCGGCAAACCCATAGCAGTCTCGGATAGAACTCTATGGATGGAACTATAGACTTTTGTCAATTCCTTTCTATAGTTTAAATTATGTTATATAAAAAATACGAAACCTAATAAGTTTAAACTTGCAGCCTTTTTATTTCTCTAAACAAGATTTACATAATACAATTCGATAGAATAATAAATTTCTATTCATTATTTATCATCACAATTAATATATGTATAAAGGAATAGAACTTGGATAGTCACATATTGATTTATGAAGTTTTAGGGTATAGTCCCTGACTCCCTCCTTCGATATATTCAAGCGAATGAACACTAGAATCATGATTGAAAAGATTGGTGGGTGAAACTCTCCTGATTATTTCTTGTTCTACACTGTTCTTTATATTAATTTGTTTCTTTATGAGTAGTTATAATCAATGTTTAAAATAGCGATAACGGTAACGTAACGTTTTGCCTCCATTAGGTTATGCCGCATATAGCGTAGGTTATACAATTTCCTATTTATTTAATAAAAATAAATGTAAAACTAAATAAAATAATTTTTACAAATTAAAAAAATAAATTTGAAATGTCTAAAAAAAGAATATAAAACCATTTTGTAATACATAATCTATTATAATTTTATATTAAGTTTTACAATAATTTTCATATTTTTCTTCATAAATTATATTAAGTCTACAATCATAATTCCACTCATCATTTAAACAAGAAAACAAGATTCTAATTTTTTATTTCAATTCTAGTTATTATCATTGCTGTAATTTATATTTTGTAATGTTCAATTTATCTTATTTGTAATTATTGATTTCAGTTCAGTTAAAAATTAAATAGAATCAATAAGTAAGATATTTCAGCAACCAGAGAGGAATTACAACAAGCGAATAAGGAAACAATAATAATAAATTAATAACTTAGCAACTCTATAAGCAATTATACAAACCAACAACTAATCAAATAAGAAAATTATAGCAATTCGCTGATAATCAAAATATAATCAACAACAATATAGAAATAACTAAAAAAATAATTGTAAATAACGTAAGATAACGTAATTTAACGTAATGTTACGTAATATAACGTAAAATAATATAAAAAACGTACTGTTATGGTGCATTGAGTTATTTCCAATTGTTACGTAGCGTTGGAGTTCCGTTAGATTACATAACGCAATATAACGGGTTTCATAATGCGTTATTTTCAACATTAATTTAGACATATTGGAAACAAGAGAATGTGATAATTCAACACTAGTAATGAAAAACAGCTTTAATCCTGTAGATTGCAAGGAGAGGAAGCAAGAAATTCCTATATATACGTCTCTAGAACATCCAGCTAACAGACACTGGTGACTGCATATAGATGAGAAAACTCTAAGTTGACATAGGTATAGCCATTCTCCAATATAGTTAAAGGCCAATCATGATTGGCTCCATGCAATCGACTAAAAATAATAGAGCCAAAGTCTTGAGCTCTAAACTGCAGCTGATTGGTAATGGATGCACCATACCTCTGCTAAAGGAAATTGTAGAATCAAGCTAGGTTCGCCTGCCTAGGAAAGCCGACCGACTGCTAGCGTACATTTTACATAAAATTGAGCTAGTATATGAATAACATTATGGGCAAATATCACCTTCTTCATGACGTTTAAATATTAGATAGAATAAATAATAGCAAAACTAGGGTGCGTTAAATTTTGCTTATTAAACAAATCAAGACTAGGAATGGCATCTAAATAAGAATGACTATATCCTACTTTACTATCACCATCTTATTTAAAATAGTTGTCCAATGGAGGATGTTAGCTGTTGGGATTGTGTTTGATTCCGTTAGGAGTATTTTAGCAATCCTAATCAGTTAGACTCTATATGTTCTGGCGTTATATATTCTCGGCCACCATCGAGGATTTGATAACCTCTGCAATATCTGAAAAAGAAGATATCATCTAGATCCAAAAGTATCATCTCGATCAATCAACAATTTATTGGTGCCTCTTGGAATCGGATGATTATCTGCTGTATGAGTCCCTAATCCAATGATTTTGGGAACTAGTAAACTAAAGGAGAGAGATTTGATTGAGTGAATTTAAATTTCTTCCATTGGATTCTTCTCTTAATAAATGTAATTTGTTGCTGTCCGTGGGCATATATTAGTCTTCTTATTGGTGCCATGTTATATCTTTTGTGTTTGGAATTGGTTTTCTTATATTTGTTCTTCATATTTGCCATTTTTGTATCTTAATTTTGATTTCTCTTCCATAGACTCCACTCATGAATAAGCGTTGTAGGCACATTCAACCTCCATTTTATTGCTTTGTTCCACCTTGTATTGAATTGACTTTGATGTTGCTTATAGTACTTGAAGAGACTTGGACTTAGCATGCCCTCTCTCCATATATTTAGCATTTTGGCTCTTTCAGTTCATCATAAGTTGATGTCCCATAGCTTGCCATAATATGTCCTAATTAGAACAACTAAAATTTCTTAGGACGTTAGTAATTTAGATG
This sequence comes from Dracaena cambodiana, assembly GCA_036321105.1. Taxonomy (NCBI): domain Eukaryota; kingdom Viridiplantae; phylum Streptophyta; class Magnoliopsida; order Asparagales; family Asparagaceae; genus Dracaena; species Dracaena cambodiana. The sequence goes on from JAYEPQ010000013.1 coordinate 756,487, forward strand.
ATTTATTAATCATCAAAACTAAATTATTATTTGCTTAAGCACTGAAGCACCCCATCGTGATGGATAGTTTCATATTAAGTATGAGTTAAGAAGATGTGTAGTTTATAGTGATTTTTATAAACTTGAAAAGTGATTGTACCTAGTTTTTTGAGAGATAAATTCATGGTTAAATAAAGATCAATTTTACACTCAATGCTCTGGTGGGAGCAAGTTTTGGGACCTCACATAATTCTCGGGTAGTGACCTCTTAGGAAGCTCTTCCTTTGGCATGATATCAGAGCCAAATACCAATGTTTAACCAAGTGTGCCAAGTAGCTGAATGTTATGCAGAGAAAATGCCACGACATATAGAGATGTGATGGAGGTTGCCTCTTGAATCTTTCAGAACCATCTTTATAACGCCATATGGGCACCTCTCAACCCACACACTGGGTCAAGCATTAGTCCTACGAGGATGTAGGTCCAGATTGTTTGCTTGCACTGAAGTACTTCCGAAGTCTCCAAAGTGAGCTTCGGACTCTTTGGACGTTTATTTTGCTTGTAAGGGACAATTGGAAGAGTTCGTTGGGAGTTTGGTGATTTGTATGTGTCACATAGGACTATTTTGGTGTCTGTCTTAAGAGAGAATAGACTGAAGATGTTTAAAAATCAAGAAAAAAAAAATTACATTTTAATATATTTTTTGTTAAAAATTTATTTGTGTAGGCAGATATTTTTCAGTTATGGAGAAGTTCTTCCATATAACTGAAGTGCCACTGAAGTATATGAAGATTCTTGAAGTACTTCAGATTCTGTTTAACAGACTTTTGGGACCTCGAGCTCTTCCGTACAGACATAACATGTATATATAGTTATATACATGCTTGCATTTTTTCAAATATATTTATATGTAGGCATTTGTGTGCGTGCGTGCATGCGTTTGGTGTTTGTGCCACGTGCATGCAGTTGGTGTTTGTGCACATGCATATGTGCGTGGATATAACATCTATTTCGACGTATGCATATGTAATATGATGGTGTTTGCGTATACCTTCTTTCATTCAACAAGCCTGCGTACACACACAAAAGGCCACACACCTAGACATAAATACCTTTAAAGCCCCACTCACATAGACATAACATCAACAACAGAGTCTTTATCACAAAATTTTGGGGTTGACTGTATGAGTCTTTTTCTTCCATTAGGGCCATCTCTTCCACTAAGGGTGTGTTTGCCTCATTCGAAGTGTTAGAGAGGAAGAAACTAATAAGTTGACTTTCAGAATGAAAGTTGAGGAAGTAGTACTTCTGGGAGCTCTAGTATTTACTTACTATATTTTGGAAGGACGAGTTTTAGGAAATGGTGGGGCTATTATTTTATTGTTTAAATAAACAATACTTTACGGAAAATTGTTTTGAATGGTAATGATGAGAAACCAATAAAAGTTAATATTTGTCTAGTTCCTCGAGCTCCATGATCTTTTCCATTAAAACATAAGGCAATGAAAAATGGGGAAGGATGCCACTAGGATCCTCATCGTCGTAGAAGACAGGAGCTAACTTCTAATTTACTTCTTGGCCAAACAAACGCATGAGATAATGCAGTAGGCTACTTCCATTTACTTCCTTCCAAACAAATTGACTCTAAATTTAGCATTTTCAAGTCCTTTTTAATTGCCTCCACCCAGGGTCTCTTAGGTCCTAACAGGCAAAACATGAACACCTTAGCTATTATCTTTATTCATAGATAGTACTGGACTGTCTTTGTTTTTAGAAAACTACTACTTTTCTCACGTACATTTACTGATCATAAATAGCATCATGAAGATTTTGCTGGATGTATTTCTTTCTCTAACGTATGTACTTGTACTGATCTGTATAAAAAGTATCATAAAAGCCCAGGCTTATTACTTTTTATCCTGCAGCTTCACTTGATGCCAATTCTTGACGGTCAAGCAATACTTTATTCATTTGAATCTACTCCTGATGTTCGAATAGGGGTGGCCTTTGGAAGTGGTGGAAGCCAAACACTTCCAGCTACAGAACTGCCTGGTGTTTCGAGTTGGCTGGTATGTTTATCATTCCGCAGATCATTAAAAGTTATATATTTTCACTGATAAGTTTAATGCATGGTTATGTCATTTTGCATTGTTTCTTGATTGTCATGTCATCTAGATAGATTTTACGCTGGCTTTATGATATTTATATTTCTATTCCCTTTCAATCAGGTAAAGCTTTTTACTGAAGCTCTAGTGAAGACAATGGTTGAGCCTCGTCGTGCTTGTTATTCGTTACCATCAGTAGATCTAAGGAAGACAGCTGTTGGTGGTGTACTTTCAGTGACTGTAATTTCAGCTGGTAAATTTGCAAGCACTAGCTTGAAGTCCAGCAATCTGGAAACTCATCAAAGCTCAACAGCAAACCGTCAATTCTCAGGAAGCTTTGGAAGTCAGGTTCTACAGACATTTATTGAAGTAGAAGTAGGAGATTTGACCCGAAAAACAAAATTTAGTCAAGGTTTAAATCCTCAATGGGATGATACTTTTAATATGGTGCTGCATGGGAATACAGGAATTGTCAAATTTCATCTTTACGAAAAGGATCCAAATAGTGTGAAGTTAAACTACCTGACTAGCTGTGAGATAAAGGTACGTGTAGTGGTGAAGTGCTAAATTTCTTGGCTGCACTTTATTTAATACGAGTTATTTATGTGATTGACATACTCATCTTAAGATCTCATGTAAACAACTTGTTATGATTGTTTGGGCAGGTGAAGTATGTTGCAGATGACTCTACAATGTTTTGGGCAATAGGTCATAGATCTGGGGTGCTGGCGAAACAAGCTGAATATTGTGGGAAAGCAGTTGAAATGGTTGTTCCATTTGAGGAGACTAATTATGGGGAGGTATAATCTTAATTCAGATATCCCCTATTCATGGTTAAATACTCAAGTGCATCAAGCTTTGTTTATGCTTAGACTATCTTCATTTTTATCAATCAGTAATCGGGCAATCTGTATGAACAGCATATATATATATATATATATATATATATATATATATATATATATATATATATATATATATATATATAAGTTGCTCTATACAATATAAAACTAGAAATTTCAGGCATGGGTATTGTCTGAAAGGCAATCACCAAGATTGCCTGGGCCTTGAATAAGTTATGGCTTGTACCCTAGATGCTCCACCTGGAGAAGAAGAGGAGAGAAGAATAGAAGTAGCAAAAAGGAAAAAAATCACTAAGAGCAGAATGAGCCTATTATGGAATTTTCATAATATAATTAAAATATGTCAAGAAAATAATTGTCACTGAAGAAGGAAAAGTAAATAAATTAACTGATAATATTGAGAATCTTCAGATGCAATGTTCCTAACTGTCCTAGAAAACAAAAGATCAAGTATCCTCCAAGAACAATTAATAAAATCTGTTACATTATCATTCCCATTATCCTTCTTGTTGACGAATTTATTTAAATTAAAATCTTTGAAAGTTTCTAACTAAAGCAATTCTTGGCAATTACTAAATTCAAGTATCCAGTAACTAACTCAGTAATCCATGGGATAAAAGTAAAGTGCGTGTTACACATCAATCAGATGACATTTTTTTACTGGCAGGATCAGGAACTTTTCAACAAATATGATACTTCAATTTTTGGGTCATTAGCGATGTCCTGCATTTTTCCCCAAAAAAATCTATTGTGTATTTATAGACACACGCACACACACATACAGTTTCTCAACCCTTTCTTCTTTAACTACACTTTTTTAGGAGTTTTAGCACAAAAAATCAAGGGTTATGGGATATTTTTTCTCCTTTATGTGGCAAAAAAAAAAAAGTTTTGTTCACATGAGACTATTCATTTTGTACACTGTAGATGAATGGGAAAGTGAACCCTAAAGTCCATGAGTTTTGATCCTTAAGAATGTTCAAATATCTGTATCTATATCCGATTCAACTTAAAACATGGAATATTCGTACCTGTATCTACATATGATAGTCTATGGACATATAGTGTGGATATTCAGATTTGTTTGTACTTCAGGGTTAATGATATTATGATAAGAAGCATGTGAGATTGGTGATATTGGAATATGAATTTATATATCTCAAGCCTTATCAATGTCTAGAAGTTTTGGTGCAATAGCAATGGCCCTATAATGGCATCAAAACCATTTCAGTTCAAATTCATAAAGAAAAGGAATAATCAAAGAAAAAATATTACATGGATCCTAAGTTTTAACCTGTTTAACTCTCAACCTGCAGAATGCATTAAGAATATAAATTTATATCTCTCGCAACACCATGATCTTTGGGTTTTTTCGTAAGTTTACAGAAATTTCGGGCTCCTAGAATTTCTCTCATCTCGCCACCTCATTATTCCTAGAATTTGTCTTTTATAAGAGAACCTAGCATATTGGAATCTAATTAGAAATAGAAATTATCAACTAACTAGGCTTGAATATTTATTTTAAAGTTCTAATTAGAATCTTATTATCATTTAAAAATTTAATGAATTGAAAGTCAATGATAATCCTTTATTGATTAGGATCAAATACTTAAACTAGATTACGCTTTACAGTAAATTCATCTATAAACTAGAAATTTGTTCCAAATTAAATTAAAAGTTTTTTCTCTTTTATTTATTTAGTTATTTATTTATTTATTTTGTCTATAAAGTTTCTTTTTGAGAAAAGGAAAATATGTCATATTAATCCAATTCAATTAGAATTCCCAACTAATTAGGATTGATTATTAATTTTAAAATTTCTCGTTACAAATAAAACATATTACGTTGGACTCTTTTATGATCTCTAGAATGAATAGGTTTGATTAATTAAATCTAATTTCTTTCACGGAAAATTAAATTTCTTCAACTGGAATTCAATATGTTTATTAGTGCATGTATGAAATTAGTCCAAATTAAATCTTTGAATTTTCTTTTACTAAAGTTTTTGGGAAATTGTACCAAATTAAATTTCTTACATTGTACTTTACTAAATCCTATGAGACATGAACTAAACTATATTTTTTAAAAATTTAAATCTTTATTTTTTTTCTCAATTTCATTGGAACTGAACCAAAGTAAACTTAATGTATTGAGGAAAATAATTTTATGAATGGAGAATTAACAAATATAAAGTTTGAAGATAGTTAAATATATTATTTAATATATGAATGGGAATTATGTAGTTGTGCTCGTGCACAGTTAGGTTAACTATGCATGCCCACTTACAATTTCTTTTTCTTAATTGGCGATTATTTACTTGATGACCAGTTCCTCGAGTCCCCTCTCATCTTCTTCAATCTTGGTTGCTCTTTCCTGCTTCTCTTCTCCTATGCGATTCCACCAGCAGACTACTGCTATCCTCTCATCTTCTGCAAGCACCCTCAGCGACCACGACAATTTCTCAAAAAAAGACCTTGTCAATGTCCATGCCAACACTTCCTTGTCCCTCTCTCTTTTCCCTTTGTGACATGCTGACCACCCTATTCTCCTTTGCACTGTGACTTTTCTGACAACCCCCAGTGATGAAACATCCTTGGTGAGATCTATGACAGTAATGACTAAATCAATGTTTAAAATAGCGATAACGATAACGTAACGTTTTGTCGCTGTTAGGTTATGTCGCATATAGCGTAACGCATAACGTAGGTTATGCAATTTCCTATTTATTTAATTGAAAATAAATATAAAACTATATAAAATAATTTTTATAAATTCAAAAATAAATTTAAAATATCTAAAAAATTGAATATAAAACCATTTTGTAATACATAATATATTCTAATATTATATTAAGTTTTACAATAATTTCCACATTATCTTCATAAATTATATTAAGTCTCCAACCGCAATTTCAATCATCATTTAAAGAAAACAAGATTTCAATTTTTATTTCAATTCCAGTTATTATCATTATTGTTATATTTTGTAATGTTCAGTTTATCTTATTTGTAGTTATTGATTTCAGTTCAGTTAAAAATTCAATAAAATCAATAAATAAAATATTTCAACAATTGGAGAGGAATTACAATAAGTGAACAAGAAAATAATCACATAACAAGTTAGCAATCAAACAAGCCAATAACTAATAAAAAAAATTGCAACAATTCGCTAATAAACAAAATAATAATAAAAAATAATATAGAAATTACTAAAAAAATAATTGTAAATAACGTAACATAACGTAACTTAACGTAACGTTACGTAATATAACGTAAAATAACATAAAAAATGTACTGTTACGGTGCACTGAGTTATTTTCAGTTGTTACGTAGCGCTGGGGTTCCGTTAAGTTACGTAACGTAATATAACGAGTTTCATAACGTGTTATTTTCAACGTTGCAAAGAATAAAGAATGAATAAATAAAAATGGAGTTATGGTTCTTCCAAAAGCTTCAACTTATTTGTCGTCTCATCGATAACTCGACGACGAGTCTCCTCCACGGAGTGTTGAGCTTGCCGGCGCAAATTATCGTCATTTATTGCGAGTTGCTGGGTCAATCGCTGACGAGACTCTTCAATAGCACGGCTTCTTATTATGCCCTCCTGTTCGAGCTGTCCTTGTTGAAGGATAAACTCTTTTCATCTCCTGACAGATTCCTCTAACCGAAACTCGCTGGCTTCTAAAATAGCTTGGGCTTTAGCGATAGTCTCTTTGGCTCTTAGGATGGCGGTCCGGCTCCCCTCGATCTCAAAATCCACCATCTCCAGCCCTCTGAGAATTGACTCCTGGCTGGGCTGTAGTTCCGCCAACTCCCGCGACCATCCTTCCTCCTGTCGTCTCAACTCCTCTTGACGAGCTGTTAACTCTGCCCGTAGCCGCGCCAACTCGATCTCGGTGATCGCTTCCACATCCGCTTGACGAACTATGTTTAGCGTGTTCACCTGCTCTTCTAAAGCTTCAAGGCGGGCCCGGTAAGGAGCTGCTCGGTCACGACCCCCGATCCTTTCAATATTGTCCAAATAACTTGACAACATTGGACGTCCGAGATTAAGGAAATCTCTTCCCTCCAGGATCATTCCAATACATCTTCTTAACAGCCGCATAAAATCATTAACACTGTGGTTGAAGAATTCTTCAAGGGGGTCCACAGTGTCTGTGTTTAAAGCAGGCAGTGCTAAAAAAGATGTCGCCAGGGGAGGTGTGGCATCTGTTGGAGTCAAGAAAGAAGCCCGTCCCTGTACCAGATTCATAACATGAGGGGCCAGCAAAGCCAATAATGACTTGGCAGAACTGGAAACCCGAGGCGAAATATCTTCGGTACTGGCCGGACGAGCTCCACCAACAGAGGTAGATGTCAGGGTATCTTCGCCGGAAACTCCTCCTGTAACAGAAGTAACTTCAAACGAGAACTTCAGGTTGTCTTCATCCCCTGTTGGCAAGCGAGCAGGATCAGGAGGGGCCACCGTTGTTTCAACGGCCATTTTCGTTGACGACGTCAATATAGCTGGCTGAGGAGCAGAGGGTACACCAACGACAACGGGGAAGGTGTCTTCAGAGCAGACCGCTAGAGTTGGAGATGGTAAACTCGGAGATGGGGGAGCCTCTCTTGCCGTGGCCGCAACGACCTCTATCCTATCATCACTCCCGAGTTCGTCAGTTGCAGGAGTTGAAGTAGGAACAGAGTGAGGAGCTGGTGTAAAATAATCCACGCCAAACTCCTCCGCCGAGCTACCGAGACCACCCACCGAGCCGGTGGTGCCAGAGTAGTCGACCAATTTCTCGGACTCCACCCTGATAGTTGAATGCATGGGAGAGTGGAGCTGACTACCTGCATCTCAGAAAGCAAATAAGGAGTGTTACATATAATATAGAAAAAAATGATGAACAGAAGATAGAATATAAAATCTAAGAGAACCATACCAGGGGATACAAGTCCAGTGGTCGGACTTGAAGGAGGAGCCGTCGCCGTTTCCAGAAGCACACCCGTTTCACTACCCAGAGGATGCGTCGCGGTGTGTTCGACGGATTCTGCAGTTGGGGGAGCAGGGACCTCAGTAGCACTTGGAGCTTCAGCAGGTCTACTCTCCTCTGTCGGTGCCGGAGGCAGAGTTGAGGCGAGCAAGTCCGTAGCGAACTGGACAGCTGCCTCTTGGGGGAATACCAGGGTTTCTTCAGCCAACTTCTTCTTTTTGGCAGGCCCTTCTCTCGGAGCTCCGCGGTGTTTGACGGTCGGATTCCGGGAACGAATGACTACGGGTTGGAGAGCACCTCTAACATCAGCATCATCATCATCACTATCATCGTCATCATCATCAGAGTCGCCAACATCTGATGGATCGACCGCCGCACCAGGAAATTCGTCCATTCTTTTCACTCTTACTCTTTTAGCACCCTTGCGGCTGGAGTAAAAGGCCTCTATTTCTTTGATTTCTTTGCAACAACTCTGGTTGATGGAGAAGTTTGGCACGCCAGCGTTGGCGACACTGTACCACGTGCAGAAACTCAGCGTCATGCTCAGTTCTGGCGACTTCTGAGGCATGACGAATTCAGCTCCGGTTCCACCAGCTACAAAGTGGAACCAGCCGCAGACACCCTCATACAGATTCCCTTCATAGGCCAGCTTCTTGTTTGGATTACCCACATAAAGTTGAGAGTACTCAAACTGACGAGCGAAGCGGCTCGGGGTGTATGGTTCAATATAACACATGGTGTCTTACCGATACACCAAGTGTCCGGGTCGGATATTGAGGAGCTACCAGAACGCTCCTGAGGATAAGACAGTAAAATTGTCTGTTCCCGAGATATCCTTGAATTTCAACCCGTATTCTCCACCGGAGAAGTCGGGGAAGCACCGGAAAATTTCATAATTCTAGTGTTGGCGGAGTGTCTTCCGGATTTGAGACATGTAATGACTCTTCCATGAGGAGTGCTCGTATAACTCCACAAGGAAGGGCTTGTCACATGAGAGATGTTCAGCCGCACTCATCAAAGAAGGGCAGTGCATGACAAGCCACGCCATTAAGTAAGTATAAGGCATATCCACCCTGGGATTTGGAGTTTTCGCCTTGGCAGTCTCCTTCGACTTGCCTTTTCCTTTCCCTTTCCCCTTGTCAGCGGGAATAAAATCATTACAGAGCGCTCGTAGTCCACTCTGTAGGTTGCACACCATGGCGGGAAGGAGTCCGAAGGGTCGGCCGTATACAATAAGAACTGCTGGATACACCACGTTCATTGCAATTGTCTCTTTTGGCAATGACGGCACGATGCACTTTTTTAACCATAGTATCAGAAACCCAGCAATAAGACCTCTATTGGATACTGGGAACTGAGCTTGGTAGTGGAAACTCTTGAAGACGGTGCCAGGATTGAATCCACCTTCGTTGGATTTAGCAGTATAGAATATGACACGTGTCTTGGCGATGCGGCGATCGATCTCCTTAACGTCAATAGGAGCATAGCCGTGAGCTGTTGCTGAACTCTCTTTGGAGTTCAGCTTTGCAAAAAGGTAATCAACCCACTTCTTGTGACCGATACCCTGATTACGCACACCTGCCATGTCGGCGCAGATGCGGCAATGACACATCATCTCCCAGTAAGTGGTATAGATGCGCTCATCCCTCGCCTTCAGCATATTTGGCTCTTCGGTGGTAGAGATGTATTCTTCGTAAGGGACTTCGCCCATTGACAACCCGGACACCTCAAACATCTCGTGGAGAGTAAATCCCAGCTCACCCACTGGTGTAAAGAAAGTGTCAGTTTCAGGATTGTACATCTCCAGGAGACTGAAGAAATGGTAGGAGCTCTGGAGAATCCCAAATTGAACATTTCTGATGGCCCTGAATAAGCCAATCTCCTTCAGAACGGGTTCATGGGAATCTAGCATGTATTGGACGAGGCAGGCCCACCACATGTTGCTAGAAGAGTAAACCCAGCCAGGCATCCTGAAGTCGTTGGTTGAGTATTGGCCTCCTTCCACCATGAACTCACTGAGAAAAGTTCGTGCGCGAATTGGGACCTCTCCTACTGGGTGCTCCTTGGTGATTTTTCGTGGAAGCAACCCGGTGGTGCATCTTGTGGGACCATCTTGGTAAGCCCCATGTGCGCCCAACTTGCCCCTGGAGACAGTCGTACTCCTGGTTCAGCCCCCACTCTAATTCACGATGCATGGTTACCAGAGGATAGCTGCGCTCCATGCTGGGCAGAAACATCAGCAAGTCGCCAGATTGGTGGAACCACATGCACTCCTCTTCAAAGAGGATCTGGTCTGATTGCCCCATTGCATCTCCAAACAAAAATGCGGGCTTCTCCAATACTTCTCGGTTGGTGGCCTCGAAGGCAGCATCAGTTATGATCTCCAGTGCAGTAGCAGGATGGTACCTAATAAACTTCTCCCTGCGCTCCCTCATGCCCGGCTTGTATGCAGCAAGGACGGTGGTAAAACGAAATTGGACCGTCAGATCCGCACCCCCAGCGAATCCGAAGTAGTGCCTAGGGAGAGAGAATCCACCGAATACCCCACTGCAAAAGAAGAATCAAGAGTTAGACAAAAATTTACGAAATTAAGAAAATTTTCTAAGTATAGAAACGCGAAGCTAAAAATGACTCCGCGCGGAGCTAAAAATAACTCTGTGCGAAACTAAGGAGATAGCCTCGCGTTTACAAACGCGAAACTAAAAATAACTCTGCCTGAAACTAAGGAGATAGCCTCGCGTTTACAAACGCGAAGCTAAAATTCATAGCCTCGCGTTGAAACGCGACAGCTAGCAAAAATAGCCCCGCGTTTCCAAACGCGAGGATAACACGATAGTTTCGCGTAGAAGAAGACCAGAGGTCTTTCTTCTTCTCCAAACCGTACGGTCGGAAAACGGCAATCTCGCCAGTAAAACGAGTGATTGGCCGGTCAAAACCGAGCCAAATCACCCCAAAAATCTTTTAAAGAGTCCAAAAGTCGAGATTTTTACCTCCAATGGGCGCGGCATGAACTGGTTCGTCGCTGTGCCCGCTGCCTCGGCTGCTGCCGCCGTTGCTAGCGCCGGCCGTCGATGGAGAAGTGGCGCGAGAGGAAGTCGTGATTTTCTTGGGTGCCATTGAGTTCGAGATCTTGGAGAAAATCGACGAAAATGGAGGAAAATCCGGTCGGGCGCTAGGGTTTAGATCGCCTGAGCGCTGGAGTTCTTGAATTCTCAAAAGAGTGAAGAAGATGGAGAGTAAGAAACTCTATTTAAATGAAAAAACCCGCCTCTTGGTATTCGGCGCGAAAATCGGAGGAATTACTGAGCAGTTACTCATTGAAACACGAAGCTATTAGTTCCGCGCAAGTATACAAAACGCGAAGATAACTTGGTATTTTAATTCCGCATTTCAGTTTGAAAATCCAAAGTATTTCAAAATTTGCTAAGTTCTAAAACATTTTGAAAACTTTGGAGGGGGTTCTGTTGGCAGTGAAAATTTCCAAGTAAAAAGGGATTTTCCACAACAGAACGCAGAGCTAATTTAGTAGCTCCGCGTTTTGCTATTTTTAGCCTCGCGTTTGAGTAAAAGTGGAGCTATTCAATAGCTCCGCGTTCTGGTTTATTAGCTCCGCATTTTGATGCGATTAGCTCCGCGTGAGCAGATAACCAGAATCATAAATTGATTGAGATTAAGATTTGGGCTTATCTAAATATCCAAATTAAGTCCAATCAGAACTCTAAATCAAGAGATTTAAATCAAAACTAAGATATTTGATTAGAATCCTTGATGAATACAAATTCTATTTAAATAGAAACTCTTATATTGATCTAAAACTATAAATACCTTCTTGAGGAAGCCCTAGGGATCTTTTTCGCATCTTGGAGAATTCGAGTTACGCGTGAGAGCCTTGAATTTGTGAAGATCAGAGAAGATCAAGATCCAAGTCGGCCGCCGTCATCTTCAAGAGAAAAGATCATCGTCGTCAGACGTCAAAAAGAACTACTATTTAGATTCCATTGCTACGAGATCCCACGTTTTTATTGTAAAAGAGAGCGATAGATTATAAATCCTCTCGTTTGTTCTTTTCTTATTTACTTTCGTTGTAATCTAAGTTGTATTCAATGGAAGGAAAGCAAATTTCTGCTGCGAACAGTCAGGATCTCGCTGTTGTAAAATTTCTCTCTAGATTGGATTCTTCTTTATTGACCCAGGTGAGGAATCAAATTCTTACTGGTAATAGTATTCCATTCCTGATAGTTAAAAATTCCAGAGTCCTTCGTATTTCTACTGGTTCTAATACATTAGCAACTCAAACCCTTACCTCCAATGACCATTCTGTTCTATTTTCTGGTCGGGGACGAGACCGTGGTCGCGATTTAGGGGGAGACCGTGGTTGTGGTGGCAATGTTGATCGAAATTGTGGACGAGAATCCCATGAATGTGATTATTGCGGCAAAAAAAATCATACACATGCATACTGTTGGAGAGGTATGGAAAACTAGAATGGGCACAAGCTGCTCTGAGAGTTTTGGCATATATTAAGAGTTTTCCTGTAAAGGGGTTATTTTATAAAAAATATGGACATATTAAAATCTCTGCATTTTCAGATGTTGGATATACAGGAGATAAAGGAGATAGAAAGTTGACCACTGGATATCTTACATTTGTTTGAGCGAATCTAGTCACATGGAGGAATAAGAAATATGATGTAGTGTCTAGATTTTCAGCTGAGGTAAAATATAGGGCAATGGCACACACTACGTGCGAATTGTTATGGTTAAAGAATTTGTTGACTGAATTTGGGTTCAACTCAAAAGATCCTATACCCATGTATTGTGCTCAAAATTCATGATTGTACTAAGCATATAGAGATAGACTGTCATCTGATTTGAGATAATTTGGCGAAGAAGATAATATGTACTCCGTTTACTCTTTCGTCAGAATAATTGGCCGATATTCTAACTAAAACTATATCACCAACTGTGTTTTCTCATCTACGTAACAAGTTCGGGATGATTGATATTTATGTCCCAACTTGAGAGAGAGTGTTAGATTAAAATACTATTTGGTATTTGGGTGTAGTTTAAGTTTAGTACTACATCGCATATTGAGAAGTTTATATGGAGTTGAGAGGTCTATAAATATATGTAATCTCTAACTTATAATTGATATGTATATAAAGATTGAGCTTTGATTCTCAATATTTTTTGACATATTTATATATGGGTTGGACCGTGGACTTACCGTTAAATCTAAAAATTTAGTTCTAACACTTTTTTCGACCACGTATTCACTAGTGGCCCACTATTACTTTGTTACTCTATTCCCTTCTCACTATTCACCTTTTGAAATTTTGACCAACATATATCTCAAAGACAAATGGATGGTGAAAGATGTATTAAATCTATTTTTTAGATTCAATGTAAATTTCGTAGTGTGTGTGACTACAACAACAATAACAACAACTAAGCCTTTTATCCCAAGTATTTGGGATAGACTATCATATCATAATATGTGACAATGTTTTACGTTGGCTGTCACTGGCCAACCACAACCCTCCTCTTTTATCCTGACTTGGGACAGGCAGTGCATAGCACTGGCGGAGTTTGTGTGTGTGTGACTACACATATATACTCCTTAGATTGCAATCTAAGGAGGTGACATAAAATCTTAACATAGGACTCTTGATCGATGAGGTAGTATTATCTGATCACATGAATTTTTATTCACCACTTACTTAGGGCATCAAGATCATGGTGAACTATTTAGATCACCCATTTTTATCTCTTCTAGTAAGGTTTTAGGCCATCCACCTTAGTCACACTTTTCCATATACTGGCCCAGCTATGTAGAGTCTATATAAGCTGAACAACCTCCCATTCTATTATTTCGTTGATCTTAATTTTTTTCCTATTTCACATTAGCAAAAGCCTAGACATTTAGTTGTTCTAAATGGGCATCTTTCTTCCCCATACATGTTTCTTTCTTAGGGGTTTTAGGGTGTATTTCCATGTGAGAGAGAAGCTTTTCTTATTCCGAAAGAGTATGTGAAGCTAGAAAACTCCAAAGGCAATGCAAGAGAAGGGTTTAGGAGCAAGGTGCAGGAATGCAAGTCCTCGGTCATAAAAAGAGCTTTTATGTGCTTGTTTTTCCTAAGGATGGTAACTAAGTTCACTCGTAGGAAGAGATTTTATGTGCTTACTTTTTTGTAGGATGTGGCGTAGTTATTGGAAATGGAGTCAGAATAGAGTTCACCTTCGATTGATGGGCATTGATTAGGATTAGTCAAGGAGTCGAAACTGTTGCTCTTCGGTGAATTGAAAGCAATATTTGTTTGTGGATGGGAAGATGGATTTGATGTTGCTGTGGCATCTTCCAAAATTAGAAGATGATGATATGGTTGGCGATGCTTCGGATGACGGTGATTGATTGTTAAATAAAAAAGGCAATGCTTATGGATTCGTTAGGCATGGGATGAGAATGCGGGGCTCAGCAAGGGTAAGGTGAAGTTTGGTGAGTTGTTGGTAACGTTGTTTTGATTCTTTGATGATGAGATAACAATGAGGATATTGCTGATGATGGTGAGAGACCCGATGCTGGTAAAAGAGTGTTGATAATGTTGCTACCGGTGTTGAAGTCGAATTTTGATGCTGCCAGCAGTTCTATTCTTTTTTCTTCTCTCTTTTTCTTTCTCAATTTTTTTTATTGATTTTTTAAAACTAAAATATAAACTAGAAAGAAGAAGATGGAAGAAGAAAAGTGGGGAAGATGATAAAAATGAAAATTGGAAAAAAAATGGGGAAAAAATCATTCTTTGCATAAGATTGAGGAGGAAGAAGATGGTGGGTTTATAGTGAGGGAAATGAACAAAACTATATCTTTTTAATTATGATACCAAAATTGACAGCACGTAAGAGAGTTTAGGGTTTGTAGTGATGGAGATTTCTGAAAAAGGGAAATATATGATAAAAATGTTAAAGGATAAAATTTGGTTCTTGTACCTAGGTGAATCGCTTGAAAAAAGATTTAGGGCAAGTCAACATGCCAAAGTTTCATATAGAAACCATTTTCAAAATCAATGATTCATTAGCTTTTCATGATCTCGTACCACTATATTTATAACAAAAACCTAAAAATAAACTAAGAGTCAGAATATCCGAGTCAAAAATATCCGAGAGTCAAAATAAATCCTACCATAACGGATCTCCGCCAGCCATGCTTCATCAGAGACTACTCTCATGTGAGGTATTTCAATTCCTGATGACTGAATTGGAACATTAAATAAAGTAGAGTACAAGCTTACACTTGCTCCATTATATGTTCAACCTTCTCAGAGTCGGACCTGTCAAGTAATATCATCTTTCTGATGGAAGAGAAAATCCTCCTCGAATAACAGATGCATGAAATTTTTTGTATTCTCATACCTTTCAGTGAGCATATTTATTCTGCTGACCTGTTGAGCTTTATCTTCCTCTTGATCTAAAGTATGAAGTATTCTCTCTGTGCGGTAATCTCTTCTTTAGCTAGAGATTAATTCATTAGGATATGTAGCTAAATTAGATTGTATAGCATGCAAAGTGTTCTTGCACAGGATGATTTTAACATCCACTATAGCATTTCATTTAGCCCAGTCTCCATGTGCCATCCACTATAGCATTTGATTTAGCCCAATCTCTAAATACTTAACGCATATAAGATTGTTAATCTAAAATTTCCATTCATCATCTGTGTTGATATTTGACTGGTGGGTTCCTATAGAACATGTTGATCCTGGTTCTGGATAAGTACGAAGCTTAATTTCTAGTTGATGACTTGGAGGCAAGACATGTTTGACCAGGATTAACTCCAAAAACAAATTAACCAATAAAGCTCATTTAGCTTGCTGAAAGGGACTTTTTTTTATGCATGTTACAACTAATAAACTGGGATTGAAGGTGCTGGATGAACTTTGTGCCTAGAAGCTAGGTTACTCTAATATGATATTAAAGTCCCTTCCACAGTACAAAAAATTTCGAACTATGTGGGGTTGTGGGACATAATTTTATGTTTAATACTAAACGCTTGAAGACTCAATGCGATCCTAACTAGTGTAGAAGGATGCTTTTCCTCATAATACTAACCTCTTTTAGCAGTGTAGTATTGTCATTGTACATCTCTACTTATTTTATCAGTGTCAACTAATTACATCTCTGTTTGCATTTCCAGTTGGCAGTACAGCTTGTATTAAAGGAATGGCAATTTTCAGATGGTCCTATTAGCTCTCACAACTCTATCAGCAGCCAAACTTCTGCAAATGGTTCGTTAAGTCTTCAATCGCGAACAGGAAGGAAACTCATGGTAACAGTGGTAGAAGGAAGGAATCTAACTGCAAAAGATAGGTCTGGAAAATGCGATCCTTATGTAAAGCTGCAGTATGGAAAGGTTAGTTGAGCCATCATTTCATGTTCAATTACTTAGTTATCCCTGTTATTGGAGGGTAAAATAATAGCATTCTATTTATTTGTGTGACTGATAATGTTTACCTTCTTCTTCAGGCTGTTCATAGAACAAAAACAATCCCACACACTACAAATCCTGTGTGGAACCAAATGTTTGATTTAGAAGAAATAGGAGGTGGTGAGTTTCTCAAGATCAAATGCTACAGTGCAGATAAATTTGGAGATGAGAATATTGGAATTGCAAATGTAAATATGGAGGGAATTGAAGGAGGCACGTGTAGGGATGTGTGGGTCCCCCTTGAGAAGGTGAATTCAGGAGAACTGAGGCTTCAGGTTGAAGCTGTAAGGAGCGATGACTATGAAGGATACAAGGTATTTTCAACTCCATAGTGGCTCTTCTTGGCATTTTGATTAAAATGACTTTCTCATAATGGAACTATACGAAACTGGGGGTGCAAATTGGGTGGGTTGAGTTACTTAAGAGGTCAACCCTAACCCAACCCCAATGGCAAAATTCCCAATCCAAGCCACCCTCAGGTTGAGCAACTCTAATCCAACACAGCCTCTGAAAGTAACAATTCGGATTTGGCGGGTTTGGTCTAGTTAAACATATAAAAGGAGAGAAGTTGTTCAAGTAGTGCAAAAAGTATAAATAAAATTATAAGTTGTACAAAAAAAAAATGTGAAACTGGAATATAAGTCTACAAGAATTTATAAAAGCACCACGTGCTCGCTTACGTTTGTGCAAACGAACACATATAGCAGATTGTAGCATAATTCCACATTAAAAACTTATACAATATAAGTCATATACCTTAAACATTCTATCAACATCCTAAATCCTTGATAAATGCATTTTGCCCATGTATGTGGCATATGGAATTTATATCAGCCATTCAAAAAAAAAAAACGATGGAATGTTGATAGACTTGTGAATAAGCTATGTTGAATTATATACGCATAGATTACTTGATTAGGTTCGGGATGGGGTCTGGTTGGATGTGGGTTCAGGTTTGGTTATGGGTCTAACCTGTCCCAACCGTATCTATAGATCGTCTGGCTTTCTTGAACCCAAATTCTAAAACTCCCCAACCCCAACCCTACTCTACGAGCAGGTTAGGTTGGTCGGATTTGGATTGAGCCCAACCCAAGTCACCCCTATGTGAAACCAGAAAGTAACAAATGTATCAGAAATTTATTTTCCTACACTAATAAATATAGGTTTTAGAATTCCGTGGGCATAACCAGTACTATTACTTTCACTTACCAAAGTGCTCGGTATCCTGTCATATTGCATAGGATAACCCACCCACTCCATTGGGTCCATTAATTGGAATCTGAGTTTGTTAAAAAAGTTTGGATTATCTGTTCTTTAGAAAATTCGATTCCTTGTATAAAGTCTATCATCTTTCTGCTTCTTAATAACTTTCCTGTAGTCTAGGAAAATTCTGGAGGTTGCTTCTTGCCTGGACCAGCTTATGCATGACCGGTAGGGTGGTTCTTAGTTTTTGGCCTTCAAGGATTTATGGCAAGTCCATCTCTTGTCCATAATTTCATTCTGGAATCTGGAGGGTTCCATTAGGTGGGTAACCATTTGATATTGTTTTTGAATCTTTCATAGAGCCTTGACCTATAGCCAGTGGAGAATAGCTTCTAGGAGGATGATGATGTTTCATGAAAAAGATATGTAAATTAATAATCATGTATTTTGATGCTTCTTATGCTTGCATCTAGTGTTTGCAAGCCATTTTCTAGGTGGTTTTATAGATGCTCTGGTATATAGATCCTAATGCACACCTTTGGAATGTGGAAATAACTAATGTGGTTTGGACTGGGAATACTAAAATTTAACAAATTTCTGATACATATAGTCATGGAAAGGGTTACAATGTATGCATGGAATGAATCGTACGAAGTAAGAGGTTACACACTTACCAAAATATAGGTTCATTCAAATTAATTTTCTGAACCTTCATGTTAATCTACAGATTCGAAAACCTATCATGACAAACGACCAGGCGGTTCGGAACTACTCTAGCTGATGCATCTTCTTTTCTAATCAAATGTGCTTTAAAAGACTATTTTGTGGTTTCTACCCCATACCCCATACATATTCAGACTGATTTAGGCTACCCTAAGGTTTAGGTTTTTAAGCTCATGTTCAAGTGCCCACTGTGCATTTACTTCTTGTGTCTAACTACTTGATTACAACCTTTTTATGTCTGACTGAGTTGCTTCGTTCTCTCCAGAGTTTTCTTCTTTGATTTTGATGACATCTCTCTTGTATTTCTGCAGAATTCTCCACCTAGGTCTGGCACCATTGAACTGGTTCTAATTGAAGCTAGGGACCTTGTTGCTGCTGACCTGAGAGGAACAAGTGATCCTTATGTGAGGGTGCAATATGGTAACGTAAAGAAACGGACAAAGGTTTGCCATATCTTCTTACCAATGTTTTGAGTTGCGCCATTATATGAATGCATCTTTATGTGATTTTCTTCCAAGCATTGTTGCTATCTGATTTATGATAGTCAGGGAATAAAAGAAACAGTCAAGGAATAAAAGAAATTTTCTTAATGGGGATCTTTTGAAAATTTAAAAAATACAGTAGACACTGAAAGTCATCTGTGCAAGACAACTAAAAAGGTGTGAATCATGTACAGTATGAGAGGCTATACTTGTAGAGTATTAGATTTGGTTCTCGTAGTAATGGGCAGCACCGTGAATCCTTATTCCAACTATTTTAAATTAGCATTATGATTCCTTCACCTATCATTCCTATACAAAGCAATATAATATGATGATTTCTTAAGCCTTTACAGTTCTTTAGTGTCCAGCCATGTTATATTAGTCCTTTTCACTCTTTCTAACCTATAATACTTGCATCAGACCATTCTCAGCTCATCGTTGTCTCTATCTTGGTCGATTCTCCTTCTTTCTTTCCTCGATAGGTGAAGCCTGTCTTCGTTTGATAGAATCTCATGCATTAACTGTTTTGTGCCGCTTATGGCAGAATCTAATTATGTGCTAATTGTTTAATTATTATATTATTTTTTATTAACTTAAGCACATATAACTGTATTGATAAATATATATACTATATAATAACAAATATAACCAAAAAAAAAAAAAACTATGCTTTACCTTTGCATGCATTTGCCAAATTTCCTTTAAACCCCTTGTATTCAATAACAACTTGCCACCTCTTTACGAAGCTACTGGCTCCATCCATATTAACAGCATCTATGTATGTCTTATAGAATATGGTTGACTTTCGAACATGCCTCGTAGGTGAGAAACTTCACAAAGAATAGATCAAGATCTCAGATGGAGTGTCAAGATGGCATTAGTCCTCTATGGTTTCCTCACTCATGCCATAAAGCTAAGTTTTGTCATCAGATTTTGGAAAGTGAATATGGGATATTATGTGAATCTTGATTAGTAATAAGGATGGAATAGATGTGTATAAGATTGCTCCGAGCAAGGATATAGAGAAGGAGAATCAACAAATGTAGTTGCATAAGATGTGTTTGCTAAAATAAGACCATACTTTTAGGGATAATTATAACCTGTATATACTTGATAAAAATTTTCATAAAAGCAAGGGCAGTCCGTGGTTGATGCTAGAAGTTACTAATTTTGGAATGAGTAATCTGTGTCGTCCAAAGGGATTGGTGACATGTGCTGCCCAAACTTTTTACAGGTTGTATAGTATAATCTCTCTCGTGTGTACATGCACTTAATGTGTGCAGATATAACACACAAACATGCAAATGAACGTTTAATATTTGTACTTGTGTTACTACTTTTTCAATACATCCTTTATTAAGTTTCTCTTCCATGATTCTATCTAGAGGAGTGCTTTGATATATTACATTCCATGCAGGTTATCCATAAAACACTAAATCCGCAGTGGAACCAGACTCTAGAGTTCCCTGAGACAGGCGATCGCTTGTTCTTGCATGTGAAGGATCACAATGCTTTGCTTCCCACATATAACATAGGAGATTGCATTGTGGAGTATGAAAGCTTACCTCCAAACCAATCCGTCGAAAAGTGGATACCTCTCCAAGGAGTAAAGAGCGGAGAGATCCATGTACGGGTGACAAGAAGATTTCCAGAGCCACAAAAAATATCCAAAGTAGCCACAGATGTGTCTTTAAGCAAAGCACATAAGATGTCTGCACAGGTAGAATTTTTTATGTGAAGCATACTTTCTAAGTTCATTATTCAAATACATGATAATGCCCTCAGGAATCCAACCATTTGCATCCCTTGAAATGTTCATTGATCATAATCTCTCAGACTGTTCAATTGGATATTATTGCACGGTTCAAATTACTTACCAAAAAAATATACTTAATAAATGAAAAAATAAAAAAATTCAAAACACTTACCAAATGTATCTCAACATATCTGATGTTTTATTCACTATAGTGTTGGAGGTGACAGAAAATGCAAAAATGTACAGGGTCCCCTAAAATTTAGTTTGCAAAATGCTATCCCAAAATTCCCGTTTCTCCTTAAAATAGTCTTGCAAATATGTGGATCTGCTTTTCTTGGCAATCAATAGCATGAAACTAATACCGCAGACGATTTGAATTTTCTTTCCAAGGTTGGTTAATGTTTCTTACGAGTTATTAAAGCAAAAAATGCTGCACGAACATCGTGATTAAGTGGACTGGAAGGTTCAAATATTAAACAGTCTGGATAGATCTTCACTTCTGTCGTATTTTATAAAAGGAATGATTCTTCATAAGTGGTGCTGCTCAATCTTGTCATTTAGATCTGTTCACAAATCTTTAGATGCAGTCTGCTTGCCAATCGACGAACTACACTTCTTTTCTCAAAACAGGGAACATCGCCACAGCCATTCTTTTGGTTGAGTGCAGAAGTCAGCAATAAAATTTGTCTGATATAAAATATGTCCCATTTTTATCATTTCTTAGTTTGAGGCATTGATTTAACGGAGTTCTATATAATTTTTGCAACTCTGCTCATTAAATTGTTATTTTTTTTTTTAAAATTACAATTATTGTATTTTCCCCCCATTTGGATGCAGATTCGAGGAATATTGAATAAATTCCAGGGCTTAGTGGAGGATAGAGATATAGAAGGGCTATCTTTGGCCCTTAGTGAAATGGAAAGTGTTGAGGATGCCCAGGAGGAATACATGCTTCAGTTGGAGAAAGAAAAGACTTTGCTGATCAATAAAGTAAGCGAGCTCGGTCATGAGATAATTAGAACATCATCTGCCCCAGGCAAGATACCATACTGAGACCAAATATATATATATTTTTTTTCTCTCCTTATTTGATTGTTTTTTTTTAAAGGTTCCTTATTTGGTAAGTATATATAGAGTGAAAGTTTCTCTAATTTTTCATTAAAATAAGAAAACCAAGAACATATATGTATAGTTACATAGAGAACAATAGAATATCCAATTAAATCCTTCCACTTAATAATATATAGTAATTTTTCCCTGTACCTGTTCTTTTATGGTTTCTCTATTCTCTTATGGACAAATCATCTTGTTTATACTGCTAGGAGCTGGAATTATACTGTCGGTACTAGCTAGTTTAAGTATATGCTTGCTCATCCATTCTTGTTATCTATTAGTTGATGTACAAGAGATATTAGTTTTGTTCATTGTGTCGAAAGTCCCCACATTATTTGTTGTTACCATGCAAGCTACTCTTGCGATACAAATGCATATGAAAACAAAAAGAGATATAGTTCCATGCTTTCAAGTAGTTAAGAGTGAGAGCAAGTTATGTGGAATGAACAGAAAGAAAAGAAAGCTAGAATACCTTCATATGCTACATAAAAAACCATGCAATGTCCTATAAAATCCTGACACTCCTCACAATGTAATTCTTATTTCCCTCCATTTCCTCTCCTCTTGACCACCCATTTCCAGTAATTCACCACCTTTAGCAAAACCCAATGCCAATGCCTCATGATCTCTCCTCCTCCTTTATATGTACACCTGAAACAACCACCCCATTCTCTTCTCCAATGTCCCCCTCCTTCACCCATATACACTTTAAAAGCCATGAGCCCCACCTCGAACCATCACCAGCACGCTCAACTCTTCTAAGCTCAAGGTCAACGACGAATCCCATTCCATCCATCCCAAAGCCATCGTCTTCTACAACTTCTGATGCATATAATTGACTATCAATCATGCAAACCATCCTATCATCATCTGCACTTCCCCTCCTACAGTGACTTCATGGCATTGGTCCAGAAGCTTACAGGCCCCTTGCGTTTTCCACCCTCCAATGACTTGAGCTACGAGGAAAATTGCAAGTTAATGGAGATGTAAAGATCACTTGTTCTTCTTCGGTATCTTCTGAATCACTGTCACCTTGTGAGTTTGTTTCACCTCTTCAAGTGAATATGAACATGATTACGTACATTGATGGCGAGAGCTGATTTCTCTCAGTGGATGGATGGAGACAATTTTTTTATTATGCAAACAATTAACTTTCTGTTTTCTTCTAACTGTAGGAATTTTTTGTATTTTTACTTTAAGCTTACTACTGCTAAGAAAAGTTTTAAATGTTAATTCTCCTGCATGTCATAGGCATATGCTGCTGTTTTGGTCTTTTTTTTTTTTTTTTTTTAATTATTCCAAAATGGTTGTATATTATGTTTGATTTTAGCTTTGTTCCATTTGTTCATCTTCGAACAAATTAGTGGAGTAAAATTAGGTAGCTTTAATTTGCTTCCCCATAATAATAGCAGTGACAAAGGAACTATCTTTCTCATGTGTAGCCAACGTTAAGCACCATAGTTTGCTAGGTCTTAGTCTTGCTGTCAGCAGCATCTCTGCCCTCAAAGGTAATGTACGAAGGAGTACACATAACCATAACTAGGGGTGAGCAATTCTCTGGAAAAATCGATCCGAACTGCTAAACCGAATACCCAACTCATTATAGGGATATGGTTAGGATCGGACTGGAACTTGGGTGGGTCAATTTCAATGATATTCAAACTCTATCTAATATTTTATATATAAAAGATAATTTCATTAATTTCATGTTGGATGATTGCAAACTTGCAAGGGTGAATTTGAATCTAACTAAATAAAATTATAATTAATTTATAATTACCTGGCTATCTGCAGCTTGTCTTTTGGTAGCGCTCCCAATCTTCAAGATCAGAATCCTCCCATTCAGAACTTATTAAATCCATCAGCTGCTTCTTAAAGATTGAGAAACCAGGAGGAAAATAAATTAATTTCTGAACCCTAATGCACAGAATATGTAACTGCATGCTCCCGCGAACCAGCATGCAGGGATTTTCCATAGAAGAATAGAATCCTGCTTAAACTGGGCCTTAAAGTCTCACAAGAGTCCAGGACGATCAATCAAGGCCGGCCCACATTGGGTCCAATGGTTTCCAGTACTTGTCAGATCACGGTTTTGCATGGTTAGGGGACCAAGGCTATAAAATGGAAAAACTATATGTTTTGTTTGTATTTCAAATAAAGTTTCAAAAACCATGGTTTTTATGCATGCGAACAGCTGTTTCATTTCAACTTAAATGAAACCATGGTTTCAAAAATTATGTTTGCCAAACTAGACTTATTCCGTTAAATCTCATGATCAGATTTGTGAACTGTAATGATAAGATTTTTGAGACTCGAAACAATTTCATCAACTGTCATTTACTATTTCAATAAATGAATCAACCAGTTTGATTGGAGCTTATCAACATGCGCATGGATGTATGTGATACGAAAATATATGAATGGTAGAGGCTTAAATGAAATAAAGACATATTGTTCGATAATGATAAGTAGAGCAACATTATCCATACAATTGATTTGATGGCGTTTATATATATATATATATATATATATATATATATATAGCCTAGCCAAAGGACTTACTAGTGTTGTTGCATAGATATGTTTTATATTAATTGCAGACGGACACTTGAGCTGATCCACACCCACAATGGAGACCCAGAAAATTTGGGCCAGGACGTACGAGGACCTTCTTGAGGTCCCAAATTTGATCCCCAACTGAATTTGTGCAAATACATTTCTCACAAGACATCATATGAAAGAGATGGTGACTTGTGAGGTAAAAGACCCTTCACACCCGCTTGACTTGGGCCTTTCTCTGTTCCCTGATCCTAACACGCGGACTTGTAAACCTGGCACACAACCCTAGGCCTCTGTCTGACTCCTCTCTCTCTCTCTCTCTCTGTCTCTCTCTCATCCTTAATCCTTATCTTTGTCTGTTAGGCGTTGTCTTACCTTGCTAGGCATGAATATAATAGCCTCTTAGCCTCCTAGGGTAGCATCCGACAGTACGCTCTCTCTTTGCTTCACAATTTTCTATGGGCCTCTCCTCTACACTAGTGTATCTCATCTCATGAGAAGCCGCAATTTTCTCTGTCAAGGGGAAAAAAAAATTAAAGTGTTTACGGCTGTTAGGCTCAGAGAGAGAGAGAGAGAGAGAGAGTAAACAATGAGAAGGGAAAAAGTTAAGCTTTACAGTAGAGTCGTAGGGTACGTTCACTTTCTCATGCAAGACTCGACATTCCACTGTTCCCATGCACTCACTCACTCTCTCTCCCTCTCTCTCTCTAGTTTTCTCTCACTTCAAAAATTTTTGGATTTATTCTGCTGAGACAATTTTTATGATGCGAATTTGCTATCACATCAATCTGTACGGTCGTACTACCACCCTTCTCCTGCTTTTGATGGTGCGATGCTTGCACGCGGGCTCTCATCTCATTGAGTTTTTCTTTTGTTTAATACTCTTAAGTGTTAATCTTTATCTAGGTTTAATCTACTCGTTTCCTGTTTTTCTTGTGGAGTAGTATTTTTTTTTTTTTCTAAGTAATTAGTACGTGTAGTTATCATTTATTATTTTGAAAGCAAGTGTACCCTTTCTCATTCTACATACTAATTAGTTTTTTTTTTTTTGCTAATCCTATATATACTAACCAATTAATCTAGTCTTCTATCTAGCTGACTTTAAGCATACTTTAGGCTAAATGTAATGCTAATTGAAGGTTGACCTGTCAGTTAGACGTCCAGACTTGCTGGCCTATCATAGAGTTAACTGCTGATTTGATGTATGAGGCAAAAGCAACCGGACAAAGATCCAAGATATTTAGATACCATGGGGGGGAGAGAGAGAGAGAGAGACAGAGAGAGAGAGGGGCAAGCTTTGCTTGGCAAGAAACCGGCAACAATAGACAAGGAAAGGACAGGGGATCCAACTTGAGATTTTTAGCCCTACTTAACTATCAGTTAGGGTTGGGAGCTACTCTTAGATTCTTAGAATCTGTAACATCTTCATCTTGTCACTCAGAGGAAGCCACTGTTAGATCCATGACTCATTAAAAGATGATTTTGATTTTTTTTTTTTTTTTTCATTTGAGCTTGACTTATGATAGATAATCCAACACCATCCATGCTGGTTTTGGACATCCAATCAATACCAATTTTGATAGTCTCCACATTATTTTCTTAAAGAGTTTTTAGGGAAATAAATTCCTAATAAATTTCATATTCGGATATTAATTTCTAATAAATTGTTATTTGAATATTAGTATTCAGTATTATTGTGATTATTTATTAACAATCTCTAAGTCCATTTGTTGCATTATCCGGTCACAACTAGAAATTTAATATTAGGATTATTTGAAAAATGCTAAACTAAGTTGCTCTCTAATAGATCAAAGCCGACGGTATTTACGTATTAGAAATCTTCTTTGTTTATTTTGCATATTTTTGTATTGATAGAAATCGTTATGACATTTTTATCGTTATTTTAAATGTTTTCACCAGCTGTAATCAAAGATGGAACTAATGTCGATTATGAATAAAATTCATTCATCATTTTTACATTTCTACAGTTAGGGTAGTCGAAAAAAGAAGGACGATGGAGTAAAAAAAAGTGGAAGATTGAATGATGATTAGTAACTTAATTTAATTAGCTAAGTTAGAAATAATTAAGTAAATTTACTATCATATTTAATTCTTAATCATCATTAGTTGATACATTATATGAAATATTTAACAGAGGTACTATAAGGTAAGTTTCATATTGTTAGGGACTGATATCTAAATAATAATTTATAGAGAACAAATATCTAAATATGAAATTTGTTTTGGACTTATATCCTAAAAACCCTATATTAATTTGTAGTGGGTGATGTGGAGAGTTCGGCTCAGATACTACAATATGGTTTAGGTTGAGTTGAGACCTTGTTATTATCTTATATAATTATTAAGTAAACCATATGTGACTGAAATTGTTATTGATGTACAGTAGGAACCAGTAAATAAAAAAGGGAATGCGTAGAAATTTTAAGAAATTCTCGAAAGTTTTGGATTTATTAAATTAGGACCGTTAGACATTCAGTTATAGAGATGAGAACCCACCATCGAGTAATCAACCTTTAAATCTTCAAATGTTGAACTTTTCCACCCTAGAGGAATTACACAATAAAGAGAATTAGAAGAAGAGAAAATAATTATTGTGTTTCAAGTTTAAAAAAAAATATATATTAAGAGGTGACGAATAACATTGTTAGTTGCCCAAATTTTGAAGATTATCATTCATGCCAATATAATAGAAGTTGTCTAAACGTTAAGATATTCGTACGTGAGTGAGTAAAGTATAACGTTGGAAAGGGGGAAAAAAAATAATGCTCAAGATTAGGACTTAATTTTTTTTTTTTTTTTGTTTGACTTTAAACGGCAAAATAATATTCTCTGCGTTTCATTAATTAATAACAAAAATAACAGAACAGCCGAAAAATAATGAGTTCCTGCAAGAGCAGAAGGAGCCAAGCTCCCCTCACAAAGTTCAAGTTGCCCGCAAATGACCTACTACATAGGGTTCAACAAATAGTCACTACACAGTACATCACATCTCAAAGACACTGCAACTACGTAAGACCTCCTCCTTGCGCCTCAAATGTCATGGAGACCGTAAATCGTTGCCCGAGTTATTGTCCAAGAGGTGTAGCCATTTCTCGTCTGAAAGAAACTCTATTCACAATAGAATATCTGAGTGTGTTTGCAATGAGCAAGCATCATAAAAAGTAGCTAAATCCGAAAAAAATTCTTCTATTCCTTTCCTTCCAAATATTCCAACACACCGCAATTATAATTGTCAAATACAGTACTCTATTGCCCTGACCCAGACGTGACATGTCCCAGATTTCATCTCTTGTATAGAGGTTCGTAGGGAGGTTGGACAGGTGCACACACCTAGCCCAAACCAACGCAGTGTATTCACAATGTAACAGAAGATGTGGGATAGTTTCCTCCGCGTTTTTACAAAGACTACAGAAGTTCGGACCTATCCATCCCTTTTTCTGTAAGTTATCTCACGTTAAAATAGAATTCTTGGAAATCAACCATATGAATACACGCACTTTTAATGGACATTTTTGTAGACCAGATAATCTCGCGTGGAGCGATTTACACCCTCAATCTATGAAGTGATTGTAAGCTGAGACTACCGGGAACAGTCTGTTTTTATTCCACCTCCAGATTGGGCAATCACTGAAATCTTCATTAGGATGGATATCAGTTAGCAATTGTAGGATCCGGTTGTATTGTAGACATTCATTTATCGTAAACATCCTTACCAACGCCAGTTTCCATATATGACTATGCCAGTAATCCTTTACGGTGGCATCTTTGTTGAGGGCCAGATTAAATAACTTAGGGACTATCAAGGCCAAAGGGATTTGGGAGCACCACTGGTCTAGCCAAAATGCAACTCTAGACTTTAGTCCTGGATGGAAATTAATACTGGACCAGAATATTGATTCCGTCTTCATAACATCCTTTCAGAAAGGTGAGGCTCCTGCCTTATTATGTGTCATAGCTCTCCATGCCCCTTTTCTGGGACCATAGTTGGAAATGAGGATGGTCTGTATTGTTCCCGTTGGATTGGCAAGTACTCGTTGGATTGGCAAGTACTCTCCCTGCCGTTTCGCCATCAAAGCTAGATTGAAAATACGCAACTCTCTGGCTCTTAGTCTGCCATGTTGTTAATTTAGGTCTACATACCTAGTCCCATGGGACTAACTGATAGTGTCTGTCAGAGTTCTCTCTGCCACCCCAGAGGAATCTCCTACGTATTCTGTCGATTCGATCTCAAGCCCATTTTGTAATGATGAATATAGATAAGATTAAGACTTACTAGCTTAAGCTTTTCTTAGGCAATTTCTAAACTTACAGTGATAGTATAGATATTTGTCCATATTGTGACCGAAGAGATCGATATCTATTGAAGGCATGAACATGTAATGCATTGGCAGCCAACATGCACAATATATGCACATAACCTCTTCACTTAAAGGGAATAAAATGGAAGAGAAGATGCAATCAATATCAAAACGCTAAAAAAATAGAGCTCATATACGCATGAGATGGTGAAAGAAAAAACAATGCAAGTAGGCAAAATTGTTGAATAGTTGATGTTGTTCTTGATACTCACATCGCTGTCTTCAGGATTTTGCTGGTGATCCAGGCGCTCGGCCGCCACCATATAATCAAACTCATCGCTTCGTGAACTCGAAGACGATTTGGCTAGTATGGAAGCAGTATGGCTAGTATGGCAGGCTTTATTGGTTTCCATCTTAACTTTTGTTGCATAATAAAAAAATAAAAAAAATTAATTTCAAAATTCTAAATAGGGTGAGTATTGAATAATGATTTTTGGATCCGTCCATTTCTCATCTATATGAGCATGATAGGAATTTTAAAAATTCCAAAAACAAAGTAGAGAGTCACATAAATTTTGCGTAAAAAAACTAAATATAAAAGATAATATTTCAAAAATGGAAGCAACCTAATATGATAAGTATAAATTGAAAAGAAAACAGTAACCTTCAACTAGCGTAAGCTATTTCTTGTAGTGTTTCAGATATACGTCAGTTCAGGTGGTTCAATCTCCAGGTTTGGATATGCACACTCAGAGTTGTTAGTAAAGCAACCGGCAACAAAATAATACAAGTATAAAATAAACAAATATTGTCATATGAGCATGCATGGATAATAAGAGGGACAAGCATATATATATATAGAATACTTTTTTTTAACATATCAACTAAGTACTTGATTTTGGTTATCCTAATTATAGTTTTTCTCTAATCTACATTTCATGTATTCTAATTTACTGTCATATATTATTGGTGTTTTGATCTTCTCCTTTACAGGAAAATAATTTATAGGATCTGGACCTTATCCGGAACTGTAAACTGTTAACAATAAAATTCAAATGTGATTCAGAAAATTACCATGTGCCTAAGGTATGCCTAAACATCAGTTATATAACTTGACACTCACAACAAATTTGAATATTTTGAAAAGCACTCAGATTAAGTTTGAATTCCTTTGTACTTAGGGTTTAGTTTTCTTCCTCATCAAGTCTTATCTATATATAAGTAAGGTATAACCCACTGCTTATGTAATTTATTTTAATTTTTCAATGAAGTTGTATTTTATTTATCTTGAACAATAGATAATCCCCTTAACTGGTTGCCACTAGTTCTGATATTTTTTGCCATAGAGTTCGTAATATTATTGAATATTATATCCACTGCTAGAGATTTTAAGTCGTATAAAAGCATAAGAAACCACCATACGATCGTGCATACTATCGATAACCACCATCAAAGAGAAGAGCACAACCAAGATACATGTGATTCAGACAAATTAGAGCTTGATTCATATGTAGAGTGTCAGAGATATTGACGACAACATGATATATACATGTAGAGAGTGTCAAAGAGATATTGACGGCAAAATGATATATATATACATTGCACGAGAGTAGCAAATCGATATTGATGGGGACATGATGCATTAATTACATATTTGTCTGCCTCACCCTAATGCAAAATCTCATGAATATAAACATAAAAGTAGGTTTGTAATATTTTAAAGTACCTTTTATCCCTAATCTTCCATAATACCAACATATCACACTGGTCAGATTTTTCAATCACCTATGCATGCATGCACCATTTGCAAGGATGGTGTAATGTGTCAATTTAGAACTCATTACTTTTGTGTATGATTGAACTCTTCTTCAGCGTAAATAACATTATATTTCTCGAGCTTACTAAAATTTTAAAAAACTCGTTAATTTTTTATTCGATTGTACAATGATATGTATTGTGAATATTGCATCAAATTTGTAATGTGCTATAAGCTTTTCATGCTAGATATTCCAAATAGAAGAAAAGATATGTAGTATATAGTTTAGTGTTTAGACCTAATCAAATTTATTCACCTATCAGATGATATAACTGATATTGACTAAGGGGGGGAAAAAACAGATGGAAGGAACTGGTGAGGAGTAAGCTGAGTCATCCACTGCAAGAAACTTCTATCAATCCTCATGAATAATAAAAATTTTAAAAAAAATAAATTGATTTTAAAAAATTCTTTGTCCTACTTACAGTTCACCTACCACATCTCTACTCTAAAAGTCCACACAAGATTGTTTTGTTCTTCATTAATTGCATCTCAAAGTTGAAGATTGAGACACTGTACTAATAAGAAAACAATTCTCTTTTCCTTCTTCCTTGTTTTGTTTCCATTTTGTTAGCAAAAGTGAAAAACAAAAGCAATGCGAAGACTGTGCAGCCCAAGCTACTTGCTATAGAGGCTTAGCTGCTGCTGCTGCTACTGCTGCTGCCCTGTAATGACACTTAACTGGAAAAAGCTCTTGCTTCAGTATTCACTGACGAAAGTGTTTGCTAGCTAGCATACATGAAAGAGTCTCTCTAAAGCAAATATTAGCCTTTGACAGCTAGCTACAAAGATATAGAACTAGATCATGGTTATAAGAAATTAACACCAAATTGGAAATGATAGATCTAATGATGATAAATAATTATATCTGAATGTACCGCTCCACTTAAACACATGTACGGCCCCTATAGGATATTTGGAATCTGAGTAGCGGAAGGCTGTTAACATGTTCGTCTCCGGTAAAATAATATAAAAGTTAAAATAATTTATAATTAATTTTGAAATTTTTTAAAAAAAGTAATTGCAAATTATTTTATAGATCCATGGAAATCAATGTAAGCAAACTAACTCTTGTTTGTAGTACTATTCAAGATAGGGATATACATTTCTTTTGCATATTAGTTACTGATTTCATTCTCTAGGCCTTTTCTCCTATTGTCCAAGCAATATTGCTTGAACATGGTGATGCCCTAAGTCAAGGTGCTAGATTGAGAGAGAGAGAGAGAGAGAGAGAGAGAGAGAATAGGTAAGGTTAGAGAGAGAGAGAGAGAGAGAGTTACAACAATTGACACATCCATGATTCTCTTTGTTCACTTTACTCTTTGAGACCAAAACGTAGCTGCTGTCCTTACCATACTAGGTAAATTAAAGAGAAACATTGAACAACAAGAAGAAGAGCAAGAACATGAAGATAAATGGCAACAATATTCAAGAAGAAACCATTCCTCCAGCCTCCACAAAAAACTCCTACTTCTCAAAAACCCTAATCCTAACCCTAATCACTCTGCAAAATGGTCGACAGACGATGCACCGCTCGAACCCCCCTCTCTCACCATCTGGGGCCTACCTCCTTCCAGAGGGATGCCACGAGTGGTGACCGGAGCACCGAAACACGCGTAATTCGATTCAAGCTGTCCAAACTCTTGCTGATTCATCGGTCGAGAAGTACTGCTTGAGAGGACATGGCCGGCAAAGTACTCCCTGGTGGGTGGGTGAGGAGGAGGCGGCGGCGGGTAGGATGATGGAAACTGAAGAGGATGTGACGAGGAAGAAGGGTAAACGCATGGCTGCAGCCCCGATGTCTGCGTCGGTAGCCTCGGGTAGACTGGCCGGAACTGCAGGCATGGGTCGACTCCGGTGGTGCCACCTCCGCCTCGATGCTGGAAGGCTTGTGTGGGCCCCATGCCAAAGTCCCTGTACCTTGTTCATGGGAAGGATCAAAGAAATTGATCAGGGTGGTGTGTCAATTAGTAGTACACAACACATAGCGTGGTCCATGCTGAAACCCTAATTCATAAGTTACAGAATTCAGAATCAATCTGAGGGGGGAAGAAAAATCTCTGATGCATGTACATAGAAAGAATCAAAGAATTAAAAGGGACTAATTCCAAAATAGCTAGAATGGTCCATAGCATGCTCATTAATAAAAATTCAAGACAAAATGGACCTGCACTGGTCCTAACATGAGAACCCTAGGTAACAGCCATAAAATAATTTATTGAGGAAAAAAAAAAATCGGAAATTATTCTAATATGAACTAGTGAGTATATTTCTCAAGAGAATCATAGAATTCAAGGTGAAATCACAACTGGTAGATATTTGATCCGATCACCACATGAAATAACCCTAATTTTTCTCAAATTGAAGAGGGAAAAATCTTGTTTTTTTTTTTGTTTTTTTTTTATGTGACATTAATTTCATTGTTTTCATCTTAATGAAATGGGGTGCAATTTTCTACAAATTATAAAAAGAAAATAATGGAAAATTCATCATCATCATCATCATCAGTAACATACCCCATATGAGCTCCAGGGCTAGCAAGAACTTCATTGCCGAACACAAGCTGTCTAGCACGATTAAGGGTTTCCGTCTCCCTCTCTATCAAAAATCCACCAAAAAAAAAATTAAGACATTGAGAAAGTGCTAAAGATTCAAACTTTGCATCATAAACATCGAGCTTAATCAATTTACCTTGTCGATGGCGGTTCATGTGGCCGCCGAGAGCCTGAGACTTGCAGAACTTCAGCGAGCAAAATCGACACTCGTAGACCTTGCCATCATCCTTTCCTCCACCCTTCTTCTTCTTGAACCCTGAAATCAAATTTACTAAATATTTTCAATTTATTTTCAGTAAAAATTTCTTGATGGGCTATTATGATTCTTTCAAAATTTATTGTAACCTAGCAGGGAGGGGATAAAAAAAAAAAAAAAATCTAACTAATTGTATCGGTGGATGCTGCGGTTGTCGTGGAGCTCTCCTCGACTGGCAGCTTGCCGTGGTGATCCTCAGGTAAGTTGTTGAGGTCCAAAGGGTTGCCTTCTGGCCTCCTGCCAAAAAAAAAAAAAAAAAAAATCAATTCACAGAAAATTTTAATTAACAAAAAATTATTTTAATTAGCGATGATGAAGAACTAAGAGACTGATCTTACATGAAGGGAACTTAAAGAGATATCAAATGCAAGAAGAGCTCAGATGAGAGTGAGAAAATGTAGGATGAGTCTTGAGAGAGACGACTGCAGTTGAGCAAAAGAAAAGGGAGAGGTAGAGCTTTTATTGAGAGAAAAGAAAAGAGCTTGAAAGTTCTCTCTCAGTTCTCTCTGCTGGCTGTAATAGCCGTCGTTTTCTCTCTCCTCTCTCTCTCTCTCTCTCTCTCTAAGGTGCATCGATCTGGGTGACTGATAGAGGACGAGAGGCTTTCTGCGAGTACTAGTGTTTTTCAATATTTTTCTCGGACTTTTATGCTTATATATTGTCTATATCATATGAGCACACCCCTTCTCAAAATATCAATTTGCATGAAACTTTTTTAAGGAGTTTCTTTAATTTCTAAAATATTTTATTATTATACTTGACTACTCTAATCTAGACTCTTAAATCACCTGCCTAATCCTCGGACCTCCACAAGACAAATTAATATTAAAACTCCGCATCTCAAATGTTAAAACTATTGGAAACATTGGGTATATTTATATTGGTAATTTTCTAAATTTCTGAACCGGTATTTAAAGACTCGAACATGTAATCTAACTATAATAAGTCTAAAACTACCGTATATCTACATATTATTTATGTTTATGTTGTGTGTGTATATATATATATAATTTATTATATGAAATTTCATATACATAAATGTTAACAATTGTCTATTTACATGAAGGAGAATTTCATTTCTGCTACTATTTACTATTGCTTCGAGCAAGGACTCTTACGAAGTATACAGTACTAATCGCATTTAAGCATAGTTAACTACTAAGCTTATCCCAAGTTTTTCCTTAAAAATATTCTATCTACAATTAATTTTTTAGTACATAAAATTCATTATATATGCCATTAATGAGTGTATGCATCATGCGCAGGAAATCTTCATGGGATCATTGCGAATGGGCGATATTTGGACACCCAAATACTTTCCATTTTTGGTCGTGCATGGTATTTGAAAATCTAACACTGTATTATTGCTAAATTATTTATAACAACAATTTTTCTTTCTCGGAACAAACAATACGGGCTTGATTTCTCTATAGATTAAAAAGGCTGTCAAAAATATAATCTTAGTTATCTACTAACTTAAGTAATGATTAAGATTTTCCTAAAATAAAATGCATCACATCCCTCATAATTTTCACTAATATCTACTTTACACTAAAAAAATAACAACAATAAGTAGAAGGAAATGCTCAGAATGTTCTTTATTTATTTATGCGGGATGATTCTTCTGAGTGCCATGCCTTACTTTCAGATGCTTGTTTGATGGATAGTATGTTTCACTAAATTCAAATTTAATACATTTGGAGGGAAGACAATATGTGTGCCTATTACATAGTATTAATTGGACGCAAAGATTATCTAGTATGGTTCTTTTTCCCCGTAGTTGCTGGATCTTGTGGTATGGGATGTTTCCAGTAGAAATACGAAAAGATGTGAATTTCAAAGTTGCGACTTAGGCAAAAAAAAAAAAAAAAAAAGATATAATGACAACCGTAAGTATACTTGATTGCCAAATTTGTTTTTGTACTAGTTAGAGAAGTCCTCCACCAGTTGACTTGACAAAGTTGAAAATTGTACAATTAACTTAATAGACTAATAACTATATATCTTTAGAAAATTAGTTGAACTACAGCTATACCATGTAGAGTATAGTTACTTAGTCGTGTTATTCTTATTTTTTTCAGTTAGAAGAAATTTTTCTATGTAACATGAAAATACAAAAAGAAACAAAGAAATGCTTGTCCAATTGATATGTATAACTATTATCTAACTACTGGAGACACTGAAGACAGATACATTGATCAGGCCACTAGCTAGAAATATTCTTGCTTACTATACTTGTTATGTTTAGATACTTATAACAGTAAGTTCAACATTACCCGTAAAATATAAATGTTCATCGCAAAACATGGCGTTTTTTTAAAGAAAAAAATATTGGGTATTTTCTATAGCGTGATGGTGATAATTAAACTGCAGTGACTTCTGACTTCGTAACATTAAACGTATGAGGCTGTTGAGCTAGTCTTGCTGCTTTCACATTCAATAATGTTGTTTGTGTCACAATCTCAAGCTAATTTCTTAAGGTGATTAGCGTGGTAATTAAATATCGTCTCCTTGTTGAAATGGGCAGCCAAAGATGACATACCAATTGGTATTGCTTCCGTAATGCTCCATGTTAATTAATGGTTAACAATTTCTAATATGTAAGTAAGCTCTTATGATCTCTTGATAATTAGATTCGAGAACTATGAGTTTAAGCTTTTGGATAGAATACATAATTATTTGATACCCAAGAAAGAGTCAGATGTCGTTCTAGATTCTAATGTTAAAATTGATATATTTACTATGCATATTTATTTTATTAAAATTGATCTTAATTTAGAAGTAGTATTAAGATATACTAATGCATCCATGATGGGCTTGGTTAATTAAGGATAAAATAAAGGACTTAAAGAGAGAGAACTTGGATAGATGATCATAAGTTCAAGATTAAACAGGCCAAAATAAGGAGAAAGAAGAAGATATTTCTCTCCTGTTGGAGATCGAATCCCCCATCGAGATCGCAGAGACGAAGAAATAATACAATACAAGAAAAACACAAGAATTAACGTGGTTCGACCAACCAAGTTCGACCTACATCCATGGGAACAACGAGAGAAATATCCACTATGAGAAAAATAGGTTACAAGAAGAAATCCAAGTATCTCTCTATCTCTCTCATATCTCATAATAACATAAGCATATCTCTCATCAATTGCTCTCATCTCTTGTATCACATACAAGAGATATATATAGTGTTTCTATCCTAATCATATTAGAATATCACTATCACCATCTAATTAGTGTTCCAATCCAATTAGAACTCTGGTATTTTAATCCAAGTCTAACTGGGACTCCTTGTGATCCTTGATCACATCTAGATACTCAACGGATGCGAGACACAAATCCAACAATCTCCACTTTTGCTAGTATCCGGTGAGCCATGCATCTTGGAGAAAATTTCTTGTTCTCGCCATCCACTTCGCGGACATCCACCGCACGATTATCATGCTCTATCAACCGGGAACAACTTGTATAATCATCACGTCTCTATACTTGAGTACTTATGATCACTAAACCATGCTCTTCTCCGAGCACTCATGATCACTAAACCATACTCCCTTGAACACTCACGATTACTACACCACACTCTTCACTAAGCGCTCATAATCGTTACACCATGCTCCACCTTGGTCAAAACACCTAGACCTCCTGAGTACTCACAATCATTTATCATGTTGTGCATCACAGAAAAGTGATCAATACACTGTACTCCACCTCAATCCAAAAATTATGACTAACTCTAGAGACATATGATTATATATTACCATGTGCTTTATCATGTCACAAACTAATTGTATCCATCAACATAAAGTACCACGCCGTACTTCATCATCGTACGATAAACCAACCATCGACCATCGATCATCTCGGTTAATATCGATCCCTCGATCATCGTCGATCACTGCTGGCCTGCACAAAATCTGCTCTAAATAGTAAATTTTGCCCAATTCGCATCCACCACTATATCCGGAATGATGAAAAATATAGGATTCGACTTTTGGATCACCTTAATCGGACACCGATTCTTTGATCCAAGCTCCGATTAATCATAGCCGTCGATTTGTGCCTCAGAATCCATCTCAGTTATCAGCCACTCCTTTTGGTGCACATTGCTAGAATCTCTGGTTGTGCATATCACCGGTTGTATCCGGCTGTTTTTTTTCTCTTCTTCTTCTTATTGTATTTTGCATTGATACCTCCGCCAACCTTCTTGTCGACTCGACATCAGATCCCTCATCTTGCGATCTCGATTCCGGATTCATAACCATAGCTCTAATACTACTTGTTGAGGATCGAATTCCCCATCAAGATCGCAGAGATGAAAGAAATAATACAACACAAAATGAACACAAGAATTAACGTGGTTCGACCGACTAAGTTCGACCTACGTCCACGGGAACAACGAGAGAAATATCCACTATGAGAAAAATAAGTTATAAAAAGAGATCCAAGTATCTCTCTACCTCTCTCATCTCTCATAATAACAGAAGTATATCTCTCATCAATTGCTCTAATCTCTTGTATCACATACAAGAGATATATATAGTGTTCCTATAATAATTCTATTAGAATAGCACTATCACCATCTAATTGGTATTCCAATCTAATTAGAACTCTGGTCTTCTAACCCAAATCTAACTGGGACTCCTTGTGATTCTTGATCACATCTGGATACTCAAAGGATGCGAGACACAAACTCAGCATCTCCTTGTTAAGAGTTGCACTTTCTTTCCCTCTTCAACCTCTCATGTCTCCCTCCGACTCTAAAAACCCTATAGTATCAATGGCGAAGATGAAGGGTATCATCCAACATATCTAGAATACTACCTCTCTAGTTATAATCTGGTGTACATGGAACGAGCGCAACAATTGCATATTCCGAGACAGACAACGAGACACTTCTTCTATAATCCAACATATCTAACACCTCTCTACCTATAATAATAATAATTTCTTCTTTTCGTTAAAAAATTGCATAAAGGATTAATTTTTTCATGTTTTCACTCAACACATTCACTGTTAAAAAATTGCATAAAGGATTAATTTTTTCATGTTTTCACTCAACACATTCATTACCGTCATTGTGAAAGTGATCTCTTTTAATTTCCATATCTTTCTACAGTAGATCTGGTCCTAACACACGAAAACTTATCACCATATCCTTCTTATACAAATTGAAACTCAACAAGATCAAAAGTGCCAAAACCAAAAACTAGAGAGTTATACATGAAAAATTCACCATTTCTCATAGCAGGGAGTTTCCAAAGGAGCACACCACTTTTTTCAGTGAGCCAACTTTACAATGTAATTTTAATCCGGACTTTTAGCCAAACACTTATTAAGTGGGCTCACTAGAAAAAAAAAAGTGTGCTCCTCTAGAAACTCCCCTCATAGCAGGTTGGGATGAGTGGAAGATTGAGAGGGACGTGGCTTTGCTCCTCAGCTCTCCCCCCACACAAACCCTACGGCCTCCACTCTACAAGATATCCTGCGGCCTCTCAGTGATAAACTGAGAGGCCTGCATGAATAATTACGAGAGCTACCATTTGAGTCTCTCCCACACACACCCAGGCCTCTCTATAGGGCTCTCTGCACCGCTTTATCCCTGCGAGCGTGAGGGGTAGGTGTCCTCTCTTTTTAAGTTCAGGGTCCATCCCTGTTGAGGTTAATAAAGACAAGGGCACCTCTTACAAAGTGGTGCCCTGATATTTAGTTAAGATGGGGCATGGTAACTAGCTAGGGGCACCCTAGCCCTGGGAGTACCCTATACCCCCACCTATAATCTCATGTTGAGGGCCGTCATAAAGGTACTTTGTTAGTGCTTAGCTTGCTTGCTCTCTGGCGGGGCTGAAGGCAAGTTTTGTTTTCAACTGCACTTGCTTGTTATGGCCCTATGGCACTTGTGATCAGACCCAACCACGACATTCAGCAGACAAAAGTTGTTATTAGATTCGATATATACATGTGCTTTCACTCCTAATTAAGTGTGTGCGTGCGTGCGCATGTGCCTCGTAAGAACATTAGCTTCAACATATCAATTTTAAGAATGATGCTCAACTAGGCTCATTGTAAAACGATGTAAAATGTTAATTGTATTTCAAGAAGTTTTAGCTAGGGAAGGAAACATACAGGTGTCCATCATATTCAAAAATTTAAATTAGAAAAATAAAAATTTATTTTTAATTTAAGTTTTTGAATATGACGGACCAGGAACAAAACCTTGAACCCATCAAATCTCATTCTTAGTTTTTATAGATAAGTTCTACGTTTTGTAAGATCAATGCATCGCAATGTACATAAGGAAGGATGAAGAAGAAGAAGAAGAAGAAGACCACTCCAGATACTACTAATTCTCGATTTTACCAATCAGCTTTGTTAAAAAGAAAACTGCTGTAATTGGAGCATAGAGTAGGATATTACAGGCTTATCTTCGGTTTGAGAAACTTCTAAGTTCTAAATTGATGTGCTCAAGTGGATAAGGAAAGAGACTCTAAGAATCAATGATGAAGAATAAAGTGGTGATGATAAGTTAGTTTCAGAAATTGGATAGAGGGGGAGAGAGAGAGAGAGAGAGAGAGAGAGAGAGCGAGAGATCATGAATACTTCAATGACTTGGTTTGTGGTCATAAAC
Source organism: Dracaena cambodiana (assembly GCA_036321105.1). Taxonomy (NCBI): domain Eukaryota; kingdom Viridiplantae; phylum Streptophyta; class Magnoliopsida; order Asparagales; family Asparagaceae; genus Dracaena; species Dracaena cambodiana. The sequence continues at coordinate 796,297 of JAYEPQ010000013.1, forward strand.
TGTCAACATGTGACCATATTGACATTTCAATGCCATGAACTATTTGTCTTCTAATGGCTTTGTTATTATTATTATTATTATTATTATTATTATTATTATTTCTGTTTACTTTTCTTTTCTTTTTTAATCTTACCATGCGTAAATAACTAGCGTAAATTTATTTATTACTATCTGTTAAAAGAAAATTTGAGCAGTTCATGATAGATTTCTACAGTAAAAATTAGTGTCACTGGTAAGTGTAAAATATTTAAGTGAACAGATTCAAGCTTGAAAACAACAAAGACAAACAAATATTCATCGTTAAAGCACAGATGAGACATGTAATTATATGTATACACAGTACACTGGCTCTCCAATATTATACTGAGCTGGAAGAAAAGAATTTATACAGACAATCGCTGAGTAGAAGAAAAGAATTTGTTTATACAACCACAAAAGTTCGGAGAGGGTCTTCATTGACGTTGTGTGACGATGTAATTATGTCGATAAAAAGTGAACTACAAAAAAATGAAATTTCATTGAATCTGAACACAAAATATATGACATTGTTATTGGAATGAAATTAATATACATTTCGATAGGAGCTGCATGAGTTCTGCAGACGAATGCTGCAGTTACTATCTACTGGGTAATCACTCGCACCTCAATGCTACAACAACCAATTTGTCGCTCTGATGGACAAAGCAGTTTGAGTACAACTGTGGACGCTACACTCAATGTCATCAGGAACTCGAAATGTCATCTCATCAGAATCACCTTTTAGTGGAGAAGGATAAGCACCGTTGTAAAAACATATATAGCTTCTTATTTAAGCCATTTGTCTTCTCGTTCAATGCCTTGCTTACCGAAGGATAGGGATGAAAATTGACAGGTCCACAGATCAATTTTTAACTCGTCCTACTAAAAAATTTGAATTAGAGAAACAAAATTTTTATTTTTATTTCAAAATTTTGAATAGTACGGATCAAAAATTGACCTATGAATATGATACCCATTATCATCTCTACTGAAGGATCAATTACGATATCAGCAGCACCATGGAGAATTAATAAAGACAAAGAAACCTGAAAAAAGCAATAGCAAATCCTGGACTGTTATTACTGTAGATGGAAAGTATAGAAAGTATGTATCAATGTTTAAAATAACTATATCGTTAACGTTAACGTAGCGTTTTTTTTTTGTTAGGTTATGTAGCAAATAACGTAACGCTTAACGTAGGTTATGCAATTTTCTATATATTTAATTAAAATAAATATAAAACTGTATTTAATAATTTCCATAAATAAGTAAATAAATTTAAAAAATCATATAAAATATTGCAAAATCAATATAAAGGCATAGAAAATTAAAAATTATATTAACAGTCATTAATTCAGTCATTAACAGTCATTAATTCATCAAAATTTTCCAATTTTTCAGCCAACTCCCAAATTAACAAATTAACAGTTATTATACTAATTATCAAATATACTAATTAACAGTCAGTATACTAATTATCACTAGTCATTAACAGTCAGTATATTAATTATCCCAAATTAACAAATTAACAGTCATTAATTCAGTCAAATCCCAAATTAACAATAAGTATACTAATTTTTCCAGTATACAAATTATCAAATATCAATCTGTATTAATTATCAGTCAGTATACAAGCAAGATCATTATCAGTCAAATTATCACCCAAATTAATTCATTTCACCCAAATTAACAGTCAGCAAAAGTGTAAAACAAATCAGTCAAATTAGTCTTAATAAAACAAATCAGTCAAATTTAAAATGAGGATGACATTAATTACCTGCTGAATAGTTGAGCCGGAGAAGACAGTTGAGCCGGGGAAGGAGGAGGGAAGAACAGTTGAGCCGGAGAAGAGTCGACCGGCGGCGTCGAAGGGTTGCGTCGACGGCGGCGGACGAGGGAAGAGCAGGAGAGAGCGGATTTGGGGCTAAGGGAGAGGGGGATTGGGGATTTGGGTAGAGGGAAAGAACGGGAGAGAGCGGCGGAGAAACAACTGCGGCGACAGCGTCACGACGATGGAGGAGAGAGGGATCGGGAATTTGGACAGAGGGGAAGAACGGGAGAGAGGGCGAGAGAGATCGGGAGGTGAATTAGGGCAGGGAGAGATTGATCGGGAGAGGGCGAGAGAGATCGGCGTAGAAGGGTGAGAGGGATCGGTAGAGGGCGAGAGAGATCGGGAGGTTAATTACGGAGAGAGCGATCGGGAGAGGGCGAGAGAGATCGAGGCGTCGGCAGAGGAGAGAGAGCGATCGAGAGAGGGCGAGAGCGATCGGGAGAAGAATTAGGGTAGAGGGGAGAGAAAATCGGGATATTTAGGGAAGAATTAATGGGTTTGGGATTGAATAAATCGGGTTTCAAGTCGTGGGTGCGGTTCGAAAAGGAGTTGTATATAACGCACGTTATAACGCGTTATGAAATAACGCGTTATAACGTGCGTTATTTTGAAAATAACGCACGCTACGCTGCAGTGCGTTATTTAAGTCTGTTACGGAGCGATTCCTCCTCGCTCCGTTACATAACGCGTTATAACGCGTTACATAACGCGTTTTTTTTCAACATTGGTATGTATAAGAATAAGCACTGTCCAAATCCGATCCAAAACCATATAATTGGTTTTATCAAACAGCACCTGCGCACCTGGACCAGTCAGATTATGTATCTAATGTCACAAACCATGTCCGATAGGCAAAGATTTTTTTCACCAATGGCGTGTCGGTGGGTGTTCATGCATGTATTGAAAGGGCCGGAGGGGAAACCATCTTTAATGAAGAGCTGAAGGCAAAACATAAGAACGTATCATAATATCAAACGATTTGGGTATACAGGAAAAGCTAATTCTTATTAGTTTAGTTTACTAGTTTACGGGCTAAAAATGACGTAGGTATTATAGGTGTATAATAAATAAAGTAAAAAGATATACAATGCTGCACTATAAGATAAATGCCAAGGTATGTAGAGCTTAATTTGCTCTGGATGACTTCGAACACATGCAATAGGCAAATTTAGCATGAATACAAGTTTCAAGGGGCCTTCGAATGTTTGGGATTGGACTTAATTTTAGAATGATTAGATGTAATGGCCAATGGGCTACTACAAGACCATAATAAGTGTAGTTTCATTTTACATCACGCTAGGAGATTCCTTTGAAGGTTCATGGAAGGCGGAGAAGGTTACTGAAGGTGCGGAGATAAAAATTCTCAACAAAGAGGTCATATATTTCTTCTCTAGAGGTCAAGAAAGGGATGAGAAGCTTTTCGACCCTTAAGTAAGCGCAGAGCATGCTAAAAGGAACAAAAGTTCCATCGTGATCGTATACTTTTGTTTGTTATTAGTAGAACCTCTCTTATCGCTATGCATATCCTGAGCCACACGAAGAGATGGGTTTTTTAAAACCACAGGTCTTGCAACTAAGATTTAGAAAGAACACCCTAAGGTCTTGAATCTAGAATCTAGAGGTTCTGCGCTCATACACCTGTTCATTATTTATTAGTAATAAAGCCTCTCATATGAAGGCATATGCTGAACTACATAATCGTCGTGCCTTGTTTATGATTTCTTCTGTCTTTCCCGAGTCTTAGATGGGATAGATTAAAGATTAAAAATATTTTTTGCAAGATTTTTCAGAACAAGTTGGTATTAGAGCCCATGCTGACAATCCATGCGAAGTCAAGCAGAGAGGGATAGTAATACATTACCAGCTAACAACTCTATACTTGAGTCTTTGTTGCATGGGCATGGCAAAACCTACATGCAGATGACACGTTGAGTCATCAACACATTGCAAATTAGAAAAATAATAGAATATGCATGTCTGACATGCGCTGAACACGATATGGCTTCATGATAAAAAAAGTGTGTGCTACATAGTTTGGTTAGGTTGCTTCTCGACAGATGTTAGGCAAAATATTACCTAATTCACTCCAAATTCATGGAATCACGATCCAGCATGTACCATCTCGGTGTGCATTCATGATCCGGATTACCAGAACTAGCAACTTAGAAAAAAATAAGAAGGGTACGACTAATTGATTCAATGAACTTTTTTAATATAAAGTGCTTCAATGTTTAGAAACTTTCTTTATAGATTTAATTTCCATTAATTTTCAAGATTTCCACTATGGAAAAAGTATGTGTTTTTTCCTCCATCCATATGTGCATAAACTATGCATACATACTATTAAAATAACTGTAAAATTTGGTCCCAAGCATACCATGACCCTAAATATCAGTCTATGCAGATCTAAATGGGAATTTATATTACAATGAGTCATCAATAAAGTACTCCTGTTGGCTCAACCTTCTAACTTCATAAAAAAATTATGATTTCTATAATTGTAGAAATCATAGTGTATAGAATTTCTTTTATGTTGTAAGAAATTGGAGTGAACAAAAAATCGAAGTTCCATAATTTTGGCAAGGTATCTATTAACTTAATTGAGCAAATCCATGGCCACAAAATGAGGAAGTATGTTTTTAGTTTTTAAAGCACAAGCGAGGGTAGGCATACACCACAAGTGGCCCGATTGGTTGTGTGAATGGTAGTGATTGCACACAACTGACTCAGGTCAGAAAGAGCGCATATGCACCTGCCTCATTCCTGGTCCTGCTCCTGACCATCAATTATGTAGTTTAGCATTTAACATAAATTCTAATCAAGTAACTATATTAAAAAAAGAACCCGAGTTCAATCCGACAGACTAATAGCTTAAATAAAATATTTGAGCTAGTAATACATGCACACAAATTATTCAAGAAAACCAAGTATGTTACATGAATATTTCAAAATTAATATGTAATGGAATTTAGGACATCAACAGAATGCACACTTTCAGTTTTTCTAGAAAGAAGGAAATATAGAAGAAAAAAAAGACTCTTTAGACATATAAATCTTCTCATTCAACAAGAAAGTCAACATAAGCACCACATAAGCAAAAATGGACATAAGATGTGGGAAGACTTAGTGGCTAAATTAGACAAAAGGCTTAGTGGCTAAGTTTGAAAGAATCCAATTATTCTAAGGAAGCACAAAAACCATTAAGATAATGAAGGTACAAGGCTCAAGGTGTTGGAAAAATAATTTGCTAATGTTTTAGATTAACATGGGCAGACTTATTACTGTTATTAGTTAACAGAATTACTACTATTATTATGCACAGAATTACTACTGTTATTATGCACAGATTTCAGTGTTATATTTCTTAGAAATAAAGTTGGAGAAGAAGAATTATGAATTATTATTTATAATAGCAGTCTATACGTTTCCAGATTTGAATTAGAAGAATATTCCTATTACTGTTTACAGAAAACTATTAAACTGTTTTTCTTTAACTAGTTTATTATCCTAAACAGAATAAAGAATTACTGGATTAAGAAAAACTTGTATTCAGAAGGATGAACGTATGCAGAATTGATAAAGACAGGAAGATGATCGAGACTAGTGTTGAACACTATCTCCTTAAAACCGATTCGCCGTCCACTGCTTACTTCTGGATTGCAATGGGCGTCGGTCTCTCAGAATACAACGACCGATCTGCAACAGGAAGGAAGCCGCAATCCTGTTGCTCGAGCGAATCTGATAAAGAACACTCTCTGTATGTATGGTGTAATGTAGGACTGATTTAGGAAGAACTGTTCTTCTGGAAACAGAAACTCTCTGTCAAAAAGACCAAGTTTCTATCTGCAAAAGAAGGAAAAATTCTGTAGATTGTATGTTCTAAAAAGTCTGAACAGAGGCCTATTTATAGGCTTTTGGGCAAACAGTCACAATGGTTGGCTGTTAACAGTTGTGACCGTTTAACGGCAACGATTAACAGTCGACCGTTGGATCTCAACGGACAAATCCTAACGACTCTTAACGGGTGCGGGTCGAATCCAAATAGCTCAACCCAATAGAGGTAATCCGAATCCAATAGCACTAAAAAATCAAAAGCTTCTCAGCTCCTCGCGACGATGCGTACGTGCGAAGTGCCAAGTGCGCCACTAAAGTGCCCAATGCACCCTAAACGCCCATTCGCTCTCGCAAACGCGCGTGCGCGTGCGCGTGCGGGTGCGGGCGGTACGTAGCACCACCCATGGTGCTCAAAGTTTCTCCTCTTCTTACTTAAGTAATGTCATGGAACAAACAATTCTATATAAACCCACATCCTAACAAACCTCTAGCCAATGTGGGACTATTTTTTTTTTCTTTCCTTTTTTTTTTGTTTCCTTTTCTATGTACTCCTCTTTGAAACTATTTTCCATTCACCTAATTCATTTATTTTTGAACTAGAGAATTGGCTCAAAGATTCAAGTTCAAACATACATGAATTCAACAATCCCCCACATGAATGAAAATGACTTAGACACTAATGCAACTAAACAGAGAGTATAATAGAAAGTTACCGCATCGGGAGAGGTGGCTTTTGGCTTTGAATCTTCCCTAGTGAAATATTATCGAGTTTACTCGCTAACCAGTGAACACGATATTTTTGAACTATTCGGATTTTGATGTAAACTAAGACAATAATATTCACACGATTTCTTTCAATTTTAACAGATTCTTATGTTGTGTCCGTTTTGGCCCTGGACAACCTGATAATTCTATGAGTGCTCTAGAGAATTTAGCCTTTATCATTCTCATAGAAGCGGCCCCTTCACACTCATATAGGTAATCTCTTATTGAGAGTATCCTGCCATACTCTACTTGGATTTCCAAGATATAAGGATTATTAAAAGCTTAGCTTATCTTACACATTGCAGGTTAATCAATATTTTACCATAGAAATGAGATAGGAATTATTTTCTCAGTGATTCTTACGAGTTTCTCCACAATTCGGTTGTCCCTTTGAACTTAGATATTGGGATCTCCAGTCAGCTAGGTTGGGTTGCCACTATGGAGTTACTCTATTTAGTAGGCTGTAATCCCATTCCCCTCGATAACTTATATACTTGATCTCTGATCAAGCCTTTTGTTAATGGATCTGCAATATTATCTTTTGATTTTATATAATCAAGAGATATTATTCCGTTTGTAAGCAGCTGTCTTACAGTTTCATGTCTACGACGTATATGTCGTGACTTTCCATTATATAATACATTCTGTGCCCTTCCAATTGCTGATTGATTATCGCAATGGATGCAAATTGCTGACACAGGTTTAGGCCACATTGGAATATCTTCTAAAAAGTTTCGAAGCCATTCTGCTTCTTCTCCGGCTTTATCTAAAGCGATAAACTCAGATTCCATAGTGGATCTGGCTATACACGTTTGTTTTGAAGATTTCCAAGAGATAGCTGCACCTCCAACAGTAAATACATAACCACTTGTGGATTTGATATCCTTATAATCTATAATCCAGTTGGCATCAGTGTATCCTTCTATCACTGCTGGATATCTAGTATAGTGCAACCCATAGTTAGTAGTGTACCTCAAATATTTGAGTACTCTAACTATTGCTTTCCAGTGGTTCTCCCGTGGATTACTTGTAAACCTACTCAGTTTGCTTACTGAGTATGCAATATCAGGTCTTGTGCAGTTCATTAAATACATAAAACTGCCAACGATCTGAGAATATTCTAATTGAGATATACTAGCACCTATATTCTTTGTAAGATGTAGACTCATATCTACATGTGTCCTACCTATATCATTATTTCCCTTGTCAAATTTTTCGAGTATCTTCTCGATATAATGTGACTGGGATAAGGTATATCCATCAGATGTCCTAGAGATTTTAACACCAAGAATAATATCTGCAATACCTAAGTCTTTCATATCAAATTTCTGTGTTAACATGATTTTTACCTCTTTAATTAGAGCCACCGTACTACCGGTGATAATCATGTCATCCACATATAAATATACAATGACATAGTTGTGCATATCCCCTTTTACATATACACATTTATTGCATTCATTATAACGAAATCCATTTGACAACATAACTTGGTCAAATTTTTCATGCCATTGTTTAGGTGCTTGTTTAAGTCATAAAGTGACTTAACAAGTCTGCACACCTTCTTCTCTTTACCTGGAACTGAAAATCCTTCAGGTTGTTCCATGTAAATTTCTTCATCTAATTCACCATTTAAAAATGTTGTTTTTACATCCATTTGATGAAGTTCAAGGTTAGATAATGCAACAAAAGCAATTATTAATCTTATAGATATTATTCTTGTTACAGGTGAATATGTATCAAAGTAATCAACACCTTCCTTTTGTCTATAGCCTTTTACTACAAGTCTAACTTTGTATTTATCTATAAACCCATAAGGTTTTATCTTTCTCTTAAAGATCCATTTGTTTACTTCCTGGAGGAAGATCTACAAGTTTCCAGGTGTGATTTTGAATAATTGATTCAATTTCACTATTTACAGCTTTTTTCCAAAAAAGAGTTTCAGGTGTAAACATAGTCTCTTTATAAGTTTGAGGTTTCTTTTCTAATATATATGTTAGAAAATCCGGACCAAACGATTTATTAATCCTGGCCCTTTTGCTCCGTCTACATTCATCCTCATTAGTTTTATTTCCAGAATCAGATTCTGTTTCTCTTATAACTTCATCACAAGTCTTTTTAGGAGAACTTGGTTCATAATCTTTATTAGGAAAGATATTCTCAAAAAATACTGCATTTCTAGATTCAATAATAGAGTACTTATGTATCTCTGCATGATCTGAATTGAAAACAAAGAAACGATAAGCACTACTATTATGTGCATATCCAATGAATATACAATCAATAGTTTTAGCTCCAATTTTAGTCCTTTTAGGAGTAGGAATTGCAATCTTTGCAAGACACCCCCACACTCTTAAGAATTTATAGTTAGGTGCTCGACCTGTCCATAATTCATAAGGTGTTTTATCTAATTTCTTTTGGGGTATTTTGTTAAGAATATGATTAGCAGAAAGTAAACCTTCCCCCCACATGTTCTGAGGTAAACCAGAACTTATTAACATGGCATTCATCATTTCCTTTAATATTCTATTCTTACGCTCAACAATTCCATTTTGCTGAGGTGTGTAAGGAGCAGTTGTTTGATATATAATACCATGTTCTGCACAAGTTTGTGCAAATGGTGACTCATATTCACCACCTCTATTACTTCTTAGCATTTTTATCTTTTTGCTAAGTTGATTCTCAACTTCATTTTTATATTGTATAAACATTTTAATTGCCTCATTTTTTGTTCTCATTAGATATACATAACAATATCTAGTACAATCATCTATAAAAGTAATAAAGTATTTCTTTACACCTCTAGTTTGAACAAATTTTAAATCACAAACATCTGTATGAATTAATTCTAAAGGTTCAGTACTACGTTCTATAGAATGAAATGGAAGCTTAGCCATTTTTGATTCAACACATGTTTCACATTTATCATCAAAGTTTAAATTAAAATTAGGCAACATATTTAAATTTATTAATCCTTGCAAAGTATAATAATTTACATATCCTAATCTACTATGCCAAATATAAGGTGACTCAGTCATATAAGCAGAAGAATCAATTTTATTATTAACTTTAGAGGCAATGGTCATTACATTTATTTTAAACAGACTATTTGTCATATACCCCCTGCCTACATATACACCATTTTTTGTAAGTACAAACTTATCAGACTCAAATACAAGCCTAAACCCTTTCTTACTCAAGACTGATCCTGAAACCAGATTTTTGCGGACATCTGGTACATGAAGTACATCAGTAAGAGTAAGTTTTTTTCCCGAAGTCATTTTTAGTATAATATTTCATCGTCCTTCAATCTTGGAGGTTGCAGAGTTACCCATGTAGAGTAGTTCTCCTTCCACATGTTCATATGTAGAGAACATCCACTTGTTGGCGCAGATGTGGCGAGTGGCCCCAGTATCCACCCACCATTCTTTAGAATTGCCACCAACTAGATTAACTTCTGAGACAACAGATATACAGTTTATATCTATATTTGCACAAAGATTTTCTTTCTCGGCCAAATTTGCATTAGGATGCTTCTTCTTCTTCTTTGAAGAATCTTGTGCCTTGCGCAAACGGCAGTCCTTTGCACGATGTCCAGGTTTGTCGCAGTTGTAGCACTTGCCATTGAATCTCTTCGAGTTACCACTCTTAGAGTCTTCACCATTGTGCTTTCGCTTTCTGTCATTAGACTTATTGAAATTTTCCATAACGTTAGCTTTAGAAACATTATATGGATTTTCAATTTTCTTTTCAGAAATACGGTTATCTTCTTCGATCCTCAAACGTACAATCAGATCTTCAAGTGTCATTTCTTTTCGTTTATACTTTAGGTAATATCTGAATTCTTTCCAAGATGGTGGCAATTTTTCAATAATTGCAGCCACTTGAAATGATTCATTAATAGTCATACTTTCAGCATGGATTTCATGAATGATCACTTGAAGATCTTGTACTTGATTGATTACATTTTTAGAATCAACCATTTTATAATCCAGAAACTTACCGACTACATATTTCTTAGAGCCGGCATCTTCTGTATTATATTTCTTGTCTTAGAACTCCCAAAGTTCCTTAGCAGTAGCAATTGAACTATATACATTATACAGTATATTGTCCAATCCATTGAGGATATAATTCTTATTCAAGAAGTCCGCATGTTTCCATGCATCAACCGCCTTTACAGATTGTTGATCATCTTCAACAAGAGTCGGTACAGTCTCCTTCAAGTACTTGGCCAGATTTAGTGTATTGAGATAGAACAATATTTTCTATTGCCATCTCTTAAAATCTGAACCACTGAACTTCTCTGGTTTCTCATACTGGCTTGAAGGCACAGTTAGAGTAACCATGTCAGGAGTTACCACAGTGGACATATCAGATGCAGTGGCCATCTGTATTCATTAAATTTATCTATCTTAATGTTTTGTAACAAATTTTAACTTTATAATAAAACTTAAAATCAATTTTACTCCAAAACTGAAAATCAATTCTTACTCCAAACCACAAGATTTCTAAAAATATTGCTTTCTCTAAACAGATTTAACTATCTTTTTCCAGAAGCAATTAGATTTAAATAACTAGTGATTAAACACTATTATGACAGTATTCGAAATTAATCTTAAAACAAAAAAAAATCGGTTTTAAGAATGTTGGAAAAATAATTTGCTAATGTTTTAGATTAACATGGGCATACTTATTACTGTTATTAGTTAACAGAATTACTACTATTATTATGCACAGAATTACTACTGTTATTATTCACAGATTTCAGTGTTATATTTCTTAGAAATAAAGTTGGAGAAGAAGAATTATGAATTATTATTTATAATAGCAGTCTATATCTTTCCAGATTTGAATTAGAAGAATATTCCTATTACTGTTTACAGAAAACTATTAAACTGTTCTTTTTTAACTAGTTTATTATCCTAAATAGAATAAAGAATTACTGGATTAAGAAAAACCTGTATTCAGAAGGATGAACGTATGCAGAATTGATGAAGACAGAAAAATGATCGAGGCTAGTGTTGAACACTAACTCCTTAAAACCGATTCGCCCTCCACTGCTTGCTTCTGGATTGCAATAGGCGTCGGTCTCCCAGGATACAACGACCGGTCTGCAACAGGAAGGAAGCCGCAATCCTGTTGCTCTAGCGAATCTGATAAAGAACACTCTCTGTATGTATGGTGTAATGTAGGACTGATTTAGGAACAACTGTCCTTCTGAAAACAGAAACTCTCTGTCAAAAAGACTAAGTTTCTTTCTGCAGAAGAAGGAAAAATTCTGTAGATTGTATGCTCTAAAAAGTCTGGACAGAGGCCTATTTATAGGCTTCTGGGCAAACGGTCACAATGGTTGGCTGTTAACAGTTGTGACCGTTTAACGGCAACGGTTAACAGACAACCGTTGGATCTCAACGGACAAATCCTAACGACTCTTAACGGGTGCGGGTCGAATCCAAATAACTGAACTCAATAGAGATAACCCGAATCCAATAGCACCGAAAAATCAAAGGCTCCTCAGCTCCTCGCGACGATGCAAAGTGCGCCACTAAAGCGCCCATTCGCCCTCGCACATGAGCGTGCGCGTGCGGGCGGTGCGTAGCACCACCCGTGGTGCTCAAGGTTTCTCCTCTTCTTACATAAGCAATGTCATGGAACAAACAATCCTATATAAACCCACATCCTAACAAACCTCTAACCAATGTGGGACTATTTTTTTTTTTCTTCTTTCCTTTTTTTTTTTTTTTTTTTTGTTCTCTTTGCTATGTACTCCTCTTTGAAACAATTTTCCATTCACCTAATTTATTTATTTTTGAACTAGTGAATTGGCTCAAAAATTCAAGTTCAAACATACATGAATTCAACACAAGGAAAACTGAAAATAGGATCCATGACAAAAGATCCTAAGAAAATCTCTATAACGCTCCAAAACAGGAGCTTCCCAAGTGTTCACCCTTCTTGAAATTGCTCCAAGTAGGAGCTTCCCAAGTGTCTGCCATTCTGAAATTGCTCTCACCCCAACACACTTACTATATAGCTTTTTAATTATTTTTACCACCCTCTCCCTAAAAACACTAACTATAATTATTATATGAGTTTATAATTTTTTATAAACTACATATCAAGGTTTTAAATATCGCCAGACTGGCATATTCCAATACATATCATAAATATTATATTAGACTTTGAGATGTCCAATACGGTGTAGATTCCATTATACCAGAAACAACGTTGCCAATATTACTGATATTTTTTCCATATTGCCAATGAGATATGTAAGTATGTATAATATATATTGCTGATTTCCAATATCGTAAGCCATTGGCTGATAACAATATCGACCTTGTTATACAACCTCTTATCGTGCCCAATATGGGACTATTCAATGTGCCTGGGGTATTACATACTTTCTCCAATTAAGACATTTTACCGGGCGAAGAGGGATTCTAATGTAGCATGGCACCTTTCTCCGTATGGTTTAGCATTTAGTTCCATCGGGCTCATACTCCATGTGGGACTAATTCTCTTCGCTTAGGGTGTTACAATCTCAAAACTGGGTCATAGACATTTCGAGAATTTCTTCTAAATAGATGATATTTTGTACATGCTGTAGTAGAATGCCTACGGTTTAGAGGAACACTGAAGATGGCACTGCCTGCGCTCCTATGAGCAAAGATTTGGGATTTCCGATCCAAGAAGGACCTTTTAGTTTTCTTAAGATGATTGATCTCTTCTCTCATTTGACCTGCCAGAGACAATTTGGCACCTAGGACAATTCCATCAAATATATTGAACGTATTATTGGTAAAAGAAAATTACTCAATATCCGGTTTTTTCTGCTCCTGAAGTTCAATTTAAGCCCTAGTTTGATATTTATAACAGTTCTTGTGTCATGCCAATCTTATAACATTCTTGCTTCCACTTCACGAGTACTCTGCTTTATAATCATGGCACCACTCAGCCACTCCTCCACTCTAACCCACAGCCATTATCGCCATCATCAAGATCCTAACCACAAACTAATTGCATCAAATTATACGGGGTAAATAAAATTCATCACAAACCCACAAAAACAATCAAGTCAAAGTATCCAAATTCACCTTGAGCAAGCAATGCTCGATCCCCAAGCTGCACGTTCCTTGAACGCCTCGCGAACCCTGTGGCGCTCGCCGGCCTGATCCAGGTTGGCATCCGAGAACATCCTACCTCATCTTCTACTGCTGCTTCTTCTACTTCTGAGCGCCGGCGAGCCCAATTCTAGCACAACCTAGTGCAGCTCAGTCCAAAATTTTAAGCAAAAACAAAGAAAAAGATTGGATTTTTATGACAAAAAGAGAGAAAAGATTTGATTTTTGTTGGTTTGGTTCGATGGAGGGATTGGGGGCATTGAGGAGGCCGTTACGTTGAATGTTTAGTCCCAGATTGTTTGTTGGAAATGAGACAAGGGAAGCCTATAAATTGGCCTCTTCCCTTTTCTTATCAATCCATCTCAAAAATCAATATTTTTTTTTTTATTATATTACTTTTATCTAGTAATAAAATTTTTCTGTCTTGTCCGTAGTTTTTACCCTTTTAAAGAGTTTTTCACGTAAATCTCTGTGTCTATATTTCTTTGGTTCTTTTGATTCTTTGCTATATTCCACTCGTTTTTTCTATAACAGTGGTATCAGAGCTAGGTCAACACGGTTGTGGTACTTATCGTATGCTCTGTGGTTGTAACGTGGATCCTCCACATTAGTGGTTGTCACCTTCCATATCAGAAAATAAGTACTTGTTTCTTTGTGGGACCTACTCGGTATACTTGCGGGGTCCATCCACTTGTTCTTGTTCTTATGGGACCCACTTTCTTCCACTTGTTCTCCCACTTTCTCCCACTTGTTCTTGTGAGGCCCACTTTCGTAAAGTACCGAAATTAATTTCTTTTGGCTGTTCGGGGCTCGGTACTCTTGTGGGGCCCACTTTCGTGAATAGTGCTCTCGTGGGGCCCACTTACGTGGAATAGTAGGAGTTATGTTAGAGTTGGGATATAGTAATGACGGGCAAATTTGAGATTGAAAAATTCAACGGAGGCAATGTTGGTCTCTGGAAAATGAAGATGAGGGCTATCTTAGTAAAAAGATAAGCGCCTTCCTGTCACCGGTGAAAGACCAGAAAATATCTCATATGAGAAATGGATGGAGATGGATGCTGAGGCTATTTCAGATCTCTATCTTGGATTAGGAGATGATATATTGTCCAGTATTCAAGAGAAAAAGACAGCAAAGGAGATTTGGGATCATCTCGTAAAACTGTACGAAGTCAAATCTCTCCACAATAAAATTTTCTTCAAGAGAAAGTTATACACCATTCGGATGTCAGAATTTACTGCAGTGACGGAGCACATAAATACCCTCAACACTTTATTCTCACAACTCAAGAATTTGGGTTATGATATAAAGATGGGTGAACGTGCTGAAATTCTACTCCAGAGTCTACCCGATTCATACGATCAACTCATCATCAACAAAACAAGCAACTTGGTTGAAGATCGCCTCGATTTCGATGATATTGCAGCTGCAGTCCTAGATGAAGAGAAGCGGCGCAAAAACAAGAAAAACAAGTAAGCAAGTTCACACCAAGTAGAAGTGTTGACGTTGACGAGAGGAAGATCAATGGAACCTGGCCCAAGTGGAAGTCAAAGACGCGGTAGATCCAAATCTCGGAGTAAGAAGAATGTCAAATGCTACAATTGTGGTAAGAAGGGTCACTACAAAAGAAATTGTTGGAATTTGAAACAAAATTCCGGTCCTCAAGGAAATGTGGCAAGCAGTTCAGATGATGGAAATGCCCTAGTATGTGAGGCAGCAACATCACATGAAGGCAGAAAAATATTACAGGATGTATGGTTGTTCGATTTTGGAGCAATATTTCACATAACTTCTCGCAGAGAATAGTTCTATCACTATGAACCAGTTTCTGGGGGACTGATTTACAGCTGTAACGACCATGCCTTAAAGATCGTTAGAAAAGGATCTATCAAATTGAAGATGTTTGACGGGACATATCGCACCATTCAATAAGTGCGACATGTGGAGGGAATAAAGAAGAACTTATTGTCTTTAGGACAGCTTGATGATCTCGGGTGCAAGATGGAAAGTGAGAAGGGGATCATGAAGATTGTACGAGGCGCGCTTGTGATTATGAAAGGAGAAAAGTTAGCTGGAAACTTTGTTCGCAGCAGAAATTTGTTGCTTTCCTTTCATTGAATTCAACTTAGATTACAATGAAAGAGAACAAGAAAAAAACAAACGAGAGAATTTATAACTTATCTCTCTCTTTTACAATGAAACGTGGGTTTTATGTGGCGATGGGATCTATCTAGTAGTTCCTTTGGACGATCTGACGTCGATGGTCTTCTTGCTCTTGATGAAGAAGATGCCGGCCGACTTTTGATGATCTTCTCTGATCTTGATTCGTTCAAGGCTCTCACGCGTAACTCGAACTTCACAAAAACTTTCAAAAAATCCCCCAAGGCTTCTTCAAGAGGGTATTTATAGCCTTAGGATAATATGAGAGTTTTTATCTAAATAGAATTTGTACTCATCAAGGATTCCAATCAAATATCTTAGTTTTGATTTAAATCTCTTGATTTAGAGTTCTGATTGGACTCAATTGGGGTATTTGGATAAGCCCAAATCTTAATCTCAATCAATTTATGATTCTAGTTATCTGCTCACGCGGAGCTAATCGCATCAAAACGCGGAGCTAAGAGACCAGAACGCGGAGCTATTGATTAGCTCCGCGTTTTACTCATACGCGGGGCTAAAAATAGCCAAACGCGGAGCTACTGAGTTAGCTCCGCATTCTGTTGTGGAAAACTCTATTTTACTTAGAAATTTTCACTGCCAACAGAACCCACTCCAAAGTTTTCAAAATGGCTTAGAATTTAACAAATTTTGAAATACTTTGGATTTTCAAGTTGAAAACGCAGAGTTAAAATACCAAGTTATCTTCGCGTTTTGTATACTTGCGCGGAGCTAATAGCTTCACGTTTCAATGAGTAACCGCTCAATGATTGCACCGAATTTCGCGCTGAATACCAAGGGACGGGTTTTCTCATTTAAATCGAGTCTCTTCTTCTTCTTCCTCACTTCATTTGAAGAGATCAAGAACTCCAAGAACTCAGGCGATCCAGAAGACCCCGACGATCCGACCGACCATTTTTCTTCGATTTCACCAAGATTCCTCGAAGATCAATGGCGCCCAAGAAGATCGTGACCTCGCGCGCCTCCTCATCGTCAGCGGCCGGCGCTAGCAGCGGCGGCAGCGGCCGAGGGAGTGGCCGCAGCGGCAAACCAGTCCATGTTGCGCCAATCGGAGGTAAGCACCTCTGAATTTGGGCATTTTATGACAATTTTGGAGTGATTTGGCTCGGTTTTGACCGGCCAATCACTTTTCTAACTGGCGAAATCGCCGTACTCCGGCTGAATAGCTTGGAGAAGAAGGAGAAGACCTCTGGTCTTCCTCCACGCGAAACTATCGCGTTATCTTCGCGTTTCTAAATGCGAAGTTATTTTTGCTAACTGTCGCGTTTTTACGCGCGAAGTTATCATCCTCGCGTTTTGTCAAAACGTGAGGCTATTTCCTTAACTTCGCGCGGAGTTATATTTAACTCCACGTCTCCATACTTAGAAAATTTTCTGATCTTGTAATAACTTTTCTAACTATTAATTTTTTTTTTTTTGCAGTTGACTGTAGATACCACAAAAAAAAAAAAAAAAAAAAAAACCTAAATTTGCTAAGTGGGCACACCCGCGGGTTGCACCCGCGGGATGCAACCCGCGGGTGCACCCGCGGGAGCCCCCGCGGGAAGCAACCCGCGGGAACCCCCGCGGGAAGCAACCCGCGGGAGAATTCGCGCGGGTTGCAACCCGCGGGAGACCCCGCGGGTTGCCACCCGCGGGAGGATTCCCGCAGGAGCCCCCGCGGGAGCCCCCGCGGGAAGCAACCCGCGGGAGCACCCGCGGGTTGCAACCCGCGGGAGCACCCGCGGGAAGCAACCCGCGGGAGAATTCCCGCGGGTTGCCACCCGCGGGAGGATTCCCGCGGGTGGCAACCCGCGGGGGCGATCCCGCGGGTTGCCACCCGCGGGTTGTTTTTCGTTGTTTTCCGTTGTTTTATTTCCTATTTTATTTTCCTGATATCCCGTGATCCGCTTTTTCAGGAGGAATTGAGCCGGATTTCAAGTCTCTTCGGTTTATAAAATGCAGAAATTTAACCGTAGAGGGGACTGGGGATTTTTGGACTTTCTGGATTCTTGGACTTTGGAAAGATTTTGGGCGAGCTCGTGAGATCAAAGAAAAGAGCAGAGCCATCTTCTCCTGGTCGGACGGTCAACGGAGGCAGCAACGAGACTCCACCGCCACCCGAACCCACATAAAAAAGGGAATCCACTAATATTCTCGTTCTTGTAATTCTTCGAAATTTTTGTAATCTCAAATCTTCGTTGTAATCAAATAATTTTGCAATGGAATCAAAGATTCAATTTTCGGGCGTACAAGAACTGGCGACCACAGTGGGAGCCCCTCTGTTTACAACAGAGAATCTGGTGGCGCAGTCCGACCGGGTGCCGATTGGCTCAATGGTTGAGACGCTGGTCATAGAAGTTGACCAGCAAAAATATGAGGAGTTTCTTTCCTCCTCTGATTCGGAGCCTAGGCGTCATCGCCGGGTGACGATGAAAAAAGGTGAGGCGTCATCGCCCACCGGAAATCAAAAGGCATCATCGCCTATGAAAATTTACGAGGCGTCATCGCCCGTTGAAATTTACGAGGCGTTATCGCCCGTTCCAAAGTTAAGCCAAAAGTCGAACCAGTCCCTGACCCGCTCTCAGAAGAGAAACCTGAGGCGTAAGGCACAGCGGGCCCGCCTCAACAGTGCCTCTGGAAAATTGCGGTCAGAAAATCCAGATCAGGAAACATCGGAAAGAAAAAATTCCAAAAATAAAAATTCCAAAAATGAAAATCCGCAGGCGGAACTGCAGGTTGCACCGCACGGGGGCAACCCCGCGGGTGCAAACCCGCGGTTCCAACCGCGGGTTGCACCCCGCGGGTGCAACCCCGCGGTTGCACCCCGCGGTTGCAACCGCGGGTGCAACCCCGCGGTTGCAACCGCGGGTGCAAACCCGCGGTTACAACCGCGGGTTGCACCCCGCGGGTGCAACCCCGCGGTTGCAACCGCGGGTGCAAACCCGCGGTTCCAACCGCGGGTTGCACCCCGCGGGTGCAACCCCGCGGTTGCAACCGCGGGTGCAAACCCGCGGTTCCAACCGAGGGTTGCACACCGCAAGTTGCAACCCGTGGGTTGCACTCCGCAGGAAAAATTAAGGGTTGGTTCTGGTGTCTATTCGGGCACACACGCAGTGAGCACACAGCGCACATCTAACTTTTTGGTTACTCTCTCAGGTGTACCATCTCGTTCCTCTACAAATAAATATAAGGATGTGCTCATGAACTCACCTGAGGATAGATCTTCAAATTTCTCTTCGGATGAACATATTCATGATAGAATCCTCCAGATTCCGAAGAACAAGTCAGATGCGTGCAAGGCCCGCACAACTGCGCAGGCTAGTACACACTCCAGAAGAATCCGCAGAAGGGTTGGAGAACAATCTAATGCTGGAAAAGAGCTCAGCCCTGAAATATTACAAACTCTCCAGTATTATGAACCAAATTTGAGACGCAAAATACGTCAAGATGCAAATAGAGAGGAGAAGATATCTCAAGACTTGAGAGAATACCTCAATTGGAAGAAAAACTCTGCATAGAATACTCCTCAATGCCAATGCGAACAGTTAATCTCAACTGTTCTATCAAACTGCGAGTGCCATCCGAGACAATCCGTTTTTGAGCGGATCACCGAACCTAAAAGAATACGGACGGTGAAAAAAGCATACTCTGGGACCGATCTACCTGCTGCCTCATCAAATATGGTTAATAAAGGTAAAAAGGTGGTCGGAAACAACCTTCGGATAAGGAAATCACTCCAGGATCAAAAGGAGTTTCTATCGAACCAGAGGGCGCGCTTCTAGAAGAAGTCTCTGAAAGGCTTGAGAGACAAGAAAAACGTCTCGAACAGCACGAGGAGACCATAGAAGAAATGAAACAACTTTTGATTGAGTTGCTGGCTCAAACTAGAAAGAACCAATCATCGCCGTACATTTCTAGTCGGCAGAAAGAAAAACGGCCTGTCCAAATAAATGAAGACAGCGAAGACGAAGATGAAGAAGTGCCTCCTCATTCAAGAGAGGAAGAGGAAGTGAAAGTTATCCTCAATCCTCACGCAGAGAAAATAGAGAAGATGGAGAACCAATTACAAGCTCTTCTTCATCGCAAAAAGCTACAAGAGGTGGGGGTAGTCCGTCCATATCCCATAGAATGGGATACCGTACCCTATCCTGCAAAATATAAACCGTTGAATCTTCAATCATTCGACGGTAAAAGTTCACCGCAGCAACACATCTTCTATTTCCTCTCACAGACAGGACATCTCATGGGGAATGATCCAACTATGATTAGGATATTTGCGAGCACTTTACGAGGGCCCGCATTTACCTGGTTTATGCAACTTCCCCAGGGAACAATTAAATCTTGGGCTGATGTAGAACGTGAGTTCCTAGCCCGATTCTTTGAAGATGATACAGAAGTCTCCATATTATCTTTGCTAGCAGCGAAGCAAGAAGAAGGCGAAACGGTCAAAACTTATGTCGAGCGGTTCCGAGAATTTTCCGTTCGATGCCCACATGGCATGACGCAGGATACGCTTGTGGAAACCTGCAGACATAACTTGTTGACCGATATTTTAGACAAGATGGGTTCGGTCGAATCCAAGTTATGGAAGGATCTGCTTAAGCAGGGCGAACAGGCCGAAGAAATACTTCGACGTCTCGAAATGCAACAGTCTGCAACCGGAGACGGTGCAAACGAATCTCCATTCTATTTTTCCCGTTCAAAAGGGAAAGACATAACGGCAATGGCGGTAGAAAGTACACCGAAGAAGAAACCATGGCCAACTACAAGCAACACAGCAAAGTCGCCCAGACTTCAAAAGCAGTATTCGTTCAAGGATGAACATACTGCTACTATGTTCAACCTGCTCACCAAATGCAAGATGCTTAAATTGCCGGAGAAATAGAGACCTGAAGAAGTAGGGAAAACTAACGATCCGAACTACTGCCTGTACCATCGGATTGTAGGTCACCCCACAAAAAATTGTTTTATCTTAAAAGATAAAATTCAAGCGTTGATTGATGCTGGAGCAGTTCAGCTCAAAGCTGAACAAAAAAGGAGTTAGAGCTAACTCCGACACATTTAATGCGTGAGGTCTAAAGGTACCACTTGGGCTCACAACAATTCCCAAAAAATGGGCTCAAGGCGGTTAATTTAAACCCCCATATATATATATATATATTAAAAAAAAAAAGAAAAGAAAAAGGAAAAAAAAAACATCAAAAAAAAAAAAAATGAATCACCCAACGCCGACAAGGCTATGGGAAGAGAATAAATTTCTCGCCAACCCCATCATACTGGGGGTAAAAGTATGAACTACCCAATGCCGATAAGGCTACGGGAAGAGAATAAATTTCTCGCCAACCCCACCATGCTAGGGGTAAAAAGCATGAATTACCCAACGCCGACAAGGCTACGGGAAGAGAATACATTTCTCGTCAACCCCACCATACTGGGGGTAAAAAGTATGAATTGCCCAACGCCGCTAAAGCTACGGGAAGAGAATAAATTTCTCGCCAATCCCACCATACTGGGGGTAAGAAGTATGAATTACCCAACGCCGACAAGGCTACGGAGAGAGAATAAATTTCTCGTCAACCCCACCATACTGGGGGTAAAAAGTATGAATTGCCCAACGCCGCTAAAACTACGGGAAGAGAATAAATTTCTCGCCAACCCCACCATACTGGGGGTAAGAAGCATGAATTACCCAACGCCGACAAGGCTACGGGAAGAGAATAAATTTCTCATCAACCCCACCATACTGGGGGTAAAAAGTATGAATTGCCCAACGCCGCTAAAACTACGGGAAGAGAATAAATTTCTCGCCAACCCCACCATACTGGGGGTAAGAAGTATGAATTACCCAACGCCGACAAGGCTACGGAGAGAGAATAAATTTCTCGTCAACCCCACCATACTGGGGGTAAAAAGTATGAATTGCCCAACGCCGCTAAAGCTACGGGAAGAGAATAAATTTCTCGCCAACCCCACCATACTGGGGGTAAAAGTATGAACTACCCAATGCCGATAAGGCTACGGGAAGAGAATAAATTTCTTGCCAACCCCACCATGCTAGGGGTAAAAAGCATGAATTACCCAATGCCGACAAGGCTACGGGAAGAGAATAAATTTCTCGCAAATCCCACCATACTGGGGGTAAAAAGTATGAATTACCCAACGCCGCTAAGGTTACGGGAAGAGAATAAATTTCTCGTCAACCTCACCATACTGAGAGTAAAAAGTATGAATTACCCAACGCCGACAAGGCTACGGGGAGAGAATAAATTTCTCGTCAACCCCACCATACTGGGGGTAAAAGTATGAATTGCCCAACGCCGCTAAGGCCAAGGGAAGAGGAAAAGTTTGGTATTTAAACCCAAACGAAACCCTCGACAACTCACTATGCTGAGGATAATAGCATGGCTAGCCCAACTCAAATGGTAGTTGGTAAACGCAAAATCAAACCCGTTGATAGCTGGGGGTTTGCTAAAAATCCCACGACAAATCTGTCACAACAGTATTCTTATCCGAATATAAGAATACATCACTGCCCTAAGTTGCTAATGCAAAGGGAAGAGGAAAGTTTGGTATTTAAACCCAAACAAAATTCTTGACAACTCACCATGCTGAGGGGAATAGCATGGCTAGCCCAACTCAAACGGTAGTTGGTAAAGGCAAATCAAACCCGTTGATGCTGGGGGTTTGCTAAAAATCCTAATCAGAACCTCTGACAGCAAAACCTTTCTTGTCATTTTGCTCTAACAGAGCAAGCGACACTCCAAAATATTAGTCAAGTTAAAATCAGACCTCTGACATCATAATTCAAAATCAAAAGAGATAAAATCCTAATTAAATCGATCCCCTGTCACGTTAAGATTTCACCTCTGACAGAAAAGAAAATTCACACTTCATCAAGTCCAACATTACAACCTTTGATGAACGTGCTTTTGATATCGTTAAGTTGAAAATCACCTCTGACGAAAATCATCTCCCTATCAAGTTAACAGTTACCTCTGATAGTCCGATTCCAAAACTAAATACGTTAACCGTCACCTCTATTTAGTCAGCTTGTCCCTATCACGACCAGATGCTCTGAATAGGTTAAGCTCCAAGACACGTTTAATGTCACCTCTGTCTTTTCCTGATTCGTCATACTAGATGTCACTGAACGGTTATGATTAAAATAAGCACGTTAATATTATACCTCTGCTTGACCTAAAATAAGCACGTTAACATTATACCTCTGCTTGTCCTCTAATGAGTACGTTAAAATCATACCTCTGCTTATTATGGAATAAATAAATATATTAACAGTTATCCCTATCGACCCAATCTTTTAAAAGGTCTATAACCAAAATTAAAAAAATCCAAAGTATTTCGAAATTCAGTACGGTTCAATACAGAACTTCAAAAACTTTGGAAGGGGTTATGTAGATACAAAAAAAAAAAAAAAAAAAAAAAAAAAAAACCTAAATTTGCTAAGTGGGCACACCCGCGGGTTGCACCCGCGGGATGCAACCCGCGGGAGAATTCGCGCGGGTTGCAACCCGCGGGAGCCCCCGCGGGTTGCCACCCGCGGGAGGATTCCCGCGGGTGGCAACCCGCGGGTTGCCACCCGCGGGTTGTTTTCCGTTGTTTTATTTCCTATTTTATTTTCCTGATATCCCGTGATCCGCTTTTTCAGGAGGAATTGAGCCGGATTTCAAGTCTCTTCGGTTTATAAAATGCAGAAATTTAACCGTAGAGGGGACTGGGGATTTTTGAACTTTCTGGATTCTTGGACTTTGGAAAGATTTCGGGCGAGCTCGTGAGATCAAAGAAAAGAGCAGAGCAATCTTCTCCTGGTCGGACGGTCAACGGAGGCAGCAACGAGACTCCACCGCCACCCGAACCCACATAAAAAAGGGAATCCACTAATATTCCCGTTCTTGTAATTCTTCGGAATTTTTGTAATCTCAAATCTTCGTTGTAATCAAATAATTTTGCAATGGAATCAAAGATTCAATTTTCGGGCGTACATTGACTACTCAGCGGATCCATTCTCCCAAGAGCATCACTTCGGCTTCGCTGGGGGTACGGATCTGCTAGCCCGATTCCGTTTAACCACTGTTCTAGCTGCATACAAACTGGGCCTGAGGGAGCGCAGGGAGAAATTAATCAAGTGCCACCCTACTACTGCACGGGAGATTATCACCGATGCAGTTTTCGAGGCCACCAACCGAGAAGTGTTGGAGAAGCCTGCTTTTCTCTTTGGAGATGCAATGGGGCATTCAGACTAGATCCTCTTTGAAGAGGAGTGCATGTGGCTCTACCAATCTAGTGACCTGCTGATATTTCTACCCAGTAGGGAGCGTAGCTATCCCATGGTCTATCTTCAAAGGCTAGCCATGCACCAATCTTCACCAGCAAAAGTAACTCTAAGGAAGCCATAAGCATATCATAGTTGCAAGTTTCAAGCTCTGGCTCCAAAAAAGTAAACTTTTGAAGGAGTTACAAGAACTCTGTGGCCGCTCATTAAGTTTTCTTGAGGACCATTTCTGTTATATGACAATCTCTGTCGCTTTCCGAAGCGATATAAATGAAGTATAAGGGCCTGTAGCATATCGATTCAACTTGTGCATTTTCATTAGGATTCTTATAGCAGTATCTTCATATGGTCCACTAAGAACTTTAAACAGATCATACTTGACATTTGCAGAGGAGATCTTTTGCATGTGAACCAGGAAATTGAGCTAGAAAACCACCTCGTATGGCACAGTATAATCAATAAGATAGTTTAAAATAGGAGGGCATAATAAGGAGCCGCGCTTTTGAAGAATCTCATCAGTGGTTGATCCAGCAATTCGCATTAAATGACGATGACTTGCGCCGGCAAGCTCAACACTCGGTGGAGGAGACTCGTCGTCGAGTTGTTGATAAGTCGACGAATAGGTTGAAGCTTTTGGGAGAGCTATAACTCTTTCTATTTTTGTAACTTTTTGCTTTATGAATAAAGACAATTCTTTTTCTTTTTTTCTGTTGGCTACAATATTTGCTTGCACAATAAATAACTTGTCATCAAAATAGTTCATCGTTTTTGGTAAAACAATCCAAGGCTCATTTGAGTAACTTAGATTGTTAATACCGACCGGATTACAATTATTAACCTCAGTAAAGCCCTTTAAACAGAGCTAAATGATAGTTTGGTGAAAGTGTTTAACTACTTACACCAAGGTGATCAGGTTATGATCGTTAACTTAGACATAGGCGCTTAATTGCACATGCCTTAGTTTGATGGAGGCAGTTCAAGGCTCTTATGCGTAACTTGAACTGCACATGCCATGATCATCAGATTTTGACAGAGGCGCCTAATTGCACATGCCTAGTCCAAGTGCTCTCACGCGTAACTTGAACGGAGATGGGAATAATCCAAATCATACTATCAGAGGTAAGAGCTTAACATGACAGGTCCACGGAATTTTTAGCAAACCCCTAGCTATAAATGGATTTGGTGAGGAACTTGATCTCCTCTTCCCGCCGCTTTAACAGGTAGTTAATTTCATACTTTTACCCCCAGTATGATAGAGTTAGTAAGGAACTTGATCTTCTCTTCCCGCTGCTTTAACAACATTGGGCAATTTTTTTTTATAGCACTCAATTAGCCATTTAATGGCTAGTAAAAGTAGCGGAAGCAACATGATATTTATCATCGTCAATATTTTTGTCACTTCCAGCCAAATCCGGCTGCTAGCCAATGAGAATGACTTTGTCACAGCTGTGGTTTAGAGCGTACCCAAGGGGCTAGTTTGCAAGTGCGGGTTGCCCGTGCTTAGTGTCAATATTGGCTTCCCTACTGGTACAGGGATCGCTCTGGCAGGGAACTCATTGGTTCCTACTACTAAAGTTGCTATATTTGCAGAAACTTTCTTCTGTTCCTCTTTAAGTGTGAGAATCCCGGCTTCTATCAATGCCTGAATTCGGTTCTTAAGAGGATAGCAATTCTTAGTTGGGTGCCCGACATTCTGATGATACAGGCAAGAGTTGGGGTCGTTGGTTTTACCAGCGTCTTCCGGTTTTTCATTTTTCGGAAGCTTCAACATGCCCTTTCTAAGGAGGAGATGGAATAGAGTACATGTCTGCTCTGTATTGAATGTATAAGTTCTATCTTAGCGGGGCCTATTCTGACCTGCACATCTCGGATTTTGAGCTCTTGGCTTTGGATCTGCAACTGACGTCACCACAGCCTTCCCTTTATTTTTAGGATTCTGTGAATATTGCCTGTTATTCATAGAGTTTCTCGTGCTACGAGATTCCTCAATCCGGCGAATTATATATTCCGCCTGCTCTCCCTGCTTCAGCAGATCTTTCCAAGTTTTGGACTCTACAGCTCCCATTCTTATCAGCACGCCAGTCCTGAAATTATACTTGCAAGTTTCTACCAGGGTTTCCTGGGTCATACCGTGTCGACAATACACGGATTTTTCGCTGAAGCGTTCAATGAAACTCTTGACCGTTTCTTGTTCTCCTTACTTTGTTGCAGGGAGGGAATGAACCGATATTTCGGTGTCATCCTCAAAGAAACGTGCGAGAAATTGTTTCTCAACGTCAAACCAGGTATTGATAGTACCTGGGGGTAGCTGCATAAACCATATGAAGGCAGGCCCTCGCAGGGTGCTCGCAAATATGTCGGTCATTACGGAATCATTTCCCATTAGATGACCTGCCTGCGATAAAAAGTAATATAGGTTCTGGCTTGGGGACCTCTTCCCGTCATATGACTCCAATTTGAGGGGTTTATATTTTTCTGAATAAGGGGCAAAGTCCCACTCAAACGGATATGGCGTTGAAACCCCTGATTCCTTTAATTCTTTCTTTTTCATTAACGCATCTAGTTGCTTCTGTAGGTTTTCCATCTTCTCTTCGTGAAGATCATGGAAGGAATATTTGTCATCCTCCTCATGCACCGAATAAGCCTTTTCATCTTTAGTTTCTTTATTTGTCTTAGGTGGCGATTCCGAAGAAGTTTTAGCCTTATCATCGGCTATCTTCCGGGTATTTTCGACCACTTTTAGAAGCATTAATTTGAGGTCATCAATGGCCTTTTGCTGACCTCGAATCATCTGCTCTTAGGCTTCTATCCTCTTGTCAATGTCATTAGACCTGTCCACTACGTGCAATGCTGATTTTCGTGGTCGGGAAGATGCACAAGATTGTGGGGAAGCTATAGCTGAATTGTCGCTGTTATCATCACAGAAACCTTTTAAAATTTTCTTGTAATTCCGAGGAGCGACAACGCCTGATTTGAGCCGGGTAAAATAATGAGGTTCTTCATCGTCTGTATCTGACTCATATTCTTTCTTCATAATCTTTTTGCCCTTGCCGACCATATTTGAGGTCACTGCGTTTAATTCTTTTTCTTTAATTCTATATCTCAGATCATTCTTTCTCCTCTTCGGATTATTTTAACGAGACTCAGTTATTCTGTTAAATACAAACACTCTCTTTTCGGTACAACAGCAATTATCCAATACAACAGATATGGCTGTTATGAGCTGCTCACAATGACATATTGAGTGTGGCTAAGCCTGAGTCATATTTCTCATTTTTGTCAAGTAATTTCTGAGATTGGTGATCTCGGATGACGAAGAATCGTGGGGGTCACCTGCTTGTTGAGAGGGTCCAGGGGCCCACTGAACCTTCTTGGAATCATTAGAGTCAAGTCCTGATCTAATAGTGTGATTATCAAACCTGATTCTATATTCAGGTTGATTTACGCGGAGCTGAGAATTAGCTTCGCATTTTGATACGCGGGACTGAATAATAGCTTCGCGTTTTTGCACGCTAGCCTCGCGTTT
Organism: Dracaena cambodiana; assembly: GCA_036321105.1. Taxonomy (NCBI): domain Eukaryota; kingdom Viridiplantae; phylum Streptophyta; class Magnoliopsida; order Asparagales; family Asparagaceae; genus Dracaena; species Dracaena cambodiana. The sequence continues at coordinate 823,848 of JAYEPQ010000013.1, forward strand.
CACGCTGGCTTGGCGTCTCTGCAGAAGTTTATCTTTTGGCATATTGGTCTCGCGTGGAGAAAAATTCTTGCATGCTGGCTTACTTTTGCGATTTACGCAGGTGATAATTTCGCGTTTAGCGTGATTTTTACGATTAACGCAAATTTGCCACTCATCTTCACGATTTAAGCGACGTTGAGGAGTCTCGCGATTGACACAAGTGTTACTGGCTTCGCGTTTATCGCTAGGCTCAGTTTTAGCCTCGCGTGGAAAATCACACGCTGGCTCTAGGAAAATTTTATCCTCGCGGTTTACGCGAGTGTCAGAAATCTTGCGATTAATGCAAGTCTTACTGGCTTCGCGTTTATCGCTAGGCTCAGTATTAGCCTCGCATGGAGAATCACATGCTGGCTCTACGGAAAGTTTATCCTCGCGTTTAACGCGAGCTTCAGAAATCTTGCGATTAACGCAAGTCTTACTAGCTTCGCATTTCTCGCTAAGCTCAGTCTTAGCCTCGTGTGGAGAATCACCATCACACGCTGGCTCTAGGGAAAATTTATCCTCGCGGTTTACGCGAATCTTAGCCTCGCGTGTAGAATCACACGCTGACTTTAAAGAAAGTTTATCCTCGCGATTAACGCGAGCTCTCTGGTTTTAAGCCCAGATAAAATAGCCTCACGTGGATAATCACACGCTGGCTTGTCCTTGCGATTAACGCTAGTTGCAGCTTTGCGTTTAACATGATATTGACAGGCCTTGCGATTAACGCGAGCCAGTTCGCGAGGTACAGTAGCCTCGCGTTCTACTACCTGAATAGCCTAGCGTTTATCGCGGGCTTTGAGGGCCTTTCGCCTAGCTCTCCGATTTCGGTTGCAGAGTTGGGCTCTTGTCAAACCAGTTTTCAAGCCTTCTTCGGCAGTAGAGAGATCACCCCCTGCTAGGGTTTCCTACCCAAACGACGGCTCTATGGCCGCGGTCTCCAAGGGTCCCCGATTAACGGTGGATGCCCGATTACCCGATTTACAGATATTGGAACGCACACGACGATAGTGCCACGTTTCGGTCAGATTACCTGACTCAGAGGAGAGATACTCCTTGTACTTCTGCTGATCGATCTCCATGACTAGCATGTTAACGTCGGATTCGATCCTCTCAACGTCAGATTGCGCCACGATCTCTTCTTTGGTGAAAAAGATTTCTCCCACTGTGGTCGCCAGTTTGTTCGCAGCAGAAATTTGTTGCTTTCTTTCCATTGAATTCAGCTTAGATTACAATGAAAGAGAATAAGAAAAGAACAAACGAGAGGATTTATAACTTATCTCTCTCTTTTACAATGAAACGTGGGATCTATGTGACGATGAGATCTATCTAGTAGTTCCTTTGGACGATCTGACGTCGATGGTCTTCTTGCTCTTGATGAAGAAGATGCTGGCCGACTTTTGATGATCTTCTCTGGTCTTGATTCGTTCAAGACTCTCACGCGTAACTCGAACTTCACAAAAACTTTCAAAAGATCCTCCAAGGCTTCTTCAAGAGGGTGTTTATAGCTTTAGGATAGTATGAGAGTTTCTATCTAAATAGAATTTATACTCATCAAGGATTCCAATCAAATATCTTAGTTTTGATTTAAATCTCTTGATTTAGAGTTCTGATTGGACTCAATTTGGGTATTTGGATAAGCCCAAATCTTAATCTCAATCAATTTATGATTCTGGTTATCTGCTCACGCGGAGCTAATCGCATCAAAACGCAGAGCTAAGAGACCAGAACGCGGAGCTATTGATTAGCTCCGCGTTTTATTCATACGCGGGGCTAAAAATAGCCAAACGCAGAGCTACTGAGTTAGCTCCGCGTTATGTTGTGGAAAACTCTATTTTACTTAGAAATTTTCACTGCCAACAAACTTGTACTTAGTCAAGGGAGAGACTCTGCAGGAAGGAGAAGTATCAGTTATCACAAATAATGATGATGAGAAGACCGCAACGATGTGGCATAAAAAACTTTGCCACATATCGGAGCAGGGAATGAAGATTCTTGCAGAAAGAAAACTACTTCCGGGTCTCACGAAGGTTTCTCTACCATTCTGTGAGCAATGCGTGACAAGCAAGCAGCATCAGCTAAAGTTCAGCACATCAAATTCTAGAAGCAAAATTATTCTAGAATTGGTTCACTCTGATGTATGGCAGGCACCGGTTATGTCCCTTGGAGGAGCAAAATATTTTGTCACATTTATTGATGACTATTCCAGAAGATGTTGGGTGTATCCAATCAGAAGTAAGGCAGATGTGCTTCCAACCTTCAAAATTTTCAAGGCGCAAGTGGAACTTGAGACTAGTAAAAAGATCAAATGTCTTAGGTCGGATAATGGAGGAGAATACACTAGTAATGAATTTGATAAATTCTGCAAGGAAGAAGGTATCAAAAGACAGTTCACGACGGCATACACCCCTCAACAGAATGGAGTGGCAGAGCGGATGAATAGAACGTTGCTTGAACGTACAAGAGCAATGTTGGGAGCAGCAGGCTTAGAAAAATCTTTCTGGACTGAAGCAGTCTACACCGCCTGTTATGTGATCAATCGGACTCCATAATCAGCAATTGAGTTGAAAACGCCGATGGAGATGTGGACAGATAAACCAGTCGATTACTCTAATCTTCATGTTTTTGGAAGTTCTGTATATGTGATGTATAATTCCCAAGAAACTACTAAATTGGATCCGAAATCCAGAAAATGTATTTTCTTAGGGTATGCTGATGGTGTAAAGGGGTATCGTTTGGGCGATCCCACTACCCACAAAGTTGTCATCAGCAGAGATGTCATCTTTACAGAAAATAAGGTCCAAGATGATAGCACTTCAAAAGCAGAGACTGCAGTGATACAGATGAAAGATAATTCCTCTGAAGCAGTTAGAGAGAACCAGATTTCAGAACCTGTTGATTCTGGTGTGCAAGAGATCAGACGATCAAGCCGATAAAGAAAAGCTCCAGTTTGGCATTCTGACTATGATGTGGATAGTAATGTTGCATACTGCCTTCTAACTGAAGACGGAGAGCCATCAACTTTCCAAGAAGTAATGACCAGTTCAAATGCATATCAGTGGATGGCAGCAATGCAGGAGGAGATCGAAACTCTTCATAAAAATAAGACTTGGGATCTTGTGCAACTACCACCAGGAAGAAAACCCATTGGCAACAAATGGGTATATAAAATCAAAAGGAACAGTAATGATCAACTGGAGCGTTATCGTGCAAGATTGTTGGTCAAAGGCTACGCTCAGAAGGAAGGTATTGACTTTAATGATATATTTTCTCCTGTGGTTAAACTTTCTACAGTTCGAGTAGTTCTGGCTATATGTGCTATCTCTGATTTACATCTAGAGCAATTAAATGTAAAGACAATATTTCTTCATGGTGATCTTGAAGAAGAGATTTATATGCTCCAACCAGAATGTTTTGAAGAAAAAGAAAATGAGAATTTGGTTTGCAGGTTGAACAAATCTCTATATGGATTAAAGCAGGCGCCAAGATGTTGGTATAAGAGATTTGATTCTTTCATAATGAGCCTGGAATACAATAGACTCTATGCAGACCCTTGTGCATATTTCAAGAGGTTTGATGATAACGACTTTGTTATATTGCTATTGTATGTAGATGACATGTTAGTTGCAGGCCCTAATAAAGATCAGATTCAAGAATTAAAGGCTCAGTTGGCTAGGGAGTTTGAGATGAAGGACTTGGGACCAGCAAACAAGATTCTAGATATGCAAATTCACCGAGACAGAAGTAATAGGAAGATTTGACTTACTCAGAAAAATTATTTGAAGAAAATTCTTCGGAGATTCAATATGCAAGATTGTAAGTCAATTTCTACCCCTCTTCCTGTTAATTTCAAGTTATCCTCAAGTATGTGTCCTAGCAATGAAAAAGAGAGAATGGAGATATTTCGAGTACCGTATGCATCAGCAGTGGGTAGTTTAATGTTTGCTATGATCTGTACAAGACCAGACATTGCACATGCAGTGGGAGTGGTTAGTCGGTACATGGCAAATCCTGGTATAGAGTATTGGAATACGGTAAAGAGGATTCTACGATATGTCAAAAGAATCTCAAATGTTGCATTATGTTATGGAGGATCAGATGTAATTGTTCGTGGATATGTTGACTCTGATTATGCAGGTGACCTTGACAAAAGTAAATCAACTACTGGATATGTATTCATTCTTGCAGGTGGGGCTGTAAGCTGGGTTTCAAAATTGCAGTATATTGTTGCAATCTTAACTACAGAAGCAGAATATGTAGCAGCTACACAAGCCAGTAAAGAGGCGATATGGTTGAAGTTGGTGATGGAGGAGTTCGGGTACAAACAAGAGAAGATTTCTTTGTTTTGTGACAGTCAGAGCGCTTTGCACCTTGCAAAGAATCCAGCCTTTCATTCAAGAACCAAGCATATCCGAGTTCAGTACCACTTCGTTCGTGAGAAAGTGGAAGAAGGAACGGTGGATGTACAGAAAATACACACTAAAGAGAACCTAGTAGAGTTTTTGACAAAAGGAGTCAACACGGACAAGTTCATTTGGTGTCGATTCTCTTGTGGCCTGGTAGAGACGCAAGTAAAATGATGACAAGGCAGAAACGATGGTGTGAAGATTAATTGAAACTCAATTAAATTTTCAAGTGGGAGAATGTTGAATATTTAGTCCCACATTATTTGTGGGAGAATGAGGCAAGGGGGGGAAGGCTATAAATTGGCCTCTCCTCTTCCCTTATCAATCCATCCCAAAAATCAATCTTCTCCCTCATTTGTATTTTATTACTTTTGTCTAGTAATAAAATTTTTCTGTCTTGTCCATGGTTTTTACCCTTTTAAGGGGTTTTCCACGTAAATTTTTGTGTCTATATTTCTTTGGTTCTTTTAGTTCTTTGCTATATTCCGCTCGTTTTCTCTATAACACATTATCAATTAATTAATCCTATAATGGTGACCCCTTCTGGGGGATGAGAAAGAGTGAACTACTAAATTTTTTTTTTTCCTTCCTTTTTATTTGAATAAATGAATCCGGCTCATCTTGTTAGGCTGTTCAGACTTTTTAAATTATTTTCTACATTCTATATAATTTTTGACGCAAATGATCAAAACACTAAAATAATAATATTAATAACAATAGAACAGCAGTCAAGTTTTGTGCACTGCAAATGAAATTGCGGAACTTTAAAAAAAATCCGAGCACCAGATTCAATCACAGTATTAACCACAATATAATCGAAAATATGTGAACAAGTTAGAAGCTTGAATATTCTTCCAGAACATATTACATATCGAATATTCCACAATCAACAAAGTTAAAGCATTCTCTAGGAAAAAAAAATGGCCAATATTTATTGACTCACTTTATTTAAAACCCAATACGTATTTACATTCGCACACAAGACTAATAACAATACAACACAACGGTGGCAAACTCGGATTCAGCTAGATTGTTTGCTGCTGCCCTGAAGCACGGCTCTGGTGTTCACAAGCTCAGCAGCTGCACGGGCAGCCGCAGAGGCCCGCTCAGCAGCAGCAATGGCCGCTCGTGCTCTCTCCAAAGCATCGGATGAGCGCTGGTTTGTTGCTTCTCTTTCGTTAGTAGGACTTATTTCCATTTGTTTGAAAGCTGGTGCCAAATTGCTTGCGATTGTCGATCTGTCTTCACCCCTGAACGAAGTGCTGTTGCTTACAACAGGAGCCTGACACGGTGTTGTAACAGAAGAAGCTGCATTCTTCGGGGATGGTAAATCGGATAAGCTCTTTATGACGGGTTCTTGAAGAGTTACAGGAAGCGATCCATCCTGAATTTGGAAAAGTAAAAGATGAAATGAGGAGGTCAATAAGAGCACTAATCACAAAGCAACATACACTGGAGAAATGTTTGATTTCTAGCATGGTCACATGGAAGAAAGAAAAGGGAGGAACAAGAAAATGCAAGGAACCCATTGAAAATATTTGAAGGAGGATGTAATAACAAGGAAGACATCTTAATGGAAATGAAAAAATGATTTATATAAAATCAACTCCAAAAACATTGGACAAAGCACCTGGTTGTTTGCTAAAGGTTCTCAGTGACTGCAATATCTTAACTTGATGACTTGATATAAGAGAGAAAAAACGGCTATCATGATCGTGTTTGTAAGATTGACAAGTGCCACAGTTTCGAAGTCCAGCTATTTTGATAGGATGAACTGATAGTGCAGATAAAATATTCTTTAGAAGTGAGGTAATGTGAAAAAAAGTACCAGCAAGTCTTCATGCTTTTTGCTAAATTCGGCCTCAGTGCTAGATGAATCCCAATCTAGATTGAACTCTCTAGCAATTCCCTTCAACGTCTTCAGCTTTACTTCAGGAGACGGTGCCCTTGCACTCAGTTTTTCAATAATCTACACAAAATACAAAAGCTGAACTCAAACTTCAGCATTCCATGTGAACAATACACAAAGTACCTGCCAAACAAGGAAAAAAACAACACGCAGGAGGCACACATGTACGTGCAAGCATACGTAACAAGCACAAACCGTACATACCAAGCGATTGACATTGCTATCAGGTCGTAGTTCAGAAGCGCCTGAAACAAATTCCTTTCCATATTTCACAGTAAATAAGTTCCTAATCTGCATCAATTCCGGCAAATCTGAGCATCTTGGAGAAGCAAAAATGATACTAGCAGTAGCCTCCTGCAATTCTAAGGGACAATCCCTGCCACAAGAATAGATTTCATATAAACAAAAAAATATTTGCTAGGAGAACCTGTCAACTAACTGAAAGCGATAGAATATAGCAATAATACATAATTTCCAAGATAAAAGTGTGGACTACTTGGAAGAGTAAAACTTGAAGCATTTTCATTCCAATGTATCTTAGTACTGCACTTTATAGATAATAAAGGACTTACGTGTTGAGATTCTTCTCGGAGCTTCAGATTAGGAACACAACGAATTGGATATAAAGAAAAATGTATTCATACTTTCATAGGAATTGAGAATCAGTGAAATTGAAATTTCAACCACACCTAGGCAATTTTAGTTTTTCAACTTGCCCATGCCTCATGCAAAAATTTCTCTAAAGACATGAAAACAAAATCCACCTCACTGCCACTACCCACACAGGACATCTTTTTTCCCCTTTTTCCTCTTACTTCTTTTCTGCTTGTCTCCTACAGCTCCTTTCATCCTTCCACCGCTCTCATTCACACCCAACCACACCTCAAAAAGTTTTTATTTTTATTTTTTTATAATCAAAACAATCATAATCTCGCCTTGCAAATTATCATGTTCTTTTCTCCCTCTTCTCCTGTAGATAAAAATCATACCCACCATCCCCATGTCAAGACAATTATATTACAACAATCACAAAGCCAACCTCCTCCTCCTTTATATCAGAAGGTATAACGTTTTATTTTGGTGTGGGAATAGAACACTTAGGCTGCGTTTGGTTGCAAATTGTGAAAAACCAAAAACAAATCTGATTTGTTATATATGATATCCAAATCGCGAAATTCAAATTTCGACAAGGAATAGAAGTTCAAATATCATGATATTCAGAAGAAGGACCTTGATTTTATAAATATGAATTTTGCCTTCCTAACATATTTTCTAAATTTTGGATTTAAAATATCCCGAAATATCATGATATTTCGTTATAATCATGGTTGTCCAAACAGGGTCTTAACTTTATAGCACCCACTAATTCCTACAAACAAAATACGAGAATAAAAGATAGATCAGGGCATCCCTGGACGTATGAAAATTGCATAGAAAACTAAATCTAACAATTGTAGATAAGATTGCAACATTAATGAAATGAGCAGTTCCAATAATAGAAAGTATTTTTCACTTTTCAGAAAAACTTTCATAAAAGAAATATCTTTTCCCGTGCTAATAAAATGCAAATTACATTAGAACAAAAAAGGAATTAAATTTAGAATGAGATGGGTCAAATCATCATCATCTAAACCTTTTCCTATAATAGTGGCATGATTAAAGATCACAAGGTTGCTAGAGAGATTGAAAAAGAAAAAAACAATTATCTGTCAACCAGAAATTGGCCTCCAAGTAGGTGCCAAGTTAGCAGCCAACAGAACTCTGACTGAGAGAGTCTAGCCATAAATCTTACAAGGCATATTGGCGGATAGAGCAACCTTTTTATTGTTCATACAGTTTGAATTCTTGCACCAAAGAAGCATTCCTTGAATCCAAAGGTTTAAAGAATGTTCAGGAAGTAGGTAGGCTTGCTGGGAATTTGCATTCAATTTGAGAACACCCCAGGGAAGTAGGTAGGCTTGCTGGGAATTTGCATTCAATTTGCAGTCACATGATAATATTCCTTTCTGCCAAATACTGGATGAAAGTAAAATAGCACAAATTGGAGATTACAAAAAGTTAAGGAGGAAAACAATATAGAACTATATAGTAGAATAGAGCAAGAATTGAAAACAGATGATGTAAGGGCTACAGTTCATGGTTAATCACTGACTTTTGCTCCTAGATCATTTTTAAGGCAGCAGGAGCTGACAAGGTAAAACTTTATGGATACCAGGAAGGATCCACCCAATTAGGTATTGTTAATGAAAATAACAATATTTTTTTAATAAGAAAAAGGAAAAGTTAGACATATTCACATTCAATATAAAATATAGAAGATAGAAGACTCTGATGTTGAGGGGAGATGGAACAGATGTTTATGATAGTTTGTTAGAAAGATTTCACAAGGAACTATGAAGTTTATTGTTCATCTGCAGATTGCAACCGTGTTACCTACCATAATGGAACTTTTCTATAACACTTTATCCACCTGAGAAGTAGAAAACTAAAGGGATGCGCTGTTGTATATATAATAGTCAGAAGACATAGTTCAATGGAAGGAAGAGCTAGACCTTACCTTTGTTATTTGAACTTGAATATCTCTTGCAATACCAAAAATCGATTAAGATGATACAGGCTTGCCTCCAGTTTTGCGTCAAATTCACTAGCCTCAAATCATGGGTATTCACTTAATAGAAACAAACCAAACTTTTAAAGAAAGGATTATTAGTTATATATACAATTATGATATTTTTGATATTGTATATCATTATACGAGCATGTCTATATGCATGCATGCATGTATATCTTTGCGTGCATATGCATCACTCATTAGTAAAAAAATTTCTCCAAGACCATTTTAAATAGTTGAGATATTAATCTTTTACAGAGGATAGACAGATGTAAACAATTAGTCCTTGAACAAAAAAAACCTCATAGCAATTGAGATGAAGACCAAGACGACTTAATATAGCAAAATTGCTAACTTTGGTATGCGCAATTAAGGATAGATAAGACTAATAGGTGCCAATTAACTAAAAAAGGGTTCAACTTCTTGAATAAGCCGTTGTGTTGCTTCCACAGGGAATAATGCCTTGCATAAACTAAGAAATTTAATGTCTTCCAGGTATAAGCACGAATAAATTCTCACGGTAGGGAAATTACTTCTGGGTTTCAAGAATAGGAACACGTGCAAGAACAAATTCACAAAACAGCTCTAATATCTCATAAGCAGCCATTATGTTCTCTTCACGTATGATATGCTCCACCTACAACGAATTCAAAAAACAAAAAAAAATTAGAAAAGAACTTGATAGGAATGTTATAATAGAAAAGCAGTGAAGGAAGAATTTAACATACACGAATTCGAGCAACGGTTTCCTGGCCACTTTGAAGATAGTCAAAGATCTCTTTGCGCATTTGTTTCAGTTGTGCTTCCCTCTTATTACGCAATAATTTGATTCGTGAGATAGCCAGATTACAGCAAGTCTTGCTAGAAATATAATAAGAAAACAACAGGAAAGAGTGCATTAGAATCTTTCTCCAACAAAATAATATCTATGGATCACGAAAATAGGGATACTAAAAAGAGGAGCTATCAGATAAAGATGTGAAAAGATGAGTCTCGCTAATTCTTTTTTTAAAAATAACAAACTGGACCAGAAATAAATAAAATTCGAAAAAGGAAAATGAAGGAAACACACAAAGGCTATCTATAAAAATCTAATTGAACAATTCTACAATACAAACTGATGGGAATCATTAAGAGAAGCTTTTATTTAATTATTCTTAGCTTTTCAGTTTTAATGGCTTAGACTTGTTAGTGACATTAGTGACATTTAATTTCTACAAGCGTCGTGCATGTTGATTTTATTATAAACAATTATGTATGAACTTTTGATGAAATAGAATGAAAATATTGAATATAAAAGAAACTTTTGATTTTAGCATGTTGACTTGTAGCTTGCCAAACAAAATCAAATATTTTTTCTGGATCTTTGAGAGTGCGTAAGAGATTACTTGGATTAATTACCGAATCAATTCTTAATCTCTCCCCAAGAAATTATTGAGTGAGAAAGCAATCACCGAGATACTGTGACCCAAATCTATCATCTATTAAATGTGGTTCATCTCCTAATTCTCCAAATTCCACCACCAACTCTAAAACACTTCTGTATTACATCGAGACGAATTGGTAAAAAACTGATTTTATATATCTTCCCCACCATAAACCCACCATCTTCTTGTTCCTTCATTTAAAATTTTTTTCTCAACTTTCCAATTTCCATCTCTTCTTCTTCTTCTTCTTCAATTTTCTACTTTCTGTTTGAATTTTATTTGCCAAAAAAAGAGAGAAAAGAGGAGAAAAAAACAGAAAAAATAAAAAAATAAAAAATAGAAAATAGAAGAGAAAAAATATAAAAACATTTCAGATCGGGACCAACCTCCTGACTTTGCCTCACTCACTGATCGAAGCATCTTTGTCACCAATCCCGCTCGCTGCCTCCCCACACTGTACCATCACATTCATCATGCATCCACCTTACCACCGTCAATCATCGACGACTCTGCATTCTTGGACCGCCAATCTTTTTTTGGCTCAGTCGTCGCCCCTTACCAGGCTACTCTTACCGACGAAGCATCTTCGACTCCAGTTGTCGAATTCATCCTAACCTTCCTTGTTGAACTCATTCCATGTTGAATTCGTGTAAGTGTTGCCCACCTCCCAAGATTCTCCTAACGGCCCGACACCTCCTCAACAACCCCAACTCCCTGTTCTCCTGCCATCAGCTTCGTCTTCTGAGCACCGTTGCAATCTCAATTTTAATATACTGAGATTAAAATTAGGGAAATTGTTGGGATCATTAAGAGAATCTTTCATTTAACTTGACTCATTTTTTTTAGTTTTAATCTACTGTCCTTTTGGTTTGGTTTCTACATGTGTCATGCATGTTGTTTTTTCATTATAAATAATTATACACTAACTCTTGATGAAAATATTGAAAATTAAAAATCCTTTTACATATGTTGATTTGCAAAACCAAATCAAGCCCTTTTTTTGGATTCATTAAAAGAGGGTGAAGCCTTTTGCTTTTTACATGTTGATTTGCTAAACAAAATCAAGTCATTTTTTTGGATTCGTTAAAAGAGGGTGAGCAATCATCGGAGTAGATTCCAGAATCAATCACTATATCTCTCCTTATGAATGGACTCATTGAGGGTGGGTAAATGTTCAGCTGGGTGCTGCGACCTGGATCTATCACGTATCAAACCTAGTTCATTCCCTAATCCTCCAAAATTCACCACCAACCCTAAAATTTTCTTCAGTACTCAAGTCACAAACTTGTACTAAAAGGAGCTTTTTTATTCCTTATACACAGAAACATTAAGGCACCCACAGATGCATACTATTCAATGGCAAATTGAACAACTTCTCTAGTAAAAACTTGTTAAATAAAGGTTTCACACAAAATACTCAATGTAATGCATGCATCAATCAGTTTATGCTAGAGAAACTAAAAGTTTACCTGGAGCACGAGGGTGAGATTTTTCCCAGCTGAGGAAAATGGAAGCTCTATTGAAGCAAAGGGACGTACTTTTGAGCTCACCAACATGATGATGCAGAGTATAAGTTTTCCGATGTATTGAGATGAATGTTGCTTGATTAATGGGTATTAGTATTCATGCTGTCCAGGTAATGTTGTATGCTAGGTGACAATCCCAAATCATAACACACATCATAGTTATATGATAACACATACACGTATATTTGCATGTGTCCGTTATTAAGTACATGCTAGTGCAAATGCATGGATGTTGCATTTACATAATCTGCCAAGCTTAGGTGAAACTGGAACAATTTATATCTTTAAGTATATTGGGATTGGGAAGAAACAATTCATGTACTTAATTACTATAGGAAAAAAGTAATAAAAGAACACAACTAGTGTATTGTCATCTGGATTACAGAACCTAAGGATCCTTGATTATATTATCAGGAATCTTCATTTAGGTTCCGCTTGGACAACCAGGAATGTGATGAATATCCGGGTCTTTTGGGATATTTTTAATCTTAAATCCAAAAAAATTGCCTTGTAGGTGAAAACCAGTTATACAAAATAATGATCTTACCAAACATTTGAATTTCTATTTAAGGTCAAAAATTTTATTTCATATTTTAGATATCACAGATTTTTCAAATCAGATTCTTTTAGATATTGGCATCATCCAGTGAGTCAAACCCGACCACAACTGGAGTCCCAGATAGCAATAGTGGTGTTAGTGAAATATGAGCAAAGAAATGTTACTTCATCAGCTGTGACGGTCCATGTAACATAGATGGGGATATTTGAAGTTGCATCAAAAATTCAAAAAAAGAGCTGACATGAACATGAACTGAGAATCAAATAGTCAACTGGAAGGAATGTAGGTCCAGTAGAGCACCATGGAGAGTAGGTGACCATTCAAGGACCGAGTCTCTTAGGTATTTTATGTTTTGTACGACCTTCATATAGAACTGGCATAAAATGCAACTTACTTGAGGACTGCTACAGTTGAATATTATTGACTATAACAAATTACCATATCAAAACAATTTACATGGACTGCATCTTTTTGGAGTCTTTTTGACCACATCATTGTTCAATGAAAAAATTCTAATAGAAATACTCTTGTTATTGCTTCGGTACATATTCCGAAAGAAAAAAAATAAAGAAATAAAGATAGGAGTCTAGTATTTTGTAATATTCTGTTTTGTTCCAAAGAGATGCCGTCGTATACTATATTTGGTTGGAATGTGCTTCTCGTAAAGAATCCTGCATTTTTTTACTAAAATATCATTATAATTCCGCGATTGGGATATCATATATTAACAAATCAGATTTTTTTTTCTTTTTTTCATGATTTGCAGCCAAACTTTGCCTAACCCTTTTAGTTCTTTCAAATAAGAAACTGAAGAAAAGAGACAAGACATCTCTCTTTCATTTGTTCTACATAAGAGTGTAGTAATAACCCTAATTCTCGTGTAATTGATCACAAAACCAATGCCCACAAATAATTTGATCGATTTTTATAACAACCACACATTAGATCGGTTTAAAGTTAACTGATTTCTAGCTAAAGCACTCAATACCTAATTGGAACAAAAAAATCGATGCAAATTAATCCACTAATCTACTAAATCCAACAAAAAAATGGGTAATATCTTGAATCCCACATGAAATTGGAACAAACCCATATAGAAGAATCATACATAGAGCAACTTACGAAAGGGAAAGCAAAATTAGCAAAAATATATATCGATTTTTCTATTTTTTTTTTTAAGAAATAAGAGAGAAAGACTAACCATCTTGTACCGAAAGTTGTTCGATTGAACATCGAATTGAGAACAGACATCTTCGAGTGAGGAGACTGTGAATGAATCAAAGATTGCGTTTTGGATCCAAGAGCAGTTTTTTATTTTAATTTTAACAAAAGAAACAGAGAGCTAAGGGTCGTCTTAGAATTTTTTTTTTTTTTTTTTTTAAAGTTGGAAATTCTGACGGCAGCAAGCCAGCAACCATAGGCTTGGGCCTGGCTGGGGCTGGGCCACATGGGCCTGGCGGTGGCCTATTGTTTTAGTGTTTATTGCTTACAAAATTGTATCTTATTGTATTGTTTTAATTTTTAGGGGTATTTACTAGTTTGCCCCTCAAACCTTTATATATTATGATTTAGTCCTCCAATTCTTCATATTTAGTATTTAGTCTCCCAAATCTCCTAAGTTATTACAATTTAGTCCCCCTCCAAATCCCTTAATTTTTTGACCTGATATTACCATTTTACCCCTCCTTATTTCTTCTTTCTCTTCCTCCTCTCTTCTCCTCCTCTCTTTTCCTTTTCTTCATTATTCCTCCTCTCTTCTCCCAATGAAGAAAAAATGAGGAAAAGAGAAGGAAGAGAGAAGGAGAAGAGAGGAGGAATAATGAAGAAAAAGAGAAGAGAAGAGGAAGAGAAGAGGAGAAGAGAGGAAGAAAAGAAAGAATGAATAAGGAGGGGTAAAATGGTAATATCAGGTTAAAATTTTGGGGGATTTTGGGAGGGGGACTAAATTGTAGTAACTTAGGAGATTTGGGGACTAAATCCTAAATATGAAGATTTGGGGACTAAATCATAATATATAAAGATTTGAGGGACAAACCAGTAAATATCCCTAATTTTTATTACTTACAAAATTGTATCTTATTGTATTGTTCTAATTTTTATTGCTTACAAAATTGTATCTTATTGTTGAAATTAAAATTTAGAGTTTAGATGTAAGGCATCACTGATGCTAATAATTCCTTTTTGGATAATTAGTGTATTATTAAATGTTTCTTAACTTACCTATTTAATTTCTAAGTGCATGTGGAATTCCCTTCTACATGGTCTTTGTTTAAAAAGAAAATATTTAAATTTCTTTGATGACATGTTTAGTTTTTATGTCAATCACGCATTAATGTAACTAGTTATCAAGAAAAAAAGCTTTTTGAGCGGGAAATTCTAAATGCACACCTTAATTACTAAGTATCCCGTTTACTAAGTATACACCCTATAAAATGATTTTTCAAGTATACTCTTCTATATTCCTGAATTAGCGGTCTTCTTTTTCCTTGAAAAAAAGTTAATGTCACTCTCTTCTAATCATTTCTTTCCTCTTCTATGAAATTTTAATCTTTTTAAATACCTAAGAAAATTTGAATCTACTTGTAAACAAAAAATAAAATAAAATATTGATATGTGAAATATATAAAATTTTGAATAAGTTATATTTATTTATTGTTCAAACTTCATCATTTTTCAAAAGTTAAATTATTTTTAAGAAAATTTTAATTTACTATCGATTGCAAGATCCTTCATTCAAATTTCTTAAAATTTCGTCTCGATGGAGAGAGAAAAGATTTTGTTATTTAATATATAGATTTTTAGAGAGACTTTGAGGATTTGTCATCTGATCTTGCAAGAGGTTATTAGGGTTTTGAGAGAAATTTAGAGAGAAAAGAGAGAGGAAGAAGACGAGGTTGGTAAGGTAGAAAGACAAACTGGTAATAAAATAAATATTTGGATGTATTTAAAAATTGGAGGGTGCTTTTAGAAGTTCTCACACTATAGCATAAAAAATGTAATTGGCATAACATGATTAAGCTCTTGCCTTTGCAGTGATTACATGAGCTTTTACCGAAAATGGGAGGAAAAAGGAAAAAAAAATAAAATGGGAAAAAAAGAAATTGAAAGAACTTAGAACAAAGTAATGAAGTACTCCCCAAGTCCTAATGATGCCAAACTTACAAGTTAATACACAAAAGGTGCTCCTCTAACCAACATACCCAAAGGTAGGAATCTTTGTGTTTCTTAGATTAATGTTAACAAAAAGCTAACAAGTTAAACACACATGCATTACATTATAGTGATCTACAAGCATTACAAGATTGAAGACAGCCCATAGTGGCTCCTTTTACAAAAAGAAACTCATGACACGATTCTTTTCTCTCTTCAAACTAGACTCCATAGATATTCTAAAGCATTGCCTCATTGCCTTTGTTCATGTTTTGACTCTCAGTCGATTTAGTCTAAGTACATAGGAAATGCCAATGAGATTGTCTCCAGTGACATTACCTCTTTCCAATTTGTTTGTAAAAAGTTCCATATTCGACTCCGGGGAAAAATTCAATTTGGATAATATGGTAAAATATATATATATATATATATATATATATATATATATATATATATATATATATATATATATATATATATATATATATATATATATATATATATATATGAGTGCATGAGTTTGATTAGCGATAAAAAAAATGTTTGATAGGAAATGTGAGCTACAATGACCATGTTGTTCCTAAAGAAAACTCTGATGTGAGATATATCTTTTTTGCTCCTTATCTTCTTTCTTTCAACCCAAAGACCCATTTTTTGAGGAAGCCATACCCACTAACCCACTAGCCAAAAAGAAATACTAGGCTATAAAGCAAAAAACAAATAAGAAAGTTAAAGTTGCACCTCATGTCTACATCCTTCTTCTCCCTTGTGCCTTTTACTTTCTTCCTTTGCTTATCCTTCTCTTTCATGTTTAATCAAGAAAACCCTAGTTTTGCCACCTTTTTTTTTTTTTCCCACATGACATATCTTTATAATTTTCTTATCCAAATCTAGAAACATGCATACCACCACATGCATCCATTTAAATTAAATGTGGACCTCTCCTTTTTATCTTTACATATTTGTCTTGGAAAATTTCGGATTTGATTCTAATTAAATTGCAATAAGTTCTTCGTCTAGTCTCATATATGGAAATATGATAAAATTGCTGTTTTCAACTAATACTGATGCATTCGCTTTTGTGCTATTATATATATATTATTCATGTTCAATTTCGTTTTTCATGTTACAGTTGCTTAATTTATATAATATGCAAGTTACTAGATATATATTTCTTAATATAAAACCTTTTCGTCGCGAGTTGATAAAAAATATGAAAGTCAATCAAGGGAGCTAAAATGCATTTTCCCCATATATATATCTTCCACTGTATCTATTTACATTCCAAAGGGATATTCATTGCATGCATATTTATCTATAGTCGTCATGAGTCATGCAACCTACACTACTAAAGTATTTTGAGATGATATCAAAGATATCTAGCTAGTGAACAGGGAAAAAAAGTGGTGAAGGATCTCTTTGCATTTTCCCATTCCAGACCCTAACCCTGCCCATCTTCTCCTCACACCAGTGCAGTTGCTCATTGCTCTGCTCAGCCATCCTCAAAACCCTAGACACCACCTTCAAGTCTATCAATGCCATCAAAATCTCCATCTCTTCATCCTGTGTTAGCTTTCTCTTCCTCATGCATCGGTGACTCCTACCGATATCTTTGAGCCTCATCTTCTTCTGTAGGGGGAAATAAAAACATGTTACGTAAATTTTGATTAATGACTATAAATTTTGTTTTTTGTTCAGTTTTCATGAGTTGTTACCTGTTAGAAGAGTATAATTGCAAGATGACTTTAAAAAAAAAAAGTGATACTTTCTATATAATAGTATTGAAGGAGGGAAATGAATTTGAACTCACTTTTCTATTAGCTTTCTTGAGAAACCGAAAGAAAGTTGGATCGATCGAGCTGGATTTACTCTTGATAAGGGCTTTGATTTTGTCGCTGCACTTCTCTTTATCGGCCTTGAGAAAATTCATGAAGGTTTTGATCGCATCTTCTAGTATCACGAGGAACTCATCTGACGAAATTTTCGAACTTGCATCTCCTTTTCCTTCGTCACCTTCTGAATCTACAGCAATTAATCAATACATACATATATATATATATATATATATATATATATATATATAAAACATACATCACTGGCTTAAATCTTGGGCACAATGCATGTTGGAAAAAGTTATGGCACAAATAGTTAATTTAAATGCTTTTTTTTTTTTCCTTTTACTGGTCATAATAATTTGAAAATAATTTGATATGATCATATTGTGCACCTATATGCTACACATCAAAGCATAGAATCAAAGGAGTTCGATTGAAATATCTATCTTACTGATTATACGTACCTCTGAATTCAGGAACTTGAAGCAACTTGGGAGACAAAATCCTCCTCCGAGCGTAGACCTCAGGCCTTCGGCCGAATTCATAAGGCTCATTCTCAATGAACCGCTGCAACAAAACCTGAAACTGCTGGAATTCTTGCGCGATGTTATCTGGGCATCCAGAGCCCTCCTTCTCATTACCAGAGTTCTTCTGTTGAAAGTTTTCATAGTTCCAGTTGAGAGCTTCCCATGCCAAGCAAATCTGAGCAACATACGCACTCTCAAGCTCTTGATATGGGTCTCTCCTCCCCATTCTCTGATTCTTGGGCTTGCTCGACAGCTTATGAACTATCCTCTCAGATATCGATCTTGGTTGAAATTTAATCGACCGAAGTGATTCTGTTGTACAGAGATAACTCATTTATCATAATCTAAAACAAAGAAATCAAAAAGAACATGCGAGTTTTTACTGAGTAATTTCTTCACGAACCTGTTTCTGAGAGTTTTTGCGCAGAGATTCGATCGAGGAACACCATTCCTTCGTAGTATTTTGGGAAGACGGTGTAAGACTCCCATCGAGAAGAGCTTCTTCTTGAAGACGAAGAGAAGGGGTACTCCGTCTCGGAGTCCCTAAAGATGGTAGAGCTCCGCCATTCCACCGAGCTCTTGGAAGTCGATTCGCCAGTGAGAGACCCGCCGTAATTCTCCCTGTGATCTTCAGGAACATCCTCGAGCTGGAGCTTCTCGTAGCGAGGATGCAATGCTTTGATGCTCACTGGTCTCTCTTCCTCTGAAGAATCTTTCCTTTCTTCTTTCGGAGTAATTACATTCTCTTCATTGATATAGCTCTCGTTTTCTTCTTCATTGATATTACCCTCTAAAGTAAAGTTTTCAGGTTCCGAAGGTGGCAACACATGATCAGGTGCCGTAGCATCTTTGCCGAGGTTCTGATCTTGTGCGTGATCCTCTTGCGGGGAATAATATGAAGATTCTGAGACAACGGGGCTTCTACTATCCTTGTCCTCGAAGCAAACGGTCTCTTTAGAATCTTTTACTTCTTCGAGAAGAAGGGTATCGCTGTCGGCGCATCCTCTGTACAAAAAAAGCAGGCTCTCCCCTCCAAGAACGTCTGCGATCAGATCTTCCTTCTCAAAGCACTCCCCGGCGGCTACAGCCTCAAATTTGCACTCATCATGGCGAGTGTCGATGAACTCAACTTCCCTATAACATAAACAAGAAAATATTGAATACTGTAGTATTTTTTTAAAAAAAAAACAATGAGAGAGAGAGAGAGAAGAAGAAGAAGAAGAAGCAAGCATTACGTGTACCCTTTAGTGAGGAAGGTGAAGAGCTTGATGAGGAGGAGAGAAGAGAGATGGAGCAAGAGCAAGAAGAGACCAAGACAAGATGAGACATTGTGAGGATTAGAAAGAAACATAACAAGATTACTACTCAAGTGGTTGAAGTGAAGAAGCAACGGAGCAATTCGGCCATGGCAAAGGGTGGGAGAGAGAAGAGACAATGAGAGAGAGCCAGTAAAATTATGCATTTATGATGATGAGAGAGAGAGAGAGAGAGAGAGAGAGAGGTGATGATGATGAAAGCTAGAGATTTTGCAATGGTGATCTCTTTTATTTGAGAAAGTTGATGGCTTGAGAGTTGAGATCATCATGATCCATAGCTTTAAGCAAAGCTTATGAGTTAGATTTGATGGGGGTTGGTTTGGAGATGGAATCGGATCCGGTTTGGACCCACTTGGAGCCCGACAGCTGTGCGGGTCTAATCATGATTCAAGCCCAAAGTCCGGATCAAGGTTCGATAACAGATTCTGATCTTTAGCAGATCAAGCTTTGATTTGGTTGGGGTTTAACGTTTGGTTAGAGTCCAAAGATGTCAGTTTTGGTCCGGCTCGGATTCTTCTATGGCCTGCATGTATCTCAACATCAGGGTCCAAATATCGGCCGACTAGAAAAGTTTAATTAGTTCTTAACTTGATTCTTATCCTATTCCTATAATTATTTTCTAGGTTTCTTTCTTATTAATATATATATATATTTTTTAGTTCCCGTTGATACTTAGCTTGGTGTTGTCCCGCTTGAGCTTGTCTTTTAGTGATTGAGCTTTAAGCGTATGCCTTTTGCATGTGCAATCACTATGAACTTAGGTGCATGTTATCGATTGAGATCATGATTTCCAAGGTTTTTTTTTTTTTTTTTTTTTTTTTTTTGAGCCACTAAGTCAACTAATTGGATGTTTCTTCCAAGTCAAAATGATCACTTACTTAACATTATCCTGATGATGTTATTTTTAAAACTAAATTCAGAAAATTATGAGAATTATGACCTGTATAGCACTAATCAAATTAATCCAAACTTTATGGTTAGCAAAAAAAAAAAAATTCTGAACATTATGGTGTCCTGTAAAAAGTATCAGACGGTTTAATTTGAACTTTTTTTTTCATTTTCTTCTTTGTTCGATTTAATATTTAAAATTGGATTACCATTTTTATTTTCTAGTAACAGAAATGAAAATAAATAAATAAAATACTTATAACTTTTTCAAGTATACATTACTATATATTCATAATAAGAGTGAGGAAAAAATGATGTTGCATAAGTTTCCCTAGAAATTCTTTGCATATGCTTATATTTGACCATGATCATATTTGCATTCAAATTTCTCAGAATATAGGAGGATATATTTTCTTATCGGATCCTATCTGGATGTGGTTATTGTTTTTATTTTGGATTCTTTTCAATTTTTCAGATTTTTTTTTTTTGTTTGTCTTGTGAGTCCTATCCAACGTGGCTCCACAAGGAGCTGAAGTGGACTTCCACTTCTTCTTCTTCTTCTTTTTGCGTCATTTTTACTTTTGGAATCCTACTACTCTCTGCAAAAGGAATTCAGGAATCTATGGTAACATGGCTGCTTTCCTTTACTAATTCCTAATCAATTTGTGATGAGAGGGATGTAAATAGAGATGAATATAGGTATTTACCATATTTATTTTATGAACAGTACATATGAATATGAATATAGATATTATTCAAATATCAAATTTAACATTCACCTTTGACAAAGTTGGAATTGATTAGGATTGGATATGGATTGTTAAAATATAAAATAATTTTCCTCAACCCTCACTATAACTTCGGAGTTTTGGTGTAGTGGCAGGGACTTTCAACATGGTATCAGAGCAATCCAGATTCGAGCCTAAACCCTAGGTTTCTGCCCAAAATGCAGGCCCGGAATTTAAAATGGCAGGGATTTTCAACATCCTAAACCGTTACAACAGTTATTTATTATCACTCTCTTTTATACTAAAGTGCACTCTTTTTATCTAATACCTATTTTACCCACCCAATTTTTTAAACCAACACACCACTCCCTCTCTCTCTCCCTCTCTCTCTCTTTCTCTCTGGTCTCCCTCTCTCTCCCCCCTCCCTCTCTCTCTCTCTCTCTCATGTCTCTCTCTCTCCCCCCTCCCTCTCTCCCCCCTCCTCTCTCTCTCTCTCTCTCTGTCATGTCTCTCTCTCTCCCCCTTTCCTCTCTCTCCCCCTCCCCTCCCCTTCTCTCTCTCTCTCTCTCTCTCTCTCTCTCTTGTCTCTCTCTCTCTCTCTCCCCCCTCCCTCTCTCTCGTGCAAGAGCAGCAGGCAGCAAGCTTGCTGCTGTCTGCTTCTGCTGCAACAGCAGCAGTGCTGCTGCTGCTGCTGTTGCTAAAGCTTGCTGGTGCTACTGAAGCTTGCTGGTGCTACTGAAGTTTGCTGCTGCTGCTGAAGCTTGTTACTGCTGCTGCTTGCACAAAGAGAGAGAGGAGCATGATGACTGAGAGAGAGATTATTAGGAGAAGGATGAAGAGAGAGGAGTCACAGGGGTATTTTAGACTTTTTATAATATGTGCTCCAAACACTGACGCCGTTAAGATATCCAGGGGTTTTTTTGAGAGTTTCAAATTTTAGGGGTGTTAAGTGACAGACCTCATATACTACAGGGGTTGTACATACTAATATATATATATATATATATATATATATATATATATATATATATATATATATATATATATATATATATATATGAGAAAACGGGAAATACACCGGCGGTGAAGGGAGTTCCTTCACCGCCGCTTAGGTGGCCCAATAAAATTATTACACGTGGCGCCACTCAAAAGACGGTTAAGTGAGTTCATTTATTTGTTATCTTGAGTGACGCCACGTGTAATAATTTTATTGGGCCATCTAAGCGGCGATGAAGGAAAACTCTTCACTGCCGGTGTATTTCCCGTTTCCTCTCTCTCTCTCTCTCTCTCTCTCTATATATATATATATATATATAATAATTAAAAATAAATAAATAAAATAAAATAATAATAATAATAATTAAAAAAATGAAAATAGCGGGTGCTCAGCAGCCGCGAGAGTTCCTCCCGCGGGAGAAGTCTGACTGTAATTAACCCTTATTAAAATATAGATATGGAATGATATCAAATTGTTTGTATTTATTTACTTTCCTAATTGTAACTCCTCATAAAAGTTGGCAACATACAAAAATGGATCTTGGCATAATAAAAAAAATTAGAAATTAAAAAAGAAAAACATAGTTATATTGATTAATGAGTTTGGTCATCCCTTGGACCGGTTAGGGCCTAGACCTCATGGTTAGTTAAAAATTAAAAAGTACAGGGCCAGGCCCAATAGCTTAGCCCATTTTTATTAATAACCCATGTACATTGAATTTCTGACTTAGGTTCTCGTTGTATGAAGGTAAGATAATAGATTTGAATCCTCCCATTATTTCGAAATGCCTCTCTCTCTCTCTCTCTCTCTCTCTCTCTCTCTCTCTCTCTATATATATATATATATATATATATATATATATATATATTCATCTTCATCCTATTAAAAAAATATTTCGGAAGAGATCTAAAGTAGTACAATAATTACAAAGTTCTTAAAAATATTTTGTTCAACTCTCTTAGTAAAAAATTGAGGGGGCTTCTCCTTACCATTCATAAAAGGAGAAATTTTTAAAAATTATCAACAATTGATAAAAGTAATTCTTAAGATTCCATGAAGAGATTTGAATTATTGCTTAGAAATTGTTGATGAAATTTAATTAATAATTTGTACGTGGGTTGTCCTAGTCTTTAGTGAGTTTGTTTACCAAGTCATAGGAGTTTATTGTTAACTGGGATAGTGTCTGTTTTCATGTTGCTTTCAGTTATGTATTAGCCTATTTATAGGCTGTTTGTTTATCAATGAAATATGCAGAAAAATATATCCTCTGCTTTCTCTATATCCTCTGCTTCCTACTATTATTGTGTAAACGTTTATTTTTCTGGTTTATTATTTCCATTAGTGGTATCAGAGCTAGTTCCAAAGAGAGTAAAAGTGAAATTGATGGCTTCCGAAAGTTTTGTATAACCTGTCATTTCACGCTTTGATGGTCACTATGATCATTGGAGCATGCTCATGGAGAACTTCTTGAGGTCCAAAGAATATTGGACGGTTGTTGTTTCTGGAGTAGCAGAACCAGCAGCAGGTGATGTGTTGATGGATGCGCAAAGGATAGAGCTTGAAGGCATAAAGTTAAAGGATCTTAAAGCAAATAATTATCACTTCCAAGCTATTGATCGCTCAATCTTGGAAACCATTCTTTGCAAAGACACCGCCAAGCATATTTGGGATTCCATGAAGATGAAGTACCAAGGCACAGCAAGGGCTAAGAGGCAGCAGCTTCAAGCACTTCGTTCGGAGTTCGAAATGCTTCGAATGAAGTCAGGAGAATCAGTTACATACTATTTTTCAAGAACAATGGCAATCGTTAACAAGATGCGGATCCATGGCGACAAGACAGAGGATGTTCTCATTGTTGAGAAAATTCTTCAATCCATGACACCAAAACTTAATTTTGTTGTCTGTTCTATAGAAGAAGCCAATGGTGTTAGTTTACTTTCAATCGATGAATTACAAAGTTCTTTGTTGGTTCACGAGCAAAAAATTAACCAGCAGGAAAAAGAAGAAAAAGAAGAACAAGTATTGAAGGCCTTAACAGAAATCACTCTACACGTAGTAGAGCTGACAGAGGACGAGGAAGAGACAGAGGTCGAGGTAGAGGAGGCAGAAATAACAATGATCGTGGGAACCAACAGCAAAATCATCATCATCAAGAGAGTCAATTTCAAGGAAGAGGTAGAGGATGTGAAGGTCACCACTCAACAACTTATAAATCAAAATCAGCAGACAAGTCCAATGTTAAATGGTATAGATGTCATAGGTATGGCCATTATAAATCAGAATGTCAAACTAATTTAAATAAACAAAGTGGAGATCAAACTAACTTTGCAGAAAAGGAGGAAGAAGTGTCTCTTTTGATGGTATGTCACGTGAAGGAAGAAACTCAACAAAACATGTGGTATTTAGACACTGGCTGTAGCAATCACATGTGTGGAGAGAATGAGGCATTCTCTGACTTGGATGAATCTTTTCGCAGCTCTGTTAAGTTTGGTGACAACTCCAAAATTTCTGTTATGGGAAAAGGAAAGGTAACAATTCAAACAAAAGGAAATTCCACTCACACTATCGCTAATGTTCTTTTTGTGCCAGATTTAAAGACCAACTTGCTTAGTGTGGGTCAGTTACAAGAAAAAGGATATGAGATTTTTATCAAAGATGGAGTATGTCAGATTCAAGACGCAAAGTTGGGCTTAATTGCTCAAGTTAACATGACGGCGAATCGTATGTTCCCACTTTATCGCCACAATACAGCTCATTCATAAACGATGAGGCATGGCTATGGCACTTTCGCTATGGGCATCTGAATTTTGGTGGATTGAAAACACTACAACAGAAGAACATGGTGACAGGTCTTCCTCAAATTGCAGCTCCTTCTCAAGTTTGTGAAGAATGTGTTGTTGGCAAACAACACCGTAATCAATTCCCACAAGGAAAATCTTGGAGAGCAAAGAATGCATTGGAGCTTGTTCATTCCGACATTTGCCGGCCAATAACACCACATTCTAATGGAGGTAAAAGATATATAATTACTTTCATTGATGATTATAGTCGTAAGATATGGGTTTATTTTTTGCAAGAAAAATCTGAAGCCTTTATAGCTTTTAAAAACTATAAAGCGCTTGTTGAGAAAGAAGTTGGCAACCCAATAAAAGTTCTTCACACGGATCGCGGTGGAGAATATAACTCATATGAATTTGCAATTTTTTGTGAGAACCATGGAATCAAGAGACAACTTACAGCAGCTTATACACCCCAGCAGAATGGTGTATGCGAGAGGAAGAACCTCACCATTATGAATATGGTGCGAAGCCTTTTGACAACAAGTGGCATTCAAAAAAATTTCTGGCCTGAAACAGTTAATTGGAGCATTCATATATTGAACAGAAGTCCCACACTTGCTGTTCAAAATATGACACCAGAGGAAGCATGGAGCAGAAGGAAACCTGCTGTAGATCATTTCCGTATTTTTGGGTGTATCGCCTATGCCCATATTCCAGATGAGAAGAGGAGGAAGCTAGATAACAAGGGAGAAAATTGCATTTTTCTTGGTGTCAGTGATAAGTCAAAAGCTTATAAACTTTACAATCCTAGCACCATGAAAATTGTCATCAGTCGTGATGTGGTATTTGATGAAAAAAACATTGGTCATGGAATCAAAATGGTGTTAAAGAAAATATTCCAGCAAATTTTGATGATGATGAGAAAGGGCAGCAGCCTATGAAGAATGTGCAAGAAGAGGAAGTCACTCAAAATGCTCCAATAGTTGATCAAAGCCCACTTGCAGCTGAATCACAAAGGCCTCAACGTGCTCGAAGAAGACCAGCATGGATGACTAATTATGAGGTAACTGGAGTTGACCAAGGTGATGACCCACTTACACATTTTGCTCTGTTTTCAGATTGTGATCCTACCATTTTTGAAGTGGCTGTCAAAGAACCAAAATGGAGAAAGGCTATGGATGTTGAAATTACAGCCATTGAAAGAAATGATACATGGGAGCTATGTGATCTTCCAAAGGGGCAGAAGACAATTGGTGTAAAGTGGGTTTACAAGTCAAAGCTGAAGGAGAATGGTGAGGTTGACAAGCACAAGGCACACTTGGTGGGTAAGGGTTACAAGTAGGAGTTTGGTGTTGATTATAAAGAAGTCTTTGCTCTGGTTGCAAGGCATGACACAATCAGATTGGTGATTGCGATGGCAGCTCAAAATTCATGGCCTATCTTCCAGTTAGATGTGAAATCAGCATTCCTCCATGGAGATTTGAAAGAAGAGGTATTTATCGATCAACCTTCTGGTTATGTGAAACTTGGCAATGAGCATAAAGTGTATAAGTTAAAGAAAGCTCTATATAGATTAAAACAAGCTCCACGGACTTGGGATAATCGTATAGAAACTTATTTTTTGAAGGAAGAATTTCAAAATTGTCCTTATGAACATACACTTTTCATAAAGGTTAAAGATGGAGGGAAAATGCTCATTGTTTGCTTATATGTAGATGATTTAATCTACACAGGAAATAATACAGTCATGTTTGAAAGTTTTAAAAAATCCATGATGGCTGAATTTGAGATGTCTGATCTTGATATGATGCATTACTTTTTTGGCATTGAAGTGGTGCAATCCTCTTCTGGAGTTTTTATTTCTCAAAAGAAGTATGTGGGAGAAATCTTGGATAGGTTTCAGATGAAAGATTGTAATCCTGTAAATACTCCATTTGAGTTTGGTGTGAAGCTAAGTAAAGATAATGGAGGAAGGAAGGTTGACAACACTCTTTACAAACAGATAGTAGGGAGTTTAATGTATTTGACAGCAACAAGACTTGATATAATGTATGTTGTAAATGTGATTGGTAGGTACATGGAATGTCCTACAGAGATTCATCTCTTGGCTGCAAAAAGAATTTTTCGGTACTTGCAAGGTACTAAGGAGTTTGGGCTGTTCTACAAGAATAGAGAAAAGTCAGATTTGTTTGGCTTTACAGATAGTGATTATGCAGGAGATTTAGATGATCGAAAAAGCACATCTGGGTTTGTTTTCATGATGGGGACAGGAGCTGTTTCATGGTCATCAAAGAAGCAACATATCGTCACATTATCATCCACTGAAGCTGAATTTGTTGCTGCAACAGGTTGTGCTTGTCAAGCTATTTGGCTAAAGAAAATCCTTAAAGAGTTGCATTTTAAGGAGGATGGACCTACTCAGATTTATTGTGACAACAATTCAGCAATAAAGCTCTCAAAAAATCCAGTTTTACATGGTCAAAGCAAACATATTGATGTGAAGTATCATTTCTTGAGGGATCTCACAAATGATGGAGTCATTAATCTTATTTACTGCAGGAGTGAGGACCAGATTGCTGACATTCTAACGAAGCCTCTCAAGTTTCCTGCATTTAAGAAACTCAGGAAGCTGCTTGGTGTTCGCATATCATATGGAGCTTCAAAGTTTAACTCCTATTAAACTGAATGTTACGTCTGGAACATCAGTTTAAGGGAGGGATTGTTGATGAAATTTAATTAATAATTTGCACGTGGGTTGTCCTAGTCTTTAGTGAGTTTGTTTACCAAGTCATATGAGTTTGTTGTTAACCTGGGATATTGCCTATTTTCATGTTGATTTCAGTTATGTATTTACCTATTTATAGGCTGTTTGTTTATCAATGAAATATGCAGAAAAATATATCCTCTGCTTTCTCTATATCCTCTGCTTCCTACTATTATTGTGTAAACGTTTATTTTTCTAGTTTATTATTTCCATTAGAAATTAGTCTGAGTAAAGAAAGGGATTATACATGCATTCTACTTACAAATTTCATTTTTTTTCCTTTTTCTAATATCTTAAAGAAAGAGGGTCTTATCTAATTTCTCTTCATAAAAGGATTAAAGAGACTTACGTGCCATTTAGTTCTACTTGATTTTTCGATATTTTCGTTTGATATTATATAAGGCTTGATGATTAATAGAAGTAATTTCTTTCAATATGATTGTGAGAAGAGAACTTACAAAATTAAAATTGTTGCGAAAACATTAAAAAAAGGCTTAATTTCCCAATATAATACAAAACAATTTCTTATAATTCTCGCCACAACTTTAGAGTTTTGGTGTAGTATTAGGAATTTTAATATGGTATCATATCAACCCTGGTTTAAATCGCACCAGATGTTAATTGCGTATTTTTAAAAAAAATAAATTTCATTGCGAAAAAACCTAGGATTCAACCCAAAACAGACAATCAACCAGGGAGAATTAGTAAACAAAACAATTTCTCTCAATGATCACACTATAACTTCAAAGTTTTGGTATAATAGTAGGAGTTTTAATATCTTTCATATTAGAGATAATTAGGAAGGTGGGATTTCGTGGGATTTCTCCATGCTTTAGCCATTTAAAACCAATTCTTAGAGTGTCAATTGTTTACACTTGATATACAAATTTATTTAGACTCCCAACCAATATATATCCACTATGTTCCATCTTCTATATTAATCCAGTTCAATATTTGACCTTTCAACGAATAGTCTACTTCTGTAGACATCTAAAAAAGAATAATAATAAATAAATAATAATAATTAATTAATTAAAATTTTTAAAAAAAAATTGAAGCGGACCCCGCGGGAATTTCCAGCAAGTGACTCCCGCGGGGGCACCCGCGGGTGCAACTGCGGGAGAACTCCCGCGGGGCACCCGCGGGAGGGCTCCTGCGGGTGGGCACCCACGGGAGCGATCCCGCAGGTGCCAACCTGCAGGTTATCTTTCTTCTATTCCTGTTTTGTTTATTCGCTGATATTCCGTGATCCGATTTTTCATGAAGGATTCGAGGCCGATTTTGAGCAGATTCAGTCTATTAAAGACAGAAATTGAGTCAGAGAAATGACTTTTGGACGATTTCGGGTGAGCTCGTGAGATCAAGGAGCCAAGCAGAGCCATTCTCTTCCCGGTCAGACGGTCAACAGAGTGCACCAGTGAGGCTCCATCGCCACCCGAACCCAAATAAAAAAGGGAATAAATTAATATTTCGGTTTTTGTTATTTCTCATATTTCTTTTGTAATCTCAATTTTTGTTGTAATTAAATAATTTTACAATGGAAGGAAAGATCCAAATTTTGAGCAAATAAGAACTGGCGACCACAGTGGGAGACCCTCTGTTTACCACAGAGAATCTGGTGGCGCAATCCGACCGGGTGCTGATTGGCTCAATGGTTGAGACGCTGGTCATAGAAGTTGACCAGCAAAAGTACGAGGAGTTTCTATCATCCTCGGATTCGGAACCCAGGCGTCATCGCCGGGTAACGATTAAACAAGGCGAGGCGTCATCGCCTGCCAAAATTGAAAAGGCGTTATCGCCATTCAATACCTACGAGGCGTCATCGCCCGTTGAAACTGACAAAACATCATCGTCTGTCAAGAACATAGCGTTATCGCCCGTTCCAAAGTCAAGCCAAAAGTCAAACCAATCCCTGACCCGCTCCCAAAAGAGAAATTTAAGGTATAAAACTCAACGAGCACGCCTCAATCATACAGGAAAAGTTGCATAAAACTCCGGGACAGAAAATTTCGGGACGGTAAAAAAACCTCAGAAGCAACCTCACGGGTGGCAACCCGCGTGTTGCAACCGCGGGTGGCAACCCGCGGTTGCCTACCGCGGGTGGCAACCCGCGGTTGCCTACCGCGGGTGGCATCCCGCGGTTGCCAACCGCGGGTGGCAACCCGAGGTTGCCTGCCACCCGCGGTTGCCAACCGCGGGTGCCAACCCGCGATTGCCAACCGCAGGTGCCAACCCGCGGCGTGCAACCGCGGGTGCAAACCTGTAGTTATCTTGCAGATGCCACCAACGGGTTACGTTCAATAAATACAACCCTCATGTCTCTTCGAGCACTCCTTTGGTGAGCACGCAACATGCACCAAGAATCTTAATCTCTCTATCAGAGGCATCCGGGGCCCACACAACTACTCAGGCCAGCGTGCACTCCAGAAGAATCCGCAGGAGGGTTGGGGAACAATCTGATGCTGGAAAAGAGCTCAGCCCTAAGATATTGCAGAGTCTCCAGTATTATGAACCAAATTTGCGAGAGGAGAAGGTACCTCAAGATTTGAGAGAGTAGCTCAATTGGAAAAAGAACTCCTCACAAAATATTCCTCACTGCCAATGCGAACAGCTAATCTCAACCGTTCTATCGAACTGCCAATGCAACTCGAAACGCTCCGTTTTTTAGCGGATCACTGAGCCCAAAAGAATACAGACGGTGAAAAAAGTGTGCTCTGGAACTAATCTGCCTGTCGCCTCATCACATATGGTTAATAAAGGTAAAAAAGTGGTCGGAAACAACCCTTCGGATAAGGAAATCACTCCAGGGTCAAAAAGAGTTTCTATCGAACCAGAGGGCGTGCTTCTAGAAGAAGTCTTTGGAAGGCTTGAGAGTCTAGAAAAACGTCTCGAATAGCAAGAGGAGATCATAGAAGAAATGAAACAACTTTTAATTGAGTTGTTAGTTCAAACTAGAAAAAGTCAATCCTCGTCGTTCATTTCTGATCGGCAGAAAGGAAAATGACCTGTCCAAATAAATGAAGACAGCGAGGATGAGAATGATCATTCAAGAGAGGAAGAGAAAGCGAAGGTTATTATCAACCCTCATGTAGAAAAAATAGAGAAGATGGAGAATCAACTACAAGCTCTTCTTCATCGAAAGAAACTGCAAGAGGTGGGGGTAGTCCGTCCCTATCCCATAGAATGGGAGACCGTGCCTTATCCTGCAAAATATAAACCGTTGAACCTTCAGTCATTCGACGGTAAAGGTTCGCCGCAACAACACATCTTCTACTTTCTGTCGCAGATAGGACATCTTATGGGGAATGATCCGACTATGACTAAGATATTTGCGAGCACTTTACGGGGGCCCGCATTTACCTGGTTCCTGCAGCTACCCAGGGAACAATTAAATCATGGGCTAATGTAGAACGTGAGTTCCTAGCCCGATTCTTTGAAGATGATACAAAAGTCTCTATACTATCTTTGCTAGCAGCGAAGCAAGAAGAAGGCGAAACGGTCAAAACCTATGTCGAGCGGTTTCGAGAACTTTCTGTTCGATGCCCACATGACATGACGCAGGACACACTTGTGGAAACCTGCAGACACAACTTGTTGACCGATATACTAGACAAGATGGGCTCGGTCGAATCCAAATCATGGAAAGATCTGCTTAAATAGGGTGAACAGGCCGAAGAAATACTTCGACGCCTCGAAAAACAACAGTCTGCAACCGGAGGCAGTACAAATGAATCTCCATCCTATTTTTCCCGTTCCAAAGGGAAAGACATAATGGCAATGAAGGTAGAAAGTACACCGAAGCAGAAAGCATGGCTAAGCAACACAGCAAAATCACACAGGCTTCAAAAACAGTATTCGTTTAAGGATGAGCATACTGCTACTATGTTCAATCTGCTCAGCAAACGCAAGATGCTTAAGTTGTCGAAAAGCAAGAGGCCTGAAGAAGTTGGGAAGACTAACGATCTGAATTACTGCTTGTACCATCGGATTGTAGGTCACCCCACAAAAAATTGATTTATTTTAAAAGACAAAATTCAAGCGTTGATTGACGCTGGAGCAGTTCAGCTTAAGCTGAACGAAAAAGGAGTTAGAGCTGCCTCCGACCAATTTAATGTGTGTGGTCTAAAAGTACCACTTGGGCTCACAACAATTCCCAAGACGAGCTCAGGGTGGTTAATTTAAACCCCCATAAAAAAAATGATAAACAAAAAATAAAAAAAAAAATAAATAAATAAATAAAATGATTAAAAAAAAATTTACCCAACGCCGACAAGGCTACGGGAAGAGAATAAATTTCTCGCCAACCCCACCATGCTGGGGGTAAAAAGCATGAATTACCCAACACCGACAAGGCTACGGGAAGAGAATAAATTTCTCGCCAACCCCATCATGCTGGGGGTAAAAAGTATGAATTACCCAACGCCGACAAGGCTACTGGAAGGGAATAAATTTCTCTCCAACCCCATCATACTGGGGGTAAAAAGTATGAACTACCCAACGCCGACAAGACAACGGGAAGAGAATAAATTTCTCGCCAACCCCATCACGCTGGGGGTAAAAAGTATGAACTGCCCAATACCGACAAGGTAACGGGAAGAGAACCAGTTTCTCGCCAACCCCATCATACTGGGGGTAAAAAGCATGAACTACCCAACACCGATAAGGCAACGAGAAGAGAATAAATTTCTTACCAACCCCATCACGCTAGGGGTAAAAAGCATGAATTGCCCAACGCCGACAAGACAACGGGAAGAGAACCAGTTTCTCGCCAACCCCATCATGTTGGGGGTAAAAAGTATGATCTGCCCAATGCCGTCAAGACAATGGGAAGAGAATAAATTTCTCGCCAACCCCACCATACTGGGGGTAAAAAGCGTGAACTGCCCTATACCGTCAAGGCAATGGGAAGAGAACCAGTTTCTCGCCAACCCCTTCATGCTGGGGGTAAAAAGTATGAATCACCCAACGCCGCTAAGGTAAAGGGAAGAGGAAAAGTTTGGCATTTAAGTCCAAACAAAATCCTCGACAAACTCACCATGCTGAGGGGAATAGCATGGCTAGCCCGACTCAAACGGTAATTGGTAAAATCTAATCAAATTCGTTAATAGCTGGGGATTTGCTAAAAATCCCATGACGAATCTGTCACAACAGTATCCTTATTCGAATATAATGATACATCGCTGCCCTAAGCTGCTAAGGCAAAGGGAAGAGGAAAAGTTTGGCATTTAAGCCCAAACGAAACTCTCGACAACTCAGCATGCTGAGGGGAATAGCATGGCTAGCCCGACTCAAACGGTAGTTGGTAAAGGCTAACCAAATCTGTTGATAGCTGGGGGTTTGCTAAAAACCCTAATCAGATAAATCTCTTGTCACGTTAAAATTTCACCTCTGACAATAAAATTTCTATCGTCATTTTTCTCCAGCAGAGCAAGTGACACTCCAAAATATTTGTCAAGTTAAAATCATATCTCTGATATCATAATTCAAAATTAAATGAGATAAAATCCGATTAAATCTCCTGTCATGTTCAGGTTTCACCTCTGACAAAAAAATAAAAAATAAAAATAAAATAAAAATAAAAAATAAAAAATAAAAAAATTCACACTTCATCAAGTTCAACATTACAACCTCTGATGAACTTTCTTTTGATATCGTTAAGTTAAAAGTCACCTCTAACGAAAATCATCTCCCTATCAAGTTAACAGTTACCTCTGATAGTTCGATTTCAAGGCTAAATACGTTAACCGTCACCACTGTTTAGTCAGCTTGCTCCTATCACGACCAGATCCTCTGAATAGGTTGAGCTTCGAGACACGTTTAATGTCAGCTTTGTTTTTCCCTGATCCGTCATACTAGATGTCACTGAACGGTTAGGATTCTACTGAGCACGTTAACATGATACCTCTGCTTGACCTAAAATGAGCACGTTAACATGATATCTCTGCTTGCCACCAAATAAGTACGTTAACATCATACATCTACTTGTTATCTAATGAGCACGTTAAAATCATACCTCTATTTGTTATTGAATAAGCATATTAACGCCATATCTCCTCCCATATCTTACGAAATACGTTAATAATTATTTCTGTCTACCAAATTCTTTACACATCTGATAGCCAAAATCAAATAATCCAAAGTATTTCGAAATTCAGTACAACTAAATACAGAACTTCGAAAACTTTGGAGGGGGTTATGTAGACATCTAAAAAAGAATAATAATAAAAAAAATTAATTAATTAAAATTAAAAAAAAATTGATGCGGACCCCGCGGGAAGTTCCCGCGAGTGACCCACGGGAGAATTCCCGCGGGGGCACCCGCAGGAATCTCCCGCGGGTGCAACCGCAGGAGAACTCCCGCG
Organism: Dracaena cambodiana; assembly: GCA_036321105.1. NCBI lineage: Eukaryota > Viridiplantae > Streptophyta > Magnoliopsida > Asparagales > Asparagaceae > Dracaena > Dracaena cambodiana. The sequence goes on from JAYEPQ010000013.1 coordinate 857,651, forward strand.
GGGCACCCGGGAGAGAACTGCCGCGGGGCACCGCGGGAATCTCCCGCAGGTTGCACCTGCAGGAGAACTCCCGCGGGTGCAACCCGCGGGAGCGATCCCGCAGGTGCCAACCCGCGTGTTATCTTTCTTCTATTCCCGTTTTGTTTATTCACTGATATTCCGTGATCCGATTTTTCAGGGAGGATTCGAGGTGGATTTCGAGCGGATTCGGTCTATAAAAGACAGAAAATGAGTCAGAGAAAGGACTTTTGGACGATTTCGGGCGAGCTCGTGAGATTAAGGAGCCAAGCAGAACCATTCTCTTCCCGGTCAGACGGTCAACGGAGTGCACCAACGAGGCTCCATCGCCACCCGAACCCACATAAAAAAAAGAGAATAAATTAATATTTCCGTTCTTGTTATTTTTTAGATTTCTTTTGTAATCTCAATTTTTGTTGTAATCAAATAATTTTACAATGGAAGAAAAGATCCAAATTTTGAGCAAACAACTTCTATTCTCTAAGAATAATCCACATTATCCTCATATAAGATTAATATTAATCCACTCTTTAATTAATTTACTTACTCTTGTATTTTCACAACCAAACCAATTCCAACCACAAAACACTAATCTCATGGATATGGTCTCTATTGAGAGATAATATTAATATTGCTAATCACTTTGACTAATGTCAATTAATAGCTTATCAACATCATTAATAACTATATATGTCCGTGTTTGGTACTTGAAGAACAAGTATCACTAGCTTGTTGTATTATCTTAATTAATCTACATGTTAATCTTAACCTTAATTAATCTAATCTTGTTTGGTAATCCACAAAGAATTGGTCCGTAGTACTACGGAGAATGACTTCGAGAAGCCCATCGCTTTCATGATGCACTCAAAAGTTGTTTGTTAGGAAAGAATTATGAGAAGAAGTTAACAAAACATTAAAATTATGAAAATAATAATAATAATAATAATAATAATAAATTTTGATAGCCACGTTTCTTCTAGAAAAAATTACGAAGGACCCAAAGAAAGGTAATTAGCATCAATAATTAAGGCAATTAATTGGTTTCTAACCCACGAACGGGAATAGAGAGATGGGGTCATAGGGTTTGGTAAGCTTTGTTAACCACTGTAGCTAGCCTTTGTCCTTTTGTGGATAATTATATAAAAAGCCTAGGGTTGCATGCTAATTATTAGGGTGATTAGTTGATAATTATTTGATTAGTGTGGGTTTATCTACGTACAACTTGATGTGGACAAATATTGCAATATATTGCACGTGTCACCATTGAGTTTAAGTAAAGCTAATTGATATTTGTGACATAGTACTACCAAATTTTGCTACTAGCATTTGCTAAATTAGATTAATTATTCCAAGAATTTGGTCTATATTTTTTGCTTGAAGAGTGTATACTTGTAGAAAAACTTAAGGGGAGGGTGGCCACGTGTCAAAATATATCTCAGTTGGTATTTTTTAAAGAATTTTATGGAATGAATTGTGATGTAGTAACATGAAAATTAATGAGAAAAAATAAATCATTAGCAAATAATCCTACGACATTGGTATTTTCTTTTCTTTCTTTTTTCTTTTTTTTTTCTTTTTGAATAAAGTCATAGCCATTAGAAATAATTTGTGTCGTAAGATTAATCTTTATGAGCCTATATTCATTAAACATGAACAGCTTAGATTGGATTCATTCAATTTAAGGTTTAGTTATGATAATTTATTTTCACCATGTTAATTAATTAATTTGTGTCCATAGAATGGCATTTTATTAGCAAAAGATCATAGAGAAAGATCTATTGGAACAACATAAACAATATAATGATTCGATTCATATACTTTTTTTTAGCATAAATGGTGGGACCAATTCCTCGCTAATCAGTGTCAATAATCAGTCCGCATCCTTTTTTTACCCTCGCATAATTACTATTCTTTCTTAACTGTCAAAAAAAATGTGCATTTACCTGTTATTCCTACATTAACTAAAATTTCATGCTATTACTGACTAATATTATTTCCTATGTGGTGTAATTACAAATAATAATAATGTCCCTCGATATCTGATATGGTTCATCCTCTATGATGCCATCTCTAATTGTTATTCAACACTGCAAAATTGCATAGCCTTTTATATATATATATATATAGAGAGAGAGAGAGAGAGAGAGAGAGAGAGAGAGAGAGAGAGAGAGAGAGAGAGGATATCCAATAATGAATTGAATCTATCTTGCAAATTACATATACAACAGGACTGGACAACACCATTTCATTCCCAATTCAATCGAAATGGATTGATAAAGAGAGCATGTCGATGATGATGATTAATTATCAATCTTTTGTTCTTGGACTTTTCATGTCTCCAAAGAATAAATTATTATTCTAGACGGGGGAGAGCTTGCTCGAGAGCCTTTCTTGTTGCCAGATGTAGTGATCTTCACTCGGACCATATTCCCCATCGTGAGGCTCCATTCTGTCTGAAATGGCCAATGTGGGTGGGTGGAAACGGTTGGAGTTGGTTGGACCAAGGACAAGGAGATCCTACACAATGTGACAAATACTCTTAAACTCTTAGCAAAATGCCCCCAGTGGCCCTTCTTATTTACCAAACAATCAACACTCATAATCTAATTGGATTGTAAGGGGGTCGGGTCGGATTGGATTTGGATTCGGATTCGGGTTTGTGTTCGATGAAACTTGAACTAATCCAAAGTAGCTAGGGTTGTGTGTCCCTAGATCAAACCTAATGTGTCCATCATCTGCGTTAGGGTTACTTCGGATGCACCAATCATGCTATTTTTCCAAGTGTTATATCCATACTTCTAGTAGTTTTTTCATACAATAGTAGTTTTTTCATACAATAATATTTCTTTAGTGCATTATCGGAGCCAATTTTTGAATGGATAAGGAAGCATGTGAACAACTGTCTCCATGGCACAGTCTCATATTCATCATCAACGGAAAAATGGACCACCTAAGCATATTTACAAACCAAAAACTACGATACAACTTTTTTTTTTCCGGAGTGACAAAGGGATAACTTTCCTTCTATCGAGCGCACTTCTAGTTCCATTCTTGAAAAAATTCCTAATATGTCAAAATTTCAAATGTTAAGTGCAGATCACATATAGACAATGGAAATAAAAAGGAACATGATAGATCCATTCTCTGCTAACCCCAAGGATTTCACGTATGGAAGATCAATTAATTAAAGCAAATTTTGATTACGGTTGATATAGTTGATAAAGAGTATTATTTAACGTGTATATATATAACCAAGTTACGCTCCATATTTTTCAAATCCAACTCCTATCTATTTAGAGTTTCCGTCAATATTTGGGAGCTAGCCATGATAATTTAGCCGACGTAAATCACGAATATGGATCGGGTATAGGGTTTGAAAAATCCAAATCCGCTTACATTCCTACTCAATTAGAGAGTTTCTAAAGGAGCACACCTTTTTTCCGAATGAGCCAACTTTATAACAGTTCGAACTTCCAAAATAATACTATAAAGTGGGCTCGCTAGGAAAAGTGGTGTTCTCCTTTGGAAACTCCCCTCAATCAGAGCCCCTGCAGGCCATCTTGGTCATTTCATCAAAACCTAAAATTTTAGTAATGGTCCCCCTGGTTTTGCACCATCTTTTTCAAAGGAGTTGATGAGATTTAAAAAGGATCTAGAAGAGTAGTCACTATTAGAAGGATAGGACACTTACCCTCCAAATATCTAATCAAGGCTCCACTCGTTGCTTGTGCCCTTCTCCTTCCTCATCCTCTTCTTCTTCTTCTTCTTCTAACTTCTCAAAACTTGATCACATTGCATGTTGTTGTCATCTAAGCTTAACACATGGAGGAGAATCTTCCTCCAGGGTTTAGATTCCATCCGACTGATGAAGAGCTCATCACTTACTATCTAACTCGCAAGGTCTTGGACTTCGGCTTCGCTGCAAAAGCCATTGCCGATGTAGACCTCAACAAGTGTGAGCCTTGGGACCTCCCCGGTACGTACGTACTTAAGTAATTAGCTTAAGAGATCTAGGGTTTAGCTGATCATGAATCTTAATTTGCTTACTTATTTTGGTTATTGAGCTAGCTTTTATTGTGTCTAAAACTAAAATGATGCAGTTTTATGTAGGATGCTCTTGAAGATTAACAAAAACACTACGACTAAAACTCATATATTGATTTTCTTTTCTTTTCAAATGTAATTTGGTTACTGATCAAGCTTTTATTGTGGATCGATCGTCGTGCAATTTCAAGCAGTTTATAATATTGGTTAGGAACTTTTTGAGGATGTTTTTTTGTAGAGTAGGAAATTTTATGATTAAAAGTCATTTTATTGAAGGTTTTTCTTTTTTTTTTTTTGGGTGGGGAATGAATTTAGTTATGAGCTTTAATTAATTGCGGCTCAATCATGGAGCAATTTCATATATTTTATAGTATTGATTAGAAACTTGATGAGGGTGATCAATTTGTAGAACAAAAAAGAAAGAAAAGAAAACTCAATAAAATGATTTTCAATCAAAACATTTTTCATGACTTATTTTGCTCTACAAAGATCATCCTCTAAAATTGTGCTCAAACAAATTAATACTATTACCTACATTAAACTACACCATGATTAATTAAGCCACACAAAAAAGCTCATAACCAAATTCTTCATTGCATTGCTTTTTGGTCTTCATAATGTTTGCACTTTGAATTATGAGATTAAAATGATTAATCAGAGAGATTTTCTCTGAATGATTGTTCAATTTACACTCATGGTGATGATTAAGTAACATTACAAATTGGCTATCAATATTCTATTTGCACATTTAGTTTTCTCTGGATTTATATGTTTATAGCAAAGGCAAGCATGGGAGAGAAAGAGTGGTACTTCTTCAGCTTGAGAGATCGAAAGTATCCGACTGGCCTGCGGACCAACCGGGCGACGGAGTCCGGCTACTGGAAGACCACCGGCAAAGACAAGGAGATCTTCCACTGTGGAGTGTTGGTTGGGATGAAGAAGACCCTTGTGTTCTACAAGGGGAGAGCTCCCAAGGGGGAGAAGACCAATTGGGTGATGCATGAGTACAGGATGCAAACCAAATTCCCCTACAAACCCTCAAAGGTATACAATAATTAAGGAAACCAAAAAAAAACCTATACATCAATAAGTTAATGCAGTTGATCCCCATATTTATTGAAAATCTTCACTTCTGGTAGGAGGAAAACCGTAAACAAAAGAACAGAAATAATATAAGTTATTGCAAGTTGTTATATGACCACTACTATATTTCCTATATATGTATGCCCTCAATGTTTATCAAGCAAGCATAACACTGTTTAGATGTACACATAAGATTCACTCCCAAATTCAGTAGGCCTAAAGATAATTAAAAGAGATATAAATAGGACAATATTTTAATAATGCACTATCTTCTAAGTTATAATGGAAAATGCAATATAAATAGGATTTTATGTTATATTTATCCCATAATGAAATGCAGAGAGCGTTTGCCTGCTGTCTTACGTCAATATATATCCATCGCATACAAAGGAAAATGAACTGAGATTTACTCCATCAGTTTCTTTTAACACTTCATTAATAAAAGTCAAAATCTTAAGCTTACCTCTCATGTCTCATATCTTACCGGCATCATTCGAACTTTTTGATTACTCATCAAGCCAAGCATATATATACATAAGAGGATCAATGAGAGAAAACCACAAGAGAGCGTATATATCATCAAATTTAAAACAGTTAGGCTTTCTTTTTCCTTCAGTGTTTAACAAAATAACTCATCTATACTCAACAATGAGTCAGCATTTTATATATTAATCCTCTTATGCTCTTCTGTTGTGCATATAATCAATTCGCATGCATATGTGAAATATTGCGAATCAAAATGAGAGCATCCCTAATTTCTAACGAGTGATCAGAGCTACTATGATTTACAACAGTAATGCATGTCAAATAACATTTCACACCTTCTAAGGCCCCACCATCGACAAGTCAATGGATGTTGTGCCAACAATGTACATAATACATGGTCAAAACTAACTCACACCAAACCCTAACCCTAGCAAGCTTTGCCATGGTCTACAGGATGAATGGGTTGTCTGCAGAGTCTTCAAGAAGAGCTCCAACGGCAAGAAGCCCCTCCCCAACTCCTCATCCCTGCCATCCCCGCTCTCGTCGCCCGGAAACACCGCCACCGTGACGGAGCTGGGCGAGCTCGACGCATCCATCCTGAACAACTGCATGGTGAACCCCTCAGGCTCATTCAGCTCAATGCAGGCCAACGAGAGCACCAACAACAGTCACACCAACGGTAACAGGATGGACATGAATCTGTACATGAACTGGATGCTGGCTCGAGATGCCACCAGCCAGAATATTCTCCCGTGGTCAGCAGCAACCTTGCTGAGCACGAGCTTCTCTAACCCGTCGATGAACATATCAAACCTGAACTCGTTCGGAGATCATCAGTTGAATGGGTTTCATGCATCGTCGTCGTCATCAAAAGGTGGCGATGCAGCGCAGCAGCAGCAGCAGCATGAGCATGGATCCATTTGGAGAGGGTATTAGTTGAGCAACAAGGGCATGGGTCGATTGTTCTATGGGAACGTAAATGCTAGAGAGACAAATGTATAAATTTTATGTAAGAATAATTTAAGCTTGTGAAGAAAAATTAAAATTAGTCTGTTGAATTTATGTTATATATATATGCATGTGACATTCCAATTTATTATATATAAAATGTTTGAGAGACAAATGCAAAAAATTATGCTTGAGAAAAAGAAATTTGATCTTTGGAATTTATATGATGTATGTCGGAAGTTTCATATAAAAATATGGAATTAATATTGAACTTTATATTAATGCTTATGGAAATAAAAGAAGCTAGCTAGTAGCTTGTATTTCATGGTTGGAGGTTTTTTATTTGATGCTGGTAATTAAAAAGAAGCTAACAAGATAAATTGCATGTGCGAAAGAAATTTAGATCCGAATGGAAGTTGGATCGATAGGTTAGATGACGGTACTCCTCCTATCAAGCCGAGAGCGAACCGATGCACAGAGAGAGAGAGAGAGAGAGAGTCGTTGTTCATATTAGCTGGTTGGGTTGGGTTCATACCTAGCTGTTTGGTTAGAAGTTATGCAGATCACAAACTGCACGGAGCCTTTCACTCACTTTAACACAACAAGTTGCGATTTGATGTTTGGAAGTGTTAGTCTTAGTCCCACATCGGTAGGATACAAGTATGAGGGGGGGCTCCTTAGGCTATAAAAGGAGAGCCCCTCCTCCCTTCCATTACACACCATTCAAATAGTCTCTTAAGACATTTGTATCTTCTCCTCTCTTGTAATATAAATTATTTTCTCAGTTCACATGGTATCAGAGCCTGGTTCTGTCTGAGTATGCTTTGTGGTTGCAGCATAGTCTGAACTTCCACATCAGAAAAGAATACTGTTTGGAGACAGTTCTGTCGAAGTATGCTCTGTAGTTGAGTACTGTTCGGGTACTGTTTGAGTACTGTTCGAGTACTGTTCGGGAGTACTGTTCATCGCGATATGGTTAGTAGTTTCCATTCTGTTTCTTGGGTCTTGCTTCTATTTGAGGGTGTTTTACCTTTGGTGGCTGCTATTACATTTGGTTAGAGGATCTAGGGGTCCTCGTTTGCTCTGTTTGTGGTATTTTGGAATTTGTAGTGCTTTGGGATTTTATTGGAATTGTTTATTGCCTGCTTATTGGTTAATCTTCCATGGCTGAATCTAAGAATTCTGATATGTTGTCTATGTCTGCAAAATTACTACTTTACCATTAAACTGGACAAACTATAGTGATTGGAATAAAACTGTTAGGGTTTATATTTTGGGCATTGAGAAGGAAGCCCATTTAACTGATGATACCCCTTCTAGTGATGAAAAACAACTTTTAGCTTGGAATAGAGCCGATACTCGACTCTTCTTTCAAATTCGGAATTCTATTGAACCACGGATTATGTCTTCTGTTAGTCACTGTAACACGGTCAAAGAAATTATGAATTATCTTGCATTCATGTTCTCTGGTAAAGGGAATATTACTCGGACTCACGAAGTATGTAAAGGCTTCTATCGCTCTCAGCAACAGGGTCGTCCCTTGAAGGATTTCTTCTTGGACTTCAAGAGGATGTATGAGGAAATGAAAGTACTCATGTCTCCGCAGGCAGATCTCCCAACCCGTATCAAGAATCTAGAACTTCAGGCTATCATCAGTTTTCTTGAAGCTCTTGACCCTTCTTATGAAACTATTCGCTCACAGATTCTATCTAGTCAGGAGCTTCCATCTCTTGAAGATGTGTTCTCACGGGTTCTTCGGGCTGATAGTTTGGTTCGTCCGTCTGTTGATCCAAATGCAAGTGCTTTGGCTGGGCGTGGTCCCTTTGAATACAAGAATTATGGGTCAAAGCAGGGCACTAGTATTTCGTACATGACTTCTAGCAGTATTATCTGCAATTATTGCAAGGAACCTGGTCACATTAAGAAAAATTGTTGAAAATTACAGAATAAACAGCAGCGTGATCAACAGCGTGGTCTTGCTCATATTGCCCAGACACCTGATCAATCTGATTCTGACCCATCATCTGCAGGGGCCCTAGCTACACGTACTTTGTCCTCTGGTCTTGCTACTACTTCCACGAAGTGGGTCATTGATTCTGGTGCTACCGACCACATGACAGGTAACCATCATTTATTTTCATCGTATACCCCCTATGCCAGCTCATCCTCCATATTCGTCGCCAATGGTTCCTCGGTCCGTGTCCTTGGATCAGGCACTGTTAAACCAACTACATCCATTTCCCTATCTTCTGTTCTTAATGTTCCCGACCTAACATTTAATCTTCTGTCTCCCAGTAAACTGACTCTTCATTTGAATTGTTTTATCTCTCTATTCCCTAACCATTGTTTAATTCAGGATCTTTCGACGAAGCAGATTATTGGTAGAGGCTATGAATCTGGTGGGCATTACATCCTTGATAATCAGGTGTCCCGTTCTGTTGCTTGTTCTAGTGGGTCATCTGCCTTTGAAGTCCATTGTCGTCTAGGCCATGTGCCCCTTTCATCTCTTAAACGGTTGTATCCTCAATTTTCGTCTGTGTCTACTTTAGATTGTGAGTCGTGTCAGTTTGCCAAACATCATCGTGTTCATTTGGCACCTAGAGTAAATAAACGGACTACGTCCCCCTTTGAGTTAGTTCATTCTGATATTTGGGGTCCTTGTTCAGTTTTGTCTCAGACTGGTTATCGATATTTTATCACTTTTGTTGATGATTATTCCCGAAACACTTGGCTTTACTTAATGAAACAGCGTTCTGAATTGTTTGCTCATTTTCGTAATTTCTGTGCTGAAATTCAAACCCAGTTTAATACTCCTGTGAAAATCCTTCGAAGTGATAATGCAAAAGAATATTTTTCCGCCCCATTCACTGATTATATGCATAGTCATGGCATTCTTCACCAATCCTCATGTATTGATACCCCTGCTCAAAATGGTGTTGCTGAAAGAAAGAACCGCCATCTCTTAGAAACTGCTCGCGCTCTCATGTTTCACTCCTGTGTCCCTAAATCTTTTTGGGCTGATGCCGTGTCTACGGCCTGTTTCCTTATCAATCGCATGCCTTCGGCTGTCCTTAGTGGTGACGCTCCATATTCTGTTCTGTTTTCTACCACTAGGCTGTATCCTATTGATCCAAAAATTTTTGGCTGTGTCTGCTTTGTTCGAGACGTCCGTCCAAGTGTCAGTAAACTCGATCCCAAGTCCTTGAGGTGTGTCTTTCTTGGTTATTCTCGAGTTTAGAAAGGTTATCGGTGTTACTCCCCTGACCTCAGTCGCTATCTTGTGTCAACCGATGTGACCTTTCATGAGTCTTCTCTTTTCTTCAAGTCTTCGGTATTATCTAAGTCTTCCTCAGTCATTGATGAACCTGATGATGTTCTGGTTTATCGTGTCCCTATCTCACCAGTACAAGCTACTGTTCCGAAACCTGATATCATCGATGAAGCTGATGCTGCCCATGTTCTATCTTCGCCAGTAACTGCTTCACCGACGGATTCCATTCCTGTCCCTAACCCAATTATATTTGATTCTACTGTTGACTCATCTGATGACCTGCCTATTGCCCTCCGAAAAGGTACCCGTCCTCATTGCCCTCCCAAAAGATATGCTGATTGTACTTATCATATCTCCTCCTTTGTGTCCTACCAGCATTTGTCCCCTATTTCCTCTTCCCTTGTGACCACCCTTGAGTCCATCTTTACCCCTGTCACCCTTCACCAAGCCTTGACTCACTCTGGTTGGCGTACAGCGATGGAAGAAGAAATGATGGCCCTTGAAAAGACTGGTACCTGGACTCTTGTTGATCTACCTTCTGGGAAGAAGGCCATTGGATGTAAATGGGTGTTTGCTATTAAGACTAAGGCTGATGGTTCCTTGGAACGGTTGAAAGCTCGACTTGTTGCCAAAAGTTATGCTCAAACTTATGGAATTGATTATTCCGAGACTTTTTCCCCTGTGGCTAAGCTCACTTCAGTTCGTCTTCTTGTCTCTCTGGCTGCCACCTATCATTGGGATTTGCATCAGTTGGATGTTAAGAATGCCTTCTTGAATGGTGACCTCCTTGAGGAAGTTTATACGGAGCAACCTCCTGGGTTCGTTGCTCAGGGGGAGCATAGGAAAGTATGCTACCTCCGTAAGTCATTGTATAGTCTGAAGCAAAGCCCCCGTGCCTGGTTTGATAGATTTTGTGGTGTGGTCGAGAAGTTTGGGTTAAGCCAAAGCAAGAGTGATCACTCTGTGTTCTACCAGCAGTCCGATGCAGGCATGATTCTTCTAGTAGTGTATGTTGATGATATTGTGATTACTGGAAGTAACATCTCTGGAATCTCAGAACTTAAAGTCTTCCTTAACTCCCACTTCCAGACAAAAGACTTGGGACCATTAAAGTACTTTCTTGGTATTGAGGTTTTGAGAAGCAAGAAGGGCGTCCTTTTAACTCAGAGGAGGTATGTTCTTGATCTCTTAAAGGAGACTGGAAAGCTTGGAGCTGCGCCGAGTAGCATTCCCATGATTTTGAATCCGTTCCTGGATCTTAATGATAGTATGTTTGATGAACTTCCTGATGACTTGAAGAAGAGGATTGATCCAGAGAAACTGAAGCCATTTGCATCTCCTGAGAGATATAGAAGACTCATTGGGAAGCTGAATTATCTGACAGTAACTCGTCCTGATATAACCTTCTCGGTCAGTGTACTTAGCCAATTCATGGCATCCCCAACAGTGGCACAGTGGGAAGCCTTAGAGCATATCTTGCACTATTTGAAAGGTTCTCCAGGTCGTGGCATTCTCTATACAAATTATGGGCATACTAAAGTCGAGTGCTTCTGTGATGCGGATCATGCAGGATCTAAAGCCACAAGACGGTCCACTACGGGTTACTGTGTGTTTGTTGGTGGAAACTTGATATCATGGAGAAGTAAGAAGCAAGGTGTTGTGTCAAAATCAAGTGCAGAAGCAGAATATAGAGCCATGTCACAATCAGTACAAGAAATTGTGTGGGTATTTCAACTCATGAGGGAAATTGGCATCGCCACGACATTGCCTGCGAAACTATGGTGTGACAATAAAGCAGCACTTCATATAGCATCAAACGTTGTGTTCCATGAGCGTACGAAGCATATTGAAATCGACTGTCATTTTATTCGTGACAAGATCAAAGAAAATGTTGTATCTACAGGGCACGTACGATCAAACGATCAGCTAGCAGATCTTCTGACAAAAGCCTTAAATGGGACACGAGTTGAGTATCTTTGTAACAAGTTGGGCATGATTAATATATATGCTCCAACTTGAGGGGGAGTGTTAGTCTTAGTCCCACATCGGTAGGATACAAGTATGAGGGGGGGCTCCTTAGGCTATAAAAGGAGAGCCCCTCCTCCCTTCCATTACACACCATTCAAATAGTCTCTTAAGACATTTGTATTTTCTCCTCTCTTGTAATATAAATTATTTTCTCAGTTCACAGGAAGTATTGAAAATATGGAATATAATTAGAATTAACTTTTAAAAATAAAAGAGTAAGAAATATCTTTCTGTCGATATTTCTGGTATTAATCTGTTCATTACTCATTGGAAGAATAAAGGGATAGAAGAGAGATAAAATACTAATTTTTGTGAATGAAAGAAAATAAAGAAAGAAAAAGTATAAAATATTATTAATATTCTTTGCTTCCCAGTTTTCTTTCAATCAAAAAGCCATAGTAATATTTTTTTTGCTTCCAAGTCTTCTTTCAATCAAAGAGTAAAGCAGTGCAAGTACCTCCCTACAAACAATAAATGCATAAACACACCAGATCATGCAATTTCTTTTTCTTCCTTTTCTTCGATCAATTTATACTATTTATTTAGTATGAAATTATCTTTCATTGCAATCAACAACACGCTACTGCATTGAATATCTAGTGATTGAAATTCTATTTCAGCTATTGGAAGAAACCAAAGGCTGTACAATTCTCATTCACATTACATTGGAAGAGCACATGACCAAGCACAATACAAATACAACGCATACAAGATAATTCCAAAAATTTGTTGATTTTCCTCATTGGCAAGAACTAAAAAGAAAAAACAAGTGAGAGTAGCATCCAAATCCAAAGACGGAACGAGCGCAGCCTCAGTTAATTCTATGTCAAATCTGTAAACCTAACTGGTTCAAAAAAGGACTCATCATGCCCAAGTACTCAAAACTGATGCTACAGGACATGCACTGCATCAATCCTGAACTGCAGAGTCCGTCAGCAGTTTACACAAGATCACTGGGAACGAAACTGAAAAACATTCTTTCTGTATCAAGCTGAGAGCTCCATGGCAGTGCCGGTGCAAACAATAATGTATGCCGGTGGAAAAACACTGCCCTTTTCAGTGATAAGGTGCTGAGAGACATGACAGCACCAGAACAGCATTAACATAAACATCCGCAACAAGAAAATCTCAAAACTTGGAAGTGAGAAGATCAGTATTGGCAGTACAGGGTAGTTTGTGTAGGAGGAGGTTAATTGTGCCGTCTGTTGGTGTGCGTTCTGCCCTCCAGATGCTACAAAGGCCTGAATGAGGCTCTGGGCCGCCTTCAACTGCTCAGAAGACCCCCGTAGCTCGACAACGCATTCTAAGAAACCAGGTATAGGATCCTTTAATTTCACTCTAGCTCCGGAAATCTAGTAGCGATGTGCAAGAAAGCAATGAATTACCCACTTAGAAATCCCGATGGAAGAATACTTAAATATGAAGCATCTTATGTTCAGTAACAAAGGATATGCATTCCTATGGGCCTAAAGTGATAAGGAAATACTCGGTCACTGGCTACAAATACTAGGTTTCAAATATTATCAATATTGTTTTGGATTGTTTAAATCTTTTAGATGTATTTATAATTTATTAGCAGGACCATAAAACTGTACCTGACAAATATCAGAAAGGCTATTGCCGCCGAAGGCAAGAACCGAAGGTACAGCACTGTTTGGAATCTTGATCTCCATTGCACTGGTCATATTTGGGTACCTGGAATATTATGCATGGCAATGTATGAAGGCCTCTGCAATTATTTAAAGATAAATTTAAGATGATAAAACGTATACTACTGAAGGAAGGAAATTCAGCATAGCCAGAAGCAGCTGGAGGTGGACCAGGAGGGTAAGACTGTGAATCATATACATGTATAGGTCCCTGGGAAAGCACAAAGATAAAATTTTTAAAAAATAATAATAACTGGAACCTGAAGAATCGTACTCCCTAGGAAAAACAATATGTATATTTACTCAAATAAAGAAGAAAATAAAGAAGTGAGACGAATAAAAATTTATTAGGTGTGCTCGAAGAGTTGTTAAGCGTCTAAGATGTGTAGCAAAACAACCCACGGAACTGATCTTTCCTAAGACTAAGCTAAATAAAACTTATAACTACATTCCTATTGATTAAATTTATCCCAGTTAATATTTTTCGAAACAACGATTTTTCTTTTTTTCCAATCATTATTCATTGTAAAGAAGTGCATTCCCTTTCAAACCACTTGAGTTTGAGTGAATTGTTTAAGACTTCTTCTTTTTTTAACTACTGTGAAATTTGAGCCTTTAAAAAAAGTGCGGGCAAGTAACAAGGGACATATTCTTTTTTATAAAACCAGTATTGTTATCGTGATTTTATAGCTATTGGTTTCCCCTTGAATTCATTAGACCAATATTTAGTTTAAAAAATTACAGAAAGCCCCTCCATTGTCAGCAAAATAGTAGGAAGGACATTATTCTCTATTCTAAGGCAATCACCATCTTCTTCTCATCAATAAAACCAAACCTTCCTACTCTCCTCCGCTGTCAGCGCCGACTCAGCAGCACCTTCTCTCCTTCCCTCCTTTTTCACCTACTTAATGTTCGCAAGACCAGGCCCCCAGCCCATCCTCCCTTCATGCTCTCTTCCCTTCCCTCATCTTCACTTGTCATCCCCAGTTAAGCAGCAAGCCGAGATTTCAGAGCCACCTGTTCATGCAAGCTGACAGGCAGTAAGTGAAGAATTGACAGTCTCTCTCATTCACCGCAAGTCCAGTTTTAGGTTAAGGTTAGGATTAAGGTGGTTAAAGTTGGATCGGGCTAGGGTTATGGTTAAGAATGGGCTTAAAATGAGGGGGAAGAAGGAAATAAAAACAAGTTATGTTTTAAAACTGGTTCCCTAATACTACATTTATGTTGTAAACAAATTATTAACGAATAATGATCATTCCATTCATATTTAAATATAATTTCTGTACACTTTCTTAAATACAATTTGTTTAGAACAATTCAAACAGTTTTTTTATAATAAGATATAACACTTTTTAAAGATTATTAATGAAAAACTAACAATAGATAATTTGTAATTCTTAATGTAGCTTTAAATTTTAAAGAAATATAAGTTAACTAGTTATTACATCCATAATAGATTATCCCTACTTGTACAAACTCGTTCTTATCTACAAATAATTTTTTTGGTTGCACCTTTGTGTTTTAAGCTAGTGACATTCTTCTCTAATTTTAACTGTCAGGATCTTCCAACCAAGTAACCGACTTATAGATTAAATGTCACGTTAAGATTCAAGAACAGTGATTTAAAAAGTAGCTTGGACTATTGTCTAGGCTCCTGCTGAGGCCAAGGCATCCTCTAGGCGGTCCCTCTTTGGTCGAAGTGGGTTAATTGGGAGAGAAGAAAAAAGAAAATACCTGCCATCATTCTCCCCACCAACATCGCCAACACCATCAGAAGCTCTTGTGGCCTTGACAACACGAATACGAATACAGGTACAAATATGGACATAACTTTTTGAAAAAAAAAAGTGAATATGAACACGGCAATAATACAGGAGAAAAAAAAAAAAATAATAAATAAATAAATATATATATATATATATATATATATATATATATATATATATATATATATATATATATTCTTCTATTTGTAATATAATAATTTTACTACGCAAACATCCAAAAAGAATTCTTCTATTATTAACATAATATTTTAATACTCAAGTATCCAAAAAGAAAGTTTAAACATCCAACATAACAAGAAAAATATAAATCTATGAAACACTTAAACATTAATTTATGTTACATTCATTAGAATTTAATAAATTATATGTATCCATGAATAACTTGAACATTGTATCGCACGAAGAACTTCAAATCAGGTTTATTTTGCTGGTTAATTGCAAGTTTGCCACCGTCGCGCATCTAGTCCCCTTTTTTTCAAACTTTTTATTGGACACGTCACATGGCTTGTCCAATACATTTTTTATTGTATCCGTAGAGTGTCTGCATTGGACACGCAACCAACACGCATTCATAGTTGTTGTGTCTGTGCTCGTTAGCCTGTGGCTCGCTCTGATGGTCGTTGGCTGCCTCCCACCTTGCCTTTTGCCTCCCAACTCTAACGCGAGAGATGATGAAGTGCTTTAGGCCTTGAGCCCTAACCATCTTATATTAAGCAAGTCGGTTTTGGACCCACTTCATACAACTTGTACCCCCAAACTGCCAAACGTTGCATGCGGAAAATTTCCACCTACAGAGGTGAAAACCCCACTTTGATGTATTTTTCACTTTGATCAGATTCTACCAGGTTGATCTCAAGTTCTACGCCCCCAGAATCCACTCACAAAAAAACTGATGGGGTAGAGCACATGCTAATCACACAAACGCAAACCGACACTTCAACACAATGTTGAAAATAACGCGTTATGAAACCCGTTATATTGCGTTATATAACCTAACAGAGCCCCAACGCTACGTAACAACTGGAAATAACTCAATGCACTGTAACTGTACGTTTTTTATGTTATTTTACGTTATATTACGTAACGTTACGTTAAATTACGTTATGTTACGTTATTTACAATTATATTTTTAATAATTTCTATATTGTTGTTGATTATTATTTTGATTATTAGTAAATTGTTGTAATTTTATTACTTGATTAGTTGTTGACTTATTTGATTGCTCGTGGAATTGCTAACTTGTTAATTTGCGATTGTTTTCTTGTTCGCTTGTAATTCATTTCCGATTGCTGAAATATCTTACTTGTTGATTGTATTGAATTTTTAATCGAACTGAAATTAATAATTACAAGTAAGATAAATTGAACATTATAAAATATAAATTATAACAATAATAATAACTTGAATTGAAATGAAAAATTGGAATATTATTTTCTTGTTTAAATGATGACTGAAATTATGATTGCAGACTTAATATAATTTATGAAGATAAATATGAAAACTATTGTAAAATTTAATATAAAATCAGAATAGATTATAATTATAAAATGGTTTTATATTCTTTTTTTAGATATTTTAAATTTATATTTTAATTTATAGAAATTATTTTATATAGTTTATTTTTATTTTTATTAAATAAGTAGAAAATTGCATAACCTACGTAATGCATTACGTTATAAGCGACATAACCTAACAGAGGCGACATAACCTAACAGAGGCAAAACGTTACGTTACCGTTATCGTTATTTTAAACATTGCTTCAACTAAACCTTAAGAACACTCGATCAAAATCTCAATAAGCTAATAATACCTACCAAAACCAATTAATTTTGTATGTCGATTTTTTCTTCTCATTTTCCTGATTAGCGAAAAAAATTAAAAAACTGAATGCAAAACTTAGCTTCACAAGGCATGCTTGAAATTAGAAAAATTCTTCACGTAAATGAGATACAATTGTTTAACAGAAAGACACCAAAGAAAAATCGAGCCAAACATATGGCATGAGAACATATATGTCGTAATTAAGAGGTTAGCGTTGAGATTTTATCTCATGTTGATTGATGATCATTCTAATTTTTTGTTTCAAGGAAGCATTTTTTAATGATAGCAATTTGACTTCTACTACAGCAAATGGTTCCCACCTTCACCCTCTCTACTTGTTGATCTTGATAACATTTCTTATATATTCGTGCTTCCGCTCTTTACTTTCTCTGTCTTTCTTAGTTACTATAGGATGCTTTATACTAGTGCAATAAACAAACTCCTACTCCCATGAAAAAACCAATAAAAACGATGCCAGCTCCTAAAAGCAACAAACTAATATCTTTTCACGTTGCAACCATCCTACAGAAAGCTTAGATTAAACTTTTATTATTTAAAGTTTACACATTTACTAAAATTGCACACAGAAAGCATTAGCTCACAAAATATTATGTACTTGAAAATCCAGTTCCACTAATCCTAGGTAGACTAGACCAGGATTAGATCCAACATACACACAGGCAAAACAGTAAATAGGATCAGATAAGCTGGTGGTATTATCACTACCATTGAAAGGGGAGATTCGCACGTAGGAGATTGATTATGTGCACTGGCCACTTCCATTAGTATAAAGGGTGGTAATAGTGGGAACTGTTAGAACAGCACAGACAATTATTGCACATATTTAAGATAGTAAAATTGGTTGATAGAGCAACTCTGCTGCAAGAAGAAAGATAAATTAGGATTTTGTGGTGGATAATTGGAAACTGGAATGAAATCTCATAAATTTAGTTGAAGGTAGTTAATCTCCTTGAAATCTGGAAAAAATTTCCACCTAACCAAGCACATATAGATTAAACAAGTCTGTTACAAGTATCTTCTCTCTGACGTTCTCCTGGTGGTGGTAGTAGAGGCGGTAGAAGAATTGGAGAGCGGTTAATCTTTTACTATTGCAAGGAATGAAGGACTTAGAATGGGAGCTGGAGAGTCAAGTAGAACATAATCTTCAACAGAGAATTTTTGCATTTTGTCAACTATGCAACGGAGTCCATAGGAAATTTTGCAAAGCACAATCTTTCAACAGATTTTCATTCAGTATTTAAGTAGGAGATGAGCAAATGATATTGCACGTGTACTAGGCCTCAAGCACTCCTCATGAAAAGGGATTAACAAGTGCTTCTGTTGGCTCCGGAAGGAAAATTTGACTGTCAAGCTCTTTATCTGGGACCAAGTATGCAATGGATTCGGTCTCGCATTTAACAATTGTATTCCCGAAAGCAACATAGATGTACACAACCTTCGAGTTGCTAACACTATCAATTGGCACAATATCATCGTTGACTCTTCAAGCGGCACTTAAAAGGTTTTGGTGAAGAATTTGAAAGAGATGCAAAGCATATACCGTGCACGAAGATGAACTTGTAATCAATCCTAATTTAGACAGATTTTACAAAAACCAATGCGCCACTTAAAAAAGTTTCCAACCAAATTAAATTGAGCATAATATAAATCGTAATAGTATTTTTGTCATGAAGTTTGTAGAAAGTAAAGGAAAAAATGTTCTAGATGGATCTCCCAATCTTACAACTAATAAAATTATTAAAACTGTATAATTATGGGACTACATCGCTCCACTTATTTTACAACTCTATCTGAATCGATGTATTGACCATAAATATGAATTCCATAAAGGATAAACTATAAAATTTAAAAATTCAGTACATAAAATTTAGAAAATACCCAAGATTATCAATGGCTCGAATCGGATTCAAATCAGGCATGAAACGGGCTCCAATCATCAAAAATACCCTTAATGGGTTTGTTTGTGTAAATGGGTCCAGTATGTTGTAGTGGAGCGGGTCCATAGCTCATTGTTGACCCACTACATGAACTGAGTTAGCTTGAAGCTTAACGGGTCTAATCCAATGATTAAATAAAATTGAAATTGGGTTTGGATATAGAATTTGATATGACTAGAATCATCTCCCTCGACTCCTTGTCCTTAATAGGTTGTTCAGAGTCAACAGGAATCAACAAATGGCAAAAAGCAGCTAAGAGAGTCAAGAGCTTGGGGGTGGAGACTCCAAAGGAAGGCGGCAAGGTCAAGCGGTCATTGGAAGAAGGATGATGAGGAGAGGCGAAGGGACAGCTCCGGTAAAGCACCGGTCAAGGTCAGAGGGTCCTGATGAATGATTGGGGATCTAGTGGAGAGTCAATCAAAGAGGGAGTGGCCGCAAGGTGGAAACAGGGAGCGGTGGGCGCCTCTGGTGATGAAAAGGGAGCGACAACGAGTATCGAAGGTTGCCAATGACTGCTGATGGCAGTGGTGAGGCTTCGGGAGGGTCAGTCCTCATCGGACAAAGATCGAGAAGGTGGTGGCAGTTATCAACCGATGATCTTGATCTCGAAGATGGTTCCTAGAGACTTTGGGGTGGTCAATCAGGGACGATGTCGGAGCTTGGGCAAGCGGCAACACGAGGCAATGATGTTGGATGGTTGGTCGGTGCAATTGTTGGTTGTCCGGTAACATATTCTCATAGGAATATACTAAGTCTCTGATAAAATGTCATGAGTTAAAATAATTTATAATTAGCCACGGATTTCTCCCTTAAAAAAACTAGTTATGATTATTTTGTGCCTTCATAAGAATCATTATAAACTACTCTTACTCTTATTTCAAATCCGATATGAGACTATTGAGTTATGAGATATTACATTCTCCCCTCTCCACAATTAGGATCTGACGTCCTCATCAGAGAGGTTCACCAGGCTGCCAATGACTATCGAGTATCGAAGGTTGCCAATGACTGTTGATGGCAATGGTGAGGCTTCGGGAGGGTCAGTCCTCATCGGACGAAGATCGAGGAGGTGGTGGCAGCTGTCGACCGATGATCTTGATCTCGAAGATGGTTCCTAGAGACTTTAGGGTGGTCAATCAGGGACGATGTCGGAGCTTGGGCAAGCGGTAGCACGAGGCAATGATGTTGGGTGGTTGGTCCATGCAACTGTTGGTTATCCGACAAAATATTGGCATAGGAATATACTAAGTATCTGATAAAATGTCATGAGTTAAAATAGTTTATAATTAGTTACGGATTCCTCCCCTAAAAAAGCTAGTTACGATTATTTTGTGGCTTCATAGAAATCATTATAAATTACTCTTACTCTTGTCTCACATCCGATGTGGGACTATTGAGTTATGGGATATTACATTCTCTCCTCCCCCCAGTTAGGATCTGACATTCTCGTCAGAGGGGTTCACCAGGCTATGTGAGATTCTAGAAGTGGCCCCCATAAATTATAGAGGTGGCTCCTTACGGATTCAAGAGGTGTCCCCCACTTTTTGTGTGGCACTTTGTATCTAGTAGCACTTTCCATGTAGTACTTAGTTCGTGCACTTCTGGCTGATGTCTTGCTCTGATACTAACTGTAATGTCCCTCATCTGGAAATTGGATAGTGGAACTCCGGCAACACATTCGCATAGGAATATGCTAAACCTCTTGTATAATGTCATGAGTTAAAATAGTTTATAATTAGCTACGGATTTTTTTTCCAAAAAAGCTAGCTATGATTACTTTGTGACTGCATAGAAATCATTATAAACTACTCTTTCTCTTGTCTCACATCCGACATGGGACTATTAAGTTATGGGCTATTACAGGTTGGATGAAGGTCCGAATGAGAAAGATGAAAATTTTGCTGATGAGAATTTTGTTTCCATTGAGATCCCTTCTTCCAATTTTTTTCCCTCTTTTTTCTGATAGTTTTTTAATTTTCATTTTTTTATGTTTTTCACTTTTTCAAAACTAAAATCCAAACAAGAATAAAAAGATGGAAGATGAAGACAATGGATCTTGAACTATGACACCAAATTTGATGCGGACAGAAGATAAATTAGGGTTTTGTATTGGTTAGTTGAAAATTTGGGAGAAAACTAAGGTTTGATAATGGATGGAAGCACAGATAAGGACACATACAGACACATATTTAAACATGAACATAAGACATGACATTTTTAGAACAGACATGGTAACTACTCGGAAAAAATACAAATACTAATACATACATACATACACACACACACACACACATATATATATTCTTCGAATTATTAATATAATAATTTTACTACTCAAATATCCAAAAAAAAAAAAAAACATTGAAAATGTATAGATTTGTATCTCTTTATTTCTTTACAAAAGACAAGTCATACAAGAAACCATGCACCTATCTCGCTTCCTCTCTCTATAAGCCAAGAGACAAAAAGAGTAGGTTGTGATAACAAAGAATCATGAATCAAACTAGAGATTGTGAACACAAAAAATCATTTCTTCATACATACAAAGCTAACGAGACTCAAGTGCATAAGAAAAAAATTAAAGTATAAATTTATAAAACTAACTAGGTAAAGATGTTACCAATTTAGCAATATATATTTCCAATTTTTTTCAAGACCATTTAACTCTTTTTTTTTTCAGACATAACCTACAAGAAGCACAGATGTGGCAATGATACGACAATAATATGATATTTTTCCTTTTTTATTAGACATATTGTTTGGTGTCTAATACGGTTTTTGTAGTGTCTGTGATGTGTCCGCATCGAACATGTGTTACACACAGACACATCCCAGTGACGCATTCTTGCTTCTTAGGATAGCGGATTTGGGTCTCACACCTAGATGAATAATATGTCCACTCTCCCAAATCACACACGAAAGATTTAACGAGTAACAAATCAAATGCTCTCAGACAAGATTTCTCTATAACAATTCTCTTTTAATTAAAATATTATCATACAAGAAATATATAAAAAAAACTACATGCAACCAGTGCAAATAAGATCTAATCAACTAAAACTAAAATCCTAATCAAATCTTGGTCTTTATTGCCTTCATTAAACTCCTTGAGCAAATATACAACAATATGAGCTAATATCATCATTGTCATCATTCACCTTTCCCTATCAAACTAGGGTCAACCAGGGAGTAAGGGTCCACGAAAGATTTGGCCAAGTTTTACGACCACCTCTGACATGATATCAACCCTCATATAATTAGTATCTTTTTCCTAGGTGAAAACTATGGACAATAATTTGGAATTGTCACAGTCTCAACTAGATGAGAGAGGACTTGTCACAGTCTCAACCAGCCAGATGGGTCCACCATATTCTCTAGGCTTGGGAAAATGTCTAGAATAAGGAGAAAAGATGATAAGTTAGCTATAGATAAACTCCAAGTCACAAACAGAGCCAAGAGCAAAATAGAATGCAGTCCCCATAATCTATGAGCTAAAAGATTAATCCAAAATCATAAAAGAGACCTGCAGATTTATGATGCAATGAATAATAGCCGAAAAAATGTACAGATGTCCGACAGAGAATAAGAGTCGAAAAAATATTAGCAACGTCCATGTAAAGCCAAATTACGATGATACCTTTGAATACTCTGGATACCCATAGTTGACGGTGTTAGCTTTAAACATGCTGGATGATGGCGGGCCTCTACTGGAGAAGTTTTCAGCTGGAGCGAACCTGTGTGCAGGATATATGGAAGGCAGATTTCCAGCAGCTCCAAATACGCGAGATGGCAGCAGATCTCTAACAGACATCCTCTCTGAAGGTGGAGCAAATCCATGGTCTATAACCATAACTGCAGGATTTACAGCAGCATTCCCATTTCAGAAAGTTCTCGTTCTAAGCCTTGATGCAATTTCCAAGAGAGCCTCCCTAGCCACATCAGGATTTCCAGATATCTGTATACTCAAGTTATCAGTACAATGTAAAAAAAAAAAAAAAAAATTAAAAAATGAGCTCATGTTTAAGAATAGGCAAAGTCAGATAAAAAAATAGATGCAGATTAAAACAGTTGGCTCTAGGAATGATGCTGACAACATCACCTGCACAAGCTCTTCATTAGCAGATGTATACTTTGGCTCGTTAGAGTAAACTATAATGTCTGCTCTAGTGCGCCTTCACATTTCTGAGATTATGCTACCACCTTGTCCAAGAAGGCAGCCAACTTTAGTTGACGGAACACGAAGCTTAGTAATGATTGTACCTTCACTGGAGAATGCACACGTTCTGACTTGAAGACGAAGAATAGCCTCAATAGTTGGGGAAATTTGATCCCAAGGACCCTGAAGCAATTTGATGAAAAGGCCGTCACTTACTATTGGGCAAGTAGGAAACTCATGATATGGTACAAAAATTGAAAAGCATTACCTCCCTAGAGGAGATGTTAATGATTTGTTCTTCAGCCTCTGGAGAAGTGCCCTCAACTTGAATTCTAGCTTGTGTGTCATGCTCTAATTGTCTGACACTGGCACCTGACTTGCCAATCACCCCACCAATTCTTCCTGTGGGACACAAAAGTCGCATAGAGAATTCCTTGGATACCACCTTGTCATGACCAATATGGCTACTGTTGTAATTACTCGGACCATATCCAGATAATTCATTTCTATATCCACCAAGCCATGGGGGTGGGGGTGTAGCATGGGTATCACGCTGCAACCACATAGGATTTCCATAAGGTGGCAGAGCCATGGAAGCACCAGGCTGAAATAAGCCTTGGGTACTGGCATATAAAAGATCATCAATCTGAGGGTTACGAGGATGTTCATGCAACCTAGTAGAAATATCATAGAGAGCCCTCTTCACAACAATTGGTGTTCCAGTTATCTGAAAAATGCAATTCAGAGAATATTAAGTAGACATGGACTGAGACCAGCAGAAAACTTCAGATCAACTACAGTATTTAGCATGTTTAGCCTATCAGTTTTGCAGAATAACACTTAATTATGGCAAGAGAAATTACAAGTTTTGGAACAAAAACAGTATAAAAAAATGCAATAACATAATAAAAATAGTATTAGATGTACAGAAAACTAGAAGGCATGATGTTCAGATCTCAAATCTAGTTTTCAGTACCATTAACAGCATAGAGATTTCAGAAGACATTAGATCACAACAATTAAAATTCATATGACTGTACCAGCAATGTAAAAGAAGACTTACCCTCCAATTACAAGATTTCTTCTCTTTTCGTTGTTAAAGGTTACCATAGGTATGACTTATCCGTCGTCATTAGTATTCTAGGACTAGAGTGTTTACATCGGATTAATATCATGAAGCAAATTCTAACAGAACTACGAAGGAAATCATGCAAGGAAGATATATGCATGAACTGTTAGATTAAGGAACTTTGTTGAGATTTTCAACATAATTGGCTTCCATGTTTTAGAAACCGTTAATTGGGTTTTCTACCATCATAACCCAAAGCTTAACTGGCTAGGAGATCTAGAAACTGCAAATCGGGTTTGTGTCTAACATTCTCACAGCGTGTAATTTGTCTGTAATTAGTCTTTAACTCTACAATCATAACCCTAAGCCTAGGTGGCTTGGAGATTTAAAACTGCGAATAGGGTTTGTGTCTAACATTCTAAAATTGTGCTTGGTCCGTAATTAGTCTTATCATCTCCACTATATTATAGTCTGTAATTAGTCCTATCATCTCCACTATATTATAACAGCAAGATTTGAAAGAAATTGAGAATGTGCATCCTCTCATGGTCAGTGTTCTAATATCTTGGTCAATATAGCAGTATATCAGCCAATATCTCGGTAGTCTACCTCTAATTGATAAATATATACATATTTTCTATACCATTTTCGGCTGGAACCAAAATAGGTCAATATATTGGCTAGAAAACGAAATATTGTGCAGTATATAGGCCTCGAAATTTCGACCAATAATCAATAATATTGAACCTTCTTTCAATACACAAAAAAACAAATGCAAAAAAAAAATAATAATAATAAAATGACCCAACCCATTAATTTAAACCCGATGATCTCTATACATGAGAAAGAGATTGAATTAGGACTCAATTAGTTGTCTCGTGCCCCTATCATATACTGATCCTCCATTCTAGAGTGGCGATTGTGAGATGCAATATCGATGGTGGTACTAGAGGTAGAGGCCAGCACTGACACTAAATTTTTTTTTTTTTTACTTTGAATTTTGAAATTTAGCTGGTATGTCTTAACACACATGAGAAGATTCAACAAATGACAATTTATTTATAGGCTCAATGCAAAATGCTAAGATAGGTATACTTTAAGGCGATGATATGTCTTAAATAGGTTTATGTGATTTATACAGATATAACAAGCAAATTTATCATCCACAAAGACGTTTGATATGATATCAAATATTTAGCAAATATCACATTATATCACCAAATATATGATATTCGGTATAGAATTTTATTGACCGATGTATCACCGACATTAGATATTTGGCACTGCTCATAGAGTATATTTCCTCTCTCCCATAGCATACAGTGGTTTATTAACACAATAACAAACCTGGGAGATCTAGAAATTGGGAACTAGATTCATGTAAATGCTCCAACGGTGTGTATTTGGATCGTACTTAAACTTGACATCTCTTTTATCATAAACCAAGCCTGGAATGTTTAGAAATAGGGAACTAGATTTGCACCTAACTTTCTCTGGTCACGTGTTCGATTTCTAAATAATCTGACAGTAGAAATTTATTTAATGGATTATAATAGTTGTTGCCCATAGTTGAGTAATTTTGGACCATCCATCCCTTGCTAAAAACAATATTCTTGGTTATTTTAGCTATAGTTTAAAACATTATGTTTCATAATCTAAAACTATTATTTAGAATAGTTTTATATTTTTGGATGTCCACTTATGTATCTATTTGATTGTGTCATGTACATCATATACTGAAATTAATAAATAGTTATAGTCAATATACATGAACATAGAGTGTCAGACAATGCAATTGTCCAAAATCCAGACATAAGGATGCTTAATTGCTTATATCTATTTTCTTTGAATACATTTATACCTGACTCAAATAAATATGTGTGTTGATTGTTAATCATAAACAAGAGACCCTCTTTTAGTTCAACGATAACGAGGTTTTATCAAAAGGGGCACATCGTATCTTATGTATAGTATTTAAGATATGTGTCACACGTACCATGCTTAGATGCATCAGACACACCAATTGTTTATTTGCCACAAGTATTCTGCACGTCATAGATAAATGGAAAATTTTGTTTACAGACAATGCATGGTCGTCGAATAAATTGAATTATGAATTATAATCAAACTTTTTAAGATGGACCAAGTAAATCCATAACTTTTGATCCAGTTCAAATTACATATGCAAAAAGTTGGAATTGCTGGCATAGAAAAAATCATAGATGGATATCTTCTATCCAGATTAATCCACATTTTGTTTTCATTTGAATTCTAAAAGGTGTTGACAATTTTGAAGGACAACCTCATCAAAGCTCAAAATTGGATGAAGTGGTATGCTGATAGGAAGCAATCAAAGTGCCAGTTTAACGTTGGTGATAAAGTCCTGTTGAAGCTCCAGCCGTATCGACAGCTTTCGGTGTCAGAACATCAGCCTCAAAAGCTCCATTCTAGATATTTCGGTCCTTACACACTGGCTGGGGTGGTATAGACTGCTTACAAGCCTCAATTGTCTCCGAACTCTAAGATTCACAACAATATTCCATGTATCTCAGCTCAAGCAATACAAGGGAAATGTGCATGCCACTTATGTATCTATTTGATTGTGTCCTGTACATCATATACTGAAATTAATAAATAGTTATAGTCAATATACATGAACAAAGAGTGTCAGACAATGCAATTGTCCAAAATCCAGACATAAGGATGCTTAATTGCTTATATCTATTTTCTTTGAATACATTTATACCTGACTCAAATAAATATGTGTGTTGATTGTTAATCATAAACAAGAGACCCTCTTTTAGTTCAACGATAACAAGGTTTTATCAAAAGGGGCACATCGTATCTTATGTGTAGTATTTAAGATATGTGTCACACATACCATGCTTAGATGCAGCAGACACACCAATTGTTTATTTGCCACAAGTATCCTGCGCGTCATAGATAAATGGGAAATTTTGTTTACAGACAATGCATGGTCGTCGAATAAATTGAATTACGAATTATAATCAAACTTTTTAAAATGGACCAAGTAAATCCATAACTTTTGATCCAGTTCGAATTACATATGCAAAAAGTTGGAATTACTGGCATAGAAAAAAATCATAGATGGATATCTTCTATCCAGATTAATCCACATCTTGTTTTCATTTGAATTCTAAAAGGTGTTGACAATTTTGAAGGACAACCTCATCAAAGCTCAAAATTGGATGAAGTGGTATGCTGATAGGAAGCAATCAAAGTGCCAGTTTAACGTTGGTGATAAAGTCCTGCTGAAGCTCCAGCCGTATCGACAGCTTTCGGTGTCAAAACATTAGCCTCAATAACTCCATTCTAGATATTTCGGTCCTTACACTATACTGGCTGGGGTGGCATAGACTGCTTACAAGCCTCAATTGCCTCCGAACTCTAAGATTCACAATGATATTCCATGTATCTCAGCTCAAGCAATACAAGGAAAATGTGCATGCCATCAGATTTGAACCACCGAGTTATTGGGAATTTCTAGCTAAGGAACCAGCAAAAATCATAGGATGAAGGATGGTTAAGAGGCACAATAGAGGAGTTAGCCAAATCCTCGTGAAGTGGAAGGAATGTGAGAAAGTTGACTCTACATGGGAAGACTACCACTCCTTCGTAGCACAGTTTCTATCTTTCAACTTTGAGGACTCTCAAATTGATGTCGTTGCTGGTTATACTTAGGAGGAGTATTGGGTCGAGTAAGTCGAAGGTGAATGCAAGAACCTACCTGATAAACAATAAGAAGGATTCAAGAGGAAGTCATTGTGCACTAGCTGTTGGAAGGGAATATGCGCTGAGGGGAAATTAGCAACCATTGATATACAAGGGTTTACCTATCGCTGTAAGAGAGAATTAAGATATGCTATGAAATGAAATCCCTAATTCCTCTCTTAATCTTCTTTTTGTCCTCCTTCTCCTTCTTTTTCTACCTCATCTATATCCTTCTCAATTATCGTATTATTCTGTTATTCAGACTAACCATGCCACAGGGGTCTTGAAGCTGAGGCTCATCTGGTCGACCACCGAATGAACCTGACAGACTGACCCAATGTACAAAAAAACCTTCTGTAGGAGATACATCTGCTCGCCATACTTGCATCTCCTTATTGGATCATTTTATCTCGACCTTTGCCATGAGCTCACTTTCAGATACTCACTACTAATCAGCAGAGCATGAACATTTGAAGAGGAACATGTGATTTTGAGCTAAATTCTATTTGAATCTACCAAGCTCGAGGGAATGAAACATTAATTTGGAAATGCCTTTTTCAAAGATTTCTTGTTCAATCATGTTCTGCCATTAAATCTTGTACAAACATCAGCTATCTTCAAAGTTTTTGCTCTCACTATTCATACTGTTAGTCAGTCAAGGCCGCATGCACATTGATCATATAGTTCATCTGGTGCCGATCCATTTATTTTGATGTCAATAGCTTTTCACTGAATTTCTCGTTAGGTCAACAGTCTACACTATAAGATCAAAAATTGCTCAAGTCTGGCTATTTTCTTTAGGGCTGCATCGTAAAGAAAATAGAGGCAGCACACCTCAAGTTTCAACGCATCCTGCAACGCCTAGGGTTCTGGCCTTGTTACCACAAGCATTGCAAACTTCAAGAAATCACAAACAACTTAAAGAAATCTCAATCAACCTGACATTGTTCATCCTACGCCAATATCAAATTTTCTTTTTTAGGTTTTGGCGTCTACAATGGTTAATTTGGGCATCGATTCCCGAAATTAATAGATATTGTTCATCGAGACGAGACGAAAAACAACACAGAAAGAACGAGCGATGCCGAAACCACAGAATGGGAAAGGAAAAAAAAAAAAAGAAAGGAAGCGAAACTCACCTCACTCTCTACATTACGAAGATTAGGGCTTCACCCGCGCTGCTGCTGCTTCTTCTACCTCCCCTCGATACTGAGAATGAGAAACTTTTAGAAAGAGAAAATCTTAGATAGGGAGAGTTGAGAGAGACAGAGAGATAGAGAGAGAGTGTTGGGGGAAGGGTAAAGTTTTGTGAGGGGAACGAAGGGGGAATTGTAAATGCACACTGCAACTGACAATTGAGCACCACATTTTATTGTAAAGTGATGAGCATCACAGTGTAAAACGGTGCTCACTAAGTCAAGTGTGGTGCGTATTTAGACTTTCCCGAACGAAAGTGCGTTGAGCCCCAAATCAAAGACATGCGCCGAGAGAGCCCCAAATCAAAGACAGGGCCGGGACCTGTGACAGGCATGTAAATGGAACGAATTATTTAAAAATTATATGCGTGTGTGTGTGGGGGGGGGGGAATTATAATAATCCAATAATTTTTTTTAACAATTACTCTCTCTATCTTCTTAAATTTATTCGCATTAAATTTAATAAATTTTGAAGTATATTTACCTTTTATCAATTATATATAAAATATTTTATTCATTGAAAACTATTAATTTTATATTAACTTGATAGAAGGCCAAATCAAAACTAAAATCCAAAAAATTGGATAAGAGTGAACTCTGGAAAGTCGAGATCATAATTCAAAAGATTTTTTTTTAAAAAAATTATTGGGAATAGTAGAAATGAAATACAGCTCAGCTAACTTGCGTGAGCTGTCAGCTTATATATATATATATATATATATATATATATATATATATATATATATATATATATATATATATATATATATATATATTAACACAAATTACTATGGAATATTGCAAAGATCCCGTCAATTTATTTAGATTAAATCATATTTAGTCCGAGTAAATAACATTAAAATAATTACAACGGTTACAATTACAAGTCTTATCTTCTCTATCTGGTATTTCATGCACCAGATTAAATTGGAAATCCAAGAACAATCATGACAAGTTTTAACGAGAATTATACTAAATGAACCTCATGAAGAGAGAGAGAGAGAGAGAAAAAAAAAAAAAAAAAAAGGAAATTTACATCATTTATTTTTGGCCGAGAGTGATTATAATAGGATTTCATAATAGCATTACTCTTAAAACTGTTGGCTCCATCCCGTCACACGCCCACAGTGACGCAATAGGAAAAGAAAAAAAAAAGAGGGAAATTCAAAATGCGCCCATATCTTTTTATTGCAAGCCCTTAGCTTAAATAACAAATAATTACAATTTTATCATAACTATTTTACTAAAAAAATGCTCAACCCCTTTTCTTAGTAAGCCCCGCTATTCTTGTTGTTGCTGCTACTGTTGCTAGGGAAGGAGATAGGGAGGAAGCAATTCTAGAAAAAAGAAGAAAAAAAATGGAGCTTATTAAGAAAAAATACTTATGTTTCAAAATTTAGAATTTTTCGGGAAAAAACCAAGAAACCACGTAGCTATCCAAAATGAGTTGGTGCAGTGTAATCGGGAGTTTCTAAAGGAGCACATTTTTTTCCTAATGAGCCCACTTTATAACTGTTCAGACTTTTAAAATAATACTATAAACTGGGCTCATTAGGAAAACATGGTGTGCTCCCTTGTAAACTCCCCTCTCTCTAATCCCACAAAACGGGGGAGGAGCGTTGTTGTACTCCTCTAGGTGGCGGTTACTAGTGCACCCAACCCTTGTTCTTTCTCGTGCACCCACATACATCTTTTTGCATCATTACTTTCTATATATCATGTCGTCATGCACATACACTAGAATTAACCAAAATATCCCTTTCTCCTCTCCTTCTTCAACCGTATCTTTTTAAAGATGTAGTGGCATTTTAGGAAGAAAAACATGCACGTTATATAAGAGGCAAACAAGCTCCATTTTTTTTTTTTTTTTTAATCCCATTTTTTGTTCCTTCCCATTTAAGGATGGGGAGTTGCAATGGGTGTAGGGTTCTGAGGAAGGGCTGCGATCATAATTGTACAATTCGACCATGTCTCCAGTGGATACAGCGTTCAGATGCCCAATCGAATGCAACGTTGTTCCTTGCTAAGTTTTATGGCAGGGCTGGGCTCATCAATCTGCTCGATTCGGGTCCTGAGCCGTTCCGTCCAGGTTAGCAAACTCATGTACACATATTTTTTTGCAAGATTATCCATCTATTCAGATTAGCTGTTATCTAATTAGTTCCTTCTTAATTTTGTTGTTTAATTGGATTTTAAAAATGCTTCACCTTCAAATTTTTGAAGGAATTTTTTTAATTGTTATTAGCATTAATATTGTAAATGGTACTTTTAAACTACATCAAATTATATGGTTACTTGTTTTATAAATAAATAGATTTTATAGTTTTACTTCTTCTTTTTTTTAAAATTGAATAAAGTATATTGGTTGAGCTTTTCACTAAAAGTAAAGATCATCTTCGAATTATATTATTTTCTAGGTTATAAATCACGATTTCGACGGATTTATCTAAGTTTGTTTTTCATAACTCATGTTTACTTTTTAAACATATAACTTTGATAATTCTTTTCCCTTTTTTGGGCACTAACTACTAAATATTTCTAAATTTCTCATTGAATGAATTAACTCTTACTATGTAATTGAAATATATATATATATATATATATATATATATATATATATATATATATATATATATATATATATATATATATATATATATATATATATATATATATATTTTATTTTTTATTTTTTATTTTTTTATTTTTTATTTTTTCAATAAAGCTAAAGCTAAAGAAAGATTGTAAATTTTCCTTAAAAAAAGAGAGAGTCTAGAAAAAGTTAAATACAACATGTTAATGTAAAAGAATTATTAAGCAAATTAAGCATATAAGAAATAGTTTAGATTTATGTATCATAATATAAAAGAATAATTTTCACTTCATTTTTGTCAAAAATAAATACTTCTAATATTTCCAAGCATTTGCGCACTTGGTGTTTTTTTTTTAGAACTATACAATCTTTTTGTTTTTGAATGGACAGCGCTTTTTCGATCACTGCTGTACGAGGCGTGCGGTCGGATCGTGAACCCAGTGTACGGTTCGGTCGGCCTAATGTGCACGGGCCAGTGGCAGCTATGCGAAGCAGCAGTGCAGTCTGTGCTGAATGGCATCCCGATCTTTGCCATGCCAAGCCTGAGGGCCTACGACATCCGCCACGTGCCCAAGTCGAAGGAACTCGCCGGGCCCTCGACCCAGCTGCATTCCGTCAAGAAGAACGGAGCTGCCCCGTTCAAGCGGTCCGGCCATCAAGCAGCAGCCTGTTCAGTTGCCAACAGTACTGTAGAGACCGAGGAAACCGTCAGTCAAGATGAATATGAGGAGGTTGATGGGGCCGGGCTCGGGCTCGGGCTCGGGCTCGGGCTTGACCTCAACCTCAGCCTCGCCCCGCTGGGTACGGCCTCCCGTGCCCATGCCCATGCCGGCTAAGAGATTGTATCAGCAGTGCGTGACCTTTATCTTGCATCGTGTCAGAAGAACCCCTTCACTTCAGTAGGGTTTGCAAAGCTCATGAGCAGTAGAGACAAGAGCTATTTGTAAGAGTGTGTGTTTATTTAGCAAAGCAACTTTATTTCTTTGGTGTTTGGGAAATATATTCATAAATAATGCTAAGCTTTTTAAATCAAATCTGATGTTTTTCATGATATATATGTTTAAAGTGAATTGTGATGTACACTTCCCAAGGGCTGACCCAAGCTATCAGAGAAAAATAATAGTCCTCTGTTTGTTTCAATTTTTTAATCATGATCTTTACATTAATTCTTAGTTTTTTTTTTTTAATAAAAAATCATCGATTTTGGAGTTCATTTACTCTTCATCAAGTGGCTATAAGATGTATCCACTGATAACCGTTAGTTTTTTTATCTACTTAATAAAACATCAAATCAAAACTAAAAATGTAAGAAATTGAAGGTGAATTAATCGATATCATAATCCAAGAAAAAAGATTTAGAAAAAAATATGAACCCCCAGGGTTCACTCATACCTAATTTATTGGGTTTTAGTTTTAATTTAGTATTTCATCTAATAGATACAAAATTAACGATTTTCAATGAATGCAATATTTTATATTCACTAAATGAAAAAGTGAATAAACTTCATTGTCCGTAAAATTTGATCCTAAAAAAATTAAAGAAGTAGATATCATGATTTTAAAATAAATTTAAAAAAAAATAATGAGACTATTATTTTCTTACCGCTAACTCACCTAACTTACTTGAACTTGCAGCTCATATAGAATAATAGGACAATTATTTTTTTCCCTAAGAGTGTGTGTATATATATATATATATGAGATTAATGTCTATGAATCATTAGCTTAGTTAAATTATGTGAGTCCAAAGTGAGAAAGAAATGATCTCTTTTAAAAAAAAAAAATCTTTTTTTTTAATAATACTATCTACATTTTTAGCCTTTTTAGAACCAATTTCTATGGATTTAGAAACTTACTTGTCCCTTCATGGTCCATCAAGTAGATATATTTATATCTCCCTTCATGGTCCATGAAGTAGATATATTTAGTAGATATAAATGAAGTAGATATATTTAGTAGATATAAATATATCGTATTCACTGAAAACTATTAATATTATATCTAATTGATAGAAGAACAAATAAAAACTAAAATCCAAAAAATTAAGTATAAATAAATCCTAAAGGATTGGTACCATAATTCAAAAGAAATTTTTAAAAAAAATTACTAGAGATAGCGGAAACAAACCGCAGCTCAAGTAACCTATCTGAAGCGGTGACTCGGTGACTCATTTCCATCGTACATGCATGCATGCATGCATACATATGTACGGGTGTATTGTCAGCACAAACCTCAAAGAGCAAGCAGCTACCACAGTCTCATTGACATCAATGTTCTGTTTACTCAGCTTACATATATTGGCCATATTTGCATACTACAAGCTACAGAAGATAGATAATATAATGTCATTTCGTCTACATCTACAAAAACTACAGAACTATTAAACCCAGTAGTATCGACTTCAAGCATGCCCAGCAATTCCAAAGGTAGATCGAGTTCAAGCATACCCAGCCATTCCGACGGTAGAGCTAGCCCTGTTAGCTTTCCGTGCAGCCTGGCCTGTTGCTTTGGCGAAGTGCATGTAGTAGTAGATGTTGAGGATCATGGTGAAGATCACAAAGATTGCTCCCGCAATGAACACTCCCTTGCGCAGGGACTCGCAAGTCCAGCTCTGAGCGTAGATCATGTGCCTGTACTTTGTGTGATATGCATTCTTCGTTGCTCCAGCTATCAGGCATGATGATGCAACCAAGAAGGCCAGCCTGCACCAGGATTCCATTAGCAAAGGTCGTTCTTTTACAGGTCTGGTTACTGAGAATGATATGCTCACCATGAGGAAGCAAAGTAAATGATGGACCAGGCTCGGTTACTGCCAGGGGCTAAAGGCCTGCCGAAGCACATGCACTTTGTAACACCCATCAGTAAGGCTTGACTCGAGAAGATGAAGAGGAAAGCACCAACTCCATAGCCGGTTGCAACATCAGAATCATAAACACAATATGTGATATTAGCCTGAATAGGATCATGAACAATCTCGCCCTGCCATGTAATATAACCAAATTAAGAACGATCCAAATTTATAGAGGTAATATATAAGACCTCATAAACTATGGTACATAGAACACTTCTCCCAACAACAAAAAAACATTAACATGTCTAGCAATGTCAGACACGGCAGCTGCGACCCGTGTCCAACACATATAAATGTTATACTATGCCCATGACAAGAACTAAATATTCTATGTTGTATTTTCCTATTCTAGCTTCTTTATATGTCAATAATAACCTAATGCACATGTTTGCTCGAGTTAGATGTACATATATTTTTTTATAATGCATATATATGGTCTTGTCCTTGTGTCTATATATTAGAGGGTTGCATGTCTGATATTCCGCCCAGTGTCAGACGAGTGTCCACGTCCACACATTATAGCTCGCAACAGAATACAGTCAGTTTCTGAAACGCATCATATATTTCTGCGGTGGCACAGCTATGTTACTTCGGGCCACTGGATAAATTGGGACAATGAAAAAAGGTCTCGTGCTACTCCTGAATAAATCTTACCTGCAGAGCATAAATACAAGGAAAGAATAATCCCTTCTTTGGAGGCTAGGCAGACAAATATATAAAAACCATATAAAAAGACTTGAAAAGTCGGCCATCAGAACAGGAATAGAAAGGACAAACAGTTAAAAACCATACCCTTCACCCCTTGTAAAATCAAATTTTTACCTTGAATTCCAGACTGATTATAGCCAAGAACCAGATAGCACAAGGATAGACCTTATCCATTCAGCCCATCAATTATTTCAATGAAAAAATGTGGGTGCATTTTATTGAATTTGGGTGGCTCTTTTAGTCCCACATCGGCTGGGTGCTAAAGAGACACCACCCATAAGTCCTATAAATAGGGCCTTGTATCTTTGGTTTTGAGTACCTAAATAATTAGTTATTATATAAAACTATTATGAGAAAACAGCTTTTATTTTGGGAAGTTTTCAAATCTGAAAAATTTCAAGTTGTAATTTTGGATTTTTGGATTTTGGAAAAATTCTCTAATTTTTGGGGAACTTTCCAATTTACCAGAGATCTTTGTAAATTTGAAACTTTGGTGATAGTGGATTGATTGTTGGCGCCCAAGGACATATGTAACATTTACCGAACCTCGTTAAATTTTGTGTCTTCTCTTATTTTTGCATTAGTTCTTGTGTGGCACTAATTTGGGTGCCTATTTGTATGGGCAAGATATCTGTCTTTCGCAACAAGTGGTATCAGAGCCGAAAGTTCGACCTTAGCAGATTATTGAAAAATGGTAGAAGGTTCTTCGTCTACACCGGCTAAGCTTACTTTGACTAATGCAAAGTTTGAAGTTGAGAAATTTGATGGCCACAAAAATTTCGGTATGTGGCAGTGCGAAGTCTTGGATATTCTTTATCAGCAAGAGTTGGATGTTGCTCTGGAAGATAAGAAGCCAGAGAAGATGACCGATAAAGAATGGGAAAAAATTAATCGCCAAGCATGTGGTACTATCTGATCTTGTCTCACAAGGGAACAAAAATATCCTTTCATGAAAGAGACATCTGCAAGTAAGATGTGGAATGAACTGGAGAACAAGTTTATGAAGAAGAGCAGTGAGAATCAACTCTATTTGAAAAAGAAATTGTTTCACTTCCAGTATCAACCAGGTACATCTATCAACAATCACATTGCTGCTTTTAATAAATTAATAGCAGATTTGTTAAATTTGGATGTGACTGTTGAAAATGAAGATCAGACTTTATAATTATTGGCTTCTCTTCCTGATGAGTATGATCACCTTGTCACTACTCTCCTTCGTGGTAAGGATAAGGTGACTTTTGATAAGGTATACAATGCATTGTACAATTCTGATGTCAGAAAGAAAGATCAGAAAGAGCATGGGTATAATACAGCTGAGGTGTATGCTGCCAGAGACTGATCTCAAAGTCGTAAATCCAATCAGAGAGGCAGATCCCAATCAAGAGGCAAACCTGATAAAAATGAATGTACTTTTTGTCATAAAAAAGGGCATTGGAAGAAAAATTGTCCAAAGTTGAAGAAGAAAGATAAGGGCAAGACTGATTCTGATGCATATGTAGCCAAGTGTGAAGATGATGACTCAGATTTTGCACTGGTTGGTCTACCTTCAGTTTCTCATTCTGATGAGTGGATTTTGGATTCTGGATGCACCTACCATATGTGTCCTCACAAGGAGTGGTTCTTCAATTTTGAAGAGTTTAATGGAAGGGCTGTTTTTATGGGCAACGACAATTCTTGCAAGACAATTGGAATGGGTTCAATCCGTTTAAAGAATCATGATGGATCAACCAGAGTTTTGACAAATGTTCAATATATACCAGATTTAAAGAAGAATCTCATCTCTTTGGGAGAATTAGAAGCAAAAGGTTTCGCTATATCTATCCGAGATGGAGTTTTCAGAGTCACTTCAGGCGCACTTGTAGTGATGAAAAGTACGAGGAAGAATAACTTATACTACTTTCAGGGTAGTACAATTATTGGATCAGTAGCTACAGCCTCTTAGGAGGATACAAATGCAGAAACATCCATATTGTGGCACATGCGACTTGGTCATGTAGGTACGGGAGTTTTGCAAAATTTAGTAAAGAAAGGCTTGCTAAAAGGTGCAAAAACCGGTAAATTAGATTTTTTTTGAGTATTGTGTCATGGGAAAAAAGACAAGAGTAAAGTTTGGCACTGCTATCCATAACACTGAAGGAATTTTGGACTATATTCACTCTGATATTTGGGGTCCTACTAGAACACCTTCTTTGGAAGGTATGCATTATTTTGTTACTTTTATTGATGATTACTCTAGAAGAGTTTGGGTGTATCTGATGAAAACTAAAGATGAAGTGTTGGAAATTTTTCTAAAATGGAAAAAGATGACTGAGACTCAGACAAGCAGAAAGATAAAGAAACTTAGATCAGATAACGGTGGTGAGTATAAAAGTGATCCGTTTCTGAAAGTTTGCCAAGATAAAGGTATTGTTCGACACTTCACCAATACAGATTCACCACAACAAAATGGGGTGGCAGAATGCATGAACAGGACTTTGCTGGAGAAAGTTCGATGTATATTGCTTAATGCTGGGTTAAGTAAGGAATTTTGGGCTGAGCCAGTGACTTATGCATGTCATCTCATTAATCGATTACCATTAGCTATGACTGAAGGCAAGATACTGATTAAGGTATGGTCTAGAAAACCTGCTTATGATTATGATTCCTTACATGTGTTTGGTTCCACTGCTTATTATTATGTAAAGGAATCTAAGTTGGATCCAAGAGCCAAGAAAGCATTGTTCATGGGAATAAGCTCGGGAGTGAAATGATATCGCCTTTGGTGTCCAAATTCAAATAAAATTATTTTTAGCAGGGATGTTAGCTTTGATGAATTTGTCATGTTGAAAAAAGTGACACTTAGTAATTCTGGAAAAGAAAATAAGACTACTAATATTCAGCAGCAGGTGGAGAGTGCTTCGCAATAGGTGGAGTTTGAAAAAGCTAGATTTGACCCAGTTTATATCGACAGTCCAATGGCAGAGAAGGATGTCGAAGAAAACAAAGAAGAGGTTTTAACCCAAGAACCTCCACAGCAACCAAGCTCAATTGCACATGACAGGCCACGTCGAGAAATTATAAAACATGCTCGTTTCCTTGATACAGTGGTGGCCTATGCACTTCCTGTTATAAATGATGTTCCTTCCACCTATAGAGAAGCAATTAGAAGTTCAGAAGATAAAAAGTGGAAGAGAGCAGTGGATGAAGAGATGCAGTCTCTTCAGAAGAATCAAACTTGGGAGTTAGCTCAACTACCTAAAGATAAGAAGGCAATAGGGTGCAAATGGGTATTTACATAGAAAGAAGGATTTCCTGACAAAAATGATGTTCGCTACAATGCAAGATTAGTAGCGAAAAGCTACGCTCAGAAGGAAGGAGTTGATTATAATGAGGTATTTTTTCCAGTCGTTAAACATTCTTCTATTTGGATTATGTTAGCCTTAGTAGCACAGTTTGATTTGGAACTAGTTCAACTTGATGTGAAAACCGCGTTTTTACATGATGATTTAGAAGAGGAAATCTATATGACTCAGCCAGACGGATTCAAGGTTGCTGAAAAAGAAAATTGGGTTTGCAAATTGAATAAATCATTGTATGGATTGAAATAATCTCCGAGACAGTGGTACAAGCGATTTGATCAATTTATGATAAGTTTAAAGTACACTAGAAGTAAATTTGATCACTGTGTGTATTTTCGCAAGCTACATGATAAGTCATTCATTTATCTACTCTTGTATGTGGATGATATGTTAATAACTTCAAAGAGCCAAGAAGAGATTGAAATGTTAAAAGCTCAGTTGAATCAAGAATTTGAAATGAAAGATTTGGGTGAAGCTAAAAGGATTCTCGGCATGGAGATAAGCAGAGATCGAAAGACAAGAAAGGTTTGGTTGTCTCAGAAACAATATCTGAAGAAAATGCTACAGCATTTTGGCATGACAGAGCAATCAAAATCTGTGAGTATCCCACTTGCTTCTCATTTCAAGTTAAGTGCAGGTTTATCTCCTAGCACAGATGAGGAAAGTGAGTATATGTCGAAGATTCCTTATTCAAATGCAGTTAGTAGCTTAATGTACGCTATGGTGTGTACGAGATCTGACATTTCACAGGCAGTTGGCGTTGTGAGCAGGTATATGCATGATCCTGGCAAAGAACATTGGCAGGCTGTGAAATGGATTTTACGATATTTTCTGAATACCGTAAATGTTAGTTTGGTATTTGAGTGTGATGATACTCTTGGTCAGTATGTGGTTGGATATGTTGATTCTGACTACGCAGGTAATTTGGATAAACATCGATCAACTACTGGTTATGTGTTTACTCTCGCTAAAGCACCAGTAAGTTGGAGGTCTACTTTGCAGTCCATGGTTGCTCTGTCTACTACAGAAGTAGAATATATAGCAGTTACAGAGGCTGTAAAGGAGGCAATTTGGTTACAGGGGTTGCTTGAAGATTTGGGGATTATTCAGAAACAGATTATTGTGTATTGTGACAGCCAGAGTGCAATTCACTTGGCAAAGAACCAAGTCTATCATGCACGGACAAAGCATATCGACATCAGGTATCATTTTGTGCAGGAAATTATCGAAGATGAGAAAATACTACTTAATAAGATTGGAACTGCAGAGAATCCCGCTGATATGATGACCAAGATAGTAACTTTGACCAAATTCAAGTATTATTTGGATTTGCTCAATATTTTGACAGTTTGAAGATTTTCATTTGGAGGCGCTTACGATGTGGGTCATATTCGCCAAGGTGGAGATTGTTGAATTTGGGTGGCTCTTTTAGTCCCACATCGGCTGGGTGCTAAAAAGATACCACCCATGAGTCCTATAAATAGGGCCTTGTGTTTTTGGTTTTGAGTATCAAAAATAATTAGTTATTATATAAAACTGTTCTGAGAAAACAGTTTTTATTTTTGGAAGTTTTCAAATCTGAAAAATTCCAAGTTGTAATTTTGGGTTTTTGGATTTTGGAAAAATTCTCTAATTTTTGAGGAACTTTCCAATTTACCATAGATCTTTGTAAATTTGAAACTTTGGTGATAGTGGATTAATTGTTGGAGCCCGAGAACGTAGGTAATATTTACCGAATCTCGTTAAATTTTGTGTCTTCTCTTATTTTTGCATTAATTCTTGTGTGGCACTATTTTGGGTGCCTATTTGTGTGGCAAGATATCTGTCTTTCGCAACACATTTGTGATCAACATCCTTGCTTGTGCATATATTCAGTAATAAGGACAATACAGTCTATATTTCCATCAAAATTAACTAATAGGAGAATAGATCCTCTAGTCCCTAAGTGCGAAGAAACATGTCAGTGATATAGATAAACTGGAAAAACTTGAAATAGTTCCTCTTGTATTACCATTTAGACTCCTTTTTTTTGCTGCCATCTCCTATGCCTAGTGATCTAACCTCTCCAATAATAATCTATGTGGCAGCCTCATAATTCCACCCTCTGCTCGAGTCATCGATGATAACATTGAACAGGAATGAGGTTGAGGTAAAAGTTGACTTTAGTATGCAGAGCATGCCTGCCAGTTGGGATAATACAAGAGATTTTTATGCAATTCATTAGTGTGCATAAAGAACTATTTGGATAAAGTAATAGTTCAGGGACTCATCCTTCTTTCTGCTGTAAAAGGACCATGTTTCTTCAGAAAAAGAAAAAGGATTATGTTGTCATATTTGCAGCATTCCAAATGTCCGATATTGGCAAGATATGAGACAGGAAAATTCCATATCGGATACTTGAGGATTTAGTAGATGTCAGATCAGATGATGGATATTCATATCCTAAATAATATCTTAACAAACAATATAAAGATAAAACATAACGGGTTTTTTTACCTGGGTTAACTCGTCCAGCCACGGGCATGATATACTCTAAAAAGGTCCAATAATGGCCATTCTCGACCGCAATTCCTAAGCCAATAAAAATGGTATATCTACCGATATATTAGATATTACTTACCGATATTTAACACATTAGCTATCCGTAAATGGAACTCAGTGAGAAGCTTGTGGTTTGAAAGTAGGGTTTTTTAGTTAGGTACCTGCAAAAACTAATGTCGCTTCTCATACTATTTTAAGTATCGGCTAATATGGCCGATATATCACCCGGCATATATCATTTTTAGGGGTAGTCACGAGAATACAATGAAAAAATAAGGTCATGCTGTTTTATGCTCATATTGGCCAATATTTGATATTATCACCAGTATATTGTTAGGTGCAGTTCATTTTTGTTTCAATTAGATTTTTAACTTGGAAAGTAGTTTTTAATCGATGTTTGTACACAAAGTGGTTTTCAAATATAAGCAAAGTACCAACTTCTTTCACCTTAACCCTTCTTTCATGGTTTCTTCTTCCTTCTTCACTTCCCCTTCCCCTCACACCTCTTGTTTCTTGCTTGCCTGCTTGCCCGCCCCATTTCTATTTATATTGTTGTCACTGCTACTATTTATATTGTTGTCACTGCTACTATTGTTATTGTGCCTTCGCTGCCACTAGTACTTATGTTGATTTTTTTTTTTTTAATTATTTTGTTCATTGAATATGTCCCATGAACTGATTTATTGTGTTTGCAGTTATATATTGTTCTTGAATGCTGTATATATTACACTATTTTTGTTAGGCAGATAATATCTAGTATATTACTAGTGTTACATATATGGCATGCATATATAGTGTCTGAACAAAAGCCCGATAGGTACCTATATCTCTTATATATTGTCAGCTATACACTATCGGTATAGAAAAATCCCCACGAGATATGATGCCATCCAATATTCAAAACCTTGGAGCCTCCTCAAAAGAATCAGTTTGAGGGACTAATTTAGGTGGCAGAACTTTCTTCCTCTGAAATTATATGACTTCCAAACCAATGTGGAAGAATTTTCATACTGAACAACATAAAGAGAAAAGCTTATAAAATTAAAATAATTAGCATAAAAGATCATATTGTCATCTCGAGGAGGTCAGGACTTGAGCAGACGATACAGACGTCACTTTACATAAAGAATTTGGTGTACATATTCACTATGGA
Organism: Dracaena cambodiana; assembly: GCA_036321105.1. Lineage (NCBI taxonomy): Eukaryota > Viridiplantae > Streptophyta > Magnoliopsida > Asparagales > Asparagaceae > Dracaena > Dracaena cambodiana. Next base: position 900,081 of record JAYEPQ010000013.1, read on the forward strand.
CATTAAAGCTTTTCATATTTTTCGGTTCTTTATTATTCAAGGTGGATTGCTACTTCTTTATCCACTTCTTAGCTCCACTTTCATTTTAAATTATACATTAACAGAGGAAGTGTAATTCTTTCTCTACAGACTAACTTTTCAGGTAATTGATCATCCTTATGCTGAAGCAAACCAAATGGTTGATTTGGACGTGACCTGAATAAGAGAAATAAGTTTTAAAATGTAGGATCAGTGTCCAAAGATAACACCAATGTGACTGAACCCAAATGCAAATCTACTGATCAGTAAGGTTTCTTATAATGTCATCTGTGATTCTAACCATGTACAGGACCATCTACAGGGTAACCTGGGGGCTTCTTTCTCTTTCGAAGTATTAACTTGAACATTTATTCTGGAGAAAGCAACCCATTATACGATAATCATCAAAAGCAAAAGTTAATTTGTTCAGATCCTTTTATTGTTGTGGGGAAATTGATGACCATTTCCTTTGCATGGAATGAAGTCTTTTGTTTTCTTGTAACAAAATGGTTTGCAATACTAGAAGTTGATGACTCCCATGAGCGGCTGAGCCTCTTTCTGGATAATAACCATCCATATTCCTCACAAACATGGTGTCAACATTTGCACATTACACATTATCTAAGCATGGGATAAATATGTTGAAGTAATTACAGTAAAATAGTTATTCAGTAAAAGGTGTAGAGTTGTCTTTATCAATTATGACTATCAAGGATACATGATTGCATCCTTTGACAAGGCAAAACTTAAATTGTTTCTAGTAATTTCATCAATCTTACCTAATGGATAACTTGAACTTTGCATGTGCCTCAAAAAAGAAGCTTATTCCACTGACGGTCACTATGTTAATCTATGGTTCAAAAATGACCATAGGCACAGTTTATGAAGAAACATATTCCAAGTTCCAACTTTTGCTATGTCATGGAACATGAGAAATTATGGGATAAAATGGATTTTCTCTCAGCTGTTCGTTCATTTAACCTAAAAAACCCTTGAGATAAGTCTTCTACTTTTGGTTTCATACACAAGCATATGATATACAGTTTCAAATATATACCCTACTTCGGCTAAATCCGACTTGAAGAACCAATAATAGCCAAAGCATCAAAACTCAGCACATGCTAATAGTGTCCTTTTTCTGGAGAACGGTAAGTCTGCTGCCTAGGAACTCAAGGGCCTTGCAGTCCTTTAAGATTTTGCATCATCTCTCCATTACAAAATAGTCACCCTCTGCTAAGGCTTACTAATTATAATGGCATCTGCCTCTATGTTTTGTTTAAAGAAGGTTAAAAAGGAGATAGGAATTATAATCTATACAATCCATGTAGTGATAAAGGCCAATTGACTTTGTGAATATTTGTTAAATTCCCTTGAGATCCAATATGACCCATAAGGGAAACCACTTTTTATGTCTTGGTCAAATTGTATTTAACCTTATATGCATCTCTTCTTCTACTCAATGTGCCTAAAGTCTCATCCTTTTCCTCTGCCTCCTTATTGTCCTTAACACGAGTGTTTATGAAATGGATTCAAACCACCTCCACTTTCGCTCGTCACCAATAGGAGAGAATTAACTTTTGGAGATCAAGTGTCAGCATCTCCATCCTGAACTATGTTCAACTTGCAAGTGTACTCTGAAACTTATCTCGCTTGAACCTTCAACAATCATCACTATTTGTATTTGTTAAAACAGGGTATTTTTGTCTTTTATTTGTTTATGGAACCCATGAAATTTCATGAGTAACTAAACTCCCAAATAGATATTTGAGCACCCCAAAAGTCATGTTAAGAATACTCCAAAACCTATACCAACAACAACAAAACCCTTAAAAACACACACTTCAAAAAAACACTCCAAAACACTTTGTTTTTGACATCCAAGCACAGCCTTAAGGGTTTTGCAGCTAGTTTGCCCTTCTATCAAGTGAATATAGTATATTGCAATTCCAAAACTCTCCAACTAAACCACCAATAAAAAAAACACAAACAACATAAATAATTATAAATTGCATACCAATACAAGCACTGGTCTCTAACCACACACTAAATGATACAAATTTAAGCATAAAAAACAAGATAAAACCCTTTTAACCAAAAATTATGAGCCTATTCCAAACTCCTACATTAGTCCATAATAGTTCCACAAGCTAGCCACAGTACTAAAACAATAAATTCTTGATTTCGTACAAAAATTCATATCAACAAATTAAATTCAAATAAAAGCAACAACATAAAATCACAAGAAAAGCCTGAATCTATTACTTATACAACATTGCTTTACAATCTAAACCCAAACCCCCATAAATTTTCATCTGAGTAAACAAAGCAATAAAAAGATCCATTATATCCGCAATGCATCACAAATCCACTTGCTACACATAAGAACTAAACCAAAAATGCTCAATTTGTTCCTCAAGTTCACATCTATCAGTTTAATCATTAATCGCCCTAAATTCTCATCTGGGCACTCTAAAGATTCAAACTTTTCACCAGAAATCGATCAGATCTTCAATACCCAGAAAGGGAAACGACCAATTAAAGCAAAAAAAACCCAAGAAAAAGGAAACAGACTTTAAAAAAGGACAAAGTAAAAAGGGTTACAGTGCTTCGGCGGCGCTCGGCGGCGATGGCGAACCCGAAGGCGGTGAGGCTAAGAGCAATCACCAGGATGTGAACGAGAGTAGAGCTCTTGCCTTCGTCCATTGCAGAGAAATTTCTCGCTCTTGCTTCGATCAATCCACACTCAGTATAACTTTGAGAGGAGAGTGAGGGAGTAAAAAATTTGGGTTTTTTACATATCTTTCCCTTACATTTTTAAAAATTAGAATTTAGTAATCTAAATCTTTATATTTATAATTTAGTCCCTTAAATCCTTTAACTTACCACAATTTAGTCCCAATCATATTTTTTGTCCCGATTTTCCGTTATACCCTGAGTTACTTCACTTTAATCCTCCATTCTCTCTTCCTCCTCTCTTCCTCTTCATATTGGGTTCACCTCTCCATTCTTCTCATCTCTCTCTCTTCTCTCTCAATTAATCTTGAAAGTGAAGTAACTCAAAGAAACCAATAAGAAGAGGAAAGAAAGAAGAAGATGAGAAGAATAGAGAAGGGAACCCAATAAGAAGAGGAAGAGAGGAGGAAGATGGAAGAGAGAACTAAAGTAAAGTAAATTAGATGTATAACATGAAATTCGGATAAAAAATATGGCTGAGACTAAATTGTGGTAACTTAAAGGATTCGGGGACTAAATTATAAATATGAAGATGTATGGGACTAAATTCTAATTTTTAAAGCTGTAAGGGACAGATATGTAAAAACCCAAAAAAATTATTTTAGACAGTAGAGAGAGAGAGAGAGACGCGGGTCCGGAGAATAAAAGAGGTTGCTTTTTTTTTTTTTGGGAGCGGCACTTTCTTTTTGAACACAATGTTCCATAACTGCCCCTGGGGTTCTCTATAATTGTGAGGACTGCCACTGGACTGGCCACTCGACTAGCGTGGATTGGCCTTCGGGCCTCAATAATTTTTTTTTTTTTTAAGAATAAATGAGCATGGTCCCTTTTTCTAACAGGCTATTTTGACCTCGTTTATGGGCTTTTTAAAATATTATTTTATCCTACTGATTTATGCTTTATTCTCTTCTTTTTTTTATTTAAAAATTCTCTTTTTAATGCTGAAAAATAAGATCAATCTTGGTTAGTGTCCTTATAAAATAAACTTTTAAGTAAAAATATTCTCCCACATAATGAGTAGATTTAGCCATTTTCGTATTTGTGACTCCTTATTGGATCATATGGAACTTATTGTACCAATTGAGAAATTTTAATGCATTTTTTTTTATGATATAGATGGGTAATCGCTCATAAATAACCGATAAAATAAACAAAAATTATTGACAACTTAATTTATTTTGTAGTGACTTAAGTTGTCATATAATTTTTGTGAGCGAAAATGAAAAGTATTTGTTTTCTTGCTAAATGTTTTGCAATATATGCTTATTTGTACAAGAATGGGGGGCTTCACTACTTTCATTAAACATGCCTTGGATGCTTGTAAATTACCAGCGAGGGTAGATATTTAAATTTATAGTTGTTATATTTTTCAGCTTAATAGATTGTTAATTGTAATAGGAGGGAATTAGTAATTATTTATCCTTCTTTTTTAAGATAGAAAGGTTATATCTTGATCTTACTAATAAATGTAACTTTGAGAGAAGATAAAAGAAAAGAAACAATATTGAAAATAACACGTTATGAAACTCGTTATATTGCGTTATGATACATAACAGAAAACCAACGTTATTTAACAATAAAAAATAACTCAATGCATCACACGATTTGTTTTTTACGTTATGTTTCATATTTTTTTTTTAATAATTTATATATTGATGTTGATTATTTATTTTGATTATTAGCTAATTACTGTAGTTTTTTTTTTTTTTTTACTTGATTACTTTTATGCTTTCTTAACCTCTTTCTCTTCACCATTCATCACAAAATATAACCACTTTGTGCACTCATTAATCTCTACACTATTCAGTATAAACTGAGTAGAGATTAACCCTATACAACTAGTAAGATAGAGCATGATCTAAACCTTTGAAAGTTAGTTCATTCTTACAAAAAACCAATACAAGCAAATTGGTGTTCGTAGAGAAAAAGATCAACTAAAATTGTCATGAGCAATGATTCATACGCAACGTTGGCTCGAAATCGTTTCTTGCAGTATTCAAACATTTTCACATTAATTTACACCTTATGCTCAGGCCGATGAGTGCACTCAAAATCTACATGCACGAATGCACGCTCAACCTCAGGCAATTTCTCAAGCTTCTCTTGCAGTGTCTCTCCAATGTCGTGCGCCTGGCTCAAATGCATGTTCCCGGGCAGCACAATATCCACCTCAACGAAATAGAAAGCACCGAAAGTGTAGGCTCTTACAGTATCAATATGCTTGATTTCTTCGTGATGGTTCCATATGAGATAGGTCAGTTTCGCCAAATAATCGGGAGGCGCAGCTTTCCCAATCAGCGAGTGCACATTCTGCATCACAACCTTCGACCATGTAATGATCGTATATAGAGCTATCTGCAGTTGGAAAGATAAATACTTGTTCCATTAACCATATATCATTCTTTGTTGCTGGTTACAAGAATGTTAGCTAGGTTAGAATATGTACCAGTATGGCTCCTGCAGGGTCGAGCCACCAGTATGATCGAGCAGCAAGAAGTGCAGTGGCTAGACCGATAGAATTGGTTATGACGTCAAAGAGATGATCTTGGGCATATGCCCTAACGATCTCATTCTTGAATGTGCGACAGTAGATCATGAGCACGAACTTAACAATTGTAACGGAAGCCATTATGCCTATCATCCAATATTCGTGCTCCTTTGATAAATTTGTGTAAGACTGAAATATAAAATAACGATTAAAAAGAGAGAGAGAGAGAAAAAAAAAAATTAGAAACCGATGTTAGAATTTCAAGTAAATAATGGTGTTGATGAGAAAAATATGTACCTTCGATATAAGTTGCTCGCAAGATACCAGCAATATTTGCAAACCAAGTGTACCCATTATGGAGGCAAAAACTACAATACCCTGCAAATTTTAGTATTTTATGCATTAATCTCTCAAAACTATTATCATACTGTTTATAAATAAAACCATGATTAAAAAAAAATAAATTAAATGAATTGCTAGTCAGTTGTCAATTCCAAAAAATAACATAAAAGTTGTTTAGAGTTTGTATATTATCATGTTTTCTTAGCAAAAAAAATTAGTTATATACCATGTTTGTATTTTATCATTAAAATTAGGGTTTTCCATTTTGAATATAAATAAATAAGATAATAATGCATTCTTAGAATTACATATCTTAATTAATTTGCTATAAAGTTTCACTCACTTATATAACATTTGAGTAACATTCAATCATTAATCAAATAATAATGCTCATCAAACAGTTAAGATTAGATGAATTCTAGTGAGATATTTTTGATATTTAATATAAAAAAAAAAAAAAATTTACCAAAGGTTGCATCCTTTTCTTGCCAATGGGATAAATATACTGATTAGGCTTCTTCATGAAATATGAAGTGAACCAAAGGATGAATCCAGAGAGAAGATCCAATAGAGAGTCAAATGTTGAAGCAATCACTGCCATTGATCTGCTCTCAATTGAGGCATACACTTTAGATGCAAAGAGAACAATGTTTGCAATGTTTGAGATGTTAATTGCCATTCTCTCACTCTTTGCTAGGCTTTTCAATTCATCCTGTAAATAAACAATCATGCATGAAATTTAAAATATATTCGTAAGTTCAGGCCACAAGAAGATATATATTACAACAAATTTATTTTAGACCAGTAAATAAATTTAAATTAAAAGAAATACTCTCTTTCTAATTAAATTTGTAGATGTGAAAGTTAAAGGAGACCTAATAGGAGATAAAAATAAATAAATTAAAATGAATTACCTCTGTTAGAGCTCCAGCTAAACAACCGGTTTCATGAATACTTTCCATGTCGCTATAATCCTTCAGAAGCTTTTCTTGCTTCTTGTAATATTTTGCAATTCTACTTTGCTTCCCTAAATTTATTAAAATAAAATTAAGTGAGGCTAAATTTCAAGAAAAAAAAAAACTCTTTATACTATCAACTACAGTGATATGAAAACTAGTAAGGAATCTCGCTTTTATACGTGTGTGTATATATATATATATGCAAGAAATGAAAGATAAATAAATAAATTTGTTTCTTACCTTGTATAGTATATGGTATATGGTTGAGCTCAACAAAGTACTCATAGGAGAATATATGGTTTTGTTTTGCACCCTTGGCTTATATTGAAACAAACATAATTTCTATGAAAAGTTTTATCGACTTCTCTATTTCTACAGAAGGAATATAGAGATAGACATAATTACCAAGATATAGTTGTAACGAACAAGAAGCTGAAGAAGGCTTTTCATGGTTCATGGGCAACTGTATATCAGCCATGTCGATCCTCCATAGTGGTGGATCCACTGAAGTGAACGACTCCTCGTGGATCGTCGACGGAGGGAGGAGCTCCTCTTCGTAATTGATGAACCCACCATGTTGGTCCATCACCGTGCTTGCTATCTAGTTTCTAATTAGAAACTTAGGAGAATGCCATAATATATATAACATATGTACAGTGATATTCTTTGTATAGTTGTATCAAATTTCGACACAAAGGGAAGCTTCTTGGAAACTCACTATCGAAGGGAATTTGTTCGCTCTCAAAGCTAAGTGGAAGTCAAAATCATGTATATTTTCTTTAATAAAGGGATGTGAACATAGGATCTATCATATTTGTTGCAAGCTACTCATTGTCACAAAACATAACGGAGTTCAAATGGAATCTAAGATTTATTCAGAGGCATCAAATTAATACCATCAAAAGTAGTGAAAAAGTTTAGTGAATCTCTTGTAAACCACGAAATTTCTATAATAAAAGAAAATGTTCTAAAATTTCCGATAAATATAAAATCTTGTGTAATTTTATAATTTTGACGAGCTCAAATCTAGGTCAAATATTCCAATTTTTTTTGGCTATCAATCGACTAAATAAATTTATTGATATTTTCCAAGAATTAATGCTGAATGGGCGTACTAGAATTTTTCTTGTGAATTTTGTGTAGAGAAAAAATAATAATAAATCCATAAAAATAATTGTGATCACATATAAATAATCAACATGAGAAATAGAGAAGGAAAGAGATATAACATCATAAAAAGTAGTCTATATAAACGGTTTAATACTAATTACAAAAATAAAAAAAACAGTTTTATTATGAAATTGTAATTAATTTATGATAACAAATATTTTGATTTGTTGATGTCCACCCTAACGTAGCTTAAATTTGTTGAATTGTTTTTCACCTAATGGAAGAGGAATTCTTCTTATATTCACACACACACGTGTGTGTCTATATATATATATATATATATATATATATATATATATATATATATATATATATATATATATATATATATATATATATATATATATATATATACGGTAAAAGTTGTCGCCATGTGACCTGGAGGTCACAGATTCGAGTCCTGAAAATAGGCTCTTGCAGTAAAAAAGTAAGGTAACACTGCGTACAAAAGTTCTAAATGGTCCGACCCTTCCCCGAACCCCGTGTATAGCGGGAGTTTTGTAGCACTGGACTGTCCAAATTCCTTGCCTCTGCTAGAGGTTATGGGCCCAACTCTACTGTGCTTTACCAAAATGGATCATAGTAACACAATTTCAGAAAAGGCCCATGATGATCCAAATCTGGCATTGTAGCCAATGGAGGTAATTATAAAGGCACGTTCCCAGATATACAAGGGCACATCTAACTGAAGTTGGTCTTAGTTATAAGTTTGCCTCTATTTTTTATTTTATTTTTATAAGTATACCATAAGCTTCATCTTAGCTCTAAGATGTTAGGTTTGTATTAAAGTTATGAGCGGCGACAAAGGAGGAAGAGGAGAGGGAGGAGGAGGGGGATAGTATAGCTGTGTAGGGGCTTGGGGTGGAGGAGAGCGAGGAGGAGGTGGAGGTGGAGAGAGGGGTGAAGGAGGAGGAGGAGGGCGGCACTTGATCAGAGAGGGAGGAGGGAGGGAGGTGGAGAGGAGAAAGGTAAGATTTGGGAGAAAGAATATTTTCGTAAAAGTAAGTGATTGTCTTTTTTTTTTAATTTACAAAAGTGTGGCCGGATGTGGCCTTAGAGATTTGGGTGTGCATCTGTAATTACCTCCAAGGGAGTTCTAGTGGGCTACTGTTGGGCTTGAGTACTATGAATTTTTCCGACCCAAAATTACAGCCCATAACCTCACGGGAGCTTAAGTAGAGTGGATGTTGGTATGACAATAAAATTATCATCCAAATTTGATGGATACAGATTTGAACTCGATTTAGATTCAAATACTAACATGAAATTATTAATTATGCTTGAAAATTAATAGAAAATATATGTTGAATTTCAGTTCCAGTATATATTTTAGTTTTCTTTTTCTTTTTCAAAATAACATTATTTTACTCTTATGTAATACTAAATAAGCGTACTTTATATTCGATCAAATATCCTTGCATATTCAGATATGTATTTGGACATTCACATATCCAATATTTTCAAATGTAATATGTACAATTAAAAATAAGAATAAAAATTCCAGATATGAAAAGTTCTAAATTTAAATCCTAAAACCGATGTGTGTGTATGTGTGTGTGTATATATATATATGAACAAACTGGAAATTCACTGACGGTGAAGATATTTCTTTCACTAACGCTTAGGTAGCCCAATAAAATAATTACACGTGGCGCCACGTGTAATTGCTTTATTGGACCACCTAAGCGCTGGTAAAAAAATTTTCTTTACTGTCGGTGAATATATATATATATATCCAGAGATTTCTTACCATCAAGTTGGTAAAAAACGCGGAATTCTTGTCGATCAATACAATTAAATATACATGATTAAAAATTTCTGTAAATTCCTTTACTTGCTTTGTTTATACTTTTATATATATATATATAGAGAGAGAGAGAGAGAGGAAACGAAAAATACACCGGCGGTGAAGGGAGTTCCTTCACCGCCGCTTAGGTGGCCCAATAAAATTATAACACGGGGCGTCATTCAAGATAACAAATAAATGAATTCTCTTAAATGACACTACGTGTAATAATTTTATTGGGCCACCTAAACGGCGGTGAAGGAAACTTCCTTAACCGCCGGTGTATTTCCCTTTTTCTCATATATATATATATATATATATATATATATATATATATATATATATATATATATATATATATATATATATATATATATATATATATATATATATATATATATAGAGAGAGAGAGAGAGAGAGGGAGAGGGAGGGAGAGAGAGAGAGAGAGAGAGAGGGAGAGGGAGGGAGAGATAGAGAGAGAGAGAGAGAGAGAGAGAGATGCAAATGATAATAAAGTAATATACCCTGGCATTGGAGCACCCTAGAGACGAAGGTAGGGTCCTCTGGCCCCTCGGGTATCTTGAAATCATCCAAGTTGAGCTTCCACGGCTTGTGATGATCCATTAATAGACCCCCTCGACGATCAACTAACCCTGCTTCGAGCCTCATCGGGGATAGCAACTCGATCCGGTAGTCGCTCGACTCGCTCCGGAGATCCATTGCCAATGTGAAGAAGAGAGAGAGAGAGAGAGAGAGAGAGAGAGAGAGAGAGAGAGAGAGAGAGAGAGAAGGAAGAAGAAGAAGAAGATTGGATGAATGGAGAAGAGAAATGCAGAGAAGCCTAGGGTTTGTGTGACCGTGTCATCAAGCTCCTTTAATTTTTGAAGATAGTGGGGTGGTTAGGGGCACTTGGGCAAAATATACGTATCATCATATGCTTTTGTGGGAGGCACTAATCTTGCTTTTATATTACAAGGGAACTTTTGATGAAAAGAGCAAGCAGTCCTAATAAACTCATAATTAAGGTCTTGGTGTTCTCGATCCCGGTAATATATATAATCTAAAATATGAGTATTCCATCTTATGTTTTATTTTTATTTTAGCATGAATAGTGAGTAAATAAGTCCCTTTATATTTTTTTAATTAGAGTTTAACGAAACATACTAAAGTTATAAATTATAGGTAGATAAAAAAAACTAATTGAAGTTATGAGATACTGATTATCCTGCAATAATAAAACAATCCCCGTTACGTACCTTAAAATAAAATAAGAGAGACTAATAAAGTGGTTTAGGTAGTTCGATAAGATCAGCATGCATAATGCTCTCTTGGTGTGGATTAGTGCCTGTTTTAATCACTTAATTTATGTTAATGAGGTGTGAAACACCGACAGAGAAGCTAAGCAGAGAGAAAATTCCTTCCGATTACGTGTTGGATATTTTGATGTATCCCGATTGAAAAAAAATAATAATAATAAAAAAAAAAATTATATATATATATATATATATATATATATATATATATATATATATATATATATATATATATATATATATATATATATATATGTGTGTGTGTGTGTGCGCGCGCGCGCGCGCGCGCGAGCGTGTGGGGGATTACTGTAGGTGAGCCGCCAGCTCAGGAAAAGTTACGTGAGCTAGCGGCAAAACTATAATGATCCAATATTTTTCTTTAAATTTTTTTAACAATTACTATATCAACTCCCTAACTTCTTTTAGATTAAATTTTATAGATTTTGGAGTTTATTTACCTTTTCATCAAGTGCATACAAATTATTTTATTCATTAAAAACCGTTAATTTTGTGTTAATTTTATGGAGGACCAAATCAAAAGTAAAACCCAAGAAATTGGGTATGAGTGAACCCTAGGGATCGAAATCATAATCCAAAAGAAAATTTTTAAAAAAGATTACTGGAGATAGTGGAAATGAACTGCAGCTCAGGTAACTTGCTTGAGCTGTCAGCTCATTTCCATTTTTCTCATATATATATATATATATATATATATATATATATATATATGAGAAAACGGAAAATTCATCGACGGTGAAGGGAGTCCTTCATCACCGCTTAAGTGGCCTAATAAAATTATTACACGTGGCACCACTTAAAATAACAAATAAAAGAACTTTCTTAATCATGCTTTGAGTGGCGGCACGTGTAATAATTTTATTGGGCTAACTAAGCAGCGGTGAAGAAACTCCCTTTACCGCTGGTGAATTTTCCGTTTCCTCTCTCTCTCTCTCTCTCTCTCTCTATATATATATATATATCTATATATATATATGAGTAAACGGGAAATTCACCGGCAGTGAAAAAAGTTCCTTTACCCCCGCTTAGGTGGCCCAATAAAATTATTACATGTGACATCACTCAAAGGGCGGTTAAGAGAATTCATTTATTTGTTAGCTTAATTAATGTCATGTGTAATAATTTTATTGAACCATCTAAGCGGCGGTGAAGGAACTACCTTCACCACCGGTGTATTTCCCGTTTCCTCTCTCTCTCTATAAATAAATAAATATATATATATATATATATATATATATATATATATATATATAAGTTTTGTTTGTTTAACAAATTAACATTCTTATAGATTGAATGTATAAATTAAACATAGGACATGTTTCAAGATATACGATAGCAGAAAATAGAGAGGAGAAAAGAGCATATAGAAAAGAATAATGGAGAGAAAAAAAAGAAACGGAAAAATTATATTGATTTAAATTTCTAGTCGTAATATAAATACTAATATCATGTGTTTTCTACTAAAATCATGAAATCTCAAATCTGAAATTTACTTACCAAATAAAAATTTTAAATTTAAGATTTAGGATTTTTTTAAAATATCTTGTTATTTGAGTATCGAAACGAAACAGTAGTTTTACTTATATTGTACATTATTTTCCTTGGACAGAAGCAAATAAATTATTTATTATAATTCAATTTCACATGTTTATCACTAAGGAAATTTCATTGAGGATGATGAATCATCATCTAACAGGCATGAGAAAAATCATAAATCCTTGATGAATATGCAATATGAGTAGAAACGGTACAAACAGGAAATTCTCTAATTACAGCATGCTTAAGAAAAATATGTATCATTTGAGATCAGATATAGATCAGTTCAAAGAGACTAACTATAATGAATAGCAGTGTGTTTTTAGAAGCGTATTTTAGGAAGCACACAATAAATTGTCGTATCGACTAAAGAGAATCGATTTTTTAGCCACTATTTCGATAGAAAAATGTCGTTTTTCTCATAATAAACATATTTATCCTCAAATTGACAATGAAAAATATTGGTGTTTTTTTTATTAGAAATCAAATAACTAAAATAAACGTAAAATTTAGAAATTTTGGATCGAAAAAAGATCCAACTCTCACTGAGAGGACAGCCCAATCCAAGCCCATCACTCATTCATGCCCATGGGATAAGACTATCTATCGTTGCCTGACACGTGTCAACTGCCGAGGGCAGCCTGACGGTAAGGGTATCAATCTGCCCACACCTTCAACTTGTGGTCTCAAACCAAAACCCTAGCTCTCGTGATCCCTTCACCGCAACAGGCTCTCAATCAACCACTGAAGACTTGTAGATAGAACGGTAGAGAGGCTATATATAGGCCCAAGCCACTGGTGAGCTCAATTGTATTCAGGCAAAGCCCATTGCAAGGTGGGAGGAGCAACAAGAGCATAAGCAATGGCCTCATCAATGATGGTCTCCTCTGCCGCAGCCACCGCCCGTGCAGCTGCCCCGGTCCAGACCAACATGGTGTTGGTTTTTTTGGCAGTATATAAATATAAAGTGGAGGTTACTAATTCTGTGGTTGCAGATTGAAGCATACAGAATTGTTTTAGATTAACACAAGATGACAGATTTGTAGTTCGACAGAATTGCTACTATTATCTTTCAGGAAATTAATTCTGTAATTAGGTTTATGTCTATATATTTTCAGTTTTAAGTAGAAGAAGACTGTTTAAAGAAAAACCATAAAACTGTTCTTCTTTATCTACTATACTATCCTAATCAGAAAAATAAGAAACTGGATTATGAAAAACCTGGTTCAGAAGCTTGCAGGAAGACTGGAAGAACCACTAGAAGATGACAGGAAGTAGATTGGATGAAGATCGAGGCTAGTGTTGGACACTATCTCCTTAAAATCGATTCGTCTTCCACTGTTTGCTTCTGGATTTCTTGGACGTCGATCTCCCAGGATACAACGATCGATCTGCAGAGGGAAGGAAGCCGCAATCCCTCTGCTCTAGCGAATCTGATAGAGGTTCTCTCTGGTTTATGTTATGCAGGACTGGACTTATTGAATTGATGAACAGAGTTCTTCTGTAGACAAAAATTCTGGAACTTCTGTCTGCAGAAGAAGAAAGAGAAGAGAAAAGAAAAACGTGTAGTTTGAAACACTGACCCAGACCCTATTTATAGGTTTTCAACAGTCGCAACGGTTGAGATTTCAACAGTCGCAACAGTTGGCCGTTTCAACAGTTGTGACCGTTTAACGGCAATCGTTGACGGCGGCCGGTGACTGTTGGACCGCCGACCGTTGGACTTCAACGACTCTGGACTGGTGGCTCCTCAGCTCCTCAGCTCCTCGCGACCTCAGCTCCTCGCGACGTTGCGTACGTGCGAAGTGCAAAGTGCGCCTCTAAAGCGCCCAAAGCGCCCAATGCGCCCTAAACGCCCATTCGCCCTCGCACACGCGCGTGCGCGTGCGCGTGCGTAGCACCACCCGTGGTGCTCAAGGTTTTCCTCTTCTTACATAAGCAAAGTAAATGAGCAAACTATCATATTTAAACCCACATCCTTATATTCCCCTATCCCATGTGGGACTATCTTTTCATCTTCCCTTTTTGTTCCTTTGCTATGTACTCAACTTTTGAAGCCAATTTCAATTCACTTAATTCATTTAATTTGAACTAGTGAATTGGCTCAATTTAAGGTTCAAATTAGTGAATGAATTCAACAATCCCCCACATGAATGAAATGGCTTAGACTCTAATGCAAATAACCAGAGAGTGTAATAGAAAGTTACCGCATCGGGAGATGTGACTTTTGGCTTTGAACCTTCCCTAGTGAAATATTATCGAGTTTACTTGCTAACCAGTGAACACGATATTTTTGAACTGTTCAGCTTTTGATGTAAACTAAGACAATAATATTCACACGATTTCTTTCAACTTTATCAGATTCTATATTGTGTCCATTTTGGCCTTGGACAACCTGGTAATTCTGTGAGTGCTCTTAGAGAACTTAGCCTTTCTCATTCTCATAGAAGCGGCCCCTTCTCACTCACATAGGTGATCTCTTATCAAGAGTATCCTGCCATACTCCACTTAGATTTCTAAGATATAAGAATCATTAAAAGTAAAAGCTTGGCTTATCCTAACACATTGCAGGTAATCACTATTTTACCATAGAAATGAGATAGAAAATATTTTCCTCAGTGATTCTTTCGAGTTCCCCCACAATTCGGTTGTCCCTTTGAACCTAGATCTTGGGATCTACAGTCAGCTAGGTTGAGTTGCCATTATGGAGTTACTCTTTAGTAGGCTGTAATCCCATTCCCCTTAACAACTTATATACTTGATCTGTAGTCAAGCCTTTTGTTAATGGATATGCAATATTATCTTTTGATTTTATATAATCAAGAGATATTATTCCGTTTGTAAGCAGCTGTCTTACAGTTTCATGCCTACGACGTATATGTCGTGACTTTCCATTATATAATACATTTTGTGCCCTTCCAATTGCTGATTGATTATCGCAATGGATGCATATTGCTGACACAGGTTTAGGCCACATTGGAATATCTTCTAAAAAGTTTCGAAGCCATTCTGCTTCTTCTCCAGCTTTATCTAAAGCTACAAACTCAGATTCCATAGTGGATCTGGCTATACATGTTTGTTTAGAAGATTTCCAAGAGATGGCTGCACCTCCAATAGTTAAGATATATCCACTTGTGGATTTGATATCTTTTGAATCGGTAATCCAGTTAGCATCAGTGTATCCTTCAATCACTGCTGGATATCTAGTATAGTGCAACCCATAGTTAGCAGTGTACCTCAAATATTTGAGTACTCTAACTATTGCTTTCCAGTGGTTTTCCCCTGGATTACTTGTAAACCTACTCAGTTTGCTTACTGAGTATGCAATATCAGGTCTTGTGCAGTTCATTAAATACATAAGACTGCCAATGATCTGAGAATATTCTAACTGTGATATACTAGCACCTATATTCTTTGTAAGATGTAGACTCATATCTATAGGTGTCTTAGCTATATCAGTATTTCCCTTGTCAAATTTTTCGAGTATCTTCTCGATATAATGTGACTGGGATAAGGTATATCCATCAGATGTCTTGGATATTTTAACACCAAGAATAATATCTGCAATACCTAAGTCTTTCATATAATATTTCCGTGTTAACATGATTTTTACTTGCTTAATTAGAGCCACCGTGCTACCGGTGATAATCATGTCATCCACATATAAACATACAATGACATAGTTGTGCATATCCCCTTTTACATATACACATTTATCGCATTCATTATAGCGAAATCCATTTGACAACATAACTTGGTCAAACTTCTCATGCCATTGTTTAGGTGCTTGTTTAAGTCCATAAAGAGACTTAACAAGTCTACACACCTTCTTTTCTTTACCTGGAACTACAAACCCTTCAGGTTGTTCCATGTAGATTTCTTCATCTAATTCACCATTTAAAAATGCTGTTTTTACATCCATTTGATGAAGCTCAAGATTATATAATGCAGCAAAAGCAATTATTAATCTTATGGAAGTTATTCTTGTTACAGGTGAATATGTATCAAAATAGTCAATACCTTCCTTTTGTCTATAGCCTTTTATTACAAGTCTAGCTTTGTATTTATCTATAGACCCATCAGGTTTTATCTTTCTTTTAAAGATCCATTTATATCATAATGGTTTACTTCCTGGAGGAAGATCCACAAGTTCCCAGGTGTGATTTTGAATAATTGATTCAATTTCACTATTTACAGCTTCTTTCCAAAAAGGAGCTTCAGGAGTGGACATAGCCTCTTTATAAGTTTGAGGTTCTTTTTCTAATATCTATGTTAGAAAATCAGGACCAAATGTTTTAGTAACTCTGGCCCTTTTGCTTCGTCTACATTCATCCTCATTAGTTTTATTTACAGAATCAGATTCTGTATCTCTTAGAATTTCATCACAAGTCCTTTTCAGAGAACTTGATTCATGTTCTTTACTAGGAAATACATTCTCAAAGAATACAGCATTCCTAGATTCAATAATAGAGTACTTATGTATCTCTGGATGATCAGAGTTAAAGACAAAGAAACGATAAGCACTACTATTATGCGCATATCCAATGAATATACAATCAATAGTTTTAGGTCCAATTTTAGTCCTTTTCGGAGTAGGAATTGCAACCTTAGCTAGACACCCCCACACTCTTAAGAATTTATAACTAGGTGCTCGACCTGTCCATAATTCATAAGGTGTTTTCTCAAGTTTCTTTTGGGGTATTTTGTTGAGAATATAATTGGCAGAAAGCAGAGCTTCCCCCCACATGTTCTGGGGTAAACCAGAACTTATTAATATAGCATTCATTATTTCTTTTAAAGTTCTGTTCTTACGCTCAGCAATTCCATTTTGCTGTGGAGTGTAAGGAGCAGTTGTTTGATGTATAATACCATGTTCTGCACAAATTTGTGCAAATGGTGACTCATATTCACCACCTCTATCACTTCTTAACATTTTTATCTTTTTGCTAAGTTGATTCTCAACGTCATTTTTGTATTGTATAAATATTTCAATTGCCTCATCTTTTGTTCTAAGTAGATATACATAACAATATCTAGTACAATCATCTATAAACGTAATAAAGTACTTCTTTCCACCTCTAGTTTGAATAGATTTTAAATCACATACATCTGTATGAATTAATTCTAAAGGTTCAGTACTACGTTCTATAGAGTGAAATGGAAGCTTAGTCATTTTTGATTCAACACATATCTCACATTTATTTTCAAAGTTTATATTGAAATTAGGCAACATATTCAAATTTATTAATCTTTGTAAAGTATAATAATTAACATGTCCTAATCTACCATGCCAAATAAAAGGTGACTCAGTCATATAAACAGAAGAATCAATTTTATTGATAACCTTAGGGGCAATGGTCATTACATTTAATTTAAACAGACCATTGGTCATATACCCCTTACCTACATATACACCATTCTTTGTGAGTATAAATTTATCAGACTCAAACACAAGCCTAAAGCCTTTCTTACTCAAGACTGAACCAGAGACCAGATTCATGCGGACATCTGGTACATGAAGTACATCAGTAAGAGTAAGTTCTTTCCCCGAAGTCATTTTCAGTACAATATTGCCTCATCCTTCAACCTTGGAGGTTGCAGAGTTACCCATGTAGAGTAGTTCTCCTTCCACAGAATCATATGTGGAGAACATCCACTTGTTGGCGCAAATGTGGCGAGTGGCTCCAGTGTCCACCCACCATTCTTTAGAGTTGCCACCAACTAGGTTAATCTCTGAGACAACAGATGTACAATTTACATCTATATTTGCACAAAGATTTTCTTCTTCGGCCAAATGTGCATTAGAATGCTTTTTCTTTTTCTTCGAAGAATCTGGTGCCTTTCGCACACGGCAGTCCTTTGCACGATGTCCAGGCTTGTCACAGTTGTAGCACTTGCCATTGAATCTTTTCGAGTTACCACTCTTAGAGTCTTCACCATTGTGCTTTCTCTTCCTGTCATTAGACTTATTGGAATTTTCCATAACATTAGCTTTAGAAATATTGTATGGATTTCCAATTTTCTTTTCAGAAAGGCGGTTATCTTCTTCAATCATCAATCGTACAATTAGATCTTCAAGTGTCATTTCTTTTCGTTTATGCTTTAGGTAATATCTAAATTCTTTCCAAGATGGTGGTAATTTTTCAATTATTGCAGCCACTTGAAAAGATTCACTAATAGTCATACCTTCAGCATGAATTTCATGAATGATCACTTGAAGATCTTGTACTTGGTTGATTATATTTTTAGAATCAACCATTTTATAATCCAGAAACTTACCGACTACATATTTCTTAGAGCCGGCATCTTCTGTATTATATTTCTTGTCTAAGAACTCCCAGAGTTCCTTAGCAGTAGCAACTGAACTATATACATTATACAGTATATTGTCCAAACCATTGAGGATATAGTTCTTACTCAAGAAGTCCGCATGTTTCCATGCTTCAACCGCCTTCACAGATTGTTGATCATCTTCAACAAGAGTAGGCACAGTCTCCTTCAAGTACTTAGCCAGATTCATTGTAGTGAGATAGAACAACATTTTCTGTTGCCATCTCTTAAAATCTGAGCCACTGAACTTCTCTGGTTTCTCGTACTGGCTTGAAGGCACAGTTGGAGTAACCATGACAGGAGTTATCACAGTGGACATATCAGATGTAGTAGCCATCTACAAATATTAAAATTTATCTATCTTAATGTCTTGTAATAAATTTTAACTTTCTAATAAAACTGAAAAACAATCAACACTCCAAATCACAAACCAGAAATTATCTATTCTTTTTCCAGAAGCAATTAAGATTACTAGTCTCCAAATCACCAAATAGAAATTTTTCAGAAGCAATCTAGATTACTAGTGATTGATGACAGTATTTTAATCTAAAACGAAATATCAGTTTAAAGATTAAATACTATTATAACAGAGTTTTAATTGATAACAGTACTCTTAATTTATGGTATTTTGACAGAATTCAAAAAATCAGTTTTAAGAATGTAGGTTCTAAACAAAAATGTTTAAACTGTATTCTTAAAAATTAATCTAAAACAAGTACGAAATTCGATTTTAAGAATGTAGGTTCAAACTAAAAATGTTTAAACTGTATTCTTAAAAAAGTTAATTTAAAACATGCAATAATCGATTTTAAGATTGTTGGTTTTTTTGGCAGTATATAAATATAAAGTGGAGGTTACTAATTCTGTGGTTGCAGATTGAAGCATACAGAATTGTTTTAGATTAACACAAGATGACAGATTTGTAGTTCGACAGAATTGCTACTATTATCTTTCAGGAAATTAATTCTGTAATTAGGTTTATATCTATATATTTTCAGTTTTAAGTAGAAGAAGACTGTTTAAAGAAAAATCATAAAACTGTTCTTCTTTATCTAGTATACTATCCTAATCAGAAAAATAAGAAACTGGATTATGAAAAACCTGGTTCAGAAGCTTGCAGGAAGACTGGAAGAACCACTAGAAGATGACAGGAAGTAGATTGGATGAAGATCGAGGCTAGTGTTGGACACTATCTCCTTAAAATCGATTCGTCCTCCACTGTTTGCTTCTGGATTTCTTGGACGTCGATCTCTCAGGATACAACGATCGATCTGCAGAGGGAAGGAAGCCGCAATCCCTCTACTCTAGCGAATCTGATAGAGGTTCTCTCTGGTTTATGTTATGCAGGACTGGACTTATTGAATTGATGAACAGAGTTCTTCTGTAGCGCCCTAAACGCCCATTCGCCCTCGCACACGCGCGTGCGCGTGCGCGTGCGCGTGCGGGCGGTGCGTAGCACCACCCGTGGTGCTCAAGGTTTTCCTCTTCTTACATAAGCAAAGTAAAGGAGCAAGCTATCATATTTAAACCCACATCCTTACATTCCCCTATCCCATATGGGACTATATTTTCATCTTCCCTTTTTGTTCCTTTGCTATGTACTCAACTTTTGAAGCCAATTTCAATTCACTTAATTCATTTAATTTGAACTAGTGAATTGGCTCAATTTAAGGTTCAAATTAGTGAATGAATTCAACACATGGTCGCCACATTCAGCGAGCTCAAGTCCACCGCCGCATTCCCCGCCGCCCGCAAGTCCAGCCACGAGCTCTCCAAGCTCCCGAGCAACGGAGGCCGGGTCCAATGCATGCAGGTATAAATATATACAATATGCATATGATCGTTCTTTCGTTATCTATTCAAGTTGCAATATATATGTTTGTGTTACAGAAACAATTTGGTGGTACGGCAGGTGTGGCCTATTGAGGGTAGGAAGAAGTTCGAAACCCTCTCTTACCTCCCACCCCTAACTGTCGAGCAGCTCATCAAGCAGATCGAGTACCTCCTCCGCAGCAAGTGGATCCCTTGCTTGGAGTTCTGCAAGGTTCGGAGTTTTTTTCCTTTTTTTTTTATTATTATTATTTTATATAGCCAACCCCATAACAAGATAGTTGATCATTTGTTTTGTTGGGGGCGTAGGTGGGGTTCGTGTACCGTGAGAACCACAGATCCCCAGGGTACTACGACGGCCGCTACTGGACGATGTGGAGGCTGCCCATGTTCGGATGCACCGACGCGATCCAGGTCATGAAGGAGCTCGACGCGTGCAAGCTGGAGTATGGCGACGCGTACATCAGGATCATCGGATTCGACAATTTCCGTCAGGTGCAGTGCATCAGCTTCCTCGCCTACAAGCCACCCGGCTCCGACTAACTGGACTGTCCAGTCCGAATCAAGAGTCGTTCTTCAATTGGTTTCAGCTTCCTAATTTGTTGAATGTGTTTTGTGTCCTTCCTTTTGTACAATGATGATCCATGAATATTTGTTGTGTCGGTGATGAGTAAAATTACAAGCTAGTGAAGTCTTAAATTTACGTTCATGAAGTCTTTTTTTTCAATATTTTTATCTTGTCATATTTAAATTTTTAAATTAAAAAAATTAATTCTTTCAACTTGTAGGTAGCAAGTTAGTATCATGGAGTACAGCGCATTGAGCATCACTTCTCTGCTCTTTGTCAAATGGGCCAATGGTTCTGTATTCTTGTCAAATGGGCTAATGGGCCCTGTACTTTTTTTTTTTTTATATTTGATTCTGTAAATATTCTAGTAATTTTCACTGATTTTTTTACACAAACAGTATTTAGTACTTCATTAATACGTATATCGATGCTCCGTACAAAGAACGGATCCCATCCATAAGCCAATTATTTTATTTTTAGATTACTGAAGGAAACTATTTTTTTAAAAAAAATACACATTCAACTCAAAAAATCTCGACATGCTGGTGGTCAAGGCCAGTCTGTACCTGACCTTGAATTTCGCAACCTAACCCAGACCCAATCCCAAGGGTCCAAATCCCAATTCAACAAAAAAAAAATAAATTAAAATTTCGATTTGGATGGAGCTTTGAAGTCAAATGTCCTAATCTCACCCCCAGAGCGACTCGTTAACTCTTTTGTTAATCAAGTGTGTTGGAGTGAGTGGCTTTTGGGAATTGGGAGTGACAACATACATTGGTTATCATCATGCTGGATAGTTGGGGAAGTTCTAAATGCGCACCACATTTTACTAGTGAGCACCAGATACTAAATAGTAAAGTGATTTACGACAGGGGGAAAATGGTGCTCACTAGTAAAATATGGTGCGCATTTAGAATTTCCCGATAGTTGCAGGCTTGCAGCACGCAAAGGCCGAAAACGGCAAATGGATCTTATTGCATTTGGTCCCCTTACCTTACTCATGGGCCCCGAAATGGGCCCAACGTCTCGATAACATCAAAATAAATATAAATTGCAATTAGAGGAAAAAAAATAAAATTTATAACATACATAGAGCCATCCTAAAGAAGAATAAGATCCAAAATAAATATAACCATCTGGATACTGAATTTCATTGAGATTATGATCAATTGCAAAAAATTGTATTATGCTAATCTTAGTTATATTCAATTTGTTGACGAAGTTTTCTACTAATAAGATCATCTGTCATGAAGAGAAATTCATAAATAAAAAAAAGATTACTTTTGCAAGTCATGCTCTATTTTTTTATAGAAAATGAAGCGAGAGTCACCTTCCTTAAGTTTGCGAACCTAATAGCAGGATAGACCTCATGAAGTCTCATTATCTGGTTCTAAAAGTAGCAAACAAAGTCATTTGAACTATGAATTTAAAGTGTGAGATTCGTGTTCCAGTTACAGTCAAACAGGTCCGCGAATTTAAAGTTTGAAATTCGCGTTCCAATTACAACCAAGCAGATCCGCGAATCTAGAGTTTGAAATTCGCGTTCCAGCTTCAGTCAAATAGAGCTGTGAATTTAAAGCTCAAGACCCATGCTCCAGTTACAATCAAATAAAGCCGCGAATTTAAAGATCGAAATTCGCATCCCTGGTCATAATTAAAGGAGTCGCGACTCTAAATTTTAAGATTCGCGTTCTGCATTTCAATTACATTTAGAGGATTGAAGACGCTGATTATAAATTCTGGAGATTTAATACAAATTTACCAAATCAAAAGGCGGAAAATTAATACTCAGATCGTGCAGGCCAACAGTTGGACGGTTACATCAGCTAAAAAGTCTCCAAATCGGTATAAAAAGCTCAAAGTAAGGCAGAAAAACGGACCGAAGATCGAAAATTGAAAATCGGGGACTAGGAGATCAATACGACATAGAGAGTGCTCTTGTTGTCGAGAGTTTAAAAACCCTAGCCAACTAAAAAAATTTGTGCAAAGTGTCATCCGAGAGCATTATCGTCCTCCACAGCTACTATAGAACCCAGCCTTAAACAAATAGGAAATTCAACTTTTCTCATTTTCTATAAATGAGAAACTGTTTGAAGTTATAATCTTTTATTGAGAAATTTTATAAGAAATCATTTTACAATTTTTATGGCGAACATAATTATGATGCAGTTGTCATAACTTTTTTGTTCATCTTAATATATTTAATTCTCTTAAAATTTAAGAAACTTTGGATAATTAAGAACGAACTGGGATGTTATACTACTTCTAATCTATGTTAAATGCCCTTCTTTTAAAAATCAATTTTCATTCATCTTGTTGTAATTGTCATTAGTAATAGAACATTTTAGTAATTTAGGAATGTTGATAAATAGTTTCCAAAAGAAACTAGGTTAGAGGACGACACATGCAAACTTTATGAACTTGACTTTCGATATAATTGTATACATCCCAAACAATTAGTTTAATGTGTCATTAATCTATCATCTTATTTGGCTAAGAGATTTTAAATTTTATAATAAATATGATATTAGACAAGGTCCAAATATATGATATTTAGCTATTACAAACACTAATATTTTTTTCTGATAGTATTATCTTCCTTCAATTTATAAGACATTCCGAATGTGTGGCATGATTTATGAGGAACTAATATCGAACTGTGTGGTTGCTAATAATCCACATATTAAAAAAAAAAAAAGGATTTTTACATATACGTTGCTTACATCTTTAAAAATTTGAATTTAGCTCCTCAAATTTTCATATTTTGAATTTAGTTCACTAAATTTTTCGAGTTAACTCACTTTAGTCACAGCCATATTTTTTGACTGAATTTCAAATTATACCTCTAAATTAATTTATTTTAGTTCTCACTTTCCTCTTCCTCACTTCTTCCTCTTCTTATTGGATTCTCATCTCCATTCTTTTCCTCTCTCTCTTTCCTCTTTTTATTGGGTTTTTCCGAGTTACTTCACTTTAGATATTAATTGAAAGGGAAGAGAGGGAGAAGAAGAATGAATAGGAAAACCCAATAAAAAGGGAAAGAGAGGAAAAAGAGATAAAAGAGAACTAAAGTGTAAGTTAAGAGTATAACGAAAAAATATGACGGAAAATATGGCTAGAAGACTTAAGTAAGTTAACTTAGGCCCTGTTTGTTTGCACTGAAGTGGGGTAGGAAGTATGAGAAGTAACTTATTTCCACTACTTCTGCTTTTTGTTGGGCTCAGAAGTAATTTGGAACTTACTTCCTACGTGCTGATGTGGATCCTACGTGGCTGAGTGAATATTCAAAATTTCTTCCGCCCCAAAACGATCGGAAGATGGAGGGATCTCACGGATCGAGAAAAAAAAATAATTAAAAAAACAAAAGATTCTTGGGGAATGAACTTCTCTCTTCTTATTATTGAGTCCCTTCACCGCCTCATCCTTTTTGCAGCGAAAAAATTTGCAGCTTCAGCTTTACTCCTCATCCTCTTTGCAGCGAAGCTTTGCTCCTCATCCTCTTTGCAGCGAAGATTTGCTGTGAAAACTTGCGGGTAAGTTTTTGTTTTTTTTTTCTTTGAACAAAAGGTGCGATTTTTTTCTCAAAAACACTGAGGTAAATCCTAAATTTCTATTTTTCTAAGTTCCTTCTCAAAACAATGAATAATCTCACTGTCATTAAATTTTTTTAGCTGCGACTCACTCTTCCAAATAGCTGCAAATTTTTTTCTTTGAATTATAACCATAATCTATCATTTTTTTAATAGAAATTTAGGGCTTCACCTTTATATATTCGATGCTAGCTCTCAGCATTCATTATTTTTGTGAAAATTTGGGGATTTTTGTTCAAAGATGAGATCTAGGGTTTCTCCCCCTTTTTCTACCCATTATTTAATTGATAATTATTTAATTTGTGATTTTGTGTTCAAAGATTGAGTGATTCCGCTGTTTGAAAGTTGAATTTGTGCGTTTAAGAGTTGATTACGCTATTTAAATTGAGCGATTCCGCTATTTAGGATTTTGATTTGATTCACTAGTATTATTTATCTTTTCTCCTGGAGTTCTTTTGCTTGTCATGTGGTGTTTGCCAGACCTTAATGTTCAAAAATTGAGAAAAATACTAGAATGAGAAATAAACTAGTGAGTGCAATTTTGGCATTCAGGCAAAGATATGTATGCAAGTAGATGGCTATTTGCATGCAAAACTTAATTAATGGGCATCGATGGGGAAATTCTCATTTTATAATTAAAAATTCTGAAGTCTTTGAAACTGAGATATTAAGTTGTTTGAAATATTTACATAGGCATGAAGGTTTGGAAATTGAGCTTCATAGAAAGACAAATTAGTAAATTACTGATTACAGATTACTGTCTACAATTTTTTTGGGATATTCTATTTCAGTTCGTGATATGACTAAAGATACATGGCAGTCATTAGTCATGAAGTGTGACAAGCCTGTGCTGGTTGAGTTTTGGGCTCCATGGTGTGGGCCGTGCCGTTTGATTCTTCCCATTATCGGCAAACTGTCGAAGACATATGAAGGAAAGTTAGAATGCTATAAGCTCAACACCGATGATAGCCCAGATATCGCAACCCAGTGAATCGATGCTGATCTGAAGTCTTCCCAGGAGCTAATTTTGTTTTCTGTTTTTTTATATGTAGATTTATGATATGTGAGACTGTACTGAATCATTTGTTGGATACTTAGAAAATCAAAGTTTTTGTTTTTGTTTTTTTATAAAAAAAACATACATTCTTGAAAGTTGTTCTCATATATATTTATAACTTTATATTGAGATTCCTTATCCTTATCTGCCTTCTTTTTTGCAAGAGATTTGTTGTGTCTCGAGAACTATGACTAGTGATATATTCTTCAATTTACAATCTCACAAAGAACCGTATTATCTAATTTGAAAGATAATGATTATCAAATTTTGCAAAGCAAGCAAATATTCTCTAATAAAAATGTAACAACACAAATGTCATATAAATCTCACTATATCCATTTACATCTTTCGAAACATAGAATGAGAAAAGATGATGAAAATATTCTCATTAGCTTCAAATTTCATCCAAGAGTGTCAAGTTCAAGTTAAAAAGAATCTATTGTTTACCTCATTGAATTGGGTCAAAAAGAATCTATAATTTTTTTTTTTATTTAATATTTAAATATTAATTTAGTTAATATATTAATTATAATAATTCTTAAAATAATGGTTTTAATTTTTTTTTAAAGATTTGGATATATTATGGTTAAGATCTGAAAATGAAAAGAGAGATTATTTGTAACATTAAGGGTGGTAATCTTACCATAGTGTTTGGATTCCGATTTCCATACTTCTTTTTAACTAGCCAAACAAACAATCTAATTTGTGAAAGTAAAAGAAATATGCCACTTTATTTTTGGAAAGTTACTTTTAATTCTCTTTCCGACTTCTTACCCTTCCAAATAATTGGAGGGACTAAATCAAAATATGAAAAAATTCAAAATTTTAAAGATTTAAAGGACAGACATGTTAAAACCTCTATAAAAAAAAAAAAAAAACTCCCCCATGTGACTCATGATTATTATTTAGTACTTTTGTTGTGATTAAAAAAGCCAAGGAAGTTTAGAAAACAAGGTGATTAAGCTATAATGATTCTTATTAGGAGGATAATTAAGGTTAGCCTTTTCTTTTATCACAGTAGCTACAAGTGTTTTTACTTTCTATTTATATATAGTAACGTATCAAATCTACCTTTTTATCCAAACTT
This sequence comes from Dracaena cambodiana, assembly GCA_036321105.1. NCBI lineage: Eukaryota > Viridiplantae > Streptophyta > Magnoliopsida > Asparagales > Asparagaceae > Dracaena > Dracaena cambodiana. The sequence continues at coordinate 926,907 of JAYEPQ010000013.1, forward strand.
TATTACCATTTGTTCTCCCAAAAAGTATTAAAGTGATGAGGTATGGCATCAAAAAGGGGAGTTTAAATATCACAGAGAGATAGACGCACATGGCTCCTTTGTTTTTGGGCTCTTAAACTAATTTCTTGTGTTTTTAGCAAAATAATAAAATAATAAAATAATAAAACGAGCGGACGTCCACAAATTTAGAGACAGGTGCGTGGGGTGTCCTCGTTTTTTATTTGCTATCTTGTCGATTAAGAGACAGCGGGGTATAGGGGGCCCACGTAGCATATTAGTATTCGAGTTGTTGAGGGGTTTTCTGCAAATATGCTTAAGAAATGACTTCTCTTTCCTAGACCCTCATAGTTCTCGATATTTGCATTTTTCTCCCCATTTCATAAACTTTGAGTTTGTAGATTCCAAATAAAACAGTTATGAAAAGCAAATTCCAATTTTAAAAAAAACTTGTAAGATGAATAAAATGAACAAGCTACAAAGATTAAATGTGTCGACATCCTAAACTTGAGAAATTTTTGTAATAGTATATTGCATTATTAAGTAAAATATAATATTAAATTTAGTAGGTATTATGTACACAGACTATTTATTTCTATCTATCCCCACCGCCATTATTTTAATATTTTATTCTTATCACTTTTGTTCTCTTCCCCTCTTTTTTTTTACTATATAAACCCCCTCTCCTCCCCATCTCCTCTTCTCGCCTCTCCTAGCCAAAAAAAAAGGCAGCTTTAGGTATCAATCTCTCTCTCTCTCTCTCTTTTTAATTTCAATCTGTTACCATTCTTAAAAATCAAATTTTTGTTCAATATATCTCATGCGTTTCTCTCGAAAATTTCCAATTTTTTATTTATCTATTTTTCATCGTTTTGGCGTTTAAAATCACTTAAAAATCCGAACTTGTCTACATCCAGATTTTTTTTTTTATTTCAAAGTTTTTTATTTGGTTTTGGAGCCTTCAGATCTGTTAAGAGTCTCCCTTTGCTCCTTTTTTTTTTTCAAACCAAAAGGGGAAAAAATTGGTTTTTGTTGTTAAACATGAATTCTATTTCTGTTTTTGTTCTCTAATATCTAAAAAATTCAATTTTTTCGACTACCCATATGCTTGGTTTTTTTTAATTAACTTCAAATTCCATCAGATCTGATCAAATCAGTAGAAATTATTAAAGTTTTTGACTTTTGTTTTAATTTTTTTTGCAGGCCTTTTGAGCTGTGAATTTTGAGGAGGAACCGGATAAGGATGAATCATTTCGCGATGAAGCAGAACGCTTTCGCCGCATGCGAGGAGATGAGGGGCTCGTCCATACCCGTTGTTTTGTGCCCAAAGCCTCGCCGGGTTGGTCAGCTTGCCGCACCCGACCCGTTAAGATCCATCCGATGGCAATCGAGGTAACTATTCAATATTCCTCAATTTATTTTCGAAAACCCCCTTCATGTTTGGACTATTTAATTTATTATAATTTTTTTTCACAGCCCCCAATCTGAACTCTGTGATAAGGCCGGTGCTGAGCTCCTTGAAATTTTTCTAACAAAGGTAAAAAAAAAAAAAAAAAAAAAATTTGCATAAAATATTTCTAATATTTTATAATATGTTAATTTGTCGGGGGCTAATTAGCTTATTTTGGGTGTAGGGAGGGGAAGTGGCTATGTCGCCCCCATTTTTCGCGGGTTCGCCGCCGACCCGATCCGCTAACCCAGTAGTCCACGACGCCCGTTTCGGCGAAGAAGACAAGCCCGATCCGATGTCGATCCCGGGTCTGGGCTCGCCGATGTCGCCGCGTCAGAAGAGCGGGTGCGGGGCCCGAACCAAGTTCGGGTTCAAACCCGCTCCGATCCGCATCGAGGGTTTTGATTGTTGCCTCGATCGCGACCGACGTAGGACCCACAGCATCTCTGCGGTGGCCTAATTTTTTTTATTAAAAAAAGAAAAATTATCAGGTAAATACAAAATTAGAAGCATAAAATGAGGAGAAAGGAGGTTTAATTAACAACAATTAGATGTGAGGAGTTAAGTGCTAAAAAAAAAAGAAAAAAATCTTTTGAGGGAGTTGGGTGCAATTATGCTGAGGATTATTGTAAATTAGTCCTTGAGTTTTTTTCCCCCTTTTTTTGGGCTTTTTTGTGTAAATAAGTGAGAGGAAAGGATGGCATCTTTTTTAATTATTGTGAGTTTTGAGATAAAGCCTAAATGGGCCTTGAATTTGTATAAAAAAAATTGTAGGTAATGGGCCCTTGTTTTTTGAGTCTCGGACCATGTGTATGTATATAAATGGAATGGAATGGAATCTTAAGCTTTTGATTCAAATTTCTTGCCTAATTGAAAATCATTTTATTTTTGTATTGTCTTTGGAATTGGTATTTTGAAAATAATACAATATCTATGCATTAAACATGCCTTATACTTTGTCTTGTCAAAGTATTTTATTTCAAAATACTGTCTACTCACAAATTAAGTAGGTAGAAATAGATGCGATACTATTAGAGACAAGACAAGGCTTCTTGATAATACTTTTTTTATTTTTAATTTCTTTTAGGAGATAATTAATACTTTTTTTATTTTTAATTTCTTTTAGGAGATAATTAATTTCCTCAAAGGTAGATCAAGTTCATGCATCAAGCGTGCTAGGGAAAAATAATAATTCAAATAATAATTAAATAATAATTAATTTCCTCAAAGGTAGATCAAATTCATGCATCAAGCATGCTGATTAAAGTAGACAAGGGGAAAAAATAATTCAAATAATAATTAAATAATAATTAATTCCCTCAAAGGTAGATCAAATTCATGCATCAAGCATGCTGATTAAAGTAGACTAAGGGGAAAAAATAATTCAAATATTAAATTAAATATTGTTGGAAAAATAACACCTCTTAAAGATGAGTTGGTTTGGTCGGAAGTGGCTTTCAATGACAACATGAATGGGTGCCCTTTTTAACTTTTTGGGTGGTTGGATCCGTGAGGGCACTTGTTGAGATCACATGGAAATTCTATTTGAGCACACTACTTTACTTAGTGAGCCCGTCTCCAAACGGTCCATGCCAAACTTGTAAAATCTTACAACTTTGGGAGGTAGACTCACTGAGCAAGGTGGTGTGCTCAACAAAAATCAATTATCTCATTGTATGTATAGTACGCAAGTCTCCTTACTAATTGTAATATCAAGTTCGCTCAGGATAACAACATGGAGGGTGAGCCGAGCATCTTTTTTCCCTGAACATGCTATAGACTAATATATTAGTAAGGTGATAATTAGCAGCGAATGATATCTTTTTACACTCCAATATTCATTATCATATAACAAAGTCAGTGTAATAACAATCTTTTAAAGTTTCCATTCAGTGTCACAGATGTAACTTGAAGTTGTAATCATGTCTTTAGTAGAACTTAGCCGATGACTAAATAGATGGAGATAGTTTGGATTCATCCCCTTAGCAAACTTAGAAACTTCATCCAAGTGGAGTTGGAAGTGCGTTAGAGACAAAACCAAACTCTTTTTGTTTTTTTTTTAAGTTTTGCTTCCAAATGACATTTGGTGCTCTCATGGTATCAGCCTAACTTAATTAAGTTTTTTTTTTTTTTTTTTTGGCCACTTCGAATTTGAACGGATTAGACGATTTTGTCTAAGAGATTTGTTTGCTAATCTTGACAATGACACGCTCTAATTATATTTTAAGAGTGTGATAACACAAATTTTATAGACAAGTCTCAATACATAATCAACATTCATATTAGGGCCACTAAGGCCAAACAAATAGCTATCGTAAATAATAAAATACTAAATTCTCGAATCCGGACTCAAATGGTAAAAGAAAAGTATTAGATAGTAGAAAGTATTAGCTAGGTTCAAGATCGGTGGTTGTGACCTTTGTTTCTATGACTAGAAATAGATATCGATTGTTTATTCAAGAAATTATCTTTATTTTCCGTATTAAATTTTCAAAGATTTAAAAAGAAATAGTCCATATCATAAAAAACTAGAATCAAGTCATTTTTTTTCCTTATGATGTGGCCACTAGCAAGAACGATCGACAATGAAATTCAACAAAAATCCAAGCTTCAATAGCGGAAAATTTTGGATAGAATTTTTATGTGCATTCGTAAGCCTAGTCAAAAAGGGCGAGTGTGTTATTATCACGGCTACAAATGTCCAAGTTTAATTAGTATAACTTTCTTGCCGCCCTATATTTATCTTTTCTTGAAGTATTCGTGTGTGTGGGATGAAGTCTTTGGATTGTACACAAATTCCTCGGCAATTTCCTCCTTTTGCAATGACGACGATAATTTGTTTTCTTTTGTGGATGGAGCTATCCTTGGAGGGTCCCCATGCAAAACATGATTCAAATCGAAATATAATTCATTTCATGTAGATCCAACTAAATTTTATGTTAGATCTACTCATTTACAGAAACTTTGACATCGATGGCGTTACTTGCATGATTGTGGCACATATTAGTGTTATTTTGAAAGGAAAAGGGGAAATTGGCTGTGTATTAGGAAACGGTTTAGTGAATAATCCTAATAAAATTGTAGGTTTAGTAAAAGAAAACTATTATTTTCTTGAATAATCTTTGTATAATTGATCCAATATAAAATTTGATTTTTACTAACCCTATATAGGTTCATAACGGTCATCCCCATAACCTATTATGCTAGATAATTTTTTTGCAACAAATAAAATTGATATACCGGCTACTAAATCCTAATATCTAGTTACAAGGAACTATTACTGTACGGAAAGAAATTATAAGTTACTTCTTGTAGGTGGTGGTGCCTATATAGTACGGGAAATTCTATTTGAGCACACCATCTACTCAGTGAGCCCATCTCAGACCTCGACCGGAGAAGAGACAAGATCACGAAAAGAAATGACAAACTTGTAATTTTTAACAACTTTCGAAGATGGGCTCGCCAATCAAAAGTGGTGTGCTCTAATAGAATTTCCCATTGGAAGAGCTCAAAGATATGTTTCTCTCTGTCACGTTTTGATTGCCGACCTTTAATTAGGTTATTGGATGAATTCATGTGCTTGGATTTGCATTTGTCAGATTTTGTGAGGCCTGATCCAATTACATATTGGGCCTTATAAAGGATGTTGGACTTAGAATCCTGAATTGGGCGGCATTACTTTTTCTCGTTGTCTTTGTTCGGCCTAATTATAAAAGGGCCGGACATGGGCCTGATCAAAGAGTTAGAGAGCCCTGGAGCCTGACAAATATTTGTTCTGCTCGAATGCCATGTCCTAATATTATTGAGAAATTACCCGATTTAGTTGAATTTTTTAGAGCTCATTCAGAGTCATGGACCCATTGGTGCATTTGAACTTAATTTGTAATAAAATATATTATCTATTTTTGTTCATAGGTAGTAGTTTTTATGAGTGTCATCTTTGTGAAGAGTGTTGGCAGTGAAAATTTCTAAGTTAAAAGGATTTTCCACAACAGAACGCGGAGCTAATTCAATAGCCCCACGTTTAGTTATATTAACCCTGCGTTTGAATAAAACGCGGAGATGTTTAATAGCTCCGCGTTGATTCCGCAGTCTGGCTTGTATTAGCCTCACGTTTGAGTAGAACGCGGAGATGATCAATAGCTCCGCGTTAGCTCCGCGTTTTGGTTATTTAGCGTCGCGTTTTGATGCGATTAAAGCTCCGCGTAAGCAGATAACCAGAATCTCAAATTGATTGAGATTATGATTCTGGACTTATCCAAATACCCGAATCAAGTTTAATCAGAATTCCATCAAAACTAAGATATTTGATTGGAATCCCTGATGAATGCGAGTTCTATTTAGATAGAAACTCTTGCATTAACCTGGGGCTATAAATACCTTCCTGGTGAAACCCTAAGGGGCTTCTTCTTCTTTTTGGCATCGGAAGCCTTCTATCGATCCTTTGGCAATTCAAGTACGCGAGAGAGCCTTGAAGCCTTTGCTGATCATCTTCTGAAATCTTGGAGAATTCAAGTTACGCACAGAGCCTTGAGTTCGTGAAGATCAGAGAAAATCACCATCTTCTTTCTGGAGTTCTTGAGAAGTTCGAGTTACGCGAGAGAGCCTTGAACAAATCAAAACCAGAGAAGATCGTCTATATTCGGCCGATATCTTTAAAAGAGAAGATTTCAATGTACCGATCGTCCAAAGGAACTGCTTGACAGATCCCATCGCCACAGATCCCACAAATATTATAAAAGAGAGCGATTGAACTATAAAATCCTCTCGTTTGTTCTTTTTTTTATATCTTGTTCACTTTCATTGTAATTTAAGTTAATTCAATGGGAGGAAGCGAAGGAACTTTTGCGACGAACAAACTGACGACCACAGTGGGAGCCACAAACTGGCGACCACAGTGGGAGCCATCTCTTTCACTGATGAAGAGATTGTGGCGCAATCGGACGTTGACTTGATCGGATCCGAAGTAGACACGCTGGTCGTTGAAATCGACCAGCAGAAGTACGAGGAGTTCCTCTCCTCCGGATCAGGTGACTTGGATGAGACACGGCACTATCGCCGTATGTACTCCAATGCCTGAGTGACGGGTAGAAAGGTATCCACCGAGAGACGGGGATCCTTGGAGACTACGGTTATAACGCCGGAGTCCACACAAGAAATCCTAACCGAGGAAGAGCTTCCGATTGCCGAAGAAGACATGGGAACTGGATTGACCAGGACCCAACTCCGGAACAGGAACCGGAGAGCGAGGCGTAGAGCCCTCAAAGCCCGCCTTGGGCGCGGAGCTAACTCTAGAGGACGCGAGGCTATGGTCCCTCGCAAATTGGCTCGCGCTACCCGCGAGACCAATCTCTACCGCGTTAAACGCGAAGATACAACTTGCCTTAAAAGCAAGGAAAAGCCAGCGTGTGATTTTCCACGCGAGGCTGGTAATACTGGCGAGTTACGCAAAATTCCTGACACTCGCGAGTTACGCGAGTATAAAAATTATTCCAAACCAGCGTGTGATTCTCCACGCGAGGCTATTACTGTGCCTAGCGAGAGACGCAAAGTCAGTAAGGGTTGCGCTAGTCGCAGAATACCCAACACTCGCGAGTTACGCGAGTATAAAAATTATTCCAAGCCAGCGTGTGATTCTCCACGCGAGGCTATAACTGTGCCTAGCGAGAGACGCAAAGCCAGTAAGGGTTGCGCTAGTCGCAGAATACCCAACACTCGCGAGTTACGCGAGTATAAAAATTATTCAAAGCCAGCGTATGATTTTCCACGCGGGGCTATTACTGTGCCTAGCGAGAGATGCGAAGCCAGTGATACTTGCAATAAACGCAAGACTTCTGACACCCGCAAGGAACGTGAGGATGATTGGCAGATAGTTGTCAGTCGTAAAAACCGCGCTAAGCGCGAAGCTATGATCTGCGTTAATCGCAAAGATAAGCCAGCGTGCAAGAACTTCCCTTCACGCGGGGCTATTATTCCAGAAGCTCAACTTCCAAGAACACACCAAGCCAGCGAGAAACGCGAGGCTAGTGTGGATAAGCGCGGAGCTATTCTTCAGGTCCTCAATGTGAAACGCGAGGCTATTCCTAAGCCACGCGAGGATCAGTCCGACCCCAGAGTCAGGGTTGATCAATCAAAGAAGCTTCAGTGGATTCCTAAACACTCTCAAGAGTTGAATGGACCTCTTGATTCCATGGCTAGAGGCACTGACCTCAGGGAACATCTTCCTAAGAAGAGAGGCATAGACCAACTTCAAGTTGAACATAGTTACCATTGCCAGCAACTCATGACAATAGTATCAGCCGTGATGAATAACTGTGGCTGCAGCAAGAACAGGATATCTGTGTTCAACCGATTAAATGAGTCAAACCAGAATCCTGCTAAGAAGACAAGAACCACTCCCCTGAAACAAGGGAGAGCTGTAACTTCCAACATGGTAGGAAAATGGAAGAAAATTGCAGAGACGGATGATGATTCAGAATCGAGCGATGATGAACTTCATCATGTTACTCGACTAAGATCAGGAGCCGTCCCGCCTCGAAATTATAAAAAGCTCGCAGGGGGTTCTTACGAAGAGGACAACGATAATTCCGCTATAGCCTCGCCTCCATCCTCTACATCATCTCGACTGCTGAAGTCAGCATCGCACATGGCAGATAAATCTGGTGATATCAATCAGAGATTTGAGGCTCAAGAAAGAATGATTCGAGAGCAACAGAAAACGATTGAAGACCTTAAGATGCTACTTTTAAAAGTTGTTGAAGATAATGCTAAACAGGGCAAGAAGACTCCAAATGAAGAAGAACAGGAGGAGAAAGCCCACTCGATGCATGAGGAAGAAGATAGATTTTCTTTCCATGATCCGCATGAAGAAAAGCTTGAAAAGTTACAGAATCAACTCGAAGTCTTGATGCGTAAAAAAGAGTTGAAGGAGTCAGGAGTCTCTAGACCATATCCAGCAGAATGGGATGTGGTACCCTATCCTCCAAAGTATAAGCCGCTCAAGTTGGAGCCCTATGACGGGAAGGGATCGCCCAGTCAGCACATCTATTATTTCTTGTCCCAAGCAGGACACTTAATGGGTAATGATCCCATCATGACCAAAGTATTTGCAAGTACTTTGCGAGGGCCTGCCTTTACTTGGTTCATGCAGCTGCCCCCAGGTACTATTAATACCTGGTTAGATGTTGAGAAATCATTTCTCTCACGTTTCTTCGAGGATGACACCGAGATAACGGTTCATTCCCTCCTTGCAACTAGGCAGGGGGAACAAGAAGCGGTTAAAGATTTCATAGAAAGGTTCCGGGAGAAGTCCGTACATTGTAAACACGGAATGATCCAGGAAACTCTAGTCGAGACATGTCGACACAACCTTAAGACCAATGTGCTCCTCAAAATGGGGGCCGTAGAGTCTAAGACATGGAGGGACCTGCTCAAACAAGGAGAGCAAGCTGAAGACTTGATTCGCCGAGTTGAAGAGTCCCGCGGGCCAAGAAGTGCTGGGGGTAGTAAATCATATACCCAAAACAACAGCAACAAGAATAAAGGGAAAGCAGTAATGTCATCAGAAACTGCTCCTCAGAAAACCAGTCCTCTGCCAGAGCCGAAATCTCAAGGTCAACGAGGGTCAAGGCAAATTAGACCGCAGCAAGAAAGGAATTACACTTTCAAAGCTGAACAGACACCAGTCCTCTTTCACCTGCTCCAAAAGAAGGGAATACTAAAACTTCCGGAGAATAAGAAGCCAGAAGATGCGGGTAAGACTAAAGACCCAAATTACTGTTTTTATCACCGGAATGTTGGGCACCCTACCAGGGATTGTTTTCCCCTTAAAAACAGAATCCAAGCACTAATAGAGGCTGGAGTTTTGACGCTTAAGGAAGAGCAGAAGAAAGTCACTGCCAATATAGCAACCATAGTGGTTGGAACCCACGAGTTCCCCGCAGGAGTGACCCCAATACCAAAGGGTAAGGCAGTTACAAAGAATCTTGATCCTTACAACAAAGCCCAAGAAGGACTTGTCCCCATAACAACCCAAAGAGGGAAAATTATGTGGGTTCACCCTGATTTGCTGGAAGATGAACAATGGACTACTTCAAGAGGTCCAGAGAAGAAGCGGGCTGTCAATGCCATTTCTGCGGATATAAAGGGAGAATATATAGTTTCGGGGGTCTTCACAGATTCTGAAGAAGAACCCGAAACTATGGCCACCCATCAAGATGGGGCAGGCCCTTCCGGTACTCGATCTGGAAAGACATATCTTAAGGACTACACCAGAGTGGATCCAAAAGATATCTATGCAGAACTCGCAAAGCCTGCGAAGCAGAAAAGACTTCGTTTCCAGAAGAATTCTACCAGAGATGAAGGAGCCAAAGAAACTCCCTTCGAATTTGACATAATCGCGCAGTTGGCTAATATCCCAGCGCGAGTGACGCTTTACGAATTGTTGAGACTATCAAAATCAACACGTGAAGCTCTAAGAGAGGCCTTGGCAGACTCTGAGTCGTTCCTAGCTCAGATTGTCGAACCGGCCATCGAAGAGCGGGACTCTTGCCTCCACTGTCATCAAGTAAGGAGGCAGGTCCCACAAATTATCTTCTCTCCAGAAGACATGCAGGTGAGGAATATAAAGCATAATAGGCCTTTATATTTCACTGGATATGTCAGGTCCACAAAAGTGGACCGAATTCAGATTGATCCAGGTTCTGCACTCAGCGTCGTGCCCAGTAGATTGATGCAGCTGTTGGGGATTTCCCTTCATCGCTTGACACCTACACACACTACCATCTATGGATTCAACGCTAATAATAGCCATCCTCTTGGTAAGATCCGATTGCGGTGTCAAATTGGAGACTTGAAAACGGAGGTTACATGCTACGTAATTGATGCTGATACCTCCTACAATATTTTATTGGGGCGACCTTGGATCCACTCTCATATGATAGTTCCGTCGACTCTTCACCAGTGCATGAAATATTGCGATGAGGAAGGAGAGGTCCGGACACTAATTGCTGACAAGCAGCCATTCAAAAGGTTGGAAAATTACTTCACAGATGCTGCACTCTACAAGCCAGCACATGAAGCTTCCAATGACAGTCTTAACAAATCTCCAAGGCCTCACGACAGTGGCAATGAGGCCGACACTGAGTACGAGCTCCTTGGAGAAGATGACGAGGGTGATTACGAAATCAACCCTCACCTAGATCTTAGCTTAGGTCTTGATAATATAATGGATGTAATAGAAAGTGAATGGGTTATTAATGAAAATGTAAAGTTAGTCTATGAGTATGCTGTAGCTACTGAGTCTGAGCCCTCTTGTACCTCCACCGAAGCGGATGGCCTGACCGAACTTGAAGTTCTGGCGGCATATCATTTGCCCCTCAAGTCTTCCCTCCTCTCTCAATTAAAAATAACCGAGGATCAAGGGCACTTATTTGAAGTGCCTCCCCGACAGAAGTCCCAAAGGCCGATCATGTTCGGCAAAGTGGCCACGTCGCCTCGACAGAGACAAAGTAGTGAAAGTGATGAACAAACATCACCTCAATTTCACTTATATGAGCAAAGGTCCCGACAGATGATGGAGAAAATGTGATATAATTTTACCCAGAAGCCGGGATTAAACTTTGGAAAAGGGCGGCGGAATCTCATACCCTCGTTTAGACCGAGAGGAAAGAGTCCTGATTATTATCAGAAGACCCGCAGGGGGTTGGGCTATGTATCTACTCCACCCTCATCGCCATCCAAGGATGAAGAGAGTTCTTCGGATAAAGAAGAAACATCTTCACCAGATCATGATTCGGATATAAGCACCGGTGCTTGGTTTCAGTCTTTGACAGCCAATATGGTTTCAGCTGCGCCAATATGGTCAAGCCCAATCGACGTTCAAGATGATGCTTGGGCTAGGCATATGGATACTCTCTGGGATGTCCGCTTTGAACAGCATGACCCGCCCACAGAAGACAAATTAATACAGGTTAACATGGGAACGGAAGAAAATCCAAAACCCATTTTCATAAGCGACACACTAACTCCTTTAGAAAAGGAGGAACTTATATCTCTTATCAAAGAGTATATAGATGTGTTCGCATGGAGTTATGAAGATATGTCTGGGCTTGACCCTCAAATTGCCACACACCGGTTAAATATAAAAGAAGATGTCAAACCTGTTAAACAGCAACAGAGGCATTTTCGACCGGAATTGATGGAGGCAATAGTTGTTGAGGTCAACAAGCTTATAAAATCCAGGTTTATCCGAGAAGAACAGCATCCTGACTGGGTGGCAAACATAGTGCCAGTTCGCAAAAAGAATGGCAAAATCCGGATATGCATTGACTTTCGAGATCTAAACGCTGCATGTCCCAATGATGAATTTCCACTCCCTATCACCGACGTGATGATCGATAATACTTGCGGTTATGAGAGGATGTCCTTTATGGATGGCTTCTCAGGTTATAACCAAATCAAGATGCACCCAGATGATGAAAAGCATACAGCTTTCAGAACGCCACTGGGGGTATACTGTTATACGGTGATGTTATTCGGATTAAAGAATGCAGGTGCCACCTACCAACGCGCAATGAGTGTCATATTCAAGGAACACCTGCGCAGAACAGTGGAGTGCTATGTGGATGACTTAGCAGTCAAAAGCAAAGACAAAGAAGATCATCTTCATGATTTAAGAGTGGTCTTCGATCTTATGCGGAAACATCACCTGAAGATGAATCCTACCAAGTCGTTCATGGGGGTATCCAGCGGGAAGTTTCTGGGGTTCATAATAACTTCAAAAGGAATTTTCCTCGACCCTGAAAAGGTAAAAGCGATTAGCGAAATGCCGCATCCCGGCAATCTTAAAGAACTAAGGGGATTATAAGGAAAGCTCGCTTATATTCGGCGCTTCATATCCAACTTGTCGGGACGATGCCAACCATTCTCTAAACTTATGAAAAAGGGAGTGTCTTTCATATGGGATGAGGCATGTCAGCAGGCATTTGATGACCTCAAGGAGTACCTTACTAAACCTCCTGTACTAATGGCACCAGCCCCTGGGCAGCCCTTCCTTATATATGTAAGGGCCATGGATAATGCTTTAGGAGCATTACTTGCTCAATATAATGAGCACGGCCATGAACATGCTCTCTACTATTTAAGTAGAACAATGATTGGGGCCGAACAGCGGTATACCCCGATTGAAAAAGAATATTTAGCCCTAGTGTTTGCTGTTCAGAAAATGCGACACTACCTTTCGGGGCAAACAATTCATGTCATATCACGGGTTAATCCCCTGAAGATTCTGATGACAAGACCGGGATCCTTGAATGGCCGATTGGCAAAATGGGCGCTCTTACTGTCGCCCTATGACATACATTTTGTCCCTCAAAAGGTCATGAAGGGACAGGCAATTGCTGATTTCCTTGCAAACTATCCAATTTGGTCCAAATTAAAGCAGACATCAGAAGTCAACACAGTTACCGGAGAACAACCTTGGCAAATGTTCTTTGATGGTGCCGCGAGACGATCTGCTGCTGGAGTGGGGGTTGTGCTAATATCCCCACATAAACATATATTGTCTAACGGTTACTCATTAACAGAACCGTGCACTAATAATGTGGCGGAGTACAACGCGCTCATTATCGGCTTAAAAATAGCTCTGCAACTGGGGGTGAACCATCTAGAGGCATATGAAGATTCTAAGCTCATCGTCAATCAGATGACAGGTGAGTATGAAGTCAGACATGAAGCCCTCATCCCCTATCATCAGCTAGCTATTGAGCTAGCAGGATATTTTGAACAATTCTACATATATCACGTATCTCGAAATGAGAACATTTATGCAGATGCTCTTGCCGCATTAGCTGCAACATTGGCAATCCCGCCAGGTGAGGTTAAAAGCATCACCATTGAAAGCAGGGAGCTCCTTCATCCAGATACTCTTCTTCAAAATAAAGAAGTATGCCAAGTAGGCCTAAGCCTAGAACCCCGTGATTGGCGATTTCCATTTGTGGATTATGCCTTGCATGGGATATTACCAGAAGATCCTAAGGAAGCCACCTCAATAAAGAGGAAGGCCCAAAGATTTTATTATGACCATAAACTTCAGACTTTGTATAGAAAGTCAAGAGGTGGTCTATTGCTACGCTGCATATCGAAAGCAGAAGCAGAACAAGTGCTGAAAGAAACACATGATGGAATATGTGGAGCTCATCAGCTCGGTCCCAAACTTGGAGACCGTATAAGAAGGCTGGGGTACTACTGGCCGAGCATGGTTACGGAAGCAATGACATACGCTAAACGATGTCATGCATGCCAAATACATGCCAATTTTATTCATCAACCCCAAGAATACTTGCACAATACCGTCGCAAGCTGGCCATTTGAAGCCTGGGGAATGGACATTGTGGGGCCAATAACTCCCCCGTCATCCAGAGGACATCGATTTATTCTTGCAATAACCGATTATTTTTCAAAATGGGCCGAAGCCGTGCCCATGAAAGAGGTGAAGACGACAGATGTGATCAAGTTCGTCAAGCATCATGTCATTTACCGATTTGGCGTCCCCCGACGGATTATTCATGATAATGGTCCGCAATTCATCAGTCAGGGATTCTCCAGATTCTGCAATAAATTCAGAATCAAAGATATCGCTTTTACACCATATAACCCTGCGGCTAATGGGTTGGCCGAAGCTTTCAACAAGACGATCATCAAACTCTTTCGGAAGTTCGTCTCTTCCAATAAACGAGATTGGGATGAAAAGTTAGGAGAATGTTTGTGGGCCTATCGCACCACCGTTCGCACCCCGACTAAAGCAACCCCGTTCTCTTTGGTTTATGGAAGTGAGGCTGTTCTACCTCTTGAAATCCAGATACTATCATTAAGAGTGGCTTTAGCCACAAAGATGACGACAGAAGAACGCCATCAGCAAAGATTGCAAAAACTAGAGGCGTTAGATGAAAAACGTCTCAGGGCTCAACAACAAATTGAGTTGTATCAAGCCCGAATATCTCAAACGTTCAATAAGAACGTTAAACCAAGGACCTTTAAACAAGGAGACTTGGTTCTGGCTGTTAAAAGGCCAATGGTGCTAACCCACAAGACTAAGGGTAAGTTTGAACCCAAGTGGGAAGGACCGTTCATTGTGGAGACAGTCTACTCCAGTGGAGCTTATCGCTTAATGAATCAAGACGGCGATAGGATGATGATGCCGATCAATGGCAAATTTCTGAAGAAATACTATGCTTAATATCTCTGGAAGTATAAGCCTCCAATTTATCCAAGTTACGCAGATGAGCACTTGGACTTCTTCTATTCTGGTGATTTTAACCCACAAAATCTGGCGAGTTTGGTTCTCAAGTTTGAACCACCTCCAGTCTTTTTATTAGGCATGCGCAGTTTGGCGCCTCTGACCTAAACCTGGTGTGTCTGGTTCTCAAGTTTGAACCACCTCCAGTCTTTTCCTAGGCATGCGCATTGTGCGCCTCTGACCTAAACCTGGTGTGTCTGGTTCTCAAGTTTGAACCACCTCCAGTCTTTTCCTAGGCATGCGCAGTTTGGCGCCTCTGACCTAAACCTGGTGTGTCTGGTTCTCAAGTTTGAACCACCTCCAGTCTTTTCCTAGGCATGCGCATTGTGCGCCTCTGACCTAAACCTGGTGTGTCTGGTTCTCAAGTTTGAACCACCTCCAGTCTTTTCCTAGGCATGCGCATTGTGCGCCTCTGACCTAAACCTGGTGTGTCTGGTTCTCAAGTTTGAACCACCTCCAGTCTTTTCCTAGGCATGCGCATTGTGCGCCTCTGACCTAAACCTGGTGTGTCTGGTTCTCAAGTTTGAACCACCTCCAGTCTTTTCCTAGGCATGCGCATTGTGCGCCTCTGACCTAAACCTGGTGTGTTTGGAGTGCCCAGTTCAAGTTACGCGAGAGAGCCTTGAACCACCTCCTGTTTGGTTCTCAAGTTTGAACCACCATCAGTCTTTTTCTTGGGCATGCGCAGTTTGGCGCCTCTGACCCAAAACCTGGAGTGCTTAGTTCTCAAGTTTGAACAGCCCCCAATCTTCTTTTAGGCATGTGTAATTAAGCACCTCTGACCTAAAAGTAAGAATTGCCCAACGCCAACTAGGCGATGGGAAGAGAACAAGTTTCTCGCCAACCCATCATGCTGGGGTAAAAGTATGAATTGCCCAACGCCAACTAGGCAATGGGAAGAGAACTAGTTTCTCGCCAACCCATCATACTGGGGTAAAAGTATGAATTGCCCAACGCCAACTAGGCAATGGGAAGAGAACAAGTTTCTCGCCAACCCATCATACTGGGGTAAAAGTATGAATTGCCCAACGCTTCTATAGCAATGGGAAGAGGAGATTAAATTCCTCGCCAACCCATCATACTGGGGTAAAAGTATGAATTGCCCAACGCTTCTATAGCAATGGGAAGAGGAGATTAAATTCCTCGCCAACCCATCATACTGGGGTAAAAGTATGAATTGCCCAACGCTTCTATAGGAATGGGAAGAGGAGATTAAATTCCTCGCCAACCCATCATACTGGGGTAAAAGTATGAATTGCCCAACGCCAACTAGGCAATGAGAAGAGAACAAGTTTCTCGCCAACCCATCATACTGGGGTAAAAGTATGAATTGCCCAACGCCAACTAGGCAATGGGAAGAGAACAAGTTTCTCGCGAACCCATCATACTGGGGTAAAAGTATGAATTGCCCAACGCCAACTAGGCAATGGGAAGAGAACAAGTTTCTCGCCAACCCATCATACTGGGGTAAAAGTATGAATTGCCCAACGCCAACTAGGCAATGGGAAGAGAACTAGTTTCTCGTCAACCCATCATACTGGGGTAAAAGTATGAATTGCCCAACGCCAACTAGGCAATGGGAAGAGAACGAGTTTCTCGCCAACCCATCATGCTGGGGTGAAAGTATGAATCGCCCAATACCGATAAAGTAAAGGGAAGAGGAAGAGTTTGGCATTTAAGTCCAAACATAGTCCTCGACAACTCACCATGTTGAGGGAAATAACATGGCTAGCCCAACTCAAACGGTAGTTGGTAAAGCCTAATCAAATCCGTTAATAGCTGGGGGTTTGCTAAAAATCCCATATTAAATTTTAATTGTTATTTCGGTTCAAGAAATTGAGTATAAAACGGTACCGAGATAAATCATTTTGACGACAGGTTATTTGTTGGGCAAGCAAATCTGTTTTGAAGCCGGCAAATAAAAGAGTCCAAAGAATCATCTTTATTAAGGTGAAGATACAAAAAGAATTTCAAAGAAACATAGTAAAGTTATCTCTCTCCTGTTTACAAAGTTCTTATTACAAGGAAGATAAAAGTGTAACGAGAGATGAAACTATTGGCCTCCCAGAAGTCTCAATTGGTTTATTGTCTAGTCCAAATTTCTACGATGAGAAGCCTCCACGGTTTGCTGAGCTTGCCTACGCAACTCATCATCACTTATTGAAAGTTGTTGCTGACGAGATTCTTCTATGGCACGATTCCTGGCCATCTCTTCCTGCTGAATCTGCTCCTGCTGGACAAGCAACATCTCCCGTTTCTTGACAGATTCTCCTAATCGGAGTTCATTTTCTATCAAGGTGGCCCGAGCTCTCGCAATCGTCTCCTGGGCTTTAGAGATGGCCGACTGACTTTCCTCAATTCCGAAGTTTACCCTTTGCAGGTCGCCAATAACGGACTCCCGACTGGCCTGGAGCTCTGTCAGCTCCTGAGACCATCTCTCCTCCTGCTGCCTTAAAATATTTCTTCGAGATAAGGATTCTGCTCGAAGCCGCGCCAGCTCTATCTCAGTGATCGCCTCCACATCCGCCTGACGGAGTGTGTGTAGCGTGGTCACCTGCTCTTCTAAAGCTGCAAGGCGGGCCCGGTATGGAGCTCCTCGATCTTGCCCACCGAATTCTTCGATATTTCCTAAATACCGTAGTAACAGTGGACGTGCGAAGTTGAAGGAATCGTGGCCAGCAAGAACCATCTCGACACATCTTCTTAACAAATACATAAAATCCTCGACAGTGAAACCAAACATTCTTTCAAGAGGATTTGCAGTGTCGGTAGGCAAAGTAGGCAATGCCAAAAGAGGTGTCGTGAGCAAGGGAGCAGTAGTGGCTGGGATTGGAGAAGAGGAAGTCCGTCCCTGCATTAAATTCATGATCTGAGGGACCAGTAGAGCCAGTGCAGATCTGGAAGAACTGGAGACCCCAGACGAAGTACCGTCGGTACAGATCACTTGGGTACCCCCACCAACAGGAAGAGAAGATGGGACCACTTCGCCTGAAGTTCCTCCGGTAGGAGAAGCATCTTCGAATGAGAATTTCAAATTATTCTCCTCCCCTGCTGGAAGGCTTGGAGTTGGAAGAGTTGCAGGTATCTCAGCAGCCACGACAACAGACGACGTTAAAATCGCTGACTGAGAAGGCACTCCAACGACTGTGGGAAATGTCTCAGAAGAGCAAACGGGTGTTGGAGATGGCATGCTAGGAGAAGGTGTAGCCTCATTAGCAGCAGCTGCGATAATGACTTCTGTTCTCTCGTCACTTCCCAATTCGTCAATTGGGGGAATTAAGGAGGAAACAGATGCAGGAGCCGGTGTGGAATAATCAGCTGCAAACTCACCAGCAGAGCTACCCACACCACCAACAGAGCCAGAATGGTCCATTCTATCGTCAGACTCTACTTGGGTAGTCGAGTGCATTGGCGAAAGAAGTTGATCACCTACATTTCAGAAGACCAGAAAAGCAGTGTTACGTTAAAATAATAACGGGCAAAAGATAAAATGCTAAAGGCCATACCAGGCGATACGAGTCCAGTTGTCGGACTTGAAGGGGGAGCCATTGTTGTTTCCAGCAGTGTACCCGTCTCGCTACCCGTTAGTTGCGCCCCAGGTTCTGCCACAGGCTCTGCAGCCGAAGGAGCTGAAATCTCAGCAATACTTAGAGTTTTGGCAGGTTCATCCTCCCTTGCCAACGCTGGGGGTACAGCTGAAGCCAACAAGTCGGAAGCAAGTTTGATAGCCACTTCTTGGGGGGCTATCAAAGTTTCCTGTGCCAGTTTTTGCTTCTTACCCGGCCTTTTCTTTAAAGTGCCGCGGCGTTTGAGAGTTGGACTCAGGGAACGACTGACAATAGGCTGAGGAACTCCACCAGCACCAGCATCATCATCATCACCGGCATCATCGTCTGATTCACTGATGTCCGAAGGCTCAGCCGCAGCGCCAAGCAATTCTTCCATTCCTTTTATCCTTACCCTAGAAGCACCCTGACGGCTAATATAGAGGGCTTCAATCTCTTTGCAATAACTGCGATTGAGAGAAAAGCCGGGCACGTCAGCATTCGCAATGTTGAACCAATTGCAGGAGCTAAGGGTCATGGCCAATTCTGGCACCTTCTGGGGCAAGGAGAATTCAGCTTCGGTCCCGCCCGCTGCAAAATGGAACCAGCCACGAGCACCTTCGTATAAATTCCCCTCATAAGCGAGATCTTTATTTGGATTACCCACATAAAGTTGAGAATATCCAAACTGGCGAGCAAAGCGACTCGGAGTATATGGCTCAATCTGACACCTGAGATCTTGACGATACACCAAGTGTCCGGGACGGATGTTGAGAAGCCACCAGAACGCTCCTGCAGATAAAGTAGTGAACTTATCTACTCCCATGGCATCCTTTAGCCTTGTCCCATATCCTCCGCCGGGAAAGTCAGGAAAACACCGGAAGATCTCGTAATTCTGAAAGCTACGAAGAGTCTTCCGAATCTGGGACATATAATTCTGCCTCCATGAAGAACGTTCATACAGTTCTACAAGGAAGCACTTTTCGCCCGAACGACGCTCTTGTGCACTCATTAAGGAGGGACAGTGCAAGACAAGCCACGCCATCAAATAGGTGTAGGCATCTCCACCCTAGGGTTTGGAGTTTTCGGTTGGGCAGTCTCTTTCAACTTGCCCTTTCCTTTCCCCTTGACCTTAATAGTGGGGAGAAAATCACGATAGAATACCCTCAGTCCATACTGCAAATTGCATACCATAGCGGGAAGGAGTCCAAGGGGTTGGCCGTAGCAAGAAGAACCGCTGGATATACCACAGTCACTGCAATCGCTTCCTTGGGCAATGACGGCACGACGCATCTTTTGAGCCACAGCATCAGAAACCCGGCAATGAGACCTCTGTTGGAGATCGGAAACTGGGCTTGATAGTGATAGCTCTTAAATGAAGTACCAGGACCGTATCCATTCTCATTAGATTTAGTGGTATAATATAATAGATGGCGGCCCTTAGCAATACGGTGATCAATCTCTGAGCCATAGATGGGTGGATGACCATGGATAGTGGCCGAGCTATCCTTAGAATTCAGGTTGGCAAAAAGGTATTCGGCCCACTTCTTGTGGCCAATACCATAATTACGTGCACCTGTCAGGTCAGCGCAAATATGATAATGGCACATCATCTCCTAGTATGTGGCATGGATGCGCTCGTCCCTCGCCAATAGCATGTTCAACTCATCGGTGGTGGGGATATACTCCTCGTAAGGGAATTCGCCCATCGAGAGCCCAGAAACCTCAAACATCTCGTGGAGAGCGAACCCTAGCTCACCCACTGGTGTAAAGAAAGTACAGGTTTCAGGGTTATACATCTCCAAGAGGCAATAAAAGTGATAAGCACTCTAGGGAAACCCGAATTGGACATTCCTGATGGCTTTATACAAGCCAATATCCTTTAAAATGGGCTCGTGGGAATCCATCATGTACTGAACAAGGCGTGCCCACCACATATTGTTAGAAGAATGAACCCAGCCAGGCATCCTGAAGTCGCTAGCCGGGTACTGACCATCCTTCGCCAAGAACTCACTTAAGAAAGTTCGGGCACGAGATGAGACTTCTCCCACTGGAAGCTCCTTGCCAAATCGGCCTGGAAGCAAGCCAGTAATGCATCTTGGGGAACCATCTTGATAAACCCCTTTTGCACCAAATTTGCCTGTTGGGACGCCATCTTGCTCTTGAGTCAGTCCCCACTTTAATTCTCGAGGCATCGCTAGCCTCTGAAGATAGACCAGAGGATAGCTACGATCCATTTTAGGCAGAAACATCAGCATTTCGCCTGAGTTATATAACCAAACATGCTCCTCTTCAGAAAGGATCTTATCTGAGTGGTCCATCTGGTCTCCAAAGAGGAAGACGGGTTTCTCCATCGCCTTTCTGTTCACATCTTCAAAAGCTGCGTCAGTTATGATTTCTCGCGCAGTAGTAGGGTGGTACTTGATCAGCTTCTCCTTGCGTTCCTTCGGGTCTGGTTTGTATGAGGGCAGGATGGTAGTGAAACGGAATTGGCCAGAGGGATCAGAACCCCCAGCAAAGCCGAAGTAGTTCTTGTGGGGAAGAGATTCCATCGAATACCCTACTGCAAAAAGAAAGCAGAGTGAGAGAAGTTTCTATAAGAAAAAAAAAATTCTCTAAGTATGGACGCGCGAAGCTAAAAATTAGAACGCGCGAAGCTAAGAATAGCGCCGCGCGAAGCTAAAAATTAGACCGCGCAGAACTTAAAAGAGCCTCGCGTTTTCAGCGCGACTGCTACTCAAAATAGCCTCGCGTTTTTAGCGCGACTGCTACTCAAAATAGCCTCGCGTTTTTAGCGCGACTGCTACTCAAAATAGCCTCGCGTTTTCAGCGCGACTGCTACTTAAAAGAGCCTCGCGTTTTTAGCGCGACTGCTACTTAAAAGAGCCTCGCGTTTTCAGCGCGACTGCTACTTAAAATAGCCTCGCACTTTAAACGCGAGGATGACGCGATAATTTCGCGTAAGAAGAAAGTTAGAGACTTTTTCTTCTTCTCCAAGCCTTACGGCAGGAGTACGGCGATCTCGCCGGTAAAGGAATTGATTGATCAGTTAAAATTAAGCCAAATCACTCTAGAAATGTTCTAAAGAGTCTCGAGGGAAAGATTCTTACCCCCGATGGGCGAAATGTGGGCTGGCGCGTCGCTGCCTTGGCCGCCGCCACCACTGCTTGCGCCAGTCGCCGAAGATGGAGCCGCTCGAGAAGTAGCACGAGTTTTGGGTGCCATTGCTGAGAAAAATCGACTGAAAATTTGGAGAAACTCGGTCGGAAGAAGATTGGGTCGTCTGAACTCTGATCGCCTGAATCTCTAAGTTTCTGGAAAATTCTCAAATAGAGTGAGAAAGATAAGAAATAGAGATTTCTTTTAAATGAAAGGAACCGCCTCTTGGAATTCGGCGCGAATTTCGGAGAAAGTGACTGGTCAGTTACTCTCTAAAACTCGAAGCTATTAGCCTCGCGCGACTAAGAAAAAGCGAAGTTGATTAACTCCGCGCAACTATACAAAAACGCGAGGATAGCCTGTGCCTTAGCTTCGCGTTTTCATTGAAAGACTTGGATTTTTGACGAGTGCAATTGAGCGCTTCCATCTAAGTTAAAGTGATCATTATCCGATCATCTGGGTGTTATCAGTCTAAGTTACGCAGAAGTGCCTTAGACTATTTTACCAAAATTATTGACCATCTATTTGTTGAGCAAGCAAAATTCTTGAAGCTAACAGATAGAGAGGAAAATAATTTATCTTTATTCATGAAGCAACAATTACAAAGAAGGAGTTATAGCTCTCCCAAAAGCTTTTACATGATCAAACTCATCAAATAAGCAAAAAACAATAAGATTTCTCTACGGGGTGTTGAAACTCAGTTCCCTGGTTCACATGCAAAAGAATTCAAGATTTCTCTACGGGGTGTTGAAGCTCAGTTCCCTGGTTCACATGCAAAAGATCTCCTCTGCAAATGTCAATTCGGATCTGTCATCTGAAATGAAGCACGAGAGGAAAGGAAAGTGCTGCACTGAAGCGCAATTCTGCACTGCAAGTGCTGCAGCTCCTTATTTACAGCCCCTTCTGGAGTTTATCTCTCGGAGCCAGAGCTTGAAACCTGCAACTATGTTGTAAAGCATATGCTTCTGACTTCCTTAGAGTCACTTCTGCTGATGAACATCGATGGACCCACATACATTCCTCTTCAGAAAGGATTGAACTTACTGCAAAAGGAACAGAGTTTCCAAAAGAGTGAAAACGCGGAGCTAAGCTAACTCCGCGCACAGTTGAAGAAATAGCCTCGCGCTTTAAACGCAGAGGATGATGCGATAACTTCGCGTAAAGGGGGACAAGATTTCTTTCTGCTCTTTCCTTCTCTTTCGAATTCATCGCGACTGCTAATCAAATATAGCCTCGCAATTCATCGCGACTGCTAATCAAAGATAGCCTCGCAATTCATCGCGACTGCTAATCAAAGATAGCCTCGCAATTCATGGCGACTGCTAATCAAGGATAGCCTCGCAATTCATGGCGACTGCTAATCAAGGATAGCCTCGCAATTCATCGCGACTGCTAATCAAAGATAGCCTCGCAATTCATCGCGACTGCTAATCAAAGATAGCCTCGCAATTCATCGCGACTGCTAATCAAGGATAGCCTCGCAATTCATCGCGACTGCTAATCAAAGATAGCCTCGCAATTCATAGCGACTGCTAATCAAAGATAGCCTCGCAATTCATAGCGACTGCTAATCAAAGATAGCTTCACAATTCATAGTGACTGCTAATCAAGGATAGCCTCGCGGATTCATTGAGACTACTAGTAAAGCCCCGCGTTTCAAGCTCAGGGACGACACAATAAAACGGCGATCTCGCCAACAAGATAAGCAATCGTCCAGATTAAAATCAAGCCAGAATATCTCAGAATGGTTCTTAGAAAACCAAGAGATGAGGTTTTTACCTTCGGAAGACGCTGCATTGACTGGTTCGCTGTTGCGTTTACCTTCACGGCTGCTGCCATCAACGCCGGCCAACTTGCGAAAAGTTAAACTCCTCTGGAGAGACATCCTATGGAGAATTGAACGAAGATCAGTTGAAGATCATTCGTGAGTCACTCGAGTTCTCAGAAATTCTTCGGATGAGATGAAAAAGAAGATGAGCCGGAAGCTCTATTTAAACAGAATTTCCGTCGCTTGGTATTCGGCGTGGAAACTCGGGGGTAATTAATGACATAATTACTCATTTCACTGAAGACGAAGTGAAGCTGATTAGCTCCGCGTAAGTGAGCGTAACGCGAGATAGACTTGGTATTCTAATTCCGCGTTTTCAGTTTGAAGATCCAAAGTATTTCAAAATCTGCTGAAATCTAAGCCATTTTGAAAACTTTGGAGGGGGTTCTGTTGGCAGTGAAAATTTCTAAGTTAAAAGGATTTTCCACAACAGAACGCGGAGCTAATTCAATAGCCCCGCGTTTGGTTATATTAACCCTGCGTTTGAATAAAACGCGGAGATGTTTAATAGCTCCGCGTTGATTCCGCAGTCTGGCTTGTATTAGCCTCGCGTTTGAGTAGAACGCGGAGATGATCAATAGCTCCGCGTTAGCTCCGCGTTTTGGTTATTTATCGTCGCGTTTTGATGCGATTAAAGCTCCGCGTAAGCAGATAACCAGAATCTCAAATTGATTGAGATTATGATTCTGGGCTTATCCAAATACGCGAATCAAGTTTAATCAGAATTCCATCAAAACTAAGATATTTGATTGGAATCCCTGATGAATGCGAGTTCTATTTAAATAGAAACTCTTGCATTAACCTGGGGCTATAAATACCTTCCTGGTGAAACCCTAAGGGGCTTCTTCTTCTTTTTGGCATCGGAAGCCTTCTATCGATCCTTTGGCAATTCAAGTACGCGAGAGAACCTTGAAGCCTTTGCTGATCATCTTCTGAAATCTTGGAGAATTCAAGTTACGTACAGAGCCTTGAGTTCGTAAAGATCAGAGAAAATCACCATCTTCTTTCTGGAGTTCTTGAGAAGTTCGAGTTACGCGAGAGAGCCTTGAACAAATCAAAACCAGAGAAGATCGTCTATATTCGGCCGATATCTTTAAAAGAGAAGATTTCAACGTACCGATCGTTCAAAGGAACTGCTTGACAGATCCCATCGCCACAGATCCCACAAATATTGTAAAAGAGAGCGATTGAACTATAAAATCCTCTCGTTTGTTCTTTTTTTTATATCTTATTCACTTTCATTGTAATTTAAGTTAATTCAATGGGAGGAAGCGAAGGAACTTTTGCGACGAACAAAGAGTTCTTATCGAATCATTTACTTTTTTTATGATCAATTATTCTACTCACTTTAGTAGTACAGAAATAAAGTAAACATCTATTATCTTTTTGAACGAGAACGAGATATCGTAACTTTAATTATACTATTGGTTTGATTTATTCATCACCACACATCTAACCCTACGTGGTCGAATACTGTTGATTTAAAATTTTCAAAATTCAATTAAAAGAATTAATAATAATTGACTCCCACGCGGTTGTGCTGTCGGCATCACTAATTGCTCTGTTTGGGTCAATAATACCAAATTAACTATTTTAGTATTTATTTAATGGGATATTTACTGGTTTGTCCCTCACATCTTTATATATTATGATTTAGTCCCCCAAATCTTAATATTTAGATTTAATCTCCAAATCTCCTAAGTTACTACAATTTAGTCCCCTTCCGTAACTTTCTTTAATTTTTGCCATGATATTACCATTTTACCCTTTCTTATTCATTCTCTCTCTTCTCCTCTCCTCCTCTCTTCCTCCTCTCTTCTCCTTTTCTTCATTATTTCTCCTCTCTTCTCCTTTTCTTTTCCCAATGAAGAAAAGAGGAGGAAGAGAAAGGAGGAATAATGAAGAAAAGAAGAAGAGATGAGGAGAAAAGATGAGGAAGAGAAAGAATGAATAAGGAGGGGTAAAATGGTAATATCAGGTCAAAAATTAAACAAAGTTAGGGAGGGGGCTAAATTGTAGTAACTTAGGAGATTTGAGAAACTAAATCCTAAATATGAAGATTTGGGGACCTAATCAAAATATATAAAGATTTGAGGGACAAACCAGTAAATACCCCTTGTTTAATCTAATAATCTCATTATTGGGCAGTTGGGGCTTGATGGCGTGGGCAGGTGACGTCAACTCGCGAGATCATCTGGGCCGATGGGCCCACTTAATTTACTTAAAGACCGGGAAACCGCCTAGGTCTTATTTTAAAATAAGCCCAATGGACGTTAGTTTCGACGATCCAATTTAGAACGCACAACACGGTAGTTAGTAAAGGGGCACGCCATTTTCCTAGTGAGCCCACTTTTCAGTGGTTTTTTTTTTTTGGGGCTCAGTTATTAAGTGGGTTCACAAGGAAAAATGGTGTGCTCGTTTGGAAACTCCCCACATCACGCACCAGCATAAATAAAATGGTTGTCGGAGCGAATTCTACGTACATTGTGAGCATACGTCTCCAGGTTAAATGGGACCCACATGTCAGTGAAGGACAGGGTAGAGGGTGCGACGGAGTTTGGTGTGTGTAGCTTCCTAAAGACCTAAGTATTTGTAGGGAGCAAGATTTATCAACTAATTATCTTAGAGCTTTATCAAGTAGCATTATCATTTTTCAATTTATATCTTTGCCGTCAAAGTCTCTTGTAAGTTATTATAATGTCATGGCTCAAAATGTAAGTTTTCAAGCTTTTTTCAATATTCTAGTACTAATGATATAGCACTCAAGAAAACTTACAATCTTACTGAGGATACAAAATATTTATCCGGGATGACTTTGCAACATTAACGAGAAACCAATTAAAGTTGCATAATATAATTTTTACACTTATATATTTAATAAAATGAAGGATAAGAAATGACAAGAAAAAAGTAAACGAGACACGAAATTTTATCTAGAAAATTCATTAAGGGAAAAAAACTACGGGATCTAGTCCAGATCAAATATTTCGTTATCTACAAATATTGGATTACTGAAGACCGTCTTTAGATATTTCTAGAGAAATACCAATTTTCAACAATGAAAAATACATCTCACTCAAAATAATAGATAACATGAAACAAACTTACCAACATAGGAGAATAACAGAGAATAGAATAGAGACCATATCAACGATCTAAGTACTGGATGTGAGGGACAACAATATGAGATTTCGTCTCGATTCGATAAAATTTACCCTTTGATCAAGGTTGAATCTTGCTGCTGGTCATAAATTCCAAATTGCTTACTTTCTCTCTTCCATCAAGCTTTCTTGATTTCTTAATGCTTATTTACTAATAGCCATAAGCCTCTTTATATAATCTCCTTGTAGCCACTTTGCAATAAATTTCTCTTGTAATTTTCAAAGAAGCTCTCAAATTTCCTAAAATCATTCATCATCTTCTGATGTGATTTTACATCTTCTGATATGATTTTACATTTTCTAGTATAACTAGCTCCTCAATATCACCTAGGGGGAGCAGAGAGTTCTGTGAAACTCGAAATATAACCAATCAAAATTAATTTGAAAATACTAAATTGAACCAAAATAATTCGATTATTTCGAGTTTTGAAATACGAAACCAAACCTAACGAGTTTGCACACTCATATATGCCACAAATTGGATACTTGAAAAACTATAATTAATAGAGTGATACAAAAATTATATATTTTAAACAAATTTTATTCAGAAACCGATTTCTAACTTGATTTTAGTTCGATTTGTTTTCAATTCCCAATCCTGAGCTATTAAATTAGATTTTGTCAAAAATTGTAAAAATTGATTGAAACTGATCAATACTCACCCATAATCACAACCACACTCCTCAAACAATAAACATATGTTCAAAAAGACTTGGATATCAGGTAAAAATAATTATTAAATTCTAACAAGCAACTTCATGGTGCAATATACACACACAAACCCTTAAAAAAAAATATATGAAAATTAGTTTTCCAAGAAATAAAAAAAAAAGAAAAAACAAAGTCCGATCACCGCCCAGCCTGGTGGTCTCCCACTAAGCAAACACCCAAGGTCAAGCTTCCACCTCCGCGCACCGCGCGGTACAGTCACCGCCCTCTGGCTCCGGATCCTCGTTCAGATCGAGATCCAACCCCCTCACTCTCACCACCGCCTCCCCCTTCTTATCCTTACTGTTGCCGTCCTTCTCGCCGTCATCTTTAACGGCGCGATCGCCCTCCTCGAAGTCCTCCCACACGAACGACGGCCTCCACCGGAGCCGCTCCGCCTCCGCCATCCGCAAGCCGCTCCCGCTGACGGCCGCGGCGGCGCAGCGAGTGGCCTTCATCCGCTGCAGGATCTCGTAGAACTCCTCCACCTCGGCGTCGCTCACCGCCTCCGTCCGGTGATCGGCGCTCTCCTTCGCTCTCTCGTCTCCGCTGGATCTCCGCGGCCTCCGACGGTCTCCGCCGTTGGTGGACTCGTCGGTGGCCGCTCGCTTTCGCTTGGAAGGGTCCATTGAGCTAACGGCAGGGTTAACGACGTTAGTGATCGGTGCTCGTTTTTTGTTGGCGATCGACAGGAGCTTCGCTCGCGGGGAGGACTTCTGTAGTTATAGTGGCTGTCTCGGTAAACTTCCAGACAATTCTCTATGGGATTTTTACAATAAACTCCCTGCATTTGTACTATTTGCATTTAAATATTAATCTAAAATAATCATCCTCTAACAGCCAGTATTAGTGCATTTTGAAATTATCTAAATTTTTTTATTGTAGAGAGTCAATTATTCAGATAATAACTAAAAAATTATTACTAATGTCATGACAATATAATCCATATTAATTTCATGTCAGCGTGAAATTCAATTCACCAAAAAGTTTCGGTGCTATCCGCATAATTCCACCAATGAACTAACACAGCGAACAGCATTTTCTTCGCGAGCAACTCGACTTCTAATGTACGCGTGTCCAAAGATCCTTAGCTCTAACTTCCTGTTTCCTGTTTCACTATCCAGCAGATCTCCTCCCTTCTCAGAAAAGCAACAGACCGCGGGTTTGCTGAGTCCGTGAGAGGACGCTGCACCTACAGCGAAATTCCCAGAGGTGCAGAGGTGATGTCATCTAATGACGTCACCGTCAGCATCCGCCACGTCAGCGAGAATAAAAAGAAAACGAGCGCGGTCAAGGTCGTCTTTAACAAATACTCGATCATGGATACGTGCCCTCTTTCAGAGAGTTTCTAAAGAAGCACACCTTTTTTTTTTTTCCCTGTTAAGCCCACTTTTTTAGCTGTTCAAGCTTTTAAAATAGAGGTATTTACTGGTTTGTCCCTCAAATCTTTATATATTATGATTTTGCCCCCAAAATCTTCATACTTGGGATTTTACCTCCAAATCTCATAAGTTACAACAATTTAGTCTATTTCTCTAACACAGTTAACTATTTTATCATTTTACCCTCTTTTTCTCTTCTATTTTCCTTCTTTCTTCTTCTTCTCTCTTTCTCCTCTCTTCTCCTTTTCTTCATTATTTCTCCTCTCTTCTTTCTCCAGTATTTAACTGTGTTAGGGAAGAAAGGAGAAGAGAAGAGGAAGAAGAGAGGAGAAATAATGAAGAAAAGGAGAAGAAAGGAAGAAGAGAGAAGAATAAGAGAGGAGGAAAATAGAAGAGAAAAAGAAGGGTAAAATGGTCAAATATTTAACTGTATTAGAGAGTGAGACTAAATTGTTGTAACTTATGAGATTTGGGAGGCAAAATCCTAAATATGAAGATTTGGGGGGCAAAATCATAATATATAAAGATTTGAGGAACAAACCAGTAAATACCCCTTTAAAATAACAAGTGGGCTCACATGGAAAAATGATGTGCTCCTTTAGAAACTCTCCTCTTTCAACCCCTCTCTATTTTATTACCAAATAATATTGACTATCTGTAATAAATTAATATATTTGGTCTTTTTATTGTTTTGGGTGTTTTGTTTTTTTGGTGCGTTTAATTTTTTGACTTGAACTATCTAGCGTTAAGCTAGCTAAGAATGTGGGCATTGAGATTAAGGTTATGTTTGGTTTGATTAAAAATGAAATAAATAAAAGAAATAGAGGAATCAAATTTAAAAGAAAAAAGATTTGTATTTTTGGTTGGTTCATTGGAAAACTACCAAAAAATATATATAAGAATGAAAAAAATTAAGAAATAAAACTTTTTCATAAACTCTCTTCATTTTACTACTATGATTTTATGTGATAGTAGCACCAAATAATATTTCTATCTTATGCAATGTGATGTAAATTAATTTTCTATTACTAATTGAACTTGAAATCTTTCACAAATATGAATGGAGATATTCTGTTCGAAACTGCTTGACGTTTCGAATATATTTTTTTTTTTTTATCAATTTCATGGTTATCTTAAACATTTTTGTTAACTATGTGGGCCCCTATGATTGAAAATTCTAAAAAAGGGGCTATTTCCATAATTTTTGAAAATTATTAGCAGGCAAGTTGCAGGAAGTTTCCTTCTCATTGTCTTTGGACCTTCCCTTGGCCTTTAAATTATGCACACCTTCGTTATTAATTTGTTCAAGTAATTATCAATTAGATTCATTAATATCCTTAATCTCTTTATAAATTATCAAATTCCCCTTAGTCTTTAAATCATGAACAGCTTCGCTATTAATTTGTTCAAGGAATTATCAATTAGATTCTTTAATATCCATAATCTCTTCATAAATTATTAACCAATTTGAGTAATTAGTTTCTGTACACCTAAGCCTCGGAGAATGATTGACTCTCTGCTTGTTGATGGTCATCTTTTATTATACAAATAAAAAATATACAAAAAAAATATTGATAACAATGTTACAAATAAAAGCGATTTAATATTTCATAATGTATTAAGAAGCACTTTTTTATGGTATTAAACTATTATTATAATTAAAAATATCCGTTTAATATGGATATCCTAGTTGAGTCTCATGGAGTCTGAAGTACTGTACACCAATTCCAAACCGTAGATCCAACTATATATATTCTCGTTATATACTTGTAGCCCTATTATCAAAATTGAGAAGGAAAAGAAAAAAAAAAAACCTCTACATCAGGCCATTGATGTAGTCCATTTTGCGATGAACCACATAAATATTTGTGTTCATGTAATACCTTATTCTTTATTCTTTTTACTGCTCCGATATGTGATGATTTCAACATAATATACATATTTGTTTTTGTATCCAAAAGAATAAAATAAATACAAATATGATAATATCGGTATCCACCCTGTTTACATCTCTAAACACTTCATCTTTAAAAAAGTTAAAAAACCTTTTTGTGACCCTATAATGCTCTAGCATCCTCCGCCTAGATCAAATTCATTCCAAAAGGTCATTTAACCTATCACATGTTAGGTTTCTTAGATCTGACCCAGTCTCATAGTTTTTAGTCAGACTACTTTTGTTGTCACCGAAACCCTAGTTTTTTTTTTTTTTTTTTAAATGCAGCAGCCTAACATTGAGCAAGATTCTTGATGAATTTGACTAGTAGAGGGTTCTGAATGCTTTGCCTTTAGCCTTTTGGCAGTGCGAGCATCATCTTTCACCATCTTTCACCATCTTAAGACCAAATCGTACTCTCTTTTTGTGTGTGTGTGCTTGGGGAGGACTCGCACATGATTCCCCTGTTTCAGTGCATTTATCCCATGTGGCTCAACATTTTTTTCTTCAGAGGATGAGAACTCTGACCAGCGTACCTAGTGTTCGTGTTTAGTACGGAATCTAACATAATAATATAGTAACATTATAGTGTAATGGATTCTCTTTCGCTGAGAGGAGAGCAGAGTTGACAAAGGAGTTTAAAAAAAAGGGAATTTCTAATTGAGCACACCTTTTTTTTCTTGGTGAGCTTACTTTTCAACGGACGGATTAAGGCCAGAAGAAAGCCTAAACAGAAAAATGAACTATTTAGTGGGCTCACTAGTAAAAGTGGTTTGCTCATTTGGAAACTCCCTTAAAAGGGGAGTTTCTAAAGGAGCATACCTTTTTCCTAGTGAGCCCACTTTAAAAGATTTGGTTTATAAGAGATTTGCCTTTAACTTTTTCGAACAAAGTTGTCCTCTTCTTCAACTTTACCTCCCCCTCTGTTAAACCTGCGCGAGTTGTTGGAGAAGGAGGCGGCGAGCAGAGGCGATTGCAAGCAGAGACGGTGAGTGACCGATTACGAGCAGAGGCAGTGGGCAATGGGTCTGCAGCTGAGCAGAGAAGAAGTTAGGAAATTTCTAGAAGAGTTGGAAAAATAAGTTTTAGAATGTGGGTGAGAGTATGTAAAGAGAGCTTTTAAGGAATTAATGATGTGCTCACTTTAAAAAGTTTTTTTTAAAAAAAAAAAGAGAGTGTGCTCACTAGAAAAAAAGTATGCTCA
The DNA here is from genome assembly GCA_036321105.1 of Dracaena cambodiana. NCBI lineage: Eukaryota > Viridiplantae > Streptophyta > Magnoliopsida > Asparagales > Asparagaceae > Dracaena > Dracaena cambodiana. Next base: position 958,571 of record JAYEPQ010000013.1, read on the forward strand.
TTCTTCAATTCCCTGACAAAAGGGATGGGGAAGGGAAATAAAAAGATGAGTGTTATGCAAAAGAGATGTCCCTCGAGTGAGGTGTATTTATAGTTAATGATTCTTAAGGAGTTAACTCTAGAATTAACCGAGCCTTATTAGAGATAGATTCGATTTCCTTTGGAAAAAAAAAAACTGGATTTCCTTGTTTTTAATGATCTTTCAATAGTTTGACTTGAAGACTCTCTAATTATAGCTATGTTAAGCTGGGCTTCTTTATTAAATTGGGCCCCCCAATCTTACTGTGCGTGCTTTCGTCGTTGAAGCCATACCGTATTGGGCCGATTATTTCCTACATCAATCGATAATATAATGATGTGCAAGATGGAGTTGGCCCAACTTCGATTCCATGCAATTCAAAGCGAAACAAAACTAACGTCTCGAAAACATTTTTATTCTTGCTTGAGTTCTCCAACCTCAAGGTTTTGAAATTTAAACCATGTCCGATTCATTCCAATTCCCTCACCCCCAACTCGACTGACTGATGCAAATTTGGGTTTGAACTCCTGATCTCTACAGAGATAGAAATTTCTACCAAATCAATGGTAGTAATTAATCTCATAAATCTTTTTATTCATGCCCCCTTGATCCCCATTTGCCAAGACATGTAGAACTTCTTCCCCAGAGGCAACTCAAGCCCTCCAACGTCCACCACCACCCCCTTCCACTGGTTCCCCCCCTCCAACCTCCCCACCTCCTCCCCACCCTCCCCAAAGTAAACCCCACTTACTTTCGAATCTGCCACCTCCCCGTCCACTTCCACCGTAAGTCCACCTCCCGTCCCCCACAACCCCAGCACCCTCACCCTCTCAATCACCATCCCCTTCTCCAAGCTGAACCCCCCCATTTCCACCTCCGACCACACTTCCACCTTCCTCCCCCGAACCCTAGCGGCAAACTTCACGTACGTCGCCTCCCCGTCCACCAGCTCCATCTCCGGCCGCTCGTCGTCGTCCACGTACACCTCCCCCTTTGCCTCTGCCTCCGTCGCGCCCATCGGGAACGCTACGACCAGGGTGAACGGTGTGGCCCTTGCCTCCTTCGATACCATCCCTCCCCTCTGCATCGGGAGTATCGTGTTCTGATACACGTGCACGTTGACCTCGTTGAGCGGAGCATCGAGGGAGACGTGCTGTGCGTCCTCGGAGATTATGGCCTTTGACATGTCGAACAGGCTGTACCATGTCCCCGGAGGGAACATGGCGTCCACCTTGGTCGCCCCCTGCTTGAGCACGGGCGAGACCAGGACGCTGCACCCTAGCAAGAACTGCGTGCTCAGGCCGTAGCTCTCCGTGAAGTTGGGGAACGAGAAGAACACTGGCCGAGCCATCGGTGCACCTGTGCGGTGAGCCTCGTAGTTCAGCGTGTAGAGATAGGGGAGCAACCTGTACCGAAGGCCTAGTGCGTTTCGTGCAGATTTTGCGACGGACTCCCACTGATACAGCTCCTGCCTAGGCGAGGCGAAATTGGCATGGTCTCTCGAAAACGGATAGAACGCGCCGAGCTCGATCCAGCGATTGCAGAGCTCTTCGGTGGGCGCAGGATAGAACCCGCAGATGTCCGAACCGACCATTGGCATGCCAAATATACCGAAATTGAGGATCGTGGAGATTGAGTACCTGAGGTCTTCCCAGGTCCCCTTGTTGTCTCCAGTCCAGTGCGCAGCGTAGGCTCCCGATCCCACAAACGTCGAACGGGTGAGGATGAACGGCCGCTTGCCCTGGAGGCCCTGCAGGGCCTTGTGGGTGGCAATTGACTGCGAGAAGCCATACAGGCTATGTGCATTGTACTCCATGACTCCGTCGTGGTGCGTCGCGCTAGCAGCTATGGTGTTGAACCCCAGCGGAGCAGACTTGCCCGACGCGTTGATCTTGTACGGAGGGTCGTCCCATCGGGTGTTTGTTATGTTGGTGCAGTCCAAACAGCAGACCCACGGCGTGGTGGTGTTGGGGTCCGGGCACAGGTGTGTCGTTGGTATCTGACATTTCCCCGTGCAGAAGTTGGACGCCTCGTTCATGTCGATCCAGAGCCCGTCCACGGGGACCAGCTCGTGGAACCGGGCAACCTCATCGACCCACCACAAGACGCCGGTCGGATTGATGAAGTCCGGGAAGTAGACCGGACCAGGCCACACTTGAGCTAGGTATGGCTTGCCTTGGTACTTTATGAAGATGTCTTTCGCCATTCCCCTCTGATAAACCCCGTACGTCGAGTTCACCGCAATCCCAGGATCGATGAGGACGACGTACCTCATGCCCTGAGAGTGGATCTTGTCGAGGAAAGACAGGAGCTTGGGGCGAGGATAGTTGACTGGGTCGAGGGTGAAGTCTTTGGCCGCGTCCATGTGATCGTCGTCGTTCCAGATGACATCTAAGGGAATTTGGGCATTCTTGTATCCCTCGACGACACCTTCGACAACCGAGAGGTTCTTGTAACCCCATCGGCATTGGTGAAATCCTGTAAAAAGTAAGTTACAAGCAAAGAAATTAATTATCAGAACCAAGATCTCTACAGGTTATTTAGTCAGGTAAATACTAGAACAGTGTTGACACATAATCATAGAACCTAGGCAGCAGCAACAACTAAGCCTTTTATCTCAAGTATTTGGGTTAGGCGACATGAACCAAAAAAGATTCACGTCGGTTCTATCACTTTGATATTTCTTCTCCGTTCATTTCTATCAAGTAATTGTAGACACTAAAAATAATTAAATAAAATAAAATAAAAAATTATATGAAAACCAGGGAGAACCCAAAAGTGCAACCCGGGAAAGCTCCCGCGGGTTGCTACCCGCGGGAGGATCCCGCGGGTTGCAACCCGCGGGACATCCCGCGGGTTGCCACCCGCGGGACATCCCGCGGGATGCAACCCGCGGGGCATCCCGCGGGTGGCAACCCGCGGGATCTCCCGCGGGTTGCCACCCGCGGGAGCTCCCGCGGGTGGCAACCCGCGGGAGACTCCCGCGGGTTGCAACCCGCGGGAGACTCCCGCGGGTTGCAACCCGCGGGAGGCTCCCGCGGGTAGTCTCCCGCGGGTTGCAACCCGCGGGAGTCTCCCGCGGGTTGCCACCCGCGGGAGCTCCCGCGGGTGGCAACCCGCGGGTTATTTTCCGTATCTATTTTTTTTCCTTGGCTGATATTCCGTGATCCGGTTTTTCAGGAGCGAATCAATCCGGATTTGAGGTTCTCTCAGTCTATAAAATACAGGATTGGAGTTGAGAGAAGGGGGGGGATTTTTCTTGGGAGCCGGCAGAGCAATTCTTCACAGAGGGTTGAGAGATCAGAAGGAGCAGGTTTTCTTCACAGATCCCCTTTCAAGTTGGATAGTCAACGGAGGCAGCAACAAGACTCCACCGCCACCCGAACCCACATAAAAAAGGGAATAAACTAATATTCCCGTTCTTGTAATTCTTCGGAATTTTTGTAATCTAAATTCCTATTGTAATTCATCAATTTTGCAATGGAATCAAAGGTTCAATTTTCGGGCGTACAAGAACTGGCGACCACAGTGGGAGCCTCTCTGTTCACTACGGAGAACGTTGTGGCGCAATCCGACTTGATACCCATCGGATCTGTTGTCGAAACGCTGATCGTAGAGGTTGATCAGCAAAAATACGAAGAGTTTATCTCTTCCTCTGACTCGGAGCCCAGGCGTCATCGCCGGGCTGTGATGAGCAAAGGTGAGGCGTCATCGCTCACCGAAAAGAAGAAGGCGTCATCGCCTATTAGAACTTATGAGGCGTCATCGCCCGCTAAAACTGACTCTGTCAGAAAACTTGAGGCGTCATCGCCCACTCCTAAGTTGAATCAAACTCTCACCCGCTCTCAGAAAAGAAATTTGAGGCGCAAAATCCAACGGGCCCGCCTGAACAGCGCCTCTGGAAAATTACAGTCGGAAAATCCAGCCCAAGAATCCAAAAATGGAAATTCACAGGAAGAACTGCGGGTTGCACCGCACGGAGGCAACCACGGAGTTGCAACCGCGGGTGCAAACCCGCGGTTCCAACCGCGGGTTGCACCGCGCGGGGGCAACCCCGCAGTTGCAACCGCGGGTGCAAACCCGCGGTTCCAACCGCGGGTTGCACCCCGCGGGTGCAACCCCGCGGTTGCAACCGCGGGTGCAAACCCGCGGTTCCAACCGCGGGTTGCACCCCGCAGGTTGCAATCCGCGGGTTGCACTCCGCAAAAAGGATCTGGTTCTGGTGTCTATTCGGGCACACGCGCAATGAACACACAGCGCGCACCTAACTTTATGGTCACTCTCTCAGGTGTACCATCTCATTCCTCTTCAAACAAACATAAGGATGTGCTCATGCACTCACCTGGGAAGATGTCTGCGGAGGAACAATCCAATGTGTGCGGGGCCCGCGCAACTGCGCAAGCCAGCACACACTCTAGACGACTCCATAGAAGAGAATGTGTTGATACAGGGAAAGCCCTTAGCCCTGAAATATTACAAACCAACCAATATTATGAACAGAACTTGCGGCGCAAGAGGCGTCAGAATGTAAATGGAGATAAGCCCGAAGATTTGAGAGAGTATCTTACTCGAAGGAGGAGCACATCCCAACCCGATTCTCACTGCCATTGTGAACGGCTGATCTCAGCCGTCTTGTCAAACTGCAAATGCAAGACAGGACAATCCGTTTTTGAGCGGATTACAGAGCCAAAGAGAAGGCGGATAGTAAAAAAGATGTGCCCTGGGGATGATCTGCCTGCCGTTTCATCCTATATGGTTGGTAAAGGCAAGAAGATTGCCGAGAGTGACTCCTCAGACAAAGAGTTCACTTCAAAATTAAGGGGGGTGTCTGTTGAGCCAGAGGGTGTGTTCCGACACACTCGGGCTAGGAGGGGAGTCGCCATACCATTGAACTATAAAAAGTTAGCTGCAGGATCTGACGAAGAGGAAGACAGATATTCTGCTATTGTATCTTCACCCTATTCTGATTCAAACAGAGGGTTGGAAGCTACAGTAAATATGGCCGATCTTCCGGAAGAAGTCTCTAGAAGACTTGAAAGGCAAGAACAACGCCTTAAACAGCAGGAAGAGACTATGGAGGAGATGAAACAACTCTTGACTCAGTTGCTGGCCCAAACGAAGAAAGGCCAATCTTCGTCATCCGCTAAACAACATGAAGAGGAACATGTCCGCGTAGAGGAAGACAGTGAAGACGACTACGAAGAAGTACCTTCTCAGTTAGGAGAAAAAGAAAGAGTAAAAGTGTTCATTAATCCTCAGGTGGAAAAAATGGAAAAGATGGAAAACCAGCTGCAGGCCCTTCTTCACCGAAAGAAGTTGCAGGAAGTGGGAATAGTGCGTCCCTATCCTATTGAATGGGAGACCACGCCCTACCCTGCAAATTACAAACCGTTAAACCTTCAATCGTTTGACGGGAAAGGCTCTCCACAGCAACACATCTTCTACTTCCTGTCACAGACAGGACATTTGATGGGGCATGATCCAACATTGACCAAGATATTTGCGAGTACCTTACAAGGACCCGCATTTACCTGGTTTATGCAACTACCCCAAGGAACGATTAAATCGTGGGCCGACGTAGAACGTGAGTTCTTGGCCCGATTTTTCGAAGACGATACTGAGGTCTCGGTACCATCCCTGCTAGCAGCAAAGCAGGGAGAGAGTGAGACAGTAAAAGCTTTCGTCGAGCGGTTCCGAGAGCTTTCCGTGCGGTGCCCGCATGGCATGACGCAGGAGACCCTCGTGGAGACTTGCAGGCATAACTTATTGACTGATGTCTTAGTCAAGATGGGTTCGGTTGAATCCAGATCTTGGAGAGAGTTGCTCAAGCAAGGTGAGCAGGCCGAAGACATACTCCGGCGCCTTGAAGAGCAACAACAATCTACAAGAAGAGGCACCTCGAACAAGCCAACATCTCATTTCCCCCGTTCCAGAGGGAAAGACATACTGGCGGTGGAGAATACGTCCAAACCGAAACAAAGGCCGGCTAAAAACAACACAGCGGGGTCACCCAGAATACAAAAACAGTATTCATTCAAGGATGAACATACTGTTACCATGTTTAATTTGCTCACTAAGCGCAACATGCTCAAGTTGCCAGAGAGCAAAAGACCTGAAGAGGTTGGAAAGACCAATGATCCGAATTACTGCTTATACCATCGGATCGTGGGCCACCCAACTAAAAACTGTTTCATCTTGAAAGATAAGATTCAGGCACTAATTGATGCCGGAGCAGTTCAGCTCAAAGCTGAACAAAAAAGGGTGACGGCTAACTCGGCCACATTTACAGTGGGTGAGCTGGAGGTACCAGATGGGCTCACACCTATTCCAAAGGGTGAGCTCAGAGTGGTTAATTTGGACCCCCATAATCAACAGAAGAAAGGGTTAGTCCCCTTCACGACAGAGAAGCAGGAGGTCTTTTGGGTGCATCCAGACATTCTTGAAGATGAACAATGGATAACCGTCAGGACCAGAAAGAAAACTGAAACAAGAGGAAAGAAGCGCATGTGCAATGCCGTCTCAGCAACCATTGAGAAGGATGCAGATGATATTCCGCTGTTGACAGATTCTGAATCGGAGGCGACAGCTCTGGCGGTGGAGAATGAGCCTGCACCACCTTCCGGAACCAGATCTGGAAAACACTACTTGAAGGATCTCTCAAACACAGAAGCTGGCCCCTCTAAGCCAACCAAGGAGACTAATGAAGGAACTACCAAGCAGACTCCCGACAAGGGAAAACAAAAGGAGCTCAGATACAACCGAGCACTACGAAAAGATGTCTCTGAAGAGCAAAGTCCCTCTTTTCAGTTTGATGTCATGGCACAGTTGGCGAATATACCTGCAAGAATAACTCTGTATGAGTTATTACGCCTGTCCAAGTCTACAAGAGAGGCGCTAAGAGAAGCCCTAGCAGAATCTGAAGCTTTCTTAGCCCATCTCCCGGAGGAGGTTGAGGAGGCATGCCCGCAATGCAACTCAGTGTCGAGGCACGCCCCTTATATCACTTTTACACCAGAGGACATGCAGCTGAAGAATATTAAGCACAACAGGCCCCTGTACTATACCGGGTATATTGGTTCAGCGGAAATTGGTCGAATTCAGATTGATCCGGGTTCTGCCTTGAGCATTGTGCCACGGAGGCTTATGCAGTTTCTTGGGATCCCTCACTACAAACTGACTCCAACTAATACTGCCATTTTTGGCTTCAATGCCAATGGCAGTCACCCTCTGGGAAAGATCAGGCTCAGATGTCAGATCGGAGATCTTAAAAGCGAGGTGACCTGTTACGTGATCGAAGCAGACACTTCTTATAACATTCTCTTAGGACGACCATGGATTCATGCTAATATGATCGTCCCATCCACCCTGCACCAATGCATGAAGTACGTGGATGAAGACGGAGAAGTGCATACTTTGATTGCTGACAAACAGCCATTCAAGGGTGTTGAAAACTACTTCGTAGACGCCCTTCTGTATGCTGAAAGTGCTGAGGTCGACCCCCCACTACACGATGAATGTGATAGTGGAAATGAAGCGGATACTGAGTCAGGAGTGTTTTTTGCCAATGAAGGCTTTGAACCTCTTGTAATTAATCTTGATGAGCTAGATGTAAATGACACCGCCAGTGATGAAGGCGAGTGGGAAATAAATGAGAATCTGAACTTTGCTTATTTGCCTGGTGTTCTTACTGATTCTTTAACTTCAGCTACTAGCACGGATGCAGATAGTCTCTCAGAATTTGAGACTTTAGCAACCATGCACATGCCTATTAGGTCATCGATGATGGTACAACCAGACATTGAAAACGCAGATGGGGCGATGTTCGAAGTACCGGCCCATCGACCAGGTCAAAAACATATTCTTTTTGGAAGAATTAAATCACAACACCCGATCCTTCAGATATCGAAGATATGATTTGCCAGAATGTGGAAGATTCCGATTGGGATTCGGATATCAACCTGGGTATATTATTCAGAGAGATGACGGTAAACATGACATCTGTCAGTCCAACCCCAGATGAAAACGATGAACTGACCCTTATAGAAGATGAAGCATTGGTAAAGCATCTTGATGCCCAGTGGAACATGCGTTTTGAGCAACGTGAACCTCCTACGGAGGATAAGGTGGTCCAAATAAATATGGGAGATGAAACCAATCCTAAACCCATATTTATAAGCGAGAGTTTACCTCCTAATGAAAGAGACGCCCTGGTGACTCTCGTTCGAGAATACATAGATGTCTTTGCTTGGAACTATGAAGACATGCCGGGTTTAGATCCTCAAGTTGCTGTGCATCGACTCAATATTAAGCCAGATGCGAAACCAGTAAAACAGCAACAGAGAAGATTCCGTCCAGAACTGATGGAATCAATCGAAGATGAGGTAAAGAAGCTTATACAATCTGGCTTCGTACGAGAAGAACAACATCCTGATTGGGTAGCGAACATCGTTCCGGTTCCCAAGAAGAATGGAAAAATCCGAATCTGCATCGATTTTCGACATCTCAATGCAGCATGTCCTAAAGATGAATTTCCACTTCCAATAGCGGATGTCATGATTGACAACACCTGCGGATTTGAAAGAATGTCTTTCATGGATGGATTTTCCGGATATAATCAAATCAAAATGTGTCCGGAAGACGAGAAACATACTGCATTCAGAACACCGTTAGGCGTGTACTGTTATACGGTCATGCCATTCGGTCTGAAGAATGCAGGTGCAACTTACCAGCGTGCTATGAGCACAATTTTCCGCGAGCATCTCCGTAAAACGGTAGAGTGTTATGTGGATGACTTGGCTGTCAAGAGTCGTAATAAAAACGATCATCTCCGGGATCTGAAAGCGGTGTTTGATATTATGAGAAAACACCAATTAAAAATGAATCCAACTAAGTCCTTTCTCGGTGTTTCTAGTGGCAAATTCCTTGGTTTCGTTGTTACATCCAAGGGTATTTATTTAGACCCTGAAAAGGTAAAAGCAATTCAAGAGATGCAGCCACCAAGAAACCTTAAAGAACTTCGTGGACTACAAGGGAGACTAGCATATATCCGGAGATTTATCGCCAACCTTTCAGGGCGGTGCCAACCTTTTACCAGGCTAACGAAGAAAGGGGTGTCGTTCGTTTGGGATGAAGCTTGTCAACAAGCCTTTGAAGATCTCAAGAAGTACCTCACAAAGCCTCCGGTATTGGTAGCCCCTATATCGGGAAAACCATTCTTAATATACGTTCGGGCAATGGACCATTCACTTGGTGCCTTGTTAGCCCAAACCAATGACTCCGGCCATGAGCAAGCTGTTTACTATCTTAGTAGAACTATGGTAGGTGCCGAACATCGGTATACTCCAGTAGAGAAGGAATGTTTGGCCCTGGTATTCGCAATTCAGAAAATGCGGCATTACTTAGTAGGCCAGACAATCCATGTGATTTCTCGGGTAAATCCTCTGAGAGTGCTCATGACCAAGCCTGGGTCACTCAATTGCAGGTTAGCAAATTGGTCAATCCTCCTATCGCAATATGACATGCGATTTATACCACAAAAGGCGATTAAGGGACAAGCAATTGCTGACTTCTTAGCAGAGCATCCTGTCCCGCAATCCTCGAAACTTTATGAGGATATTCCAGATGAGATAGTGGAAGCCAATATGGTCTCTAAAGAACCGATTTGGCAGCTGTTCTTTGATGGAGCAGCGAGAAAGAACTCTGCTGGAGTGGGGGTGGTTCTAATATCCCCGCAAAACCATGTGATCCCCCGAGGATATTCATTAACTCAACCATGTTCTAATAATGTGTCCGAGTACAATGCATTATTAACAGGATTGCGAATTGCCCAACAGCTGGGGGTCCGACGTTTAGAGGCCTATGGGGATTCCAAGCTCATAGTAAATCAAGTAAGAGGAGAATACGAAGTTAAACATGAGTATCTCGTACCCTACCACAAAGCAACAATAAAACTTGCCGACTCTTTCGAAGAATTTTATATTGACTATGTGCCACGGCACGAGAATGCATATGCTGACGCCTTGGCGTCCCTCGCTGCTACATTAGCGCTCCCTGCTAAGTCAACTAAAAGTGTTGAGGTTGGAAGCCGGGAGCTCCTTTGCCCTGAAGAGATACTCGAGGCAAATGAGGTCCATGTGTCAGGGATGAACTTCGAACCTAGAGATTGGCGGTTCGTATTCGTCGATTTTGCGCTCTACGGGATGTTACCCGAAGATCCTAAAGAAGCCGCAAAAGTAAAAAAGGAAGCAAAAAAATTCTATTATAATCCTGAGCTTAGTTCCTTATATCGGAAAATGTCAGGTGGAGTTTTACTTCGGTGCTTATCACAACAAGAAACACAAGAAGTACTCAAAGAAGCGCATGACGGGACCTGTGGTGCTCATCAGCCGGGACCTAAATTGGGAGACCGGATAAAGAGAATGGGTTACTACTGGCCGACAATGATGTCAGATGCCATGGCATATGCGAAGAAATGCCATGCATGTCAGGTACATGCGAACTACATACACCAGGCCGCAGAGTACCTACATCCAACCACAATTACATGGCCATTCGAGACTTGGGGAATGGATATCATTGGTCCCATTGCTCCTCCATCTTCTCATGGACATCGGTTTATACTGGCTATAACCGATTACTTCTCAAAATGGGCAGAAGCTGTCCCTTTGCGAGAAGTAAAAACGAATGATGTGGTCAGTTTCATCAAACACCACGTTATTTATCGCTTTGGTGTTCCTAGACGGATCATCAGCGACAACGGCCCTCAATTCACTAGCAGAGCCTATACTAAATTCTGTGATAAGTTCAGAATACAAAACATATTTTCGTCTCCATATAATCCGGCCGCAAATGGTCAAGCTGAAGCATTCAACAAGACCATTGTGAAGCTTTTGCAGAAATTTGTCACTTCAAGTCAGCGTGATTGGGACGAAAAATTGGGGGCTTGTCTGTGGGCTTATCGCACGACGGTTAGGACACCCACAAAGAGTACACCATTTTCTTTAGTATATGGTTGCGAAGCTATACTACCTCTAGAAATTCAGATTCCTTCTCTTCGGGTGGCATTAGCTACAAGAATGACCACCGAGGAAAAACATGGCCAACGACTTCGGGAATTAGAAGCATTGGATGAGAAACGCTTAAAAGCTCAACAGCAAATCGAGCTTTATCAGGCGCGAATATCTCGGGCCTTCAACAAAAAGGTGAAGGAACGAACTTTTAAAGTGGGTGACTTGGTCCTAGCAGTCAGGCGTCCTATGATTCTCACGCATAAAACCAAAGGCAAGTTTCAGCCGAAATGGGAAGGCCCATTTGTAGTGGAGACAGTCTACTCAAATGGAGCATACCGGTTGATTAATCAGCATGGAGATCGAATGATGGCGCCCATTAATGGAAAATTTCTCAAAAAATATTATTCTTAAAATAAAAAAAAAATTTTACCCAACGCCGACAAGGCTACGGGAAGAGAATAAATTTCTCGCCAACCCCATCATACTGGGGGTAATAAGTATGAACTGCCCAACGCCGACAAGGCTACGGGAAGAGAATAAATTTCTCGCCAACCCCATCATACTGGGGGTAATAAGTATGAACTGCCCAACGCCGACAAGGCTACGGGAAGAGAATAGATTTCTCGCCAACCCCACTATGCTGGGGGTAAAAAGCATGAATCACCCAACGCCGCTAAGGCAAAGGGAAGAGGAAAAGTTTGGCATTTAAGCCCAAATGAAATCCTCGACAACTCGCCATGCTGAGGGGAATAGTATGGCTAGCCCAACTCAAACGGTAGTTGGTAAAGGCAAAATCAAACCCGTTGATAGCTGGGGGTTTGCTAAAAATCCCACGACAAATTTGTCACAACAGTATTCTTATCCGAATATAAGAATACATCACTGCCCTAAGCTGCTAAGGCAAAGGGAAGAGGAAAAGTTTGGCATTTAAGCCCAAACGAAATTCTTGACAACTCACCATGCTGAGGGGAATAGCATGGCTAGCCCAACTCAAACGGTAGTTGGTAAAGGCTAATCAAATCCGTTGATAGCTGGGGGTTTGCTAAAAACCTTACATTAGATCAATTCTTTATTAAGATAAGATTTTACCTTTGTCAAAAAAAAAAAATCATACTTCATCAAGTCTAAAGTTACAACGTTTGATGAACATAATCTCTTTAGGTCGTTAGGTTAAAAGTTTTCTCTGACGACAATCATCTTTCCTATCAAGTTAACAGTTACCTCTGATAGTCAGAATTTTGAGACCGAACACGTTAACAATTACCTCTGTTTGGTCAGCTCCTTCATTCCTATCACGACTAGATCCTCTGAATAGGTTGAGCCCCAAGATATGTTTAATAATACCTCTGTTTTTTTTCTAACCCGTCATACTAGATGTCACTGAACGGTTAGGATACTACAAGCACGTTAAAACTATACCTCTGTTTGCTATTCTATAAGCACGTCAACATTGTACCTCTGCTTGTCATCCTATAAGCACGTCAACATTACACCTCCGCTTGTCATCCTATAAGCACGTTAACATCCAACCTCTGCTTTACTTTTTGTCTTTAGGCACGTTAATATTATACATCTGCCTATGTTCGTAAATCCTAATTGGTCGCACTATATGTCGCTGAACATTTAGGATTAAATTTATCTGAAAAAACCCTCACTATCAAGTCCTGAACCTCTGAATAGTCTGAGTTATTATACATGAAAGTGTATAAAAAGAAGAGATAAAAGAAAGGATAAAAGAAAAGATAAAGATAATAATAATGATGATACAGCAGCACATAGCGAAGTCTTTCTTTCTGTATTATTACAAATAAAAAAAAAAAGAAAAATATAAATATATATATATATATATGTATATATATATATAATAATAATAATAGTAACAATTACTTTTGAGATAAAGCTTTCAAAGCATCTTCCACTTCCTGTAGCCGTCGGTGGAGACTCTCTCTCGCTGTCTCTAAAGCTCTCCTCTGCAAATCCATTTCATCCATGAGAGGTTGTTGTACAGCCTGAGTTTGGAGTTCTTCTAACTCCCTGATGCCGACAGCGATGTCATGTTCAGTTTGTTCCTTTTGCCGTGAGATCTCAGATGCTCTGCCAGAAATATTTTGAATTTCAAGTTCAAGATTAGTAATTGAGGCTTGAGCCTTGGTGATGATCTCCCGCTCGCGGTCTACGGAGTTACGGCGGTGTTCAATATCATCCTCCATCTGGGTCAGGTCCCAAGTCAACTTCTCTGAAGAACCTCGGAGTCCCGCTACAAGTTGGGCCTGACATTCTATATTCTGCTGAAGTTCGGCGTGAAGAGCCAAGTTTTGGGCTCGTAAGCGAGCCACTTCTTGGTTTGCTATCTCGGCAAGATCGGCCTGGCGCAAACTGTTGAGTAATGACAATTGGACCTCCAACTCGTCCCATCGAGCCCTATAAGGAGCTGCTCGCTGCGGTCCTCCAATCCTCGTGATATGGTCTAGGTGACTCACCATGAGAGGATGAACCTTCTCCAGAGAATCCTCTCCGTTGAGAATCTCCTCAATGCATCCATAAAAAAGTTCAAGAAAGAATTCGACATTGCGACTGATGATTCTTTCACTAAAGCCGGAGGTCGAATTCTGCTTCAAATCTGTTGAGATTACAGGTAGAGGATGTATGAATGATGGAGCGACCGTAGGGAGTACTGATGATATGTGAGATTCTAACAATGGAGTTGCCGCCGCATCTAATAAATTGGTCGCAACTCGCGCTGGAGTGGTCATCACCTCTGCTGTCGAGGTCGCCAATGTTAGCGGCGTGGCTAATGCGCCGCACGTTGGTTCCATGGCGTCAGAATGTGATGAAACCATGCATGTCGGCAAAAGAAGGCTTTCTGTGTTCACAGATATTACTAGAGCCTCTGCAGAAGACATGGAAGGTGCGCTAGCATCACCTGCGTCTGGTAAAAATAGAGCGGTCGTGTATCATAATCAAAAAGATTTGTGCAAAAAAAAAAAAAGAGTATGCAAATACCTGGTGGAAAGGTTACATTGGTGGCGGCTATGGAAATAGAACCAGATCTCTCAGGTCTATCCGCCTCTGAGACCTCCAAAGGGAAGTGAGAGGCTTTGTCCATGCTGGGTTGATAGAAGTAGTCACTATCGAACTCTCCATCAGAGCCTAGACCGTCAAGGTCACAAATGTCCCCACTTACACCAGAATAGTCCACAAGATCCAAAGAGTCTGATCTGGCAGTCGGGGAGGCATGGGTCGTTGAACCTTCACCACCTGAGATACAAGCAAATATGCGTTAAAAAAGAAATGGAATGAAGTCCAAACCTTAAAGAAAAAAAAAAAAAAAAAAAAACGCTCACCAGAAGAGACAAGTCTTGGTGCTGAGCTAGGCAAAGCGGCTTCGCCGGGAGATGACAAGAAGACGTCTAGTGCACTATTGTCCAATGCAGTGCCCGTCGGCTCCGCAGCTCCTCTATCCGGGATAGTTGGATCACTCCTGCCAAGATTTGCAGCCTTAGGGACTGGATTTACGGTAGCAGGTGTCTCAAGAGTGGAGAAGGCGGCAAAACCATACATCCTGGCAGTCTCGCTAGAAGAAGTCGGTGTGGGTGTAACAGTAGAAAAGACCGAAAAAGTTGTAGTAGACAAGTGTCCTCCTGACGCAAACATCGAAGTGGTAATAGGAAAATCATTCCTAGATGAAACGATTGACGGAACTACAGATGTCGCGGTTGGTAGATCTGAATGACTCGTGGTCGATCGATCCGGCTGAGTCGTGGTCGGCAGACCGAAACGACTAACGGTTCGTCCTACAACCGAATTGTCAACCCGAGCCTGAAATTTCTTCTTCTTTTGAGGAACGTTGACTCCTCTGGGATTTGAGCGCTTCGACGCGGATCTACCTCCATGAGGAGAAGCTGGGGTAGAAGTACCATCTTGTCCATCGCCATCATTGCTATCAGGACTAAGAGAGGCGCCTATGGATTGGGATTCACGCGCCAAGCCCTTTTTCGAGGATCTATGCGATGCCTCAATATGCCTTAAGAAGGAATGATTAACCTGATAGTCGCCAGGGATAATATCTGCAAGATGATACCAATTGCAGAATCCCATTGATGCAAAAAGGGAGGGTGACTGGCTTGGAAGGGTAAAAGATGCCTTTGTACCTCCAGCCGCAAAATGGTACCATCCTCGTGCGCCCTCGAGAAGATTTCCCTCACGACGGAGATAAGAGTTCGGATTGCCAACATATAGCTGATCATATCCGAACTGACGTGCGAAGCGACTGGGTGTATAGGACTCCATGAGGCAAACTCGACCCTGTCGAAAAACCAGATGACTTGGCCGGATGCTAATAAGCCACCAGAAGCAACCCGATGGCAAGGATGTATAGCCATCATTTCCAGAACTATCTTCAAATTGGCTACTATAACTTCCTCCGAGAAATTTTGGGAAACAACGGTAAATATGGTAATTTTGATGTCGCCCAAGGATTTGCCGAATCTTAGCCATGTACCTCCCATTCCATGAGCAATTTTCGAAACGCTGTACATGAGGAATGGCATGATCAATAAGTCCTGAAGGAGAAGTCATCAATTCTGGACAGTGTAATACGAACCAAGCCATTAGATAAGTGAATGGCAGGTCGATGCGTGGATTAGGCGTTTTGAAGATAGTGTTACCACCCTTATCTTCCGCCTGTTGGACTTTGCAAAATTGGGCAATTATGTCCCTCAAGCCGCGTTGCAAACTGCAAACCATAGCTGGTAATAACCCCAGAGGCTGGCCAAACGCTAACAGGACTGCAGGGTAAATAACATCAACAGTAACGGTTTCGCGGCACGAGGTAGGCACTACACAGCGCTTCAACCACAACATTAGATATCCGGCGAGAACAGCATTGTCTGATATGGGGGAAGCTGCTTGGTAGTGATAACTTTCGAAAACAGTCTGAGCTTTGAACCCGTCTTCATCAGATTCTACAGTGTAGGTAGTTGCAAAGCAGGTGCCAATCCTCTCATGGACAGTCTCCATATCGCAAGCAACCCGTACTTGGATGCTGCGCTCATATCTTTCCAGATTCTGAAATAGATACTCTGCCCATACCTTATGGCGCACCCCTTGATTTCGGGCCTGGCGCGCCCCTTGATTTCGTGGCCTGGAGATATCAGCACAAATGTTGTAATGACACATCAACTCCCAGTAAGTTGAGTATGCATTAGGAACAGCCTTGAGGCGAAGCAATTCCTTCGTATTCGGAACATACTCCTCATAAGGGGTTTCGCCTATGGATAATGCTGAAATCTCGTGCATTTCGTGAAGCGCAAATCCCAATTCTCCAACAGGGGTGAAGAAGGTATTGGTCTCCGGATTATACATCTCCAGTATGCAGAAAAAGTGAGGAGAACTATGTGGAATTCCAAATTGCACGTTGCGCACCGCACGATAGAGGCCAAGCTTCTCTAAACGTGTCTTGAAATTTTCCAGAACGAAATGGGTCATCCGAGACCACCATGATCGCGAAGTGGAGTGAATCCATCCAGGAGTGCGGAAATCATGAGCTGGGAATTGACCATGGGCATCCGAAAATTGATTCATAAAGGTGTCTGCTCGTTTCGGGTGCTCTCCAACAGGTAAGTCTTTGCCGAATCTACTGGGCAACAGACCTGTAACATACTTTGCCGGGTCATCGACAAATGGACCGTTTCTGTTAAATCTCCCGGTCGCAACGCCATGACTGCTACGGGTAATTGGCCAAGACATCATGCGGGGATATGAAATCCGCTGCAGATAAGATAAAGAATAGCTGCGCTCCAGATCCGGGATAAACATATGGCGACCTCCAACATTGCTCAACCACTTGGCGTTGTCCCATAAATCTTCGTCTCGTTGGTTGACAGCATCCCCAAAAAGAAATTGCGGTTTCTTCAAAATCTGTCTATGGGCGCCTTCGAAGACGGAATCCGTGATTAATTCACGGGCTGTGAGTGGGTTGCAGCTAATAATTTTCTGTCGTCGATCTGCACTACTTCGCTCCTCAACCAAAGGGATGTGACCGTCGAATCCAAAGTGAGATTGATTATTCGGACTGCTCGAAAATCCGAAATAATTATTCTTGGACAAAGGATCCGTCGAGTACTGAACTGTAAAAAAAAAAAAAAAAAAAAAAAAAAAAAAAAAAAAAAAAATGAACAGGGTAGATTTGTGAGATTTGTGATCAATCCTGTGGTCATCACTGTGTAGTCGTGCACCGCAAAAGCGATTTTAAAGTAAACGGATGACCGTTTGTTTACCTGATATCAGGGAAGAGAGATCAACAGCGGCGGTGACGCCTGCGTGTCGATCCTCATCGGCGATAACGCCCACTGATCGATCTTCAGCATTTAAATCATGTGGTTGCGAAGTACCTGCGGAAGCCATGAGAAAGGAGAAAGTAATCGTACAAAATAAAAGAACGAGAGATTTTCTGATTATGAGAAAAAAGTTGGAGATCTATGGGTATTTATAGTGAATTAGCGGGAGTTCAAATAGGGAAAGGAATCAAAATTCTGACCAAAATCAGAGTTTGATTAGAGTCCAAACAGGACTTGGATATTTATTTAAAATCTTTTTCCTATTCTAATGCTAATTCCTACTCAAACTAAGATCCAAATAACAAACAATCCCACTTAAAAAGAAAAAATCCAAAGTATTTTGAAATTCATTACAAATAAATTAAAGAATTCCAAAAACTTTGGAGGGGGTTATGTAGACACTAAAAATAATTAAATAAAATAAAATAAAAAATTATATGAAAACCAGGGAGAACCCAAAAGTGCAACCCGGGAAAGCTCCCGCGGGTTGCTACCCGCGGGAGGATCCCGCGGGTTGCAACCCGCGGGACATCCCGCGGGTTGCAACCCGCGGGACATCCCGCGGGTTGCCACCCGCGGGACATCCCGCGGGATGCAACCCGCGGGGCATCCCGCGGGTGGCAACCCGCGGGAGACTCCCGCGGGTTGCATCCCGCGGGAACTCCCGCGGGATGCAACCGCGGGAGCCTCCCGCGGGTTGCAACCCGCGGGAGCTCCCGCGGGTTGCAACCCGCGGGAGAGATCCCGCGGGTTGCAACCCGCGGGAGTCTCCCGCGGGTTGCCACCCGCGGGAGCTCCCGCGGGTGGCAACCCGCGGGTTATTTTCCGTATCTATTTTTTTTCCTTGGCTGATATTCCGTGATCCGGTTTTTCAGGAGCGAATCAATCCGGATTTGAGGTTCTCTCAGTCTATAAAATACAGGATTGGAGTTGAGAGAAGGGGGGGGATTTTTCTTGGGAGCCGGCAGAGCAATTCTTCACAGAGGGTTGAGAGATCAGAAGGAGCAGGTTTTCTTCACAGATCCCCTTTCAAGTTGGATAGTCAACGGAGGCAGCAACAAGACTCCACCGCCACCCGAACCCACATAAAAAAGGGAATAAACTAATATTCCCGTTCTTGTAATTCTTCGGAATTTTTGTAATCTAAATTCCTATTGTAATTCATCAATTTTGCAATGGAATCAAAGGTTCAATTTTCGGGCGTACAGTAATATCTCCTTATTTAAACATCTAGACTTCATATCTTTGCGTATCATCTCCATCCATGTTTTCTTCGGTGTTCTCTTCGTTCTTTTAACTTGTCCTATATTGATAAACTCACATCTTCGAACCGGTGCACTTATAGTCCTACGTTGCACATGACCAAACCATCGTAAGTGATTTTCTCGTATCTTCTCATCGATGGGAGTTACATCTATTTTAGCACGAATATCTTCATTTCTCACTTTATCTCTCATAGTGTTGCCGCACATCCAACAGAGCATTCGTATCTCTGCTACACTTATCTTCTGTGAATGACGTTCATTTATAGCCCAACATTCCGTACCATATAATAAAACTGATTTAATAGCAGTCCTATTAAATTTTTCCTTTCAATCTTAACAGAATGTTACGGTCGCATAGAACTCCTGTTATCCTCGTCCATTTAAACCAGCTAGCTTGTATTATATAGTTAATATCATTATCGATCTCTCCGTCATTCTGAATAGTAGAATCCAAATATCTAAACTGACTGCTCATTTTTATCTCTTATCTATCCAGTTTTACAGTATTATAGTCTATAACTCGTCGTTTACTAAATTTACACTCCATATACTATGTTTTAGACCTACTAAAAAAACCTAGGCAACAACACCCCAAAAAAAAAAAAAGTGTTTTTATGGCAATGTAGAGTTATCTATTATCAATTATCTATAGCTTGCAGGTTGTTAATCAGACAAGAATCTAAAATAAAGGAGAGGACCCCATGAAAGGTATGCAGAAGAATTGGATACGTAACATATAATGTGCAATAAAAGCAAGTTTTTTGGCACTTTATAATTTAAATAAAAAGTGAGAGAGCGTACGTACGTGAGGGACCATGGTGACCATCAAGATAAGGTCCCCAACTCACACCAACCATCGTTTAAGCTCTTTATGACGAGCCAACATGAATGTGACTCATGATATTTTGTAACGGAGCCCAGAGTTTTTTTTTTCCTTGGAATTTTAAAGTTCACATGCAATGACATATTAACAAAATATACGTTTTCTGTAGATTTAATAAGTATTATCATGCCAAGCATATGAAAGAACATAACTCGTAAATGGCATAAACACTACAATATATATTTACTGTTTTATTGCTTGCTAATAATCAAAAGAAGTAGAGAGAGAGAGAGAGAGATATGAAAGTTACCTAGAGCCCAATAAGGCATGGGAGCAGGCCGACCAATCAACGACGTGTACTGCTCCACGACATCCAAAGGGCTCGGACCCGAGAAGAAGTAGAAATCGAAAACCCCTCCGATGACCTTGTAAGTCAGAGAGGTTCCCCTATAGAACACATCCATCCCATTGCTATTAAGCAACAGAACTGCATGAGCAAACGCTTCGCCATCCACATTTCGCAAGTCCATGTAGACGGGATGATCCCCGTAGAGATCGGTATTCAGGTTAATAGCCGATATGTCAGTTGTGTAGAGTGTGTACGGGTCATTTGGCCGTAGCTTGATCCCCCCCGGCTGGGTGTTCTCTCCGAGCCCGTAGAGCGATGCACTCCCGGGCAACTGAGTCGAGATCTCCAAGTATTGGTCTTTGAAGACCAAGCTATTGAATTTGTCATGCGGGTCGTCAGTTCTGGTATCGAAAATAGTCTGGCCATTCGATTTTCTCTTCACTGCGAAACTGAATGGATTGGATGTGTAGCTGAACACCAACTCGGTTCCTGCATACTCTGAGGATGTGAAGGGAGAGCTTCGAGCTCCAGTACTAGAAGGGGGTTTTAGCGGCGATGGTCGTTCTCGTGGTAGCAAGTTGTAAGGCACTTCCCATCTTTCTCTCTCTGCATCAGTTATCTGAACCCTCAATCGTTCGTTGGTTTCATGTCTAGAGATAATTATCGAGTTAATTAGTAAAATAATTCATCAATTTAACGATAAACACAATATTTTACAGATTAAAAACATTTCATGGCTTGATTCAATCAACAACAATACTTTTGCAAATAATGTAAAATGCTGAAATGAATATATATGCTTTTAACAAATTAATACATTATTCATAAACACTATGATATCTATCTTACAAAACCTCTTCATCATTGTTGATTATTGTAAGGCTCAATATAGATAGATCCTTTCATAATTTGGCCATGACTGATCTCAATAAACTTTAAAGATGTCTTGACTGGCAACAAGTAATCATTGTTGAGATTCATCCAAATTACTAAGAATCATTAATGTTTTTGTTCACATCATCAAAACAAAGAACACAAAATTAAAGAACAACAAATGCTTACTAAACCCACCAGCACAATGAACACTTGCACACTATACCAAACTAGAATTTTATTAAGAAAACATCAAAAAAGATGTCTTTTCTAAGAGAAAATTGAGGGAAAGGGCTCTGCTTTTGAGCACAATTGATGGTAATAACTAAAGATCGATGATGCTTACTTGACAAAGAGTCTCAGAAGGGGGATATCAGGGCCATAGGCAGTGGAGCTCTGCTTCAACTTGAGGTAACCAACCAAACCTCCATCTTGGGTCTTCTCAATTGACACCAAGCTGTACGATGACTCCATCTTTTGAGAAAAAACACCAACAACAGCAAGCTCACATAGAGAGATAAACAGGAGAGCAACAATGGCTGCAGAGAGAGAACCCATTCTCTTCACTCTCTCTCCCTCTCCCCTCTCTCTCTCACTAGAGGAGGGTAGAGATGTAGTTTATAGATGGCAGATTCAGTGTCATCAACATATCATCCATCCTCTGCATGTGATCTGAAAGGGATGGGAAGTTCTAAATGGGCACCGCTTTTTTCTTAGTGAGCACCATTTTCCCCAATCTCTCTCATCACTTTGCGATAGGATGTGGTGCTCACAAAGTAAAATGTGTGCGCATTTATTTTTTCCTGAAAGGGATGGAGGCATGTCATGTGTGGGTGTCTCGGGGGAAATGGGTCCCACCTGGAAATAAATTGTGCGCTGCCCCTGTTTCGGGAGTTAAGTTTCTGTTGTTTTTTTTGAAGCACGCTATTTCTTGTTCACATTGCGTAGAGAAAAATTGGATGGAGATTTTTTTTTTTTTTTTCTCTTTCAGGAGGTAGCAATCAATATTTTTCAATGTGGCCGGGAAATTCTATATGCGCACCGCATTTGACTTAGAGATCCGCACCATTTTCCCCCATGTTGTGTTGTTAATCACTTTACCACAGGATGTGGTGCTCACTAAGCAAAATGTGTGGGCATTTAGAATTCCCCACTTTGGGCCTGTAGGACAAGCCTAATGGTCGTAGGTTAGGTGCTATGACTTCTCTTGTTTTATGGTATGTGTCCCTCAATCAAGGCTTGTTTCAAGGGAGCCTTGCTCTATAGAGATTTCGGTTTCAAGTAGTCATAGGAATAGTAATCAGATTTTTATTTTTATAATTCAAAATTGTATAAAACAAGTTAAAAATTAACTTTAAAATATAAAATAATTTCCCTCAACCCTCACTATAATTTCGGAGTTTTTGTGCAGTGCAAAGGTCTTTCAACATGGTATCAGAGCAATCCAAGTTTGATTCCATTGCGAATTTTAAAAAAAATTATACCGCTGCGTAAAACCCAGACTTCTACCCAAATATCGGTGTTTTAAAATATAAAATAGGGGTATTTACTGGTTTGTCCCTCAAATTTTTATATATTATGATTTAGTCTCACGAATCTTCATATTTAGGATTTAATCTCTTAAATCTCCTAAGTTACTACAATTTAATCCCCCTCCCTAATTTTCTTGAATTTTTGACCTGATATTACCATTTTACCCCTCCTTATTTATTCTTTCTCTTCCTCCTCTCTTCCTCATCTCTTCTCCTTTTCTTCATTATTCCTCCTCAGGAGAAGAGAGGAGAAGAGAAAGAATGAATAAGGAGGGGTAAAATGGTAATATCAGGTCAAAAATTAAAGAAAGTTAGGAAATGAGACTAAATTGTAGTAACTTAGGAGATTTGGGGGACTAAATCCTAAATATGAAGATTTGAAAGACTAAATCATAATATATAAAGATTTGAGGGACAAACCAGTAAATATCCCTATAAAACAATTTCCCTCAACCCTTCGGAGTTTTGGTGCAGTAGAAAGGACTTTTAACACTATGAAACGTTTATTATCATTTTTATGTGTGAGGCACACATATTTAAGCTGTACAAATAGAATAGTCATACGGTATAATTTTAAAAATTATGCATCTTAATTTGAAATTGGAGATAACTTATCTCCTGTTATCTTTATCTCTAGTAATATCATGCATACTTTCTAAAAATATCAGAGTTATTTGAAGGCGTCGAAAAAGAAGCTTCAAATTTCTTCTTACTTCGATATCTACATTTATTAACTTCTCTCCGCATATGTGTGCTAACAAATATTAACTTCTCTCCACGTATGTGTGCTGACAAATCTGGTGAACTCATGTTTGAGCTCCTTAATTTACATAGGATAATTTTTTTAAAGACAAATAAAAAAAAATGTTAAGATATAAAATATTTGATCAAATCTAATAAGTAAATAAAATAAAATAAAATAATAAAAAAAACCAAGACAAATCACTCCTCAGAAACCCCCTGAGAGATTAAATTACATTAGCATTTCTTGGATTTAGACACATTCAAATGGTTTTTTAGTGTCTCAGCAGTAATCAGTTATTGAGATTGGACTTAAAAATTTCCTAACCTCCTTGAAATTTACGCCGTAAAATAAAATGTCATGTCTGCGACCAAATCCCTAAATTTGCGCTGCGGTTCCCACGTGGGAATGGCACAGGTGTCAGTATCAGGAGCGTCGCACTCCAATCCTCCAGTTTAATAACATTTTTTAATAATAATGACAGAGCACGTATTTGAATTTTTAATTAATACGTTAAATGCATTTATTATGGAAATCCAGAATTCCATATGAGATAGGGGCCCGTAGCGTCAGCGGAGCTGAAAAACATGGAGCACGTCTGCTAGGGCCGAGCATAAAATCAAAAAAAACAAATCAAACCGCAAAACTGAACCGATCGGTTCGGTTTATTCGATTTTCGGTTCGGTTAAAAAACCGAAATTATCTACGAGTTTCGGTGGCTTTAGCTTCAACCGAAACCGACCGAAAAAACCGAACTTTTGGAATTATAGATTTTTTTTTGATTTATTTTCAATGTGTTTTTCTTTTAAATTTTTAATGAAAAATATGTGATTGTTATTTTAATAAGTAGAAAAAGAAAAAAAATAGAAAGAAAATTATTATTTTTCCTATAAAAAACATGCGTTTATCACATAATTAGTTTCAAACCCTGAAAATCGAAAACCGAACTGAACCGAACCGAAAATTCGGTTCGGTTTTTTATTTTCACTTTTTTTCGGTCGGTTCGGTTTCGGTTTTATAACTTCGGTTCGGTTTTCGGTTGGGTTTTTTTCAAAAAACTGAACCGAACAGACCGATGCTCACCCCTAACATCTGCTTCAATCAAATTAGACGCACTCGAAGAGAAGCGACGCACTTCTCTATGTATGCAATTCGTCAGATCTAAATATTCCTACAACAAAAGAAAGGCGTCGTTTATTTGACTGACTGACGATGACTGATATAGCACATCTCAAGACTCTCAGCTTGTGATATGCGGCCTCATTGAGCGCTCTCGCTCCAACTCAACCTTCTCAGGAGACGTATGGACCTCATCTTTTTTTCCCTTCGATCCAATCCGTCGAGATAACCCTAGTCTTAGCATGCCTTCTCTGGAAAGGGATGTCGACGCTCTTTACCTCTGAGACAGCTAAAAAAGCATTAAAAGACCGAGCCTCAATCTCGACATCTATAAAGTGCGCTCAAAGTGCAAATTATCAAGAAATTAATGCAAGTGATCTCATTTTGTTGGAAAAAAAAGTTTTAGATTTAAAAACTTCGAAGTATCAAAAAACTTAAACAAGACAATAATATAATATTTTGGAATAAAATTGTTAGACTTTCAAATTGTAAAACCTAACATTAATGGTTTTGCAAAAATGTAAACGAGATGTGGCACTCTAGACAAAATCGGCAATATCGTAAAAATAACACCAGTGTTTTATCCGAAGTAAATATCCATCATGACTTGTGTTTTATACATATATGATATAAATAAATCTTTCATGCCTCGAATTTGTAGATACCCGAAACAAAACAAAAAAAAAAATTTGCTTAACGGGTGCACCCGGGGAGCTTCTCCCGGGTGCCAATCCACAAGTTGCTCGTGTGGATGCCACCTACGGGAGCGTCTTGCGGGTCCCACACTCTCGAGCACCACCCACAGGATGCATCCGAGGGGTTGTCCGTCTTGATGCTTCGATTACGTGGATTTGTTATGAGGATTGGGTCCGAAATGGATACCTTTGATCTTAGTGTTTTGTTACTGGATTGGGCTTAGATCTTATCCGAGCGGTTACTCCCCCCAATATATAAAAAGGGATAGAGTTAAGATGGGAGGGGGATTTTTTAAGACACCGGAGTCCAGAGTAGGGGTGAGCATCGGTCGGTTTTGTTCGGTTTTTTGAAAAAAAAACACAACCGAAAACCGAACCGAACATATAAAACAGAAACCGAACCGACCGAATAAGAGTGAAAACCGAAAATCGAACCGAATTTTCGGTTCGTTTTGGTTCGGTTCGGTTTATGGTTTTTAGGGTTTGAAACTAATTATGTGATAAACGCATGTATTTTATAAGAAAAATAATAATTTTCTTTCTATTTTTTTTCTACCTATTAAAATAACAATCACATGTTTTTCATTAAAAATTTAAAAGAAAAACATATTGAAAATAAATCAAAGAAAAAAAAAAGCTACAATTCCAAAAGTTCGGTTTGTTCGGTCGGTTTCGGTTGAAGTTAAAGCCACTGAAACCCGATCCGAAATCCGTAATTAATTTCGGTTTTTAAACCGAACCGAACCAAAAAACAAATAAACCGAACCGATCGGCTTGGTTCGGTTCTTTCTGTTTTATGCTCAGCCCTAGTCCAGAGGAACATAGAATTCTCAAATAGCGGGTCTTTTTCCAGAGTTTGCAGAGAGGAGTCTCTTCCCAATAAGTGAGACTCCACTGTTACTAAATCCTACCAATTAAAAAAAAAAAATCAAATTAATTTTTTTTATTTTTGTAATCATGATTTTAATTTTCTTTTATATTTAAAATTAAAATATCAATAGAAAGAAGATTCAAACTTTTGATCGTACAGAATTCGTAATAAAAATATCTATCGATCTGGCATCCAATAATAACTCGACTTCTCGATAAAAGTGTCTGGCCCACCAAGCATCAATTGGGCTTGGGACTTTTTGATGCAAAAACAGTGGGACATTTGGGGGGGAAACAGAGAAGGCTGCCAACTTTGCATGGAGAAAGTGTGACAGTGAGGATCATATCGATTGCTGCATGCGTGCTATGAGAATCAAGAGATTAGATGAGAGGGGGACCTAAAACAAAGTGGAGTGTAACCCTCTATGATCTAACTGACTAAGGGTAGGGCTGAGCATAAAACCAGAAAAACCGAATCGAATTGCAAAACCGAACCGAACCGAAAAATCGAAATTAATTACTGGTTTCCGATCGGATTTCGGTGGTTTTAGCTCCAACCGAAATCGACCGAAAAAATCGAACTTTTGGAATTGTAGCTTATTTTTTTCTTTGATTTATTTTCTATGTGTTTTTCTTTTAAATTTTAATGAAAAAAATGTAATTGTTATTTTAATAGGTAGAAAAAGAAAAAAATAGAAAGAAAATTATTATTTTTTCTATAAAATACATGCGTTTATAACATAATTAGTTTCAAACCCTAAAAATCGAAAACTGAACCGAACCGAAAATTCGGTTCAGTTTTCGGTTTTCACTTTTTTTCGATCGGTTCGGTTTCGGTTTTATAAGTTCGGTTGGATTTTTTTTTCAAAAAATCGAACTGACCAATGCTCACCCCTAACTAAGGGTATGTTAATTGGAGATCTCTTTGAGAGTAACTATGAGATCAAAATTTCATCACAGTGCAGCGAGAATCTAAAGATGTGTTTGTTTGTATGAAAATAAAATGGAAGTAGTAAAAGTAAGATTATTTCTACTACTTTAAATGTTTGTTTTGGTCAAGAAGAAAGTTGATCGGAAGAGTTTAGGAAGTAAAGAAACAAGACAGGAAGATTTTTTTTATTTTTTATATCATCATTATCATTCAAAAATGATACTTTTTTTACATAGAAAATAAATAAGACTGATAATATTAAAATTAATTAATTAAATAATGTCTTCTTCGTTTCCTAATACACTCCATTCTTCAAATTTTAACAAATAACTACAAGAAAAAAAATCTTCTCTTATTTCAATTTTGGAAGTTACTTCTCAATATTTTTCTTAACTTTCATTATTTTCATAAGCCAAATACATCCTATATCTGTATTAATCCATAATAGCACTGAAATCCTTGATCGGACAGTGACCACCGTATGCTGGATCTGCATAAATTCTCGACTCTATAGGCAGACCCTATTAAATACTATACGTTTCAATCCCCAAGTTAGAATAAAAGAGAAAGATTATTACAATAGATTTTGTGATAGCCAATCTAAAATATTGTTATATATATGAAAAAAATGGAAATGAACTGACAGCTCACGCAAGTTACCTGAGCTGCAATTCATTTCCACTATATTCAATAATCTTTTTTAAAAAATTTCTTTTGGATTATGATCTTGACCTCCTAAGGGTTCACTCATACCCAATTTCCTAGGTTTTAGTTTTGATTTGAACCTCCATCAAATTAATACAAAATTAATGGTTTTCAATGAATAATATATTTTGTATGCACTTGATGAAAGGGTAAATGAACTCTAAAACTTATGAAATTTAATCCGAAAGAAGTTAAAAAGGTAGATATTGTAATTGTAAAAAAAAAATTGAAGATAAATCATTGGATCATTATAATTTTGCCGCTAGCTCACGTAACTTTTCCTGAGCTGGTGGCTCACCTACAGTAATCAATATATATATATATATATATATATATATATATATATATATATATATATATATATATATATATATATATATATATATATATATATATATATATATATATATATCAGTTTTATTTTCAATATTACTATATATATTCTTTTGAGGACAAATTAGACGGATAAGGATGGATGTTGTCTATAATTATGATTGGGCCACATCAATGCATGCACGCAAGCATAAATCTTGTCAAGAATATTAAAATGGCATAAAGAAACTCATGAAAATATGAAGTAGATCGCGAGGGTTATATAGGTGTGTGTAAACATGCCAAACTATTCCAGGGATCTAAGGTAATTTGAATTTACATGTCAGATTGATTGTATAATCACAAAAATGGAGGATGAATGTATGGTGGAAAGCGATCGAGGGATACAAGCTAATGTGTTGGATTTGTTTCTCACATTCGGCTAACTAGCTGAAAAAATAAGGAAAAAAAAATGTAAGGCGTTATCGTTTTGGTAATTTATTTTATATGTGATGGATTTCTTTTTTAAATTTATATCAAAATATGAAAATAAAGATCTCGATTTTTGTACAAGTATAACGGAAGAAGGTAATATACTATAAAATACTATAAGATGGTAGCTGGTTTGTTTTCAGCCTTTCCTATACTTGGGAACCAGTTAAAAAGGGGGGTAATAAAATAAATCATCAAAATCAAAAATCTTATAAAGATAATAATTTATTCATGGAAACATGACTTCTGAATATGTGATGGCTTGCGTGTGAACAAGGATCGTTGTGGTTTTGAGCCAAAATACAATTCAGTTCTCAAAAATAATACACGGATGGGCTAAAGGACATTGTTTGTTTGGGCCCAAGTTTCATGGGCTCAACCATAGCCTTCTTGCAAGCCCAGAGAATCAGGTAATACTCAATATGTGGATGCATGTCATATGCATTCTTTTATGGAAGATCGGCCGTGTGTATATACGGGCCTAAGTCTGACCTTTTTCTTTTAAGGCCCAAACTGTTACGAATGAACTCATGCAGGGGAACTTCTAAAGGGGCACAAGTTTTTTCCTAGTTAGCCCAGATTTCCTAATGAGCCCAGTTTGATATCTGTAAAGGAAAAAATTTCTTAGTGAGCACAATTTTATTCCGAAAATACCCTTCTGTATATTTTCCTTATCTCCTCTTCTCTCCTCACATCATCTCCACAATCCCTAACCAAAACCCAATCTTCCTATTCCCTCTTTCTCCCAACTTTCCCTCATCCTCTCTAACATTTTCTCAACCTCCTTCTCCTTCCAAATCTCCTCTCTCTCCCATTCGTACCGGTGCCGAACCCTCCGCCCCGAACCCGCCGTCGCCGCCGCCGCCGACCCCGCCGCCGCCGTCTCTGTACTCCTGCCACCGTTGACGGTGTTCTTCCACCACCACCGCCGACTTCCCTCCAATAGTATGTGAGTTTTTCTAATTTAGCAATATTTATTTTAAAATTTTAATTTTTTTATTTTTGAATCAAATAACTCTTCATTGTGATTTTGTTGGGATGGAGGCGGAAAAGTGAAGGAGCTAGCAAAATTGATTCTAACATTTTTTTGTTAATTTTGATTTTTAATATTTAGATTATAATTATGAAGAAAATATAATATTGTAATCGTAGTGGTAAAATATGTGAAAATTTAGTTATTTTTCTAATTATAGACGTCAATATTAAAATTTATTAATTAATTTAGAAGTTTAATGGTATTATTCTCATGGTTGATTAAGTAACAAAAGACGGTTTCAGTGTGTTTAAAATTTAATATTATACTATCTTGCAGCTAAAAAAATAAATAGAGAAAATATGATATTTGTAGCAAATTATACTTTGTTACTACTTACTTACACATAGAAAATTTACTGTTTTGATAAAAAACATGTATGAATGAAATATCTTTTTATTGCATAGATGGATCCGGCAGAATCTTCTCACGTTCGTCTAACTGTCTCGTTAAAGGGATAAGATATTCAAGAAGCGATCTGGGATATTATTTAGTGCAATTGCAAATATTAAAGCCGTGCTAACTGGTTGCACTCAGTCAGAAGATCCACTAGAAGAACAAGCAGAGAAACAAAGACAAGATCAATCCACTTCTAATGCACCTGATACGGCAATTATGTCTTGAACCAGAAGCAGGCGTCAACCCCCGAGAAAGATAAGGAGATAGTGATTAGATTATATTAGTTGTGTATTAATATGGATGATGTTAAGAACTTCAAGTGGCCGGTGTAATTGGTTTTTGCAAACATTTTGAAAAATTTGTAGAATATATGATTTTTGTTTGTAATGAACCCTACTGGTTGCTTTTTGTTCGATTAATATATACACTACGTTTGTATTTGATCTTATTTTTTTAATTTGTATAAGATCTTATTTGTTTTATACGTTGGGGACCTTGTTTATAATTTTCACTATTTCATTGTATCAGTTATTGAATCTTTGTTTTATTGTATCGGTGTATTAATGTATCATTGTACCATTATATCGGTGTATCAGGAGTATCATTGTATTTGTGTATCTGGAGTATCATTGTATCGGTGTATCATTGTGTATCAGTGTATCATTGTATCAGTGAATTATTGTATTAGTGTATCATTGTGTCGGTGTATCATTATATCTTTTTACTTCCTTCCCTATATTTCGATAATAATGTATAATTAGTAGTTAATATAAGTCCTAAAAGTCACGTTAAATTGGGTAAACTAATGATATATCATTTTATTACATTAATAGAGTGAGTGAGGCAGCGGCGGAGATATCAGATCGGGTCAAACTCCTGTCCGGACTATCAGTCCGAATGGGGGGCGCCGTTCGAGCTGGCAGTCCGAACAGAACTGGACTGACAGTACAAACAAATCCTCCTTGTTCGGATTGACAGTCCGAACAAGTCTGGACTGTTCGGACTTACAGTCGGAACAGACCAGATCTGTTCGGATTGACAGTCCGAACAGGTCTTGGACTGTTCGGACTGTACCAGATTTGTTCCGACTGTCAGTCCGAACAGCGTAATCATGTTCGGACTGTCAGTCCAAACAGCCTAAAAAAAAAAAAAAAACCTGTTGTGCGCGAGAGGGCGGGAGGAAGCGGGAGAGGGAAGAAGGGCAAGATGAGAATTTTTTTTTGAGAACAAAGTTGATATTTATGATAAACTTTAACTGGGCTCACTGGAAAAAAACTTGTGCCCCTTTAAAAGTTCCCCTAATGCAGGCCGATACCCAAAGATTAGATTGCATCCATAAAAATGCAGGTTCGTATCTGTAAGCTGGGAAATTATTAAGGCATGCCACAAATATTAGGGACACACGCAAGTGTCAAAGTGTGGGCCCCCACCAGTGTTCGGATACTGGTTCTATATCGGTCAGCCAAATTACATATCGGATACTGGATGAATATCGCTATATGACCAAAAATACCGGAATGTCATATCGGTGTCATATCGGTTAAAAAATAATTATATAATTGACTATATAGAACATATTAAAATACATAAAATAAGTTTATAGTATTTATTTTAACTTATTTGAATTCAAATTACGAATTTGCAGATGCCGTTTAGAACGTCTATATATGCACAAAGCGATAAATAATCATAAAATTAAGAAAAATAAGTGAACAACACAATATGCATTATTCAACTCAGCAACTGGTATCTAATACAATATAAAAATTGCAATAAAGTGAATACAATAAAATATGCATTATTCAACTCATTAACTGTAAAGTACAATACAATAAAGTGAATAATTTTGTATTACAACTTTAATTAATTCACTGGCTAAATGTTATCTAATTAATTCCTTGAAACTGAAACTAATTCACTAAACCACTTTGTATTGCAACTGTAATTTTAGGGTTTCGGCCAGTCACCAGTGAATTAGATTCACTGATTCACACCGAATCAATGAATCGATTCACTGATTCGGTGAGAATCAGTGAATCTAATTCACTCGCTGAAACTCCACCTAATCAATTTGTGTAAAAAATAAAAATCTCTCAAATTTTAAACACTCAAAGTCTCAAACACACATTACAGTTAAAAAGAAATATTTATAAAAAAAAATTGAAGTTATGGAAGAGGAGATTGACTTATCAGTAATTTGGTGTGGGCTTGTCGATGCCACTGGAAGCTTAAGTTGATGAGGCTCCTTTAGGGAGAATCGGGCTCGCCGAACTTCCTTTAGAGCGAATCTGGCAGATCGATCGAAGGAGAGAAGTAGAGAACTGGCGGATGCAGTCGATCGATCGAGGAGAAGAAGAGGGAATTCACAAAAATTTTAGGATTCGTGAATTTGGGAGAAACGAAAGAAGCGGGTTTTATTTTTTTCCTATAGGGTCGGATTTAATGGGCTAACGGGTTTCAACTGTAACCCAAAACCCATAAAAAAAAAAGATAAATACTCATACCGGTCGGTATTTAACATACTGGATACAATATATTGCCACGTGACCAATATATCTGTCCATACCGGTCGAAAACGAGATACGATAAAATTTTGGACATACCATCTTGTTTCTACAGAAAAATCGATATATCGGTCGATATTTAAAACATGAGCTCCCACACAAGTATGGGTGGGTGGGTGCTTAGCAATCTAGATAAATATAATTTGTATGTACGAGAGAAA
This sequence comes from Dracaena cambodiana, assembly GCA_036321105.1. NCBI lineage: Eukaryota > Viridiplantae > Streptophyta > Magnoliopsida > Asparagales > Asparagaceae > Dracaena > Dracaena cambodiana. Next base: position 990,801 of record JAYEPQ010000013.1, read on the forward strand.
CTAACAAGAAATAGAAAAGAAAGGTTTCATGGTAGGCTTTAGAATTCTAAAATTAGACGTCCCGCGAGAAGCCCAACCTCAATATTAACCCCACACAGCTGTCAAGGCAAACTAACCAACCAACTGTATCCTGATCAGCCCCCACCCACTAGACGGAAAACATGGGACAGCGAAGCCCATGAAGAGGCCCAATGGGAATAATAATGATAAAGATGGTGCGTGATTTGCGTTGCTGTGCCTCGTCCGGAACCGACAAGCAGCTCAGAACCCCAACTGGCCACGGGCCCACTGCTCTCATCCCATCCCAAACCCACGCCCACCATTATTATTTTATTCCCATAAAACGCGACTTATTTCTGTCACCTGTTCCCATGGTACCTGCCCGCAAAGAAGTCCCCATGCGAGATGACGGGAGTTTCCAAGGGGGCACGCATGTTTTCTAGTGAGCCCACTTTATAACCGTTCTGGCTTCCGCTAGGAAAAATGGTGTGCTCGTTTGGAAACTCCCGAGATGACTCTTGAGCTCAACGGGTACGGGTATTAGGACCCGATAAGACAGGGGCTCCTGGGTGGGGACCACCAGCTACCCCCAGGCAGGAGGCACATGCCCATGCGGACCCTAAACCTATACGTAGCGTGGGTCCAATTACCCTCCATGGAGAACTGTGGAGGACTGACCTCCACCCTCGGTGAACGGTCACCTCAATTGCATTCTGAGGGTTCTGATCGCTGGCCAGCTTTAATTCCTTTTTTTCGTTTTTTTTCTGTGCCTTTGTAAATACGAGGATAGGAAGGAAAAAAAAAAAAAAGAGCAGTTCATGAATCATGATGTTGATGCAGCGGCGACGGGCGACTCACTGTTGCTTTCTCTCCTTTTAATAAAAAAAAAATAAAAAATACCTGCAGGAAAAAGATATGGCAGAAAATGAGATCTTCTAAAATATCACACCCACTTGGATAGTAAGCACACATTGCTGAGTGCACACACCCTACTTCGAAAAGAGAGGGTGCACATGAGCCTGTGACTGACACAACTGCATCCCGCACACTCTCTCTGTCCCCTTGTGCAGAAAATAATATCATATATGTGATCAAATATTGAACAGAAAATAATATTATCTATTATCTAATTATATAAGTAATATAATATTATTTATGATATAATTCCAAATAGAAATTAATAATATCTGGATCTAATATCGAACAAAAATGTCTTTTATAGAAATAGAAGTTGAAAATAAGGCCCATATAAATTTTGAATGACAAACTTGTAATATAAATATCTTAGTAAAGTGTGCTATTTAAGATCAATACTGTGCACCTTTATAAATTCCCAAGAATTTAAAAAATAAAGTATGGATAAAACACAGCCTTATAATTGGGCCCAAAATGAGCTTGGCACGAAAACGTACTTCATGCCGAATTATAGTTTATTTTTATGTAAACATGGCAGAATAAAAAAATGAGCCAACAACTTCTCAATATAAGTAACTAAGTTGCAATATTTTATTTTATTAATTTTTTAAATTTTTATAAAAATATCTCTACAAGTTTATTTATACCATTTTTCAAGGTTTAGTTAAATTTTTTTAATTAAATACAGAATTTAACATGTCGGTAAGCACAACATATCTATTTGATAAAATGACCATCATATCATATGGTTATAGATATTATTATCTAAAAATAATTTAAAATTATTTTATTAAATTATTATTTTTTTTATGACTTACTCAAATATCTTACTTACTGGAGCCAGCAGCTCGCTCACAGGAATCCTTTCATACAAGAGTGTTTAACGTTTTCTGCTGGCATTTGGATTTTTGTACAGCGAGACGCACACTCAATCAGTCAAACTCCATCTCAGCCGACTCAGAGCCGGACGGCCCACCTCATCATTGAACCGAAACCTCGACATCGCCAACCGGATCGAGCTGCCGACATGGGCCTTCCCACTTCGGGCAACACCACCCAACTTCCTTGTGGGCCCCTCTCCACGCCCAAATATCATGCATCATATGACCTTGTCTACAGACTATATCTATTTATATATATATATATATAAATTTTAAAAATTAAATGAAGAAAAAAAAACAGAAAAACAAAAAAAAAAAAAGTCCACAACAAACAAACCCTTGCGCACAAGCAACGGCATCGCTGTAATTTAATGTCGGCACTGTGATTTGGGACCTTTGACGGCACCATTTGGGCCTTGGTTTGGGTCCTACAAATTGATTGGTTTTTTTTTTTTTGGTGTTGGTTATCCACTAGTTTGCTAGCAAGAATATTCGAATACTTTAAACTGATTCCAATTCCACCGCAAAAATTAATTTGAATAGCTAATCAGATATTAATATAAAAAAACTATAATAATTCGATCGGAGAGCACTTGCATAAATTCTATTGGAACAACAAATAGCAACTTTTTTTTTTTATATATATAAAGATCATGAGGCGAAGAATCACTCATGATCAATGTTCATCCTCGCATCAATCCATTAATCCTCATAAATTTTTCTCAAAAATAAAATCCAAGCTCAGTCCGAACTATAGAATGGAGTGTTATTTGGACTAAATGGTTGCTGCACGGATAAGCTAGTTTTAGATAACTTGACCTGTGGGCATGCATGCATGCGCTGTTCTTTAAACACCGTTTCTTTTTAAATTGCATAGTGGTGATTTTTATTTATTATTATTATATATTTTTTTTATTTTGTTTGATTTTTTCAATATAAATAACAAAAACCCCAAGTAGTTTGAAAGGAACCCCGCAAGCAAGGACACCATTTAAACTAAATATATCATGAGCAAACACCACAACAAACAAAAAATAAAATTAAAAATAAAACGCTATATAAATCTCTTCTCTGCTAAAACCCCCCACACTGTCTCCATCTCTCCTGATACCCGGAAAAAAAAAAAATCGATTCAAATTTGTTATTAAAATTATAAAAAAAAATGAAGCGGACGAGAGCAGACCCCAACCCTCCTTCAAAGCTCCCCTCGGTCTCTCCCAAGACCCAAAAGAAGCCCAACCCGAACCCGAAACCCGCCAGGCCCCGCAAGCCCAGCAATGCAAGTGGAGGCTCCGCCGCCGCCAAGAAGGAGGCAGAGGAGGAGCAGTATCTATACCCTACGGCTGAAGGGTGCCCCGCAGAATCCAAGGGAGAGGAGGAGGGATTGGGCCTGGGCTTCGGTGAGGGTGATGGTGAGGGCTTTGGGCTCTGGTGTGGGTCGGTGGAGGAGGAGGTGCTCTTGGGCTGGTTCCCTTGGACTGGGCCGGTTCTAGGTGGGGAGGAGGAGGAGGAGGAAGGGGATTTTGATATTTGGCAGCTGCAGCAGATCCATGAGATACCCGGCTCGGGTAAGTGATGGCGGCGTGGAGGTAGTAGAAATTAGGTAGGCAGTTATCATCCAGATAGCTTAACTAGAAAGTAGAAAGAAGAAGGAAAAGATTATTATTATTATTATTATTATTATTATTATTATTAATGGTGGGTTTTTTTTTTATTTTTATTTTAAGGATTCATTGTAAAAATTTGTTATGCGTTGTTGGTGGTTTTTGATCAAAGATACTAAGATAGTGTTGCCTAAATTTATATTCTATCTGACTTTAGTTTTTTTTATTTTTTATTATTGCATTGTGAGTGTCCTTGGGATTATAAGCGTAATAATTTTCCTACTTTTTATTTTAGAAGATGGAAGCATTTGCTAAATCTAACTTATCTATGGCTTTTTTGCTAAATGGAAGCATTTTGTTTAGAAAATGTTTCAAATTCTCAATCGAAAAAGATATTTCTTACAAAATATTAAGTTGATGTTTGGTGTTTATTTAGATGTTATTTGAATATCTATTTATATATTAGATATGATATTATATAATAAATATTCATTAAACTAAGGATTCGAATCGGTGCAACATAGATCCTTTTTTTCACTTTTTTTTAAAAAAAAATGTTTGATAAATTAATTCTTAAGAGGATAAAGTGATAGTAGGATGTAAATGAATTGTGAGATTATCTTTTTTGTGTGGCCTGTGGGCTTTTCTTGCCTCTTTTGGAAGCTTTAATGGCAGTAGCTTATGGATATAACAAACTTGTGGTGGCCACTTGAGACACAGCGAGAGAGAGAGAGAGAGAGAGAGAGAGGCTTTCTCGAGTCGGTCTCTTTACGGCACCTAAAGGGTCAGAGGTCCAATTCCAAGGTGACTTCACTCCACGGGCTCAAAGCCAAGCAAATATTTTACAATTATAAATTCTAATTTTGTTTTGTTTCTTGCTTTTCTAAAAATTTTATCATTTGTAATCCAAAATTTGGTTAAAGTAAGTTTCGGATAACCACAATTACCATTTACCATGAAATGTTATGATATTTCTAAATATTTTAAAGTCAAAGCTATAATATATCTTACCAAAATATCACGATATTTGAATTTTTATGTCAACTGAAAAATTCAAATCTTATGATTTGAATTTTAGTAAATCGGTTTTTTCATCCTACAATATCCCATAGGGATGGGAATGGACTGTACTATTCAAAATTTTAAATTAAAAAATAAAATTTTATTTTTAGTTTAAAATTTTGAATAATTATAAGCCCAACTAGTGTGACCATATGCCTCCCATTAATGACATGGGCCGTCGAAATCTTGTTTTCGGGCCTCCAATATTACATGGGCCATCGTAATCTTGTTTTCTGGCCTCCAATATCCGCTGCTATAACCAACAAACGTGTGCTCAACCAAATCCATGCGCTGTGGCTGTGGATTCAACAAGTCGATCCCTTGTACCTATACGGTAGAAGTCCCCTTCGCCAATATCACAAGTTGGGCATGAATCCAAACTCCCCTTAATTAATTCATTCTCTCTCTCTCTCTCTCTCTCTCTCTCTCTACTCACAAACTCGCTCAACATACATAGAAAATGCCCACTTCTTATTTTACGCGCTGCTTCATTAATAATTTAAACCAGCTACAATTTCTTTTCAGAGGCTATCTTAATGTTCTCGTAAAAATTAACTCGTAGACTATTCGCAGCAGAAATTTGCTTTCCTTATATTGAAATAACTTAATTACAATGAAAAAAATTTGCTTTCCTTCCATTGAAAAAACTTAATTACAATGAAAGTGAACAATAAAAGAACAAACGAGAGGATTTATATTTATCGCTCTCTTTTACAATACGACGTGGGATCTCGTAACGAAGGGATCTAACTAGTAGTTCCTTTTGACGATCTGATGACAATGATCTTCTCTCTTGAAGATGACGGCCGATTTGATCTTGATCTTTTCTGCTCTTCACGAATTCAAGGCTCTCACGCATAACTCCAAGATACGAAAAAGATGATCAAAAGATCTCTAGGGCTCCCTCAAACGGGTATTTATATTCTTAGGTCAATATGAGATTTTCTATTTAAATAAAATTTGTATTCATCAAATATTCTAATCAAATATTTTAGTTTTGATTTAAATCTCTTGATTTAGAGTTCTGATTGAACTTAATTTGGGTATTGGATAAGTCTAAATTTTAATCTAAATCAATTCAGGATTCTGGTTATCTGCTCACGCGGAGCTAATCGCGTTAAAACGCAAGGCTAAAATAACCAAACGCGGAGCTATAGAGTTAGCTATGCGATCTGTGTGAAAAATTCTTTTTTACTTAGAAATTTTCGCTACCAATATAGACGTGTCTGTTATCATTTCTATGTCCAAGTATCAAAATCTAATCGTTTAATATTCTTCATAAATACTATTGTTTGTTAGCTTGGAAATGGTTCATGGAACGATACCAATCAAATTAGATATAAACATTTAATGTAGTTACCATTGGATGGATGGCGAGTGATAATCTAAGATAAAAAGAGCCGACAACAAAAGTGCTAACGAAACAACTTGCATGTAATTTTATCCGTGCGCACCAACTTTCTTATGAGTTGAATTTTAGGATACGAAAGATTGTGGGTTCATGTAACTATTATCGTCAAATATTTTAGAGGAACCAAAATTTGTAAATTAAACATTTTAAAGACTAAATGTTTACTCTTGTATCATGATTTCAAGCATGTCTTAAGTCTTAGTCTAAGTTAGTTGCTTGGAAATCACTTTCAAAGTCTAACTACGAAACTTAAATTTATAATCCATTGTTAAGTACATCAAAACCATTAGAATACCTATTAACGAGGTAATTATATTGCTGCCTCATCATCATCATCTAAGAGATGGTCAACCTAATTGATAGAGCAAGCAAGTCACCTAAAGCCATAAAAAACGTAATATTTATTTGATTATTGATGGATTAATTAGTTGAGAATTTAATTTAAACATGCAAGCAAAAATTTTTATCAGGTTGGTTCCCCAAACTAGACACATGACCGACCAAGGACGTGAATAATAAACCATGGCCATAAAAAACGAAATATTAATTTATATCGAGGTGTGTGTGTGTAATAAGGTATATATTTATCCTACAAGATAAATATTTTGTATATATTAGAGGTTTTATAGAAACTGAATTTTCAAGTATCATGCACTATGAAACTATGTGTAGGAGTAAATATGCTTTTACAAGTAGCCAAGTGATAATACAAATCATTACCTCCAAAATGGTTAAGAAATCAAAACTTGTCTATTGAACATTTATCTAGTGTTATTTATATATGAGTTAAAATTAGCTCTTTCCATGATTATTCCTACCATCGGATCCTCTTAATAAGAAGAATTTATAAGAAGGTCATATACATAATTTTAACCGTATATCAAAATAACGGATGGTTCAAATAGATTTTAGTGCAATAATGGGAGCACGATGAATTGCACCGTTCAATAAATTCTTCTCATTGGAGATGATCCAATTGACTAATTTGCATAATCTGAAAATACGTGTACATATTTATTAGGAAAGATCTCTCTTTTTGATTGATTGCAGTGAACACGACTGCCGATTGCGACGGCTTCGCTCGATTCCGATCGAAAAATTTGTAAATCGGTCAGAGTTTGATCGGAAAAATTTTCCAGTAGCGATCGGAGTCTTCTACTTTTTGGATCCGATCGGAAAACTTTGATTTCCGACTGATCGACCAACTAAATGTCCAAAGATGAACTTCACAATCGACTCAGACCGAAATTGGTCGTAGTTCGATCGGAAAAATCCTTCTATTCTCATATCCGATCGGAAAACTCCGATCTCCACCAACTGATCCAACCCTAGTCCTAATTCAGCAATAAAACATAAGTAAGGCACATGTTTTTGTTGATGAGAGAGAGAGAGAGAGAGAGAGAGAGAGTTGTATTGGGTTGGTCCACCACTTCCACTAACCATCAATTATTTTTCCAATTCTGATATAATGTTGGGAATCCTAAAAAGTTAGCAAATCAAGGCAAAGAGATGGAAAAACAAAAAAAAAAAAAAAAAAAAAAAGAAAGTAAACCTTGAGGGCCACCCTCTCCTCTAGCTAATTAAAATCCCTAATCAAACTCACAACCCATATCTCATATATATTAATTATCTACCTGGTGTTTTTTTTAATTCTTTCAACTTTAATGATGCAGTCCACAAATCATTGAAAAAGATATATACACATCATCCCTCTATCATTCCCGAATTATTCAATCTTTCTTTCGAACTATTTCGTATTTTTTCGTCTCCATATTTTTCTCATAACTAATTTCTTGAAACATATATAATTCTTCAAAAAGCACAATCTCTTGTAGACACATAACATAATTTACAATAATGCATCTCTGAAAAAGTGAAAATAAATAATAACGAATAATTGGCTATTGTTCACACACATATATATATAAACTCAATCATGGATCATTTCCTAATTACCATTTACTATGGCTTTCTCACTAACTAATAAATATTCTTTGACACGATCAAACTCATCATGGCTAAGGAACCAAAGAAACCAAATCTTCAAACTTTAATCAATGACAAAGCTTTTAACTTAGATAAAGTGGTATAAAATCTATCTCCCATCGATGGAGAGTTTTTTTTTTATTAAACAATAAAAAAGTCTTATCGAACATTGGAATCCAAAGAATCCTAGTGGTAATGTTTCTGAGCCACTGCTTTTGCCCAAGGCCAAGCATCTTCCCCTGCACATAGCAGCATCATGTCATCATCTCAATCTCCATCCATCGAAACTTTTTTTCCAAAGGAAATTATAAATTATCTACAATCGTGCTCATTTAGTCAACCATATTCCAGTCTTAATCACGTTTGTTTACACGATAAAAATATGAATTCAAGATATCAATATGGAGACGGCTAGCTAGTTCGCCCCTCGTCAACATATATATATATATATATATATATTCCACACATAGTTTGCTTGCGCTACGCAACGCCATTTTGTCTTGTTCCTTGGAAACTTCGGAGATATGGAGATGATCACCTAGCTAGCTAGTGTGCCTCAACTTATATCGCATTCATTAGCTTATCTTTGTGTCTAAATATTGTGTGAATGAGAGCTACACTCCAAGAATTATGTCACCCCACATCTTTATACCAATGAAGGGAAGGGAAGGGATAATTAAGTCATTATCAAGAGCCAATATTTATGGGTTTGTGCATCAATATAGTAGATAAATTGATTTGTTTACTAAATGTTATAATCAATTTTGCTTCGTAAAAAAGCAAGAATATATATATATATATATATATATATATATATATATATATATATATATATATATATATATATATATATATATGAGAAAACGGGAAATACACCGGCGGTGAAGGAAGTTTCCTTCACCGCCATTTAGGTGGCCCAATAAAATTATTACGCATGGTGTCATTTAAGAGAATTCATTTATTTCTTACATTGAATGACGTCCCGTGTTATAATTTTATTGGGTCACCTAAGCGACGGTGAAGGAACTCCCTTCACCGCTGGTGTGTTTCTCGTTTCCTATATATATATATATATATATATATATATATATATATATATATATATATATATATATATATATATATATATATATATATATATATATATGAGAAAAATGGAAATGAGCTGACAGCCCACGTAAGTTATCTGAGCTGCAGTTCATTTCCACTATCTCAAATAATCTTTTTTTTTAAATTTCTTTTGGATTATGATCTTGACCCCCTAGGGTTCACTCAGACTCAATTTCTTGAGTTTTGGTTTTGATTTGGTACTCCATCAAGTTAACATAAAATTAACGGTTTTCAATAGATAAAATATTATATACACTTGATGAAAGGGTAAATGAGCTCCAAAATTTATGAAATTTAATCTGAAAGAAGTTAAGTTGGTGTAGATAGTAATTGTTAAAAAAAAATAAAAAAAAGTCATTGGATCATTGTAGTTTTGCCGCTATCTCACGTAACTTTTCCTGAGCTGACGGCTCACCTACCATAATTATATATATATATATATATATATATATATATATATATATATATATATATATATATATATATATATATATATATATATATATATATATATATATATATATATATATATACACACACACAAGATGAGGAATTGATCACCCGATATAAGAGAACGACTCAAAGGTTGGTAAGACTACATATTTTAGAAAACAAATCAAGAAACAAAAGAATTTATAAGAACTTTGAAATTCTAAATTAGTTGGTTTTTTTTTTTTTTTTTGTTTTTTTTCCCTAATATATAGAGCTTTGAAATTTGTTAATGAGATAGATGGCATTTAGCAAAGTAAAGTTTGAGGTGTTCTCTTGACAAAAGATTCTGTAAAAGAATTAATAGGATGCAGGGACTAAATTCTCACCGTTTACTTTTTAAAAAAATAAAATAAAATAAAGTTTTTTTCTATCAAAGGTTAGGTGTGGCTTTTGTGGCGGTTTCTAAAGCAATTGCCTCGTCAGCATACAAGATAGGAACAACAAGCACACCACCACTTGCATGATTCATGATTGTTGTGCTGGCCAAATTTAGGATATTAATTGGATAGATTTTAGGAAATTGATTAGGCAAGAGTCTCAGGTGGAGGAGCCAGCAGCCAGGATGCATGCCAGTTTCATACGAAGAGCTGCAAGGTTTATCAGATTTGACTGTTTGCAGTATGAAAGTTAATTACTCAGGAAATTCTTAGAAAAAGAAATAAAAAATAAAAAATAAGAAGGACTTTCGGTTCATTAGAAAAGAAGTGTTGTGCCAAAGGAATTTGCGCCTCTTTTTGTTCAAACTTCAAACCGATCAATCCCTTTCTTTAGACTCTCTCCAGCTTTGTATTGGAATTAAATTTGCATATATCCTAGATCATTGTAAATTAATCAGTTCTTAGACCATGAAGCTCCGCAATTATATATATACATAGAATTAGGGGTATTTACAGATATGTTGCTTAAATTTTTATAAATTATAATTTAGTGTTCCAAATCTTCATATTTAGGATTTAGTCCCCAAATCCTTTAAGTTATTGCAATTTAGTCCCCACTTTATATTTTGACCCGATTTTTTCGTTTCACCCCTAATTTTCTTCACGTAATTCCCTATTCCATATTCCCCTTTCTTCTTAATTCTTATTGGGTTCCCCCTCTTCTCTTCTCTCTCTATATTGGATAAATTCATTTCTAAGTTTAATATATTTAATGAAAAATAATACATTTGGTCTCAATATAGAAATGAAGAACCCAATAAATGAATAGAGAGAGAAGAAAAGAAAAAAGAGGAACCCAATAATAACTAAGAAGAGAGAGGGAAGAAGAAAGGGGAATTAAGTAAAGGAAATCATGGGTAAAACAAAAAAATTGGACAAAAATATAAACTGGAGGACTAAACTGTAGTAAATTAAAAGATTTTGAAAGCTAAATCATAAATATGAAGATTTGGGAGACTAAATTATAATTTATAAAGATTTAAAGAAAATATCTTTAAATACCTCTATAATATAATAAATTTATCTATGGTATTGTTTTGTTGTGCTGGCAACATATATAAATATACTGATTTTTGCACGTACACTAGATTCCTAAATAACCTGAGTCAATCAAGTTAATTGGTCGAATTCAAATATTTTTTTTTTTTTTAAAAATAAATAAAGAATAACCAACTTTTCTTGCTAAAGCATGGATTCTCTCTCTCTTGTTAACATCAACAAGCACAAAAAACATGTTAGAAAATCTAAACAAAAGAATAGAAAAGCTAAAGGACTTAGGAATAGGAATCATGCATGAAACGAGCCAACCAAGCAAAAGCTCACCCCTCTCTCAATAGAAAACTTTCCTTCTTCAAACTATATATCTATACGAGCCTTCAGTTCAAACAAATTACGTGAATTAGTAATGAAAAAATAATGATCCAATTTTTTTTTTTTTTTGAAATTTCTTTTAGGATCACGATCTCTACTTGCTTAAATTTTTTAGGATCAAATTCCATAAATTTTGTAGTTTATTTACACTTTCATTAAGTGTAAACAAAATATTATATTTATCAAAACCGTTAATTTTGTATCTACTTAATAAAAAATCAACAAAACCAAAATCCAAGAAATTGGATATGAGTAAACCCTTGGCGCATAATCCAAGAAATAAAAAAAATATCAGAAATAGTAAAAATAAAAATTTTACGTTTATATATATATATATATATATATATATATATATATATATATATATATATATATATATATATATATATATATATATATATATATATATATATATATATATATATATATATATATATATATATATATATATATATATATATATATATATATATATATGTGTAAACGGAAAATTTACTGGAGGTGAAGGGTCGCTTAGATGACCCAATAAAATTATTACACGTGGTGTCATTTAAAGTAACAAATTAAAAAACTCTCTTAACCACCCTTTGAGTGGCGTCACGTGTAATAATTTTATTACACTACCTAAGCAGCGGTGAAAGAATTTTCTTCACCGCTGGTGAATTTTTCATTTCTTGTGTGTATATATATATATATATATATATATATATATAGAGAGAGAGAGAGAGAGAGAGAGAGAGAGAGAGGAGAGAATAAACAAATCTTAGACCAGATCTCAGTGCACTAATTTTTTTGATTAATAAGTGTTCTATCTTTATAATTATGTATGCATCGTGTTAAGGGAGGGCTGCTTAAGCCTTGTACTTAATCTATTTAATAATTGTTTAATGAGAGAGATTACTTAGTTAATGATCAAACCTAGGACAATGGCAATACCCTTGACCGTTCAATTAGCACCATTATCTGGCACCACTAAATAATCTTTATATTATTTTAATTTAATTTTTTATGTTTTTTCCCAGTTGTTGGGTCTCTTACATTCAAATGAGGGGTCATTTGTTTCGTATTTTTTTGAAATATATTCGGAACATAAATTTACTATCCACCAGATCCACCGATTGGTTTATGAATTTAAAACGGGAAAATTTATTGATATGGAATTTTTTTAAAATAATAATAATAATAAAAAAGCAACAAATTTTAAAAAAAAGGAAAAATAAAAAAGATAAGAAAAAAAAAAAGCAACCACGTTAACAGAGAGGGCCCAACGGAAACATGCCTCGTGCCCCGTTTACCATACTCCAGGTGGGCCCCACCGATCACGCGATCCTTACCCTTTCCTCGATTCGACTGTATGAAACTACGAAAGTGCCCTCGGCTTTTGTCCCATCCTTCCACATCGGTGCGGATCCGGTTGCGTGTTCCCACTGCCCTCGTCCGCCCGTCACGGGGCCCACTCCTCGGGATAACGCTCGCGATATTTTCAGACCCCAAAGCACACGTGGGCCCACGTCTAACTCTCAGACCAGCACGATTGGAGTCGTGTCGTTCCTCACCTGTGCTTTCCTTGTTAAGATGAACCCAGGTGCGTGTAAGGTAACAGTCACCGGGTTCGAGCTGAATGGGACAAAAATGTACAACGGTCAACTCAATCGCTTTTGGAAGGTGTCTTTCCTTTCGAATCCCCGAAGGCGGACGGTGATCTCACCGAAAGTAACGAGAAGCGGAGAGGAAAAGTAAAAGGTCAAAAATAAATATATATTTTTTAATCGAATAACCGGCGACAGCCTGTCCCGTCTACGCACGTCGGGACCCAAACCCAGCCCCCGCTCGGATCAATAATTTCAGCTGTCGGTCCCGTCCTCTGTTGGGCCCACACCCGTCGGTCAGGGGAAAAAAAAAAAAGAAGAAAAGAAGAAAAAAGCGCGCGCACGAGAGCTCCTCTGTTCCTCACGTGATGGGCTGGCTGGACTCCACGTGGCGGTCATGGGTTCGCGGCCTTTGCGGTCAAGGCCGATGAAGCTGCCCGAGCGGTGGCGGAGAGAGGTCGCACGTGTCTTGTTTTTGGCGGGAAGATTTGCCATTCGCGGGTGAGGCGTTTGAATGGGTTACGGTCCGCGCGGATCAAGGCCACGTATAAGGCGAGGCGTGGCAATGTGCTTGGGAGACACGTGGCGACATTCAGTGGGCAGGGAACTGATGCTGTGAGTTCGGCCGTGGTGTAAGGAGGGCTTGGGCCGGGTTGGGTTTGCCTTCTGTCGGCCTGGGAGGCCATAGTGCAATTGGATCTGAATTTGTTCAGATATTTTTTTTCGGATGGAGGTTAGAACAGCAAACAGCTGGACGAATAAATCAAATATCTTTGAAGGCCTCATTCGTTTGGCTGTGGATGTATAGAGTGAGGTAGATAATTAATCATACTCGACTCCATATTTGTATAAATCTATGGGTTCTGAGTATTGATAATGGTTTAATACGAAATGTTTAACTATATATTTGTATTTCAATATCAATTTACTTAAATAGATCGTATTAAATTAGGTCGCATATACCTGTTGGTAGCATACTAACATCAGTAAGAGACTGCTAATGCTCTAATAGAAAAGTGAACATAGTATAATATTTTTTTAAAAACCGGAACTTCTCTTAGCAATGCATGGAGGGCTCCACATAGTTCATTTTATTTCCAAATGAATATCAATCTTTAAGTTGGTGACAAATTCAAGGGCAAAGAATCTTTATTTGGGAACAAATAAAGTTAGCTAAGAGCATATATATATATATATATATCAAACCTACTTTCTTGTTCTAATGTCCCACAAAAGGTAGGCCTAATGTCCTTCCTACAAATGGACTAATTTTCAATTAGTAACAATACTAGGTCTAATTCTTTTGGAAGAAAAATGACATTAAAGTGGCGAGAGAGAGAGAGAGAGAGAGAGAGAGAGATCCCTTATGCTTCAACCCAAGAAGAAGGAAATTAGATTCCATTTACATGAGTTTTGGCAACAAGGACATGGGAGTAGGACCACCTAACTTTGATTGAGAACATTTTAAGGCTTAGATCCTTGTCAAGTTATATTTATATTAACTTTAAAAAAGCTTTTGTCTTATTGATCGAAAGCATCAATGGTCATAAGATAATATAAGTTTGATGTCTTTTATATTACTACACCCTGTTTTCACGATGTAAATAAATAAAATTAAGTATTGTATATCTACTTTTCGTCAAGTACACAAAAAAAATCATAAATTAGTAAACGTTTTTCTTTTCATGATTTGAAAACTACAACCAAAATAGGCAACATAAAATATAAATATAAAGCGACCTCCCATGACGTAACAGATTCTATGAATTAAAATTCATTTTATTACACAATTTGGATGAATTAATTTCATTTTAATTCTCTCAATATCCAAATTTAGAATTGCTATATACGTACTCCACCGAATATAGTTTGTATATCACGATCAACCTTTTCTTAATTAACAACACCATTACAATATTCTCTTCATAATTAGTAACAACCGTTTTGTTAATTTCCCTTGACTATAAGAGTAAACTCTAAGAAATTTACCATGAACTCTCGTTTCTTAGGAAATGATCATAAACTTTATATATTTTTAGACGTGAATTTTCATTTTAGTACCATTGACATGATAGTTCTTGAGAAATGGTGAAAGTTAGGTTAGTTACCTTAAAATTTAACATTCGAATGCATTTAAACTTTTTTTGTTTATTAATTTCCTATTGATGTATATATATATATATTGGAGAGGCCATAGCGCAATATGGATCCTACCTTAACTTATTGTAAATCAAGACTCGGCATGATTGTGCTTCCTATATCCAAAATCTTGACCTAACAATCCAACTCACCAAACACTACTACTCAATTGGTTTGGACCCATAAATAATCTCAAATCATATAACATAAAGATGCCCTTTGATTAAAGGTGTCCTACTCCAATCCAAATAAAGTGACCATCTCTTTTGTTGAGAGGCATCAAAATTTGAGAGCACATTTTCAACATTTTTGGTTTGCATACATTAATTATTTTCGCACAAAAATAATTAAAGCATGTCACTAAACAAAGAAGGAGAAGCATTAAGCTGTACAGTATAACGGTAGTTATACATAATGGATCCGATTCCTTAATGAATATGGCCATCGAATTTGTAAGATCCAATCCGAGTAAATTAATTTACTTACTTCTAAATAATTCTTTAGAGAAATAATGTTTGTAAGAACAAATTATATACTGAATAATTCAAACTCTGAATATGAACCTGATAAGTTTGTAAATTTAGATATTAAATTTAATAATTGCCATATGAATTTCAAGAAGATCCTATGAATTTTCCGATTCGAATTCGACCCGCTGTAACCCCCAAAACATTTACATGCATGAGAAAAAACAATACCACGTAATAAGCTCCAAACGCAAAGCGCATTTACGTAACGTCATCACATTAGCCGCTGACGCGGTCGGCGGTTGCGGACGCCAAACCGGGACTCCAAATCCAGTTAATAAGCCATCAGCGGACGCCACGCCAAAAATTGAACCCAGTTTAATTCCAAGCAGCCAAAAAGCGCCAACAAATCCGAGAGATCTCCGTTGTACACGCGCCTGCTCCCCCTGGGTCCCACAGTTTCCCACCCCCTTCTAAAATTATTTAAAATAATAGTAAAAAAAAATAATTTAAAAAATCGGCCTCCTATATAAACCCCAACCCGACGTCCTCCCTCCTGCCCAAAACACCCCCGCTCGTTTATTCTTCCCAGAATACCCCTGTTCTGTTTCTCTTTCTTGCCGTTCCTTTTCCAAATTACACAAACTATTCTCTCTGTTCCGCCAAATGGAAGAAGCTAGTGGCAGCAAGAGAGCCCGAGACGAAGAGGTGGAGGAGGCCTCGTCGCCGGAGGCAAAACGTAGCCGGGCGGACTTGCTGTTCGACATCCTCGACGTCGAGTCCGAACCTGATAACACCGACCTCGACTCGGTGATGCGGAGCCTCGAGGAGGAGATTGCGCTGCCGGTCGCTGATTCGGATCCGGGCGCGGTGTGCGTGTCCGATCCGGAACCAAAGCAGCCGGATCTAGGGTATCTGTTGGAAGCCTCCGACGACGAGCTCGGCCTGCCACCGACGGAGGCGGAGGTAGCATCTGGCGAGTTTACCGGAGGCGAAGAGAACGTCGCCGGCGAGGCTGAGGAGGTCGGGTTCGGGAAGATCTGGGGGTTTGACGACGAGATCCATTTGGATTTCGGGTTCGGGTCAAACGGCGGAGGTGATGACGGAGGCGTTATCTTTGATGGCGGGCTGTTTGATTACGACGGCGGGGTCTGTGGGCCGCCGGATTTTTCCGACGTGACGTTGCAGCCGGAGTTCCTGCCGGCCGTCTGACGACGGTGGGCCCTGTGGGACCCACACAGCGTTTTTTAATTTTTATCTTTAAAAAAAAAGGTTGTAAATTCTAGGAAGAGAAAAGAGACGAAGGTGACGGATTTTTTTTCCCAAAAAAAAATCCATTAACCTCTTCCGTTTGCTTTTTTTGCTGTTTTTAACAGTTAATTGGTTTTGGACGTATTGACGCCGTTTAACTCCGTTTATGCCTCCTCATCCGGAGAAGGACCTGGACTCGAACTAATCTTGCCAAACAAACACACAAAGTTGGACTTTCTGACAAATTCAGATTTTGAATCCGAGGACTTTTTGAATGTTGTCTGTGCTAATATTGAAATTGATAAAAACCAAACAAAATTATGGTGATTTTTTGATAAATAAAGAGTTTATGAGTTTTATTATATATTATAGATTGGAATTAGTTGGATTAATTTGGAATTAGAGAAGTTATTATTGAATTCAAAATGAATAAACTTTTGACCAAAAAAAAAAAATATTACTATTTAAGCCTATAAATGGGTGGTTTTGTAAATTTGGAGATAAATTTAAAGGACAATTTTTCATGGCGTGGAGGTAGGGCAAAGGGACGGTCAGCATTGATTTGATTTGGCCGTACCGGAGATTCTTGCCCCACTAGTTCCCAGATATCAGGTCCTACGACTTCTTCAGATTTTGCGTAAATACCCCCTTTTTTTTAACTGTAATTTGCTGTTTAGTCCTTTTCTTGGGGAGTTTTGGGGGTTAATGCAAATTGTGAAATGAGTGGGTGCTCTTTTGGGGAAGATACGTTGGGACCGTGTGGTGAGGGGATGAGATTGGTGGGTGGGTGGAGTTAATGGACACGTGGGTTTGGGCGCCTCCCCCTCTACGCAAGACTCGAGGTTTCTGTTTTAGGAAACAAACGACATTATTTTAGGGTTACGGGTGGGTGGGTTTTTGGTGGGTGATTTTGGAAGCTGACCTGGAGATTTAGATTTTTATATGATTTTTAATTTACTTTTGCTTCTTTTTTTTTAATGCTTGTTACTTTTGATCTAGGGTGGGATAAATTTACAATATGATTTGTGGGTGTAACTAACTAATTTAGCCCACTGAACATTGTACCTACCAGTGTCACTGACAATTCGAATGATGTTGCAAAAGTATGTGTATATGAATTTAACTAGCAAAAAAATTACATAGCTCATCACTTACATTACACATTTCATATTATGACCAATAATGTCAACAATCCGTACCCTTATCCTTGTTTTCATATGAAAAAATTGCATGGTTGTTTTGAACCCTAAAATGTCCTTCTAGCACTACAATAACAAAAATTATGTGATGCCTATCAAATCTCCTTATCGTCAATATAAGATAACAAAAATTATGTGATGTCTATCAAATCTCCTTATCGCCCAATATAAGAGGGTATATAATCATTGCTTATATAAATCTTGCTGAGCTGAAATAACAATTCGTGGAGGCAAATTCATAGGGCATGCACAAGCAAGATGTGACAACTCAATGTGTGCTTCAACGCAACATGGAAAGAATTGCATCTCTCAGGTTCCACGCGACATATGAGCTTCTTTCCTCTACTCTTGATTTGAGATTCTATATCTAAAGTTTAACCTAGTCAAAATAACCTAATGTTAATGAGTGTCGTGTTACAAGTTTACTTCCATGCAACTGGTTTATTTACACTACTTTCAGTTTCCTTTCATGCAATTGAAATTCGAAAAAGGTTTTAGTGGGAAAAGTTTACATCGAGAACAGAATGGAGCCCTATATTAACAGAAGAATGCTCGTCTAAATGAACCCCACGAATTTTCACCTAGCAATTTGAATAGGTTTTTTTTTTTTTTTTTTTTTCCTTGTCACTGTGAATACGAATTACAATAAACACTCGGGAGATATATAGAACAATAGTCCGTTTTGCATCAGAACCTCTTATTGTGGCTAGTACAAGAAATAATGGGCAAAAGATCAAAACATTTTACTTTAGTGCTTACAATGAATAAAAATAAAAATAAACAAAATAAGTTTCCAGTATATATAGTTACTGTGATTAGGGTTTGGTGGTACAAACTTCAATTCATTTACCTGGAATTGATGCAACTATTTAGCTTTCCTTTGAATTGATTTCATTTTTAGCTTTCATCCATTATGGATGGTGCCTCGTTTTTTTTTTTTTTCTTTGCATAAACGGTAGGTATATATGCACGTTCTTGCTTTGTTGGATATACCTAAACAAGAGACTCAAAAGCACGGCCTAAAGACGATATTGTGCATGCCTCAAACTCTAGGCGTGTCACCTAATTTTACCCAACTGGACAACTTCTACCATATGATCATTTTTCAACTAAATTTTAGTTGCAATGAAAACCAAATCCAAGCCGTGTTGCATAATATAATAGCAACAAATAGGAAAAAGTTTGCAGGCGATACCTAAAAATTTTAGGAAACAAGTAACACATATCTACATGATTGTCCTAATAGCATCCAAAAATATTTAGAACATACAAATTATTATAAAATTTACTTGAGAATATTTAGAGTCAAATTTTAAAAACAACTAGAAATGTATACAATTTTCTATCATTTTTTTACTAAATATAAAATTATCTCTCTTTAAAGAGAAAAATGAAACAACTCTTATTTAGATCAATTTTAGCTATACTATTTACTTGGTAAAAAACACATACAACTCCTAATTTCAAGGCATGCAACTGCTATATATGTTAATTCCATAAACTTTTGATGCTATGTCCAAAGGCATTAGTTTCACATACTATTATTATAAAATTTTGAAGTTACCCTAGAAATTGGGTAAAACGTGTAAAAGTATGACAAAAATAAGAAAAGAAGACTATAAAACTTCTATAGTTATGAAAGTTGAGAATCAAGCCCCATGCACATAGCATAGCTTTGTATTCTATTACTAAACGGTTTGGGAGTTATGCTAGTAATTTGCTAATTACGATAAAATAAGAAAAGCTAAGCATAAAACTTGTATCGCTATGAAAGTCGAAAGACAAGCCCTATTTCGTTGGTTTATACATGTAACAAAGTTACATATATTATTAATGGATGGTTTGGAAGTTATGTTAGAAATTCACTAAATACGTATATAAGTATAACAAAAATAAGAAAACCACCCCATAAGGCTCCTATATTTATAAAAATTGAAAACTAAGCCCTATTTCATTAGTGCACACACAGGACAAAAATTAGTATATTATTAGCAGATGGTTTGGAAATTACGCTAGCAATTTGCTATACACGTGTAAGAATACAACAAAATAAGAAAAGGTATCTACAAGACTCCTATGGTTATGAAAATTGAGAACTAAACCCATTTAGTGAGCCATATACGTGAACAAAGTTTGTTGTTTCTTATTTTATTAATAGATGGTTTGGAAATTACTCTAGAAATTCGCTAAATACTTTAAAAAAATGACAAAAAATAAGAAAACTAGACTGTAGGACTCCTATATTTATGAGTGACAGAACAACACTGACAACCCTTACAAATTTGAAGGGCTCCAATATCGATGATAGATCGATTAACTACCAGACGAGCCTAGATATGTGAATGTTACACAAGCCACATTTTATTTGGAATATAAGAAGTATGTATGCTGTCAGTAAATTCTTCCAGGCTTCTACAACTATTGGAAGTATTCATTTAGGTTTATTTGGTGTATTTCAATAGAATAATCTGGAGATAGTTAATCTCAAGGAATGTGCTTCCAATAAATTCTTTGATTTAAACTGCATATAGCAAATATTATTAGAGACTTTTTCCTGGTTTAGGGGAATTTGAAGTGAAACCCATCTAAAATGTGCACAAGATGCCCCATATGATAGATTTCCCTGTCCTCCAACTGGCCGTTAAGGATTTATTCAAGGCACTCTTTTGCCTGTAGTTCACTTGATCAGGACTCCAGCGGCAACTGATAAAGGATTGAACCAAATGAACATGCATTACTAAAAGAAATTGGTAATGTTTTGCCGCACTTTCAGTCATATTATATGCAGGTGACTCCTTAGATGATGATGATGAAGTTTAAATATGATCGCTTACATAAATCGTTTCTCCTTAAACCAGTGATGAAATCTTAAGGTTGGAAGATGCTAAAGATAAATTACCAAACAAGTGAAAAGAAAATTAATTAATTTAATCACATTCTTTGAAAGGAGAAAAGGCTAATTTCTGTTCAATAAATTCTAAAGAACTGAAGTGAAATGTTACCTCTAAATTCCTGGCAGATGTTGCTGTTACTCGACCTCTTCGTCCTTGGATCAAGGATAAAACTTGGCCAGCTAAAAGATCAAACTGAGGTTGCTGACATCTAAGCTAGTTTTGTAATTCAGCAGCTTCCTGCTTTACATGCCAGTTTGGCTTCTCTAAAGAAAAGAGGAAAAAGGAAATCATTTACATGCACCGAACAACACTTTAGATGAATTGAGCTACTATTACAACAGAGAATTTAACTTATTTATGTGCATGCAGCATGACTAAGCAGGAGACTTCAACATCGAAAGGATATCTATATCTCTAGAAATCACCTAAGAAATGCTAGAATACT
Organism: Dracaena cambodiana; assembly: GCA_036321105.1. Lineage (NCBI taxonomy): Eukaryota > Viridiplantae > Streptophyta > Magnoliopsida > Asparagales > Asparagaceae > Dracaena > Dracaena cambodiana. The sequence continues at coordinate 1,012,054 of JAYEPQ010000013.1, forward strand.
GCCCTAATTGACTGGATAACTCTAACTTAATGAAGGATTACAACAACAGAACAAGTGGCTCTAATACAATGGTCATGAAGTACACAAAATATCAATGTCAACCATGATTTGAAATGCAGGTCACCATTATATTTAAATAGAATCCAAGAAAGTTCTGCAGCCAAAATCACCCTTGGCTGCTCTAGTTATAATAGTAAACGGAAACAATGAATTCTTTACCAACCTTCTTACAAGAGAAATCCAAAAGAATGAACACCACTCGATGGAAGACCGATGCCAATGAGAATATCCCCAGCCTCAAAGTTCTTCCCATAAATGACAGCATCCTTTTTAATAATGCTGGCAGCAAGCCCATTCAAATCATACTCTCCATTTGCATAGAAGTCGGGCATTTCCACTGTCTGCAAGGTATCCCACCATTATATTCCAAAAATATTTGTCCAAAAATACATATTGTATATCGTATAATGTATATATGGTTCTAGGATGTAAAGAGAAACTCATAAAGCAAATAGCATGTGGCCCTCTCACAGACACCCGATAATACATTCTCCAGTGGCATTTTTGAGCTTTCAATGCCTAATTAAGCATTCACATGGAAACACAGATGAGAATCATAGTAACCTCAACCAGATAAGAAACTGAGGCACTAAATAATGGTAAGAGATCAGAGTGAGAGTGATGCAGGACGGAAGCAGATTAGGATTTGTTGTGGGAAATTGGGATAAAAATTAGGATTCTGGGGATAAGTTAGGTTTGAACCTCGCGCCCACTTTCTCACGAATCACTTGAGAGAAATATTATACAAAATCAAATCACATGCTCTCAATTTCATTCATCATTTCTCACTATCATCAAATAGGGTTTTACAAACCATATATATAGAAAAACCTAATGCAACAAGATAATAACAAATTTAATCAAATCTCTAATCCAATCTAATTAAATCTAACTAAAACTAATTTTATCTCTATGAATTCTCTCGCGCTTGGAAATATTCACCATCCGGTGAATGTCAACAAGCAGAAAGTCAAACACGATCAACTGAAATTGGTTAATCTTTTCGAGATCCGGCAAAGTTTTCCACCGAACTAAATATAAGAAAATCGAACAAATCGATAGCCAAATATATACTTCTTCATATTCCAATGGTGGCGACAATAACAAATGTGGAAGATCCGAAGAGAAATCGAAATTTGTCGCTTTTCTAGAAAATGAAAATTTTGAAATGTGAGCAGGAGAGTCAATAAAAACACAATCCTCATTAACAAGGCTATTGAATATTTCTGTAATTGGCTCTGACAGAAAAATCGAGTCATCAACTTCTAAATCTGTAATAAAGTCTATGCTGAATTTTGTCTTAATTATAACATCACCTAAAATTTCAGAAGCTGATGTGTTGGTATCTGTACTCTTCGAAAGGCACTGCTATTCATAATGCCAGAATTCTCCACAGACTGAACACTTAATAGGACACTGGTAAACAGAGTGTCCATATTTCTCACATTTAGAGTATTGTTTGGCCTTAAAAAATTCTGGTGAACAATTAAAAATAAAATGCAGAGTATACCGTACACGAAGAAGAAATTTCAACCAATCTCAAGTTGGACGAGAATTATAGTGTTAAGATACCAATCAGAAACTTCTCCAACTTTAATTTAACATAATTGTATTTATACTCTGAAGTCAAAGGAAAATAACAGAAAAATTACTCCAAATTGCTCTCCCAATTATCATAACCATTATGGTCATTATAACCGTAAAAATATGCAACTGCATCGTATATATCACACTCCACTTGTTTGAAATCGGCATTAGTGTTGATATATTTACCACAAAATATGAATTCAATAATAATTAACTTCTAAATTTCAGAGCACGAGTTCAGAAAATATCCAAGCATTGCGAAGTCTTAATTATAGCTCAAATCTGATGCGAATTGGGCTTCAACGTACCAAGAGTACTGTTAATAAGTGTGCCACCACCAACAATTATCTTTGTTGATAGTGACTACAATGGACAAATTGTAAACAAACCTATCATTACAAGTCAAAGTACCAATATCGCCAATATCTAATATTAAGTAAGATTATCCATTTGCATTACATATCTGTACATTTAAATGCTTTCTTCACGAATATAATTGAAAACTATCCTTTTAATTGCTTGAGAATCACTTTTGTATATAGATTTAATGCACAATAATATGATTGTTATGCAATGCAGATATACGACTGATAGGCCATGGGCTCATCAACAGCGATGTTGTGTATATGCAAAATAAGCATCATAAGCCATCAGATCAAGCAGCACAACAATTCTCCAAACCACTAGGTTGTTTCTGCACCATAGTAATTTATTCAATATTATTGAATAATACTATGGCAGATCATCCATGGACTTATTCTAGGTGGTGTTTGGGGATCCCTTTATCATTTACAATGTTAATAGTGCAGAATTCCTGCATATTCTAGGCTCAAGTGGATGTGATGGCTCCTCCTTAGAGTTTTAGTGGAGTGATGGAGGCCAGAGAACATTTTCCATATGAGAGTGGAAGAGAAGATTATTATCTTACCAGATGTATAGGTGATTCTTACTTTACATGTTGATGGTCCTCCTAGTTAAGTGACAAATGATAGAAACTTCTTGGAGAATTACGAGAGATTATCATGTAGAGTATCTAATAAAGGGAGAACAGAAAATCCGTTGAAGTTACACCAGGTGCGAGATACACTTATTATGATTCTCATTTATTATGATTCTTGCTAAGGCTAAAGATGTGGAGATCCAACAATATACACAAGGATATACCATGCACATGTTTGGTGCTCGTTTGTTTCTTGACTATAGCACCAATACTGTATATATATGATGACCGAACTTTTAAGATATTTTGATTTGTGGGACATGTTGGGCTGGAGGGTGGTGTTTGCATGCCTATATTTACGTAAGGTGGCAAGGATGGATTTTCATATACTGACATCATGTTTGACATTGTTTCGGTACATCATAATTGAATCTTTATCAATAAAAAGTTCACATATTTCCATTTCACTTCTCACATGTTTTAATCATCGCTTTCAATATGGTCATAGGAGAGACAGTCCATCGGTCCCCTTAACCTTAAGACAATGATCATATAAATGGAAATCAACCACTTGGATGGAGGTAAAAATTGTCTTTTAACGTATACAAAATTTAGTAGCCTCTTCTAATTTTCTACAAATTGAAAATTGTAAACATAGGTTGAATATTAATAGAACCTGTGGCTGTATCACATTGAGGGATTCACGCTTCTATAGAAATAAGCTGGATCGCAGACTGCGGGAGCTAATACATGGGAGCCATATCATTGGCATGTCTAAGATTTCTAAATCCTATATGCTAGGAAGGATCACATATATGAAGTTCAAGGACACCAATTATCTATTTTGATGCTTTAGAGATGAATGTTCCTAATCATGTCCATCAATGTGGACTTGTTCAGCATATTTCATATTTAGTTGAAAGAGTGATACATAGGGGTCACAAGGATGATGACCCTTGTGACGATTGGAGTGAGGTGCACAGCAAGTACGTTAATCAATAGGACGATGATCCCTTCATATTCAAAAGCAAAGAGTTACCATTCCCTTGTCCAATTACCTTCAATAGTATTGGGCATAACTCGTCACTGAATCATTCAGTAAATTGCTCCACCTTTCAACAATATGCTCTCAAGTCCATTAGAGAGATGACCAGCAAAATCCATAACCCTTTTTCATGTCATTTATGTTATATTTACATTATTTGATTTTAAGCTTCATTATGAATGTTAGATTGATGGTTTAGAAAGGTGGATATCATGGTGCATGAAGCTTTACTAGCTACTAATGAGCAACAACACACTTCAATAGTCAATGCCATAAGGTGACCACCCCAAGAACTCACGGGGTTGAGATTCTAAGGAATGGACTGGAAAATGCCCATTACTTCTCAGACAGCATTTCCAAATCGAGCCAGGCTTGAGGGTAGTTGTGAGGTGTAATGTGATGTTGGAACTAGGGTAGGGTGAGGTCTATATTTATAACTTGCAAATAAATATCTGTCAAGCCAAATTTTTATGATTATTTAATTAAATTGTATTATTATAAAAACTATCAGGGAACAAAATTTCCAATATACCAAAAGAGAAACTGCAACATCGTATACTTAAATTCTCAATGAGTACATTACCTGCCACAATATTATTGGCATATTCATGAGTATATATGTATAGCATCATATGTTCTTACGCAATATCAACATATGTTATCGCTCATACATATAACTCACTTGTCATATGCAGGATTGGCAGACACACATATTCACTTTTGCTTTTTTCTTTACAAAATCTTTATGTCTTCAGATACACCAGTTCAATTTTTGTAGCAACCAATCATTATAAATGATGCAATGCATGAATACCAATCCGACTCCTCCCATCGACCTTCCTCAAAATGAAAGATATAACTAAACAATACTCCCTTATCTCCCATCCTTTTGGACATGGCATATTTGGCCGCGTATATCATTACAGGTGCAACATTCCTTCACCTTATAATAAATTGTGTCGGACACTTCAGCCATAACGAACGTTGTTTCTCCTAGCCATAATGGACGCTATTTCTCCTTGCTCAACTGCAACTGTCTCACTCGACCAAGTGGTTATTAAGGCCGCAATCTTCCTCCAATATGCAAACACATATATTAGTCCCCCGCTTTCCCCATCCACCACGTTTCTCCCTGATATGTTCATAAAGCATGAGTGCAATAATCTCCAATCAAAATATTCATCTGTTCCATCAATCAAATACATATACAAAACATTACATATTTCTTGTTTTCATTCTCTAACTTTATTGAATATATAATCAACTTAATTAATACATATTTGTTTTCGTAAATCAAATACTATATTTATTCCCATTTTTATGTATTTTTTGGTTTCATTAGGAATGGACATGTGTGCTTGCATCACAACGGTCATGCACTTCAATCACAATAAATATGTGCATATAGAATACGCACTTCCCCGCATTATTGTCAAAAATAGAGCCCTCATATCATAAGCCTCACCTCATTTCACAAGCCATATGGATATATCAGGTCACAAACTTATTTTGCTTTCAAAATGCCTCTTTCCTTTACTCTCCATGACGTGTGTGTGTGTATCTTGTTGCAAAGTTGAGTGACAATTGTGACTTCTTCAAACTAGCAAGCTTACTTTAAATCCAAAAAATTAGGACTTTATGTAATTAATTATGAATAATTCACGAGTTAACTCATATTTCTTGGAGATTTCTTCAAATAATTAGTTTAATAAATTTTCTTTTGTACATAGTCTACACATACCTATACATTTGAACCATGAACATGAGCATATACATAGTCTACACATACCGATACATTTGAACCATGAACATGAGCATATATGTTTATATGGAAATAATTAGTTTATTAAGGTTAAAGAAATTGAATGCATGAAACTTTGGGTTTGCATGGAAATATCATAGAAAGGAGCAAGTGAGAACTTTACTATTGATTACTGTCTACGGTTAGATTGCACGTATCATTTATCTCGCCTTCATATTCATGTGCATCTAGCTTACATAAACTTAAAGATTTATAAATTATATAAGAATTTGTGTCATAAACTTCACTATTGCTTATTGTTTAAGGTTTTATAATGCATTCCAATACCAATTGACTAGCTTTATGGATCAAATCCAAGCGATTAACTTTCTTATATATGCACATTTGATTTATTCATGATTAAGTCTCCTCATTTTTTTTCCCATTAGCCATATAGGGCTATTTAATACAAGAATTAGGAACATATATTCTCCCAAGATATCATATGAACTTTTGATAACAATTTGTGCAAATTGGCCTCTGGATAAGCATACCCAATCCAATTTATTATTTAGTTGAGCTTCCATGACTATTTCTCTTAAGTCAAGCATATCTGATAATTTTTTTAATGCATTCTTGCTATTTCACAAGCCACGACAATTAATGAAGGGGTTAATCAAAATTTTTTTATGCATTCTTGCTATTTCACAAGCCACGACAATTAATGAAGGGGTTAATCAAAATTTTTTTATGCATTCTTGCTATTTCACAAGCCACGACAATTTACTCAATATATACAATTAGGATTGTATGGATAATCAAAAGATGCGTTGATCGATTTCAAATGGATAAGCATGCCCAATCCAATTTATTCTTCCAGGCCTATTTCTCTTAAATCTAGCATATCTGATTAATTTCCTATGTATGCTTGCTATTTCATAAGCCATGACAATCAATGAAGGGGTTAATCAATTTACTCAATGAACAATGATATACAATTAGGATTGTATGGATAATCAAAAGATGAATAGATTGATTTCAATCTATTGATTAGCATGCCCAATCTAATTTATTATTTAATTAAGCTTCCATTACTAATTCTCTTAAATCAAGCATATCTGATTATCCTTTTATGCATGCTTGCTATTCACAAGCAAGCAGCAGCAACAACAACAACTAAGTATTTTATCCCAAGTACTTGGAGTAGGCTACATGAACCAAAAGAGAACCACGCTGGATCGATCACGTTGATAATCCTTCTCCATTCATTCTTATCAAGTAGTATCTCCTCATTTAAACATCTAGAATCTATATCTTTTCGTATCACCTCCATCCATATTTTCTTTAGTCTTCCCTTCTCTCTTTTAACTTGCTATTCACAAGCCAATTTAGGGGTTAATCAATTTACTCAATGAACAATTATATATAGTTAGGATTGAATGGGTAATAAAAAAGATGAGTAGATTGATTTCAATCCACGAATAAGCATGCCCAATCCAATTTACTCTTCCATGCCAATTTCTCATAAATCAAGCATATCTGATTACTTTCTGCATGCTTGCTATTTCACAAGCCATGACAATCAATGGAAGGGTTAATCAATTTACTCAATGAACAATGATATACAATTAGAATTGCATGGACAATCAAAAGATGAGTAAATCAATTTCAATCAACACGCTTTAAGAGATACAGAGTAAAGATTTGCAGAATTTCCACAAAAGAATTTCAAAGAAACTTTCCTCACCAATTTCTAACAACATTTCTTCAATTCCAATTGCGATTCATTTTCCCCTCAACAACACAACATCCTAATTATTTTGCACCCAAAAAATAAAATCAAGAAACTTTGAATTGAGAGTTGGTGCATAGAGTTTACCCTAAAAAAAATCCACCGAAAAAATCCCCAAATCTTTCTCCCTTCTCTTTCTTCTTCTTCTTCATCTCCCCTTGCCGCCGCGGCTACTGATCTGCTGCTGCTGCCGCCGGCGGTCGGCGGACGGTGGTCAGCTGCTCGCCATCCACCCCTTTTCCCTCTTCTCTGACTCTCTCTCTCTCTCTCTCTTCCCTTTCTCTCACCATCTTTCTTCTCATTGCCCGTTAAAATCCTAAGCCCCAGAATTAAATCAATTAATTAACGAAACATTAAATAAAATTTGGGTATTTACAAATTTATCCCTTAAATCTTTATAAATTATAATTTAGTCCCCCAAATCTTCATATTTAGAATTTAGTCCCCAAATCTTCTGCTACTACAATTTAGTCCCCTCCCTAACTTCCGTTGGCCCAATTTATTTTTTAATCTGATTTTTCCATTTTATCCCTTCTTAATTCCTTTTTCGCTCTTCATCTTCTCTTCTCTTTCCCTCTTCCTCCTCTCTTCTTCTTTTCTTTATTCTTCCTTCTCTCTTCTCCTTCCCTCTTCTCTTCCTTCCCTCCTCTTTCTTCCTCCTCTTCTCATTTTTTTTATTGGGTTCATTGGCTTTCCTCCCTTCTTCTTCTCCTTCTCTTCTATCTCTCTATTCTTCCCCCATTTTTCTTCATAGGGGTATTTAAGTCATTTTATTATTTAAAAAAATAAAAATTAAATTCTGCCGTTTATTTGGACGGAAAAACTAACGGAGGGACTAAATTGCAGTAACTTAGAGGATTTGTGGGACTAAATTCAAAATATGAAGATTTAAGAGACTAATCATAATTTATAAAGATTTAAGGGACAAACTTGTAAATATCCAAAAAAATTCATATTAGTCCTCGTCATTTGCATAATCACCTAGACCATCTTTTTTTTCTTTTTCTTCTCTTTTAACTTAAATATATATATATATATATATATATATATATATATATATATATATATATATATGAGAAAAATGGAAATGAGCTGACAGTTCACGCAAGTTGCCTGAGATGTAGTTCATTTCCACTATCTATAATAATCTTTTTAAAAAAGTTTCTTTTGGATTATGATCTCGACCCCCTTGAGTGTACTCATACCTAATTTCTTGGGTTTTAATTATGATTTGGTCCTCAATCAAGTTAATACAAAATTAATGGTTTGCAATGAATAAGCATTTTGTATGTATTCGATGAAGGGGTAAATGAACTTCAAAATTTATGAAATTTAATCCGAAAAGAATTAAGGAGATAGAGATTGTAATTGAAGAAAAAAAATTGAAGAAAAATCATTGGATTATTATAGTTTTGCCGCTAGTTCACGTAACTTTTTCTGAGCTGGCGGCTTACCTACAGTAATCCCATATATATATATATATATATATATATATATATATATATATATATATATATATATATAACTCCAATAAAATATCAAATGGACAAGAAGAAATTTATTATAATTAAACTAAAAAACATTTATAACTATACTCCTTTGCGAGTGTTCAAAATTTAGTAAGGTCAAAATTTTAGTTTAAGATGTTACACTTTGTTTTTAACATCCAATATATCAAAAACTTCAAGATCAACTCCATGTTGTCAATATTATTTTGGTTTAGAGGCAATTTCAAGATCGACTTCTTGTTGTCAATATTATAGTTATTTGTTATTTGGTTAAAGCAAAGAATTCTTTGTGCATGATTTTGTGCTACAGTTATATAATTATGTCATTTTGTGCTGCAGTAAACATCTTGACAATAAGTAATTATTCTCATTTTATTGTCTTTTGTGTCATTTTCTTTTACTAGTTACATAAAGAGAAAAAAAACAAAAACAAAAACAAAAAGAATAAACAATCAGTACAGCCATCGTCTAAGTTGTATCTTCATATGGTATCGAAATATACTTATTGTAGAAGATTATATTGAATATATGTATATCATAAATAAGGAGAAATTTATCTTCGAGCAACTTGAGAAGTGGGACCAAGGGTGGTGAATCTATCTATATATATTGTTGTCATTGTTTGTTATTATTTTGTAGAGATTTTTACATATCTATCCCTTACATCTTTAAAATTAAAATTTAGTCCCCAACATCTTCATATTTATAATTTAGTCCTCCAAATCCTTTAAGTTACATCATTTTAATCCCAGTCATATTTTTTGTCCGAATTTTTCCGTTTTACCCATGAGTTACTTCGCTTTAGTTCTCTTTCTCTTTTTATTGGGTTCCCTTCTCCGTTCTTTTCCTCTCTCTCTTCTCTTTTCTTATTGGGCTCTCCTGAATTACTTTACTTTAGAAATTAACTGAGAGGGAATAGAGAGAGTAGAAGAGTGGAGATAGGAACCCAATAAGAAGAGGAAGAGAGGGGGAAGAGAAAATAAAGGATTAAAGTGAAATAACTCAGGGATATAACGATTTGGGCTAAAAATATGATCGGAGACTAAAGTGTGATAATTAAAAGGATTTGGGGACTAAATAATAAATATGAGAATTTATGAGACTAAATTCTAATATTTAAAGATTTTAGAGACATATATGTAAAAACCCTATCTTGTATTAACTATACATATTATTATTATTAATTTATTTATTTTTTTACGTCTACTCTCTAAAATTTGGATTTTGATCAACAACATTATATTTAAGTGACGCCAAAAGTGTCTCGTTTGAATTCAGTCAACCGCCTACCTATATTAAGATTTATATTTTATTAATGGGGTATTTACTGATTTGTCCCTCAACTTTATATATTATGATTTAGTCACTCAAATCTTCATATTTAGAATTTAGTCTCCCAAATCTTCTAAGTTACTACAATTTAGTCTCCTTCTCTTACTTTCGTTAACACTATTTAATTTTTAATCTGATATTACCATTTTATCTCTCCTTATTCATTCTTTCTCTTCCTCCTCTCTTCTCCTTCTTTCTTTATTATTCCTCCCAATGAAGAAAAGAGGAAGAGATAATGAAGAGAAAGGAGAATAGAGAAGTAATAATGAAGAAAATGATAAGAGAGGAAGAAGAGAGGAGAAGAAAAGAGGAGGAAGAGAAAAAATGCATAAAGAGTGGTAAAATGGTAATATCATGTTAAAAATTAAACAGTGTTAACGGAAATTAAGAAGGGGGACTAAATTGTAGTAACTTAAGAGATTTGAGGACTAAATCCTAAATATGAAGATTTGGGAGACTATATCATAATATATAAAGATTTGAGGAACAAACCAGTAAATACCCCATTTATTAATACCCCTTTATTAATATGACGCTGGGTTTTATTTGGCATTCTGCAGGAAAAAAATAATTAATTTCATGTGTGTCTGGTGAGCAACAGTTTTATTAAAAACAAAACAATCAATTAAATTTATTACTTCGTTAGTTTGCGAAAATACCAAAGGAGAGGAACCTATATTTCCAAATGCAAAATTTTCATAATTAATTAAAATCAATGAAAATAGTTATTAGGTTTATCATGTGAACAAGTTGGTAAAAACACACATTCCACGTGATACCAGCAAAATAAAATAGGGGTTTTTACATATCCGTTCCTTAATCTTTAAAAATTAGCATTTAGTCCTCCAAATCTTCATATTTATAATTTAGTCTCCAAATTCTTTAAGTTACCACAATTTAGTCCTCCAGATATATTTTTGGCCCGAATTTTCCGTTGTACCCCTAAATTACTTCAATTTAGTTTTTCCTCCTCTCTTCCCCTTTTTATTGGTTCCTCTCTCCATTCTTCTCCTCTCTCTCTTCCCTCCCAATTAATTTATAAAGTGAAGTAACTCAGAGGAACCCAATAAGAAGAGGGAAGAGAGAGAGGAGAAAAATGGAGAGAGAAACTCAATAAGAAGAGGAAGAGACGAGGAAGATGGAAGAGATGAGTAAATTAAAATATATCAGGGGTATAAATTTCGGACCAAAAATATGGATGAGACTAAATTGTAGTAACTTAAAGGATTTTGGAAACTAAATTTTAATTCTTAAAATGGCAAGGGACAGATATGTAAAAATCTCAATAAAATAATATTTTCAACTTCGAACTATTAATTTTGTGAAGAAAATATAAACGAGATATATTTGATACTTTATAAATGTCTATATTTTTTTTTAGGAAGAAAAATAAAAATTACTCTCCATTTAAATGGCACGAGAAAAAGTGGGTGCGTCCAATAAAAATATGTTCATTTATTTTCATTTAATTTTCTTGAGAGAAAACATGTTCAATTTATAAAATCAATTTTCCAAAACAAATTTGATTTGGTGGGGATTCTAAATTTCTAATTTCACCACCACTTTCTATTTTTTCTCATAAATTGCCTCTGAATTTATAAATCATATTTTTCCTCAAATTTTCTGCCAAATATTTATTTATTTTTCTAATTTTATCCACTCACTCTGCTCTCTATATAAATAGCCCACGTAGTACAAGCAACTTCCATTGTCTCTCTCTAAAAAGCTAAATTAAAAAAAATAAAAATAAAAAAAGAGCCCAAGTGAAGAAAATAGGTGAGAATTCAATTTCTTGTGTCATTTTATTTTTTGTAATTTGTTTTTTTTTTTTTTTTTTTGTGCATATTGAGATCTGTGTCTCTGTCAAAGCTCACAACTTTGTTGTACTCTCTGTTGTGAGATATTTCTTTCAATTTTTTTTTTTTTTAAAAAAAGAGACTTGTTCTACTTCTACATTTGTTGCAGAAAAGGACAAGTCTTTCGAGCTCCATTTTATTTGATATCAGAAATCCTAATCAAAATTAACCATTGATTCTCGATGTTGACCTCTCTCTCTCTCCATCTCTCTTCCCCCTTATCTCCCCATTCTCTGTGATTCAATGCAATTACAATCTATAAGGTAAAGGGCTTGTTCATTAATCTCTATCAATCAATACCCAGAATTTTATTTTTCCAATTTTGGCTTGATTTTTGGGTAATTTTGTAGATTTTTGCAGAGTTTACAATGTCCTTGTTTGTTTCTATGCAACTGTAATCTGTAATGTAATGGGTTTGTCCTTCAATCTGTTGAAATAAATACCCAAAATTTTACTTTTCAAAATTTGACCTAATTTTTGGTTCTTTGTGATGAACTTGCAGAGGTGGAAACTTTTGGATTTTTCTTCACATTTCCTTATATTTCGTTAGTTGGTTCTCTGAACTTGCAATCTCTATAAGGTAATGGACTCATTCTATTTACTTTATCAATCAATGCCCAAAATTTTTAATTTTTTGTTGTTGTTATTTTGGCCTAAATTTTGGGTAATTTTTTGAATCTACAGAGTTGGATTTGGAGTAAGATACTCTTTAGTTCTTTGCTCTTGGGATCTATAAAAGGTTCTCTCTCTCTTTCCTCTGTCAAATTTTGATTTTTTTTTTTTTTGGCTGATTTTTGATTAATTTGTTGAACTTGCAGAGTTGGGTTTTGAGCAAAATACTATGGATTTTTCTTTTAATCACTATCCTGATTTGGCTTCATTTTTTTTTTTTTTTTTGGGTTAATTTGATTCATTTTCAGAAGACAAATGCCCACAAAGAAGAAAGAGGAGAAGAAACCACCATCACGATTTCGAAACGTTCGAAAAGTCCGGATCATTTTCGATGATCCAGACCTGACTGAATCATCCGGTGACGATGAAGAAGAAGAAGAAGAAGAAGAAGAAGAAGGAGCAGTTGTCTGCAAGGTGAAGCTAAAACAGGTGGTTCACGAGCTCACGCTGCCGCGTCCTAAACCCCTGAAAACCCCTGCAGCGGAGCCCAGGAAGAGCAGGACGCTGCCCAAGGGAGTCCGGCAGCGGAAATGGGGCAAGTTCGCTGCGGAGATCCGAGACCCGATAAGGGGGGTTCGTCGGTGGCTGGGGACCTACTCCACCCCGGAGGAGGCCGGAGAGGCTTACAGAGAGGCCGAGAAGTGCATCCGTGAGGAGAAGATGGCTCTCTCGGAGAATGTGGTGGCGGCGGCTAAAGAGGTGGTGGAGTTTTCGCATGATTCGCCTGTATCGGTTCTGGACGAGCCGGATCCCGGGGTGAAGGCGGAGGAGGAGGAGGAGGAGGTGGTGGCGGTGGCAGAGGAGGTGCTGGGGCAGAGCATGGCTGCATGGCCTTGCATGGCAAGAGGAGGGTTTGACGATGATTTGGACGATTTGGACTTGAGTTCTTGGGGGTTTGGTGATGATGATGAGGTGCCTAGTTTGGATAGCATCGTGTTGGATTGGATGGATAATCTATAGCCTAAATGAAACAAACAGGGCAATAACAACAACAAGAAAAAAGGGGAGTTTCTAAAGGCCCACACCATTTTCCCTAGCGGGCTCATCCTCTCTTTTGAAAAGAGAGAGTTTTTCCTAACTGAGCACATCGAAAATATCCAAAATATCCTCCTTTCAATCTCTCACTCACTTCTTCTAAAACCCAACTCCTCAACTATCCTAGAAATTCCTCTCCTCCTCTCTAGGATTGGCCAACCTGTTGCAGATATCTCCCAACCTACGCAGATTTTCCCCCAACCTACTGCAGCACAGCCACTTGGTGTCACCGCTGCTTTCTGCATGGGAGAGAGAGGAAGAGCTGAGATTGAAGGTGAGGACAAATTGATCCTAAAAATTTAGGATCAATCTTGTAATAAAAACAAACTTTTAAAGTGGGCTCATTAGGAAAAATAGTATGCCCATTTAGAAACTCCCAAAAAAAGTGCTTTCAAGAACACCCACCAACTTGTTAATACCCTCTCCTTGATCTCAGTGTCCTCTCCCCTTCTCTTCGGCGTGTCCTCTCCCCCTCGATGCCCCCCGCCCCCCCCCCCCCCCCCCGCCTCCGACTCTGATACTTTCAGCCAATAAGCCCTCTTTTCCGACTCTCCATACTTGGCCTTTCCACTCAAGTTGGTTGGGAGTTTCCAAAGGAGCACACTATTTTTCTTAGTGAGCCCACTTTCCAACTGAAAGTCCAAAGAAAAAAAAACAAAAAACTATTTAGTGGGCTCACTGGGAAAAGTGGTGTGCTCCTTCGGAAACTCCCCTCAAGTTGGGTTTACAACTCTATTGGGTATTCTTGTAAAGAAGAGGTTAAACTTGGCCAACTAAATTAAAAAAAAAAAAAAAAACAAACTTGTAATATTTCTAAAGTTATTTTACAGATATGCTTAGCAATTTGGTGGGTGCTTTTTAAAAGCACTTGGTTCGCTAATTTTTGAGAAATTTTAGAGGGTTTTGGTTCAAAAGAAGTGTTCGAGGGCTTGGAATTTTTTTTTTTTTTTTTTTTTCAGAGCCCATCCAAAAGAAGTTTTGTATATCGTAAAATTGATGTTTAATGTAACTTTATTCTATTCTTTGAAATGACTATTCTTTTCTATTTTATTCAGTCCTTAATATGACAACCAATAATTTAAGGGGAAATTCTATTTAAGCATGCCACTTTGTCCACCTAGAATATCAAATAGAAATGATAAGCAATATATATATATATATATATATATATATATATATATATATATATATATATATATATATATATATATATATATATATATATATATATATATATATATATATATATATATTGTTCATATAGAGTCAAATACAATATCAAAATAGAGCAACTCAAATATTGAATATATACAAGAGTGTCCGGATACCACGGACAGAACTAAGAATTAGAATATATATGTACATGCAAGTTAAAATGATAAATACACAAAAAGAATGAAGATGTTATATGAAATTGGCAACTGGCATTCGGCTTACTCCTCAAAACGTGAATCCTTGAGAGATTGGTCATCTTTCTCTTTACTGCTATTTATGCTGGTAAAGTTAGAGTGTTATAATCGTTAGAGTCAAAACCCAAAAAAAAATATATAAATCCAAGCTCAGAAATACTATGAAAATCTTATCAGTGAGGTATGCTAGTAGGAACAATATAAAAAATATGTACGAATGAATTATGAATTACAAGTTTGCAAAATATAATTTGGATCACGAATTACATGGCATGATAAATATAGCATAATTAAAATATGCTAAACATAACATGAATCATAACGTCATGAATCAAGCAACAAGGTATGCCAAATATAATAAGAATCATGTGGTATATGGTGTGCATAATATAACATGATCAGGTAAATAGATGCAAATTCTATCCTATTAGTTTGGAACTCAATGATGGAAGTATTCACGTGTTCTAGAAGTGTACCATGCACACCCAGTACCATGAACCCAAGACCGATCATATATGAATTGTATTCTGCACTTCTAGACACACTGAATATTCCGTGCATAAGTTAATTATCAAATTATTTAGACTAAGTTACTCTTCTTTCCTTCTAATCCAACACAATTCAAGCAGTAGGTAGGCGGAGGGGGAGGCGAAGGAGGATTTGTCGTTTCCTCTCCCTCCTCCTCTGCCTATCTCCATCCCTCTCTTCTGCCTCTGTCTCCCCCTTCCCCTCCTCCTCTGCATCCTTCCTCTCCCTTTTGTCACCTCCTTCTCTCTTTCTCTAAATCTTTTTATATAATAAAAAAAAGATTTAGGAAAAAAGATATTGAAGAAAGGAGGGATAATAATGGAAAAATGTGATGGATTAAGTAAAAATCTTAGATTTCAAAAGTGAGAGCTAGCTTAGAAAAACTAAGGTGGGCTAGGTGAGCATAGTTGTGTGCTTAAATAGATTTGGACTATTTTTAGTTTTTTTTTTTTTTTTTTTAATATATATTTGTATTAGGTAGGATCCACTCTTTCTCTGGTGAGGGATCCTCATATAAGCCACCTTTATGCTGTAAAAGAATTGCAATCCTATATTGGTTTTGCAATTTGTTATTTATATGATTTCAGGATCTCATTAAATATAAAAATAAAAATAAAAGATAAACCACTTCCAAAAAGAATTGAGTTGGCAGTTGAGTAGTAATTTTTTTTTTCTTTTTTTCTTTTCTTTTCCCTCTCAGATGTCTTAGGCTGTGTTTGGATTGAGGGAAAATGAAGGAAAAGAAAAGAAAAAGAAAGGAAAAGAAAAAAGGAAAGAAAAAGATATGGAAATCCTTTTTTATGTTTAGTTAGAAAGAAAATGGAGAAGAAAATGTTAAGGAAATTTTAGAAGAAAACAGTTTCTTATGTTTGGTTACTCAATATAAAATTAAAAAGAAAATATAATTCTAATTAAACGATAGAAAATTTTAATACTAATTTACATATTATTGATATAATTTTTAATTTTTAAATAATTAAACATATAATAACCAAATGGTCCAAACTTCACAGAAATTAAAAATATATTGGGACTAAAATTATAAGAAAATTTCTGCAAAATTTTCTCTCCATTTTTCCTTTTCCTCTCAATTATTTTCTTTCATTTTCTCTTGGGTTTGAGGAAGAAAAAAAGAAAAAAGAAAAAACCTAATACATTTTCTCTCACTTTATTTCTCTTTTATTTTCTCTCTAACCAAACAGTGGAAAGCAACTTTCTCTTTCTTTTTCTTTTCTATTCCTTCATTTTCCCTCGATCCAAACACAGCCTTTTTGGAAATAAAAAATTCATAGAGTTACTACATGCTATTAACAAGGGATTTTTTTTTCCCCCTTAAATCTTATGTTATTTATTTCTAAATTTTCATTAATTCTATGGCCACCAACAAATAGAAGCCCACCAGAATTTGTGACTCAAAACCAAAGTGTTTGCTTATTGGGCCACTTTTTTTTTCCCATAACCTTTTTGTTTCCTAAAATTCAGGAATTTTAAAAAACAATTAACTTAACAAATCTAAAGAGAGCAACTTCTAAATACACCGTCTATATTTCTAAGAATTTGTTCAAAAGTTCACTTTATTGCAAGTTTGCTATTAAACACTTGAATGTTTCATTTTTTGTTTTTTGTTTTCCCTTTCTTTTCTCTAAATCTTCATCAAAATCCTAGTTATTTATCAAAAATTTAAGTAATAGTTCTCTCTAAAGAAATACAATAAATAATCAAGTTTTTTTTTTCTTTTTCAGTCGAAGTGAAATTCATCCAAAATTTTTGAAGGAAATGATCTTACTACTGGGAATATAATAAAAGCAAATTAATTTTATAAAATTACAAATTGACTTTTGCAAAAATTTGAATAATAAATATAACAATTTACTAATTTTTTGAACATTTTAATATTTTTCCTTTAAAAATAGATAATTTTTTTTTTTAGGTGTTTAGCATATTATATAGAAATACTCTATTTGATTTGAGGAAAAACGAAGGAAAATAAAAGAAAGTAAGAAAGATTTTTTTTTTTTTTAATTATTTGGTTTGAGATAAAATTTAATAGAAAAAAAAGTGGGAGAAAAGTAAGAGTAAATATGACTTAAAATTTTCTTTTCTTTCACCTTTCTTTCTTTCCAGAGAAAATAAAAGAAAATATTATTTGATATTACTATCACGTGAGCGGTCGGGCATGGAGTGTAGGTTCATTCATGTACGAATACGAGGCAGTGTACTTAGAAAAATCCCATATTTCGAATTTCATATAAAATGTACTAAGTTAAGAGTAGGAATTTACTTATAAAAATAAATCGTATTTTACGAAATAATTTATTTTTTCACTTATTGCTTTCCTTTCAAACATAGCCGACAGCAGTTATTAGTTTCCTATGGACTCTTATCACCCCTAACAAAAAAAAGGAACAAAATTTTAAATTATAGTAACTGAAATATTAACAAATTTAGAAAAAAAGATTATGTCATATCAATTTACTTCCTAAATTTTGTCAATTTCCTTGTTATCCAAGTAAAATCACCCAATATAATAATCTCTCTCTCAAATTTAGAGAGAAAATATTTTCTTTGATAATTCTCTCTTTGGGGGGTTCAAGGAGAGAAGCGAGCAAGGGTTTATGTCTTTTGCAATCGAGACTCTCAATCTAAGCATTCTCTTGTGTCCGATGCTCTTGCAATCTACAAGGTATAATCTTTTTATTTTATTTTGATTTTCCTTCGCATTCTCGATAATATAATATTTTTTTTATTTTTTTACTTGCAGAGTTGGATTTGGAGTCAAATACTTTGGATTCGTACACATAAAAGTCTTTTCAAGGAGTTGGTTAACTTGAATTCATCCATCAAATCATGAGCAGGAAGTGGGAAAAGAAGTCCACTTCCGTCGAGAAATCGATTCCTGCACTTCCGAGAAAAATCCGTGTCGTGTACGAGGATCCTGACCTGACGGACTTGGAATCCGATGAAGAGGAGAGTTGCAGCAGCAGCAAGAGGAAGTGGGCGGTGTTGGAAGTCACGGTTTCCCAGCCGAAAACGTCGAAAGTCGGTTCCAAGAAATCCAAGGCCTACGTGGGAGTTCGGCAACGTAAGTGGGGTAAGTGGGCCGCAGAGATCCGCGACCCTACCAAGGGTGCCCGTGTCTGGCTGGGCACCTTCGACACTGCCGAAGAGGCTTCGAAGGCGTACCAAGACGCAGCGAAGAGGATACATGAGAAGAAGATGGAGCTCGTCGCCAAGAAGCGAATTCAAGTTCAAGAAGAGAGTGTCAGCTCTTCGACGAGTTGTGCAGGAGAGAGCGATGCATCTACTGCGATGATAAAGGATGAGATCGTGCCAACATTTGCTGAATTATTCGAGAAGCAAGACGTTCATGTCATTGATTTCAATATGGATTTGGATAATTTATTTGGAGACGCAGGCGATATGGAGTTTGAGGATTTCAAATTGGAGGACGTTCCCTTCACAAGTCATGAGTTGTCTAAAGCCGCCGTCGATGATTTCCCGAGTTTGGATAGTATTAATTGGGAAGATTTCGAGTTTTAAAAGATGCAAAAAAGATTAAAGTTTTGTATTTTTCGATATTTTGATTTTGTTTAACTTTCGATACAAATAATCGATAGATGGGTTCAAATAGCCTGTAGGCTAGGCAGCCTACACTAACCAATATTATTATGATAGAAATAACTCAGAGCTCATTTTCATTATATATATATATATGTGTGTATTATTTTGACAATGACAAATAATAGTAAGCCATGAGAAAAAAAAGTTATTACCTATAACACAGATGGAAAAATTATCAATGAGTGTGTTTATTACCATTTCTACTCACTACTCGTTACTCAGAGGAGGTGTTAGTGGGGTTTTGGCTTGACACTAAACAAACTTTAGTTACACCAATGGTGTTTACTTGGGTGAAATAAGTGGATGATACAAAATCTTAGGAAGTTTGAAGGTTGCCCTTGAAAATTGCAAAAGTACTTAATTAACACACTAGAAAATGATTAAGTGGAGACTATATAAAAGTTCGTTTGGCTGGAAGCAACCAAACATCATGAAACAAAAAAGAGGAAATGATAGAAGAAAGAAAGCACGTGAACGTGAACAGTTTGAAATTTCTGGCCAACAACAAGTTCGAACCCTTATCAAAGAGCACATGTCATTTGTATTTTGTCGTATTTATAAAATTTTCCATTAAAACTTCATAAGCAATCACTAATCACTAGGAAAAATACTGCACTTCTCCACTTTAACCATCTTCACTGAACACTCGCAAACTTCTGTGATGTATTACTATTGTATTCGTTTAAACTAATAATAAACTATTTTAACTTTTACAATTAACAATCTAGTTCTTAAATTATGAAACTTCTATTCCAAGCCACAATATTCTCTTAAATCATTCCGAACATATGCAGATCAAATCACAATTTTCTAATCCAATAAAAATAAGAACCAGAGATCTTTCTCTTTTATTGTTTTAAGGAAAAAGGCAATCGGTCCAGCCAATTTATTGATCATCGTACTTGTTGTTCAAATATGAAACAACATCTTAAGCTCTCAAGCATCAAGGCTACAATATTCTCTCAAATCATCGTTAATGGCTTGTAGAGCTTTGGATGTTCTTCGTCAACTAATTCTTCAGGATCATCTATCCTAACACCTTCTTCGACGTGAGAGGCGAGGCGAAACTAACGTAGTATCTTGTATCGTCGTTACTCATCTTCACTCTATTCTCACATTTGTCAATGCCTAGCAATGCAAAGACGGGTCAGAGTGCAAACGAAGAAACTTCTGCGGGTGTTTCAATCTGACTTTTATACCATGATAAAACTATAAGCTGAGAGAGTGAAGAATAATTTTATATTCTGAGCTGTTTATTAACTGTACAATGATAATAGTTTTATAGGTGAAAGAGATAAATATAAAACGCAAAGATAAAAAAATATATAAATTGATACTAATTACATAAAATTCTCAATCAATATAGTCAGCCTAATGAGACAGATTAGTCAAATATACTAGTTTAGAAAGATATCCTAAGATATACTAATAAATTAGATGATTTGTCAAATACACTAATTCAGAAAGATATTATGAGATATGCTAATAAAGAGTAAACAGATAGCAATATATTATGTACATAAATATTACCATGAGAGTGCTTCCAGTTATAACAGTGAATGTATTTAGTTTGGATCTCGATCCCTTTGACTTGATGCTGGTAAATGATTGTGATGAGGTTCGAGTCTGAGTGAGCACTCATGCTGATCGTAGTAGTTTTTTGATTCACTGGACGCTCATACCTCGCAAATCGAATCATATGTCCCGTATATTTTACATGGGGGTCGTAGTATTTTTCGATGCCCAAGCCCTCGACAATCATCTTCGGACCGTCAGCTCTAAATCCTTTAGAGGTGCTGATATCTCATTTACTGTCTTGCTGTCAAGATTATGAAAATGAGGTTAGTGACTCTGTACATTCAAGAGCTGATTGGTTTATGGAAAGTGAAAAATAGAAAGCGGACTGGTAAGGGCCACCAACTTTTTTTCCCCTCTCTTTCTTGAATATTTAAGGAAAAATGATCATGAAAATGGTTATTTAAAGTTGTCTCTAATTTTTCATTGATTGTTTTATAGAAATTGGTCATGAAATGTGGTCAACGAACTAACTTTCCATTAATTGTTTCATGTAAAATGGTTCATAAAAGATGGATTGTAGTCACCATGAACCAATTAACCCCTCTCCCAGAGTCGGCTCTGGGCAGGTGCGGGCTGCGCACCTGCCCAGGGCCAACAATCTAAAGGGGCCAAAAATTTTCAAACAGCTAGTTTTTTTTTTTTTTTTTTTTTTTTTTTAATTTTGAATGTTTTTTTTTTCAAATGGCTTGTTTTTAACCTAACAACTCCATTCCAAAACAAAATCACACTAAACCAATATCTCCTCCTCTTTCCCTCTTTTATCTCTATAAATATTTCTTGTTATTAGCTTGTCGAATGTATTGGCTCCCAGCTATTCTGGCATTCTGTTACTTGGTTCTTTTCAATGATCTTTTGTTCTTTTTTCTTATATAATTTTGTTATATTTTTTCTCAAAAAAATGTGTCGGATGTGGATTTAGATGATTTTTTTTTTCTGAACTAAAAGTGCTGAAGATGACTCTGCCAAATATGTCAATGTCATCAGTTGAAATTCTTGAGTATGTTAAAATTGCAGATTGCTATTCTAATATTTCCATTACTTATCGAATCTTATTGACAGTACCTGTGACTGTTGCATCAGCAGAGAGAAGTTTTTCAAAGTTGAAATTGCTGAAAACCTATTTGAGGTCATCAATGTCACAAGAAATGTTGAATGGTTTGGCGATTTTATGTATTGAGAAGGAAATGTTGGACAGTATTGATCTTGATACTATTATTGAGGATTTTGCATCTAGGAATGCCCGAAGGAATTGCTTTTTATGAATTATGATTAGTTTTTGTAATGGTAAAACTATGTACTAAATTTTAATTTTGGTAATAAAAATATTTATTTAAAATTTTAATAAGACTTGTTAGGGCCCCTTCCTCATTTCGCCCCGGGCCTCTAAAACGTTAGGACCGGGACTGTCCTCTCCCACCTAGAAATATTAATGAAAAAGAAAAATACAACTTTCAGTTGGATTCAATATAAAAAAAACACTGATTCTATCTTTCAAATGTCCATACCACATAGAAAACGTGACAACTTTCTACGGAATATATTTTTCATGAATCAGTCCATAAAAAACACCGTATTTATAGAAAGTATACTTTCTAAGCTTTCCATTTCATTTTCAACGGAACTTTCTATGAACAATCACCCTCTGACAATATCACCACACCCTCGTCACTCAACTTTATTTCATTTTGACCCTACTTGGGGGAGCAAGGCTGTATTAACATACAAAATAAATGGCCAGCCTATCAAAAAAATATTTTATCTAAACTTGAAATATGGAGAGGCTACTGGTGGAATGCTAGAATTTGGGGGACTTTCCAAAAGAGCACACCACTTTTCCTATTGAGCCTACTAAATAGTTCTTTTTTATCGGGGCTTTCAGTCAGAAAGTGGGCTCACTAGGAAAAATGGTGTGCTCCTTTGGAAACTCCCGAATTTGGCTACTATGTACTACTTTTATCTGTTGTAAAGGCATAGATTTGGGAATTGGGACGTGCAGGTCTCTGTGGCTGAGCCCATTGCTAGCTTTGATGAGTTTGGGACATTGGATATATATATATATATATATATATAAAGAGAATTAACCCACTTGTATTGGATATATTTTTCATGTTAATGTTGTGGGTTCCATCTCTGGTCACATTGTATGGCTTATGTGGTAGAGGCTGTTAACTGGGCATCTTTGACTTGTAAGGGGTCCAGAGAGAGATATTTAGCGCAGAGGGAGATACTGCTGCGGTTCCGCTTCCTGGAAATTCTAAATGAGCACACCACCTGACCTAGTGCGTGCGACCTCTCTTAAAGAGAGGAAAATTTTCTTAGTGAACACCCACCTTTTTCCTATTTTAACACTCTCAAACCCATTTTCTTTTATTTTCCATTACCTGCATCCTTTCAAAACTATCGCTCTCCCTACTCGCCCTTTTCGTTGCTTGGTCTAGCAATTGTCCCCTCACTCGCTCGCATCCCCCCTTATAAGTCAGCCCCTCATCTAAACCGACCGCCCACAAGCCGCCAATTCCCTGTCTCCCTCACCAACTACAACCTCCACTCCTCCCCCGTCACCGTCCCCAACACTCTTATCGCAATGTATACCAAGTGCGGGGACGTCGCCAATGTACTGAACGCATTAGATAAAATGCCTAAACGAGACCAGGTCTTATGAACTCCATTATCATCGCATTCTATATATTTGATAAATTGCTTGAACAGACAAAGATGAAGGGTAAATTTGTAATAGCAAATACAAGTTGGGATGTAGTGCTCACTAAGTCAAGTTGTGTGCTCATTTGCAATTTCCCTTCCTCTTCAAATGAAAAGAGAAAAGAGAATGGGTTGCTTAGTAGAAAGATAAGAGAAATAAAAAAAAAAAAAGTATTTAAGGAATGTAAATTAGTTATAGTCAAGCCAATTGATTTCACGAGTCTCTCTGAGAAAAAAATTCTCAAGCAACATTAGTGATGTATTTTCTACAAGATATGAATAATTTATATAATTGACCATTTATTACATTATTCTTCTTTTTTTTGAAGTCACCGTAAACTCTAATTTCATCTTCCTTACGGTGAGGGTTCCAACTTGTCGTGCCTTAACAGCAAATTTAAATCCAAGTATTGAAAAAAAAAAAAACACCATCAATCAATTCTTCTGCCCCACCAGAAGAAACAGATAACACATCATCTCATACTCCCTCTGGCTTCCGCACACAAATTCTATCGTGCAACTTCTCGTTTTTTTAGCTGCTTTAAAAACCGGAGTGTCCAACTAGGAAAAATGGTGTGCTCTTTTGGAAACTCCCACTCGCATACGCCCCCACCCGGCCCGCAACAACTCGGAAGCGGAAGTGGGCCCTGCCTTGCTGACGTGGACCAATTGAAACAGGAGTAACAGCAAGGCGCTGTTGTCTCTTTTAACCCTTCTACTGGTGCGTGGTACTCGGGTTCAAGTTCTCCACTTTCGAACCGAAACGTTACGATAAAAAAAAAAATGCACTCCGTAACGCATCGCCTCAACACCCTGCTCAGCTTCGCCGTCCTCCCCTTGGCGTTGCTGCTCGCCACCGCCTCCCTCCTCGATGGATTCAACTCCCCCAATGTCCAAGCACAAGCCCAGGTATATTTTTTGCAATTTATTTTTTTTTGGGGGAAAATTTTCATGTGTTATTGATTCGTGGAATTATTTTGAACTGGGTTGATTGGATGAATCAACGGGGAATTTTATCGATTGCTCAGTTCGAGATTGAGTTGAAAGAGATGGAGGAGATGGAGAATTTGGGGGTTTTATGGGGTCAAAAGTTGGGAACTTGAAGAAAAATGCCAAATTCAAAAAGGAAATTAAAAATCTAAAACTTTATTTCATGAATTTGCTGATAGTTTGAGTGAAAGATTGATGCATATGCTTTAAAATATAAGAGTTGAAAGAGATGGAGGGTTTGGTGGTTTTGAGGGACTCTAAAAAAAAAAAAAACCCAATTCAGAAAATAACCTGTATGTTAAAAAGCACAATCTAGAGTAATATTCTATAGGTACTTAATTGGTAGATTGATGATTACTTGGAAATATGGAATATGGCTTTTGATGAATTAATAAGGAATTTATCACATGCCCATTTCAAGAAAGCATTGTAAAAGAAGTAGGAGACTAGGAGTTGACAGTTAGTGGTTTTAAGGGGCAATACCTTGAAAAGAAAATACTTGGTTAAAAAAAGAACAATGTTGTTGATGTAAATTCAAAAATCACTTTCATGAAATGTGAATGGTTTAACTGGATGGTTGATGTGTAAATACGAGACTCGATGAACCTGGTTGGCTTATGATTGCCAAAGCACATCAACCACCTATTCCAAGAGCTGCCGCCACCACCTCCACCTCCATCTCCACCTCCATGATAACCATGCCCTTCAACAAACTAAATTCACTAGTTCCATTGAATCACTACTATTGCCACCAAATTCATTCATTGATCCTTATCCAATTCCAGATCCAAACCCAAGCCTTTGCCATCTCATGATGAACAATGGCCCATCCTGAGCATACCCCCAACCACTTCGGCAGCTCAACCCCTGCCTTATTTTTTGCTCCAACTTCCACTATAATCCAAATTATGGCTGACCAACATCATCGGTTTCCGAGACACAATGAGGTTAGTTTTCAATGGGCCTTGAGTTTCATTAGCTCAGTAGCAAAGCCAATGATGATGATGATGAAGTACATAAATTGGCAATATATTGACTATGTTGTGTAAACAATGGTTTTGTAAATATTAAGGGGAGAGTGAACATGCATTAGTAGAATTTGTGGCATTTCTACATTTACCATATAGCCAAAGTTGGTAACATAGGTTTAAATAACCTATTGTATAATGTATGATGAAGACGTATATAATCTCTCAGCATTTTTTAAATTTTGTCAAATACATACTGTCGTAATAATTGTAATTGATATTTCTATCTTTTCGATCTAGCTTAATACTGTGTATTGACAAGTCTTAGTAATAATTGGATTTTCTAACGACATATCGTCCAAACCTTTCTTAACTGCTTAATTCTAATTATGACATCTCATCTCCTAATCTCTCAAGTTCAAATTCTCAATCATCTCATCCCCAATCTACAACAGTACAGTCAGAGAAACCAAAAAAAAAAAATCAAAGGAACCGTGTCGAAATCTTAAATGCGACAAACCGGTAAAGTTTCCCCTAGCTCATTGTTTGGTACATGGTTAGATTTGCAATTGCAAAGAAGCGTGGCCTAAGCCTCTCATTGCTCGATCACAAGATCTTTGTTCGAGATGTGGTCCATTCTTTGTGCTCTACGAAAGTAGCCTCTTCAACATGCGCTCCTCAATATGATGAGCATGATTTGGTCTGGAAATCCTCAAACCAAATTTCTTTATTACTAAAAGGGTTAATTAAACAAACTACCGTTGAGATGTATCATTAACACCCCCTTGTAAAATTTTTTACAAAGAGACCCTAGAAAGAGGCTATAAGTACAACAATTTTTATTGTTTTCTGTTATATTTATAGTCCCTATTGGGAGTCTCTCTGCACAAAAAATTCTTATTGGGGTATCGGTAATATACCCCCAAATAGAGGGATAACTATTGCAATTAACCCTTACTAAAATCTGCATTGACTAAATTTCCTTATCTTGATATCTTTGTCAATGGACAATAAACAAATTATTTTATATATGAAGATAATTTTGTGCGCTTGCAATAAACAAAATTATTGGATGGTATTTTTTGTCCAAAATTGTTTAAATATACTAGAGTGCTATAATTTAAGTTTCTAATTATGATTTGATATCTTTTGTTCTTTGTTGTTATTTAGCCAATAGAGATATTAGCAATGTTTAAAATAACGATAACGATAACGTAACGTTTTGTCTCTGTTAGGTTATATAGCATAACACATAATGTAGGTTACGCAATTTTCTATTTATTTAATTAAAAATAAATATAAAACTATATAAAATAAATT
Organism: Dracaena cambodiana; assembly: GCA_036321105.1. Lineage (NCBI taxonomy): Eukaryota > Viridiplantae > Streptophyta > Magnoliopsida > Asparagales > Asparagaceae > Dracaena > Dracaena cambodiana. The sequence continues at coordinate 1,038,736 of JAYEPQ010000013.1, forward strand.
TTATAAATTGAAAATTGAATTAAAAATTCTAAAAGAAAATATAAAAATTATATCCAAGTATTAATTCTAAATTTCTAACAAGTTTCACAGTAATTCTCATATTTATCTTCATGAATTAAATTGCATTCACACTCATAATTTCAGTCATCATCTAAATAAGAAAACTAGATTTCAAATTTATTTTCAATTACTATCAATATTTTAATTTATATTTTGTAATGATCAATTTATGTTATTTTTAATTATTTATTTTAGATTAGCTGAGAATTCAATTTAAACAGCAAGTAAGAAATTTCAGTAATTTAAAAGGAATTATAATAAACAAATTTTAGTAATGGAAAGAAATTATAACAAGGAAATAAGGATGTACAATTTAACAATGCCACAAGTAATCAAATAAGCAAACAACAAGCCGTTAAGTGAAAAAACTATAGCAATTTGCTAATAATTAAAATAAATAATCGAAATCAATATAAAAACTATTTAAAAATTATTGTTAATAACGAAATATAATGTAATTTAATGTAACGTAAAATAACATAAAAACGCACTGTTACGGTGCATTGAGTTATTTTCGACTGTTAAGTAACATTGACTATTTGTTAGGTTTCATAACGCAACATAACGAGTTTCATAACACGTTATTTTTAACATTGGATATTAGTTATATAAAATGGCGTGAGGTGCTCACATTTTATGCTCGGGAGAAGGTTTGATGTACGAAACTTTACCTTTGCTTTTGTAGAGAATTTTTCGAGTTCGAACATGTGATCCTCACTTCGTAAGGGAACAACTTTGTCGAGTTCAAGGCCACTCTTTTTATATAGATTTAGTATTCTTTACCTTATTTTGCCGATAAAGATATTATTGTAGAATACTAAATCTATATATTAGCATCTTTTGTTGGATCATCCATTCCAAGTACATCCCACATGTCATTTACTAGTTTGTTTAATGGCACTTGTTCTTTGGCCTTTGGCTTTTAACGCTTACCTTTGTGGTAAGTTTCTAAAATTAATTTTAACCATGCATTTTTTTTTTTTGGAGAATTGCACGTATGCTAAATAATAACCCCCAATGGGGAAGGAACCCCGGTATAGTGGAAAAATTAACTTCCAAATACTTTGAAGTGTACCACGATCATCAACATCTATGTGTTTTCTTATACATTCTGTATATCATGAGCTAGTCTCCACTAATCTTTTGTTAAGTTTAGTAGCCTTTGTATCTATAATCTCGAGCTGTCATACAATATGACCCTTTTGGATTGTCCTTGTAAATTAAATTGAAGATCCCTATGCTTAATAGCCTCCATATCCGTGATTTAGAGCTGTCATGAAATATGACCTTTGAAAGTGTCCCTTTATAATTATTCGAAATATCCCCACTCGAGCTACAAATGAGGAGTTTCGAACAAAAGACTTCCCACGAGGGAAGTGTTAATGTTGTTTGAGTTATTTTCAGTTGGCAGTCTGGCAAAAATTTGATGGCCTACATATATAAAATTGTTAACATATGTGTGCATCAACTGCCCATTGATTAAAGAGCATATAAGTAATGAAAAGTTAATTATTTCAATGAAATACTTTATAGCATTTTTTGTTTAAAAAATCCAGCAAATCCAGCATTTCGTGCGAAGCAATTGTTGATTGTATTACTTAATCACATGTGCTTTGTACATAATGTATATTAAATAAATAGTAATTGCAATTTGTAAGACTCTGTCAAGTATCCTTGCATGTTATTTGACAAAAATCCTTACATAGTTTTCTTTTTCCTTAAACAATAAGCCGGGTTATCGTCTCTATTAAAAAAGTTCATTCATAAAGCTTCAAGATGGCACAAGATTAAATATCATTATAAATCTTACTGGTCTTACTCGTGGATCTCCCTTAATATAGTTTGCATGGGTATGCCAACGGTCAAGTGGCCAATGGAGAAAATTAAGATTCTGAGCATGACATCAAGCCTATTAGATCTATTCTTGATTTTTAATTTTATTTTGAAATGTTCATATGTTAATGGTTCATGGAATTAGTTTAATTTGAGTATCTCCCATGAATCATGAGGAATTTTCGGATATATTTCATGACTGAGTTGAAAAAAGGGGTTGGAACATTAGCAATTTTAAGGGCACAACTAATGTTTAAAATAGCGATAACGATAATCTAACGTTTTGCCTTTGTTAGGTTATATCACATATAGCGTACCACGTAGGTTATGCAATTTTCTATATACTTAATGAAAATAAATATATAACTATATAAAATAATTTTTATAAATTGAAAAGTAAATGTAAAAATTTATAAAAATGAATATAAAATATTTTGTAATACAAAATCTATTCTAATTTTATATTAAGTTTTACAATAATTTTAATCTTTATCTTCATAAATTATATTAAGTTCGCCAACCGTAATTCCAGTTATAATCTAAACATGAAAATAAGGTTCCAATTTTTTTAATTTCAATTTCAGTTATTATCATTGTTGTAATTTATATTTTGAAATGTTCAATTTATCTTATTTGCAATTGTCGATTTCAATTCTATTAAAAATTTAATAGAATCAACAAGTTGAAAATTCTAGCAACCAGAGAGGATTTACAATAAGCGAATAAGAAAACAATCACAAATTAGCAAGTTAATAATTCCACAAATAATCAAACAAGCCAATAAATAATTAAGTAAGAAAATTACAATAATTCACTAATAATCAAAATAATAATCAACAATAATATAGAAATTACGAAAAAAAAAATAGTAAATAACGTAAGATTGCTTAATTTAACCTAGCATTATGTAAAATAATGTAAAATAAGATAAAAAACATATTGTTACGATGCACTGAGTTGCTTTCAATTGTTACGTAGCAGTGGGGTTTCATTAGGTTTCGTAACGCAATATAACGGGTTTCATAACGCGTTATTTTCAACATTGGCCGCGCAATACCGCCAAAAAATACCCAACTAGAAGAGAAACAATCTTAAACCCATTTTCATGAGTTTTTGGTAGTTTAAGTGAAAGATTAATGCATTTAGGCTTAAATATAAATTTTGATGGAAACAGAAAGGAATTTATCACGTGCCCAATTCAAGAAAGAGCTGAAGTCATTATTTTCCGAATTTGGTTGACAACCAAATGGAGCCTTAACGTGATGTCTATTGTATAAATATGGGTCTTAATGAACCAATATGGAGTATGCTATGTCCCAGTTGATGAAAGAGATGGAAGCGGTGATGGAAATAGTTAGGATTATTAAAAGGTACATAGCAGTTTGCATTTTTGTGAGTATTGGACACCAATGGATGAGCGCGTCATGTCCAAATGCATCAGAGAAGTCAACTTTGCTTGGGAAAGTTTAGTAGATAGGATAGGTACTTTTACACATTCTCTTGCATCTGCTGCGAAACTAAAAGCTGGGTTTATCTTCAACATTTTGCCTGATACCATCTCTAAAAGCAGATATAAAAGCCTCCAATGTTCCTTGGTTAAGAGGACTAAATTTGTTATTGCAATTGTCTTTAGTTATGCAATTTAGTTCTTTATTATCAATTAACTAGGGCCATTTAGAAAATAATATTTTTTGTATAAAATTATGAAATTGTCATAATTATCGTTTGAAGTGAATTAATATTCTTTGTTTTGTATCTTATAGGTTCACAAAATACATCGATTTCGGAAACAATTGAATGGAAATGATGAGGTTAGGCCTGTTATGTGATTTTTCCTGTATCCTACTATAGAATATTACAAGTTAGAGAAAGAATGGTTATGAGATCATGCTTGTTATCTGATTTTTCTTAGATTCTATTATCGAATATTACAAATTAGCAGAAGAATGGATTTTTCTTTAAATTAGTACTAAATATATATGACAGGTTGGTTATATGAGTAAGGGGGATGAGCTGCCCATGTAGGATGGATCTTAACCATCCACTTCGTATTATGAGATTAAATCCTAATCATCTATTTGGTTATGAGGGATCATAGATGACTGCAATTCCTAACGTCAGCAAATCTCGAAGTTATAGTTCATCACCCATGTTTTCTTCTTTTCGCATCTTATACAATGCTTTTTTCCCCCTCTCAAAGAAAAGAAAAAAATCCAATCAAATTTTCTTATTTCTCTATCTAGTATAATTTTTATTTTCTTGGCATTATTTTTTATTGTTTAATAACTTTTTTTAAAATTTTGTTCTATTGAAAACACAGAATCAAGCACTTGCATCAATGGAAAAGCAAAATTTTATTTTGAGCTGCAAAAAGTAATGACATGATTGAAATTCCATTGCAGTGTTGCGGAAAACATATCAGTGTGTGCCCTCGGACTGAACCAATTTGGGTTATGCACGCATAACTAAGGGTATTCCTACATAATCATGTCCATGCAGATTATGCAACCATATACCTGCTTTTACTGACAACAATATTCATTTGGATATTTTTTTTAAAATCAAGGGCATTTGCAAAATGAATCCAATTTAAAACTCAGTGTGGCAAAAATTCCGAGGCCTTGATTCTTTTTCGAAAGTGAACTATTATTCTTCCTTCTCTCCTAGGAGAGTGGTGAGTGCAACAATAGAATAATATTTCTTCACACTTAATAACTTTGAATTCCTTCTCTTTATTATAACTTTTCAATGGGATTTTCATTTTCTTCATTCCTCTCAAACTCTAGAAGGTTTTGTGTGAGATGCAATTAAGCATCAACACTCTGCAGAGGACTAGAGGAACTCTTAGTACTTGGCTTCTAAATTATGATTTTTGCACATATTTTTTTTACATATTTTTCTATTTTTCTATTTCTTTTTTATCGAATAATATTTAAATAAATAGGCATATTGGTGTATGCATGTATATAAAATTCAGTTCAACGTAACTCTGCATAATCCATTTATGTGGTAGAAAATCTGCATATGCATTATGCGCTGTCCAACCAAGCGTGTAATGAACGAGCGTACAGCATTGTCTTGTTGACTATTCGAGCAGAAAATTAATAGAGATCGAAAACTTCAACTTGAGGAGTCTATGCATAATCAACCAATTTCTGTTAGTGTTGATTTGAAGACTCCATCATTCATGGTTTTAGTTGTATGAAGGAAAGTTGGGATAGATAATCTAATTTGTTATGTTCTTGTCAATTTTGGTATTTTCTTATATATGTACTGAACTTCCACTTTTCCCTGTTCTATTAAATTTGAAATGATTATATGTAAATAAAGTAGATGTGTTTGGTCAGAACCCAAATGTTTTTGCATTTTTTGGGTATAGTTAAGAAACCACCTATACTATATAAATTTGGCATGTTGGAGGTGCATTACCTTCCATTATCCATACCTAAGAATAAGATCTTCTTGCTAACCTTTCAAACCAATGTTTAAAATAGCGATAGCGGTAATGTAACGTTTTGCCTCTATTAGGTTATGTCGCATATAGCGTAAGGTATAACGTAGGTTGTGTAATTTTCTATTTATTTAATTAAACATAAATATAAAACTGTATAAAATAATTTTTATAAATTGAAAAATAAATTTAAAATATTTAAAAAAGAATATAAAATCATCTTGTAATACATAATCTATTCTAATTTTATATTAAGTTTTACAATAATTTTCAAATTTATCTTCATATATTATATTAAGTCTGAACCCGTAATTTCAGTCATCATTTAAACAAGATTCCAATTTTTTATTTATCATTATTGTAATCTATATTTTGTAATATTCAATTTATTTTATTTGTAATTGTTGATTTTCAGTTCAGGTAAAAATTCAATAGAATCAACAAGTAAGATATTTCAACAACCGAATAGGAATTACAACAAGCAAATAAGAAAATAATCGCACATTAATAAGTTAGCAATTTCACAAGTAATCAAACAAACCAACGACTAATCAAATAAGAAAATTATAGTAATTCGCTAATAATTAAAATAATAATTAACAACAATATAGAAATTACTTAAAAATTGTAAATAATGTAATTTAACGTAACGTTATGTAATACAATGGAAAATAACATAAAAAACGTACTGCTATGATGCATCGAGTTATTTCCAGTTACATAGTGATGGAGTTCCGTTAGGTTACGTAATGCAATATAACGGGTTTCATAATACGTTATTTTCAATATTGTTTCAAAACTTTTCTTGAAACTTCTTTAACTTAGAAGAACTTCCGCATTTCTCTTTTAGGAAGTAGACCCAAACATATATTGAAAAGTTGTCAATGAAGGGCATTTGACGGTTGCTTCACATGGCCAAAACCATCTGAGTGAATGAGCTTCAACAACATCTTGGCTCCAAACTTTAACTTCTGTAGAGGTAGCTGATGTGTCTTACCATCCTAGTAGCTTGTACAAACAGGATCTTTATGAACCTTCGCATGTGGAAGACTTTTCTCCGTTTTCCTATCTTGAGCTAGTCATAACTCAGATTCCCTAGTATTGTGTGCCAAATAATCTGCGGCTCCATTCTTTTGGTCTCATCTACGTATGCCAACTCAGCCACCATCAATTAGCTTAGTAGCTTTCATCCCTAAATGATTAGTTTTCTTGCTCCCTTGCGGTTATGATACACCTGGATTTTTTCTGGTTTGAATTATTGATAGATGTCAACTGAAAAACATACAAGAGACTGTTCTTAATGTCAGGGACATGATAAATGCTTATTAGCTTACGTATTGCTGACTGATACATGATTCTAACACACTTTTCTAGCATGAGTGATAATCAAACTTGAATATGTTGTGAGCTGACAAGGTTCTTCTTGTACCTTGACATGCTAGAGCTTCTTCTTCATCTTCTGTTCTTGGTTCGGTCCTGTCTCTGCAAGTAGGAATCCATGCTAGAGCTTCTTCTTCACCTTCTGTTCTTGGTTAGGTCCTGTCTCTGCAATCAGGAATCCATGCAAGTCTTCCAATAGTTATTGTTGTGACAATTCAACTTGTTGATTGTGCAAGCAGTATTCGTCGAATCTGCCATCGCAGTGTGGTACAAAATCTATATCTAATGATGAAGCCTAGTCCCTTACCAACCAGCTTTATAGTCCTAAAATGGAATGAACTTAGGCCTTCTCAAACAATGCTGTATAATTTCAATGTTTGAAGTTATGTTTGTAGAGGCAGTCCCAATTTTCTCACTATGATGCCTGTCGTGAGCAAAAAAAGGCACTTTTTAGTTTTTACTCAGTGGAATGTGGTGTATATATATGTGCTAATTTCACGCACCAACAGACACACAAATACTCACCCGAGGTTACAGGCTATAGCCAACACAAAAGTATGAAAGCAAAGCTATTCATCCTTTACTTTGTTCTGTTCTTGTATGTTTGATTTACAACACATCACAGATCCCTGTATTTAGGTTTGTGTACTAAATTGCCTTCATAAATACCAACTAAATTTATGCAGTTTTTAGAACTTAAATGGTGGTGCTTCTACTTAAGTTAGTCCAATAAACTGACTTAAGAGTCAATGCTAACTTAATCATAATAAATCTTAAATAATTTTAGATTTATCACATAACCCCTTGTTCTGTTAGATTCCACCGATAACCCTTTTACTAGCATTAGTTGAGTAGATAACCTCCATTGCGAAGATTAGTTGAACGGAGTACAGCCCCCCACACACCACCCAAAACACCCCCCAAATCTCAGTTTAGTTTAGAAAGATTATATGCGGAAACGTAATAGACTGAGGGGACTATCTGGAGAGCTTATTTTTCGGAATCTAGTCAATCCGTGGGGATTATCTTAGTGAACTTATTGAATGTGGGAGTTAGTTGTAAAATTATTGCTTTTGAGGGGTCCGGCGATTCACCCTTTAATATGTTGGCCAAATTTAGGTGACCTTCATCAACAATGTTTAATCTCTATTAGTATAGCATACGTTTTGTGAATCAACATTAAATTTTGGATCATAGTTCAGCTTGCTTTCAGGGTACAAAAATTCTTCCACCTTTTTTAGTACAAACTCTACTTGAACAATATGACCCTTAGGACCCAGTTAAATGTGACTAGTTTTATACTTTATGACCACGACAATGTAATATGAATGAACTCTTAGTACATTTCATAGACGTGGTCTAAGTGTCATGGGACTTCATCATAGTGAATCAAGACATTGGAAGCACTAGCTTATGTGAATCAAACAATCATGCGACAAGTGCATTAACTGTATTGAAACAATCTTCCAAGTTAGAAAATCATATTGCAGAGACCTATGAAGCACAAATACGGTACAAGGCACGATAAAATCCTAAATTGTAGGATATAGGGACATGACAAATAATTTTTATTATATCTAAATGAATTTATGAATAAAATATAAATTATCAGTTAACAAAGTATTATCAGAAAATTTTCATTTATAATAAATGTAAGCATGTTCATTAACTTAATTCTATTATCACTTGCTTAATCAAATCAAAACAAAAAATATTTCAAGTAGTAAAATTTTTCCAATTCAAGCAATAAAGATTGTTTAATTAGTTTTTAAGTTTGCTCTGCTTTTAGGCTTTCTATTATCATATAGGAAGATTTAATGTGATTTATTGTTACAAGAGGAATTAATAATACTAGGATTTTACCCATAAACGATAATCTAATCACCATAGGCCGCGAATGGATCCAAATCACTAATAAATATCTCACCAAAAAACAGAACCTTTAGAACTTAGGCTCATTCATATCAAGTATCAAGGTTCCGTATTTGCTCAAAAATGTACCTTAGAACAAGGGCTTAACTATAGCTAAATATCAACTAGAGTAAAATTTTTCATATGAAACATTATGAAATAGTTTCAAATATGAAATTATAGGAAGTAAATTGACCATATTATTTGCATGTTTTGGGTTGACCACAAGTTTCGAATTTATCGCAATTCGGATATGGACATTTTATGTTGACTGGAGGTTTGACAAAAAGTCAGATTTGGTGTGTCCATGCATCGTAGACAGAGACCATGATGGATTATACTATTTTTTCTGAAGAATAAAAGTTTAGTCAGAGCTCAAATGAGAGATGTTATCCTACAGTTTCTAACTTTCTTGAACTGCATATATGCTATCTTGCTGTTGGAATCTTCCATATCCGTAGACTATTGATTGTGTTGTGGATGTGATTTGATGATTCTGATGCATAACTCAAATATTTCCTACATATAGCTAGTGATGTATGGATGCAGATGTATGGACTGCATGTTGCTTATCATTTTTAACTTTTATATGTGCAACATACTGGGTTCCCTACTATGCTGCTGCTGTCATATAAGAATATAACTGGCTATTCCGGGACTAGTTCACTTGAGTAGACTGATAAAGCTAGTTGCTATTCTCCATGATAAATTGACAGTAAATAAATTTGTCAAGGACTTTCTTTGAATTTAAACTTTGTGATAATTAGACAATAATTATATGTTTACACTAAAAGAGTGATCATTTGGCAGGTAACCTTGTCCTTGAATGTTTCAATGGATGTGGAATCATTGTTTACATGGAACACAAAGCAGGTACATCAATTGCACTTATAGTTCCAATTTATATTTATGAGCGACAAGTACATATTCTAAAGTACTCTATATCGATGTTGATATCTTTTTAGAATCTTTTTTCAGTAACTTCTATCTTAAGTAAATAGAATACAGCAGATAGTGTCGCTACTTTGTAAAAATTTCTGGCAGCTATACTCTAGTATCTATACCCTTGTATATGATAACTTCAAAAACTTTACACGTAATCTATATAATAAGTCTCTTTTACTATCAAGAGAATATTTTTGTTGTCCGATGGTGGTTTTAATATCCATTCTTTCTGCTTTGTTTTTTTTATTGTTCTTGTTTTATATTGTAGACTTTAAATGTTAGATCACGTGTAGTTGTGTTAGGATAGTTGATGTAGGACGGAAGGGGAACTCGAATTTTGTGATGGAAGTTTGGGGATTTGAGAATAAAATTAGGGTTGATAACAAATTTGTGCCTCACAATAAGGCAAATCACATGTCCACTCTCGTGAATCATGCATAAAAAATTTGGAAGAAGTAATCACATGCTCTAAGTTTTCAAAGTAATTCTTGCTAATGAAAATATTGTCATACAACATATATAGAAAGCTAACTACATGCACCACATATGCAAATAAGTTAAAATCAAATAAAATTGAAATTCTAATCAAATCCTAGCCTTTATTATAATGATCTCCATCATTCTACGATTTAATTTTTTAATTTAGTTTTGGAATTCGAGTGTACTGGATCAAGTACGATGCCAGAGTCTTAGAAGATGAGCAAAACAACCTCTATGTTCTGCGTCATGGCATGCTTTAATACCTCATTTATCTATGGTGTCAGGAGCCTGTCATCTATTATCATCCATGTAAACAAAATGAGAAGAAAAAATGTTTTACAAGTGTAAGTACTTAATAGTTTGCTGGGAGCAAGTTGGTTAGGTGCTTGGCTATGACAGAGTGGTGATGGGTTTAATAATTAAGGATTGCTGGCAAATGAAAAAATTGCTTTCCCTAGGGAAAGGCAGCACAGGGTGGGGGAGTGTAGTGGGGGTGGGGGAATGGGGGCCTGTGATGTGCTGCTGTCAGAGCTGATAAATGCACTACCCATATATATTCTTCTGCTGGCCTTGGATCAGATCTGGGTACTAACTACACTATTAAATATTAGAGAATTTGGAAGAAGAAATTGTTCTCCGCAAAATTCTTGCTTTCTTCCATTGATTACTTTGATTACAACGAAAGATGAACAATAGAAAAACAAACGAGAGGATATATTTTATTGCTCTCTTTTACAATACAAAGTGGGTTCTAGTGTAGCAATGGGCTCTAACGAGTAGAACCTGTTGACGATCCGACGTGAAAATCTCCTTTTGAAGAAGATGATGGCCGGTTCTAGCTTTTCTCTCTGCTGATCTCAATGAATACAAGGCTCTCACGCTTAATTTGAATTGCCAAAAGACTAAAAGGATCCTAAAGTCTCCTCAAAGAAGGTATTTACAGACTTTAGTTGAATATGAGAGTTTCCATAGGGATATGAATAGAAGGTTTTTGTATCAATCAAGGATTCTAATCAAATATTTGAATTCTGATTGGACTCAATTCGGATATTAGATAATCCCAAATTTCAATTACAATCAATTAAGGATTCTGAGAATTCACGCGGAGTTAAGTACTCTGGATGCGGAGTTAAGACTTCAGCTTCGCGTTTTACTTATCCACGTGAAGTTAAGCTTCTGCTGCGCGAAGCTAATTAATAGTTTCGCATTCTGCGAGCTATTTGCCATCTTTTCTTTATTTATGAAATTTTTACCTCCAACAGAAATGAGTTCAGCCTTCAATTTTAATCCACACGCCAGTGAAAAAGGTTCTCTGTGTTACGCTTGTACTACAAAAATGACTTGATCTGTATGTTGCATGTTCTTGTATATTTGGGTATTTTGAATAGTTTACTACAATCCACGTTCATGTTATATTATTGAATGGATGAATACGTATATTTGTTAAAATATGGATGTATAATCGGACTCAGATTAATTCATATCCATCTACATCCCTGTATCGATTATTAAGAAATTATCTTTTCCTTGTGTACATCTTCTATCCACCTTGTATTTACAAAACACAACAATTTTATAGTAGGTTTTTATTTTATTTTTAATCATAAGCTTTTGAACTGTAGGTTTTCGTCTTTCTGACTGCTGAATATCAAACTCCAAAGAATTCATTAAACCAGGTACTCTCTTAACTGCTGTTTCTGTAGAAATTTCATATCTTCTTCTTTATTTCTCTTATTTTTTTTTTCTTTTAAGGGTAAGAAATTGTTATATTTTCCATTCATATTGCTAAATTGGTCTTATAGCCTGCTTTTAGATGGTAGTTTTATGGTCATGCATTTATATGATTTGTGACCTGAAAAATCCCAGTCAGGCATTACAAGCATCAGTATTACTTACGACTATAATTGCTCATGTAGTTATATGATGTGACCTGTAAAACTCCAGTCAGCATTACAAGCATCGGTATTACTCAATGAGTATAATTTATTGATTTATACAAGTGCTGTCTAATAATCTTTAAAATCCTATCTTCTCCTTTTCAAATAATATGGTGGACGGTCCCTTTCCTTTTCAAAAAATAAGTTACCTGATTGCAATTGCTGTCTAATAATCTTTAAAATCCTATCTTCTCCTTTTTCAAATAATATGATGGACGGTCCCCTTCTTTTTCAAAGATAAGTTACTTTAATCAATTGTGCCAGTGGACATTCCTTATCATACCCATGACTTTATTGTGCTTTGTTGAATATGTCAAACTTTTAAGCTACATTTTGTTATGTTGAACATGTTGTGCTTATTACTCTTATGATCACTTCGGTGATTTTTCTCGTTTTAGTTGTGATATGTCAAAGACTTGCTGGAACTAATATTTTCAACAGGTCAAAGATTTGTCCTTCGAATACTAAAATTCTTTAAAATCTTCATTAGCCAAATAAACATGACTGTAATTTTGTTGTTTGTTTCAGTTTCCATCCAAGTAGCTTTATTATTGATTACGATTTTGTGTTCAATTTTGCCACTTTTTGGGCAAACTCAAATGATCATCCTTTCTTTTGCTTGATGTGAAAATGTGATTTAAATTTGAGAGACTCATTTGCTTCTCACTTGAGTCCTTAAAAAAAGTTATTTATTAATTATATTGTAATTTGTACAACTAATTTTGGTTGGAATTTCATTTCATACTCTCACTCCATCCTCAGAAAGAAATTTTTTTCCTATGCACTTGCATTAGCTCAGTCGACTTGATCTTTCTTCTAATGTCTCATGTAAGCTTTCTTCATGGCTTGAAACCCTGCAATCTGATATCCAACTTTCTTGTGTTCCAACAAATACTCGGAGGGCTGGCTGCCGTAATTTGAATACCTAGAGTTAAAGAAGTTTTCTTTTGGATGCATTTCTAATTTTTAATTTTAATTTTAATTTTTCTTTTAAATAGGCTATAGCAATCCCTATTCCTATCCCCGCTTTAATGATTGTTAGCCTATAGCATAATGCAAGTGGTGTTTGAAACCTCAATTCTTGCACATATAAGAGGTTTTACCACTGATTACAGTGGTACTTGCTAATTTATGATTTTAGATTAAATTGGAATCCACACATGATAAGTTCTGATCTCCTTTCCAGGGTTTTACAATAGTTCCAGACTTTAACTCCTGCCTTGTACACAATATGAAGGTAGTCAATGAAATTACTATCTACATTATCAGTAAGCAAACAACATGAATTGTATTTGCAATTCCATGGTTCTCAACTACGTGAATTCTAAGTGAATTTGGTTTTTCAAATGCAAATAACCAAACAGGCTATGAGCGTACTCTCGTTTGGCACGTCAGGTATATGACTTGGTTACATGAACTGCCTGACCCTGGACGTTGTAGTTCATTGAACATATAATTGGATTCACAATTCATAAAATTTAGGGCTAGTGTGTTGAAAAGGATGACTAGTATTATGGAAAGCTAGTTAGAAATATCCATGGGGCACGTGTAGCAACTCTCCTGAAACTTAAATTAAACAGGAATTTTGCAATCTTCGTATTGCTGGTTGATTCGAGGAAGTCTGAAGATGCGAGGGGACTAGGAGTCTTATCTGTAGGTGTATACAACTGTGGGGACTTCTTCAAAAAATCCTGTGGTAGGTTGAAGTTATTCTTGTGGGTTGCAAATTTTCCAGATGGATCTTTCTCTGGCTGCCATGTATAAACTTTGTATAATTTGTTATAAGCTTCATTTATTCATCAATTAGGAAAATAGTCAGTAAGATATGTACACGTTTCCATTTTCTTTTTTGTTGCATTTGTTTCTTTTCCTTGAATGCTTAAAAATTTGTAATGGAGCTGGTTGAAGCTTGTGCTATTTTAGAATTTAACAATCCAGTAACTAAATTTTTAAATTCTTAACAACATTGGCAAATATTTAATGGCTCAACAGCAATTACATTTTAATATTCTGTATAGGCTGTTAAAGAAGCTTTGGTTCAAGGTTTGCAATATAGGAATCAGTTTCAGCATCTGCCGATCACTTATCGTGTCAAAATCTGCATTATCAGACCAATGTTATAAGTATATCTTGCACCAGATACTTCAAAATCTGATACGACAGCCGTATATAAACCGTTGCTTGGGATACATGTGATTTCAGCCTGCTTTTTACTGGGATCTGTATCTCTATAATCTTTACTTGATTCAAATTTTCCAGGTGGATTTTTCTTTGGGTAGCATAGGTAAGCTGCATAAAATTTGTTTTAAGCTTAATTTATTCATCAGTTAGAAAATAATCAGCAAGATATTATACATGTTTCCATTTCCTTTTTGTTGCATTTGTTTCTTTTCCTTAAATGCTTGAAAATTTGTAGTGGGGCTGCTTGAAGCCGTGTTATTTTAGAATTTAACAATTTAATGTTAACAATTCAATGAACTAAAATGTTAAGTTCTTGCATTGGCAAATATTTAATGTCTTAACAGAAATCATGAAAGGAAGTCACTAGGATATCTATCGAGATTCTAAATATTGGATAGCGGATTCCTATCATTTGGGATTTCCATACCGGATAATGGGATATCATACAATAAATTGGGGGATATGAGCCAATATTGGACTTTCTTATTATATTGACAAACCCCAATGAACAATGTATCGGCCGATTTGTCGTTCATAGTGGCTGATATTTAGAATAATGGAACCTGTACTCACTGGACAATGGGTTCTCTCCTGTCTCCAAATCCTCCTAACCTACCTGGTAAAAGGAGCACTTGCATCTATTTGTGAAGCACCAAAGTAGCAGTGGCTTCCTTATATTCTACTTCTTAATAGTTAATCCTTTCAGTCCCTTCCATGGAAAGTCTTGAAATCTGGAGAAATGACTTTGAATTGGTTAGAGTGTGCATTTAGAGCTATATTCCCAATTAAAGTTCTTGCCAAGTGGCCAGCCTAATAAATCAAAATAATCCCTCAAGGCATAGTGAAAAATGAATAGAAAAGATACTTGGAGCCAATGAGTATTCAAAGTTCTGCAAAATCATCAAAGTGCATCTGAATCATGCCAAACTCATTCTCTAAACGATTGAAACTCATCTCTATTCTCAGAGTACAAATGACTTGAGCTATGCTTTTCATTGCTGTGGTTTGGGTATACACTTGCAATGGCCTCTAATTTGCTCTTGTTTACTTGACTAGCTCATTGCACTCGTTGTACATAAAATGTGAACCTTTCCATTGTTGCTTTACTTGCCTTGATAATGTAGCTTAATTAGCACTCTCGTGTTGCTTGTGTAATTCTTCCTTTTCTTCCGTTCATCTTTTGGATTGTGGCGGCTACACTTTTGGGGACTACTGATATGTATTTTACAGATGTAAATCATTGTCTCTATCCCAATCTGAGGCTAAGTACCCAGGCGTAAAATTTGCTATTGCGTAGGCATCTTTGTTGCGAGCATTTACTTTATTTGTTGTGGCCATTTTTATAATTTGCTGATAAAGCGCAGGTGCTATTACTGAGTTCTATAATTCAAAATTAGCTTTAAAATGTTCTACACTATTAAAAGGATATTTTAGTATATTGAACCTTTAACTTTTATAACTGACTTATGTTTTTCAGTAAACCTGCACTCAAATTATGCTCATGTTTGAACCAGGATTTTAGCCGCCAGAGATGACTAGAGCTTTCTGAACCTTTTATGTGTTCCCTGTTATTATACTGCTTATGGGTGATTTATGCATCGACACCTACAGAGGACACCTGCCAGTTGGATCAATTAATTTATAAGTGCATATATTTGTTTGTTTTTTTGTCCTCTATTTTTTTGTTTTTTTGTGCACAAGTTCATGTGTGTTATGAACATTAGGGGGCACCTACTAGTGGAATCAATGAACTTATATGTATATAGGTTTTTTTTTAGGCAGGCATGTTTGTGCATATATTGCTGATACATTCTCTAGTTACAACTTACAAAAGTTCATCGAGCAATAGCTATATTCTTTGAATACGAGGAAGCTAGCCACTAATTGCTCTATGGATATTATGTCAGTTCTAGTTATCAAGCAAGATATATGGTTTACTTGAATGCCAAGTACTTTCTCTTGTTGCTTATAAATTTCTGTATCATAGATTTGGAAATATAAATAAAAAAATTAACCAGTTCCAAATTTTGTTAATTGTTATAATGGGTTGAGTTGGTTCATATTCCTGTTTCTTTTGTCAGGTATCACTGTGGGATCATATTATCCTGGATAAGAACCACGCGAAGTTCCAAACAGTAGTCCCCAACAAGTATCCTCTAATTGATCAGGTATATTATCCTGCATAAGTCTTTTCGCAAAAGAATCTCATTGACTGAATTATAGAAGTTCTGACTCTGAGTAATCCGAGTTTGTGACAGTATTTAGTATGGAAGCCCTCCCTTGATTATATCTGTCAAAAATGCTGTTATTTCTGATCTGCATCACCATATGTGATGCAAATGCTGAGAAACATACTTTCATCTTAATCTTAGTACGGTTGAATTAACACTATATATTGATTTTCCAGGGAGGAAACCTTCGTGGTAAGAATATTGAACTCGTCCTTCACTGGCATGTAATGCCCAGGACAGGCAAAATGATCCGAGATAAGATGCCAGTGTCGACTTTCTATCTGCCACAGGCATACTCTTAGTTATCTGTAAGCTTGTACATTCTTGCCCCCATCGGTAGTTTGTGGGCAGTGATATATGGCAGATTTCATATCGATATAAACTTCTTTATTTTCATTTTATTTTTATCTATTTTGTAACATTTTACAAGAAGAGGGAAGTGTCAAAGACATGTTCTGTTCCATAGTTGATTCTTGTGCATCTTTTAGAAATACATAGCTAGCTAGTATTCAGAAACCTAGAGTATGTTAACGGGTGACCGTGGCTAATAAGTTCTTCCGAAGAAAACTTACATACTATATTAAGGAGTTATTGCTGAAGAGTGCTCCTCGTGCTTCAACAACGTGCTTTCACTTTCATCTACTTCATGTCCATAACCTACAAGAGCTGCCTTTCAATTGACTTTAAGCTCACAGTTCGTAATTTTTAAGAAACCATTTAATGTGGGATAATAATATATCAGTATATCGGGCTAATCTAGCATGTAATGCTCCCCTCAAGTCGGCCATTGGGCCAGGGGAAAGGCAGATAAATGGGGGTAAATTTATGTTTTTTTAAAATTTGACAATGATGGGGCTGGATCCACTCAGGTACCATGTCAAGAAACTGTTTTTTCCCTTCAAAAACAGAAATTACTGGGTTGTGTGGTTGTATATCAATCTAATTTAGCTTAATGGTAACCATACTGCCTGGAGAGGATGCACTTAGGTATCTGTACATTTATTGCTTTATGCATTATGATGATTCATTGCACTTTCTTGATGAAATTTTAATATTGTTTGCAACCTTGATGTGATTACTTCAGACTTCCAACATTCCTGCTTGACATTGCATACCTACGAGGAATGCTCTTCCCAATTCTTAACCTTTAAAATTTAGTTAAAAGATACTAGGTAATGGGAACCTGGATCTTATCTTGTTCTAAAGTAATTACAGATGTAAAGATAATCCATGTTACAATATCTTCGCAAGTATAAAGTTTCATATTAACCTAAACATATTATAGATGTGAGGTTTCCTATTAACATAAAGCATAATCCAGATTTGCCATCTCTTTAATATATGTACTTGTACAACCTTATAAACTAGCCACGGTTTAGATATCTTTGCAAGTTGACTCAAGACCAATAGCAGTGTGACGTCTGGATTTGTTATAACAGTCGAGAGAGATTTTGATAACCCTTACCCTATCAACCTAGTACCAAACCTTCCTCGAGACTGCTATGTAGATCTCCCTAGTGATAGTACAGCTACCTGTCAACTATGCTTGTTTGAACTTGAAATGAAATTCAAGGCCCTTGTGTTGGATTTGACTGTCAGGACAAAAATAACTGAGAGTCCAAACTGTCAATTGAGCATTGTGTTTGAACTACCATGTTGATTTACATATCTCTAGTGTATGCAGTGCAGTTGAATTGGGACCAAAAGATACCCTAACTTTCAGATCCTTTGAGTATTTATGCTACATTTTCTTAGATTAGTAAATATAAGGACAGTACCTTAATCCAAGTTGTTTGGGGGACCTAGTGAGTGCTTGTTCTCCATCTGCACTGTTGAGTGCCACCACTCGCTGCGGCATATCGGAGGATTCAAATTGTGAAGAACCAGCAAAAATTTTTGTTCTGGTTATCTGCTGCCTGATACAACACTCCCTTATCCTAGGGTAAGAGTAGCTCATAAAGAGGACATTAAGCAAATGTTTCCGTAAACAAGTAAATGTAAATAAAATGTTATAATATTTACTTGTTATTGTGTTGTAGGACCTACTTTTTCTCTTTGGCATGTGCATTGGATTGGACGATGAGTGCAATTTCCTGTAGTTATTATTTTTTCATAATATCATCTCTTCATGTTTGGATTAATTTTTATGGGCTGCTTAGCCTGCTGCATGAGCTTAAACTCTTCATAGAGAAAAATGTTATCTTCTTGTCTTGGATGCGTGCCCCCATGCCAGACTACTTTGTTTGAACTAAGTGAAAAATGCTTAATTGTGTGATCATGATCTTACATCCTTCTGCATTCTGCTCTCTAGCTCTAACTCTATTTTACTGGGGAAACATTGGGTGCAATGTTTTGCAGATGCAAAATCAATATAAATCCACTCTTTTTTCTTGATACAGTGCTGTGGAAGTTCCTCTCTTGTGTTTTGATCTGGCATTTTTTTTTTTATATCCGGGCCTCCTGTCACAACTAACCACACCTTGCCAACTTTCCTCAAGTTCCTCTTTCACTCTCTCTGGACTTTTGCCTGAATGTTGTAATCAAATTTGTTAGAGTTGTTTAGTTTATCTCTTTAGCTGGTGTTAGAACTAAATAGTATATAGTTTGCCTCCGATCTGGATCAATGTGTATGACGTTTGTTTGTGCTAGTGATGTCCATTGGTTTTTTTTTTTTTTTTTTTCTTTCACCTCAGTTTTGTATAGATTATTTTTATGTGAAACTTTTCGAAAAATTCTTGAACTATGGCACTGGCTACTATTTGATTTCCAAAGTAGTAGTCAACAAAATCAGACTTCATTTAATACACAAATTGGTCTCAGTAATTCACTGTAGCGGAAAGCACACTTGAATTATTTGGCAATGCCTCGATTATTAGCACACATAATTTTGGCTGAAACACACTGAGAGTAATCGAAATGATGTAGCTAAATTACTTATAGGCTCATGGATCTGCATAACCTTTTCCTTGCCCTCGCACTCTTAGTTGTCCAATGGTGTTAACTGTCTTCAGATTGCTTCAGAGAAGTCCCTTCTCTTGAAAACTCTTAATGCAGTCATCAAACATCTGAGGAATAGTTTTGAAAGTGGAAAGCCCCAGCTCCTTGATCTTGCTAGTGTCCATGCTATGTGGGTTGCTATCGCCTTTCATCTTATCATTACACCTGGTCGTATTTTGTTAGCCCCTCCAATTTGATGTCAGAAACAGATATTTTGTTGCAAACATTGAATCAGATCATGTAGAACATTGCTATTAGAATGACCATAGAAGCTCAGTTATAAGTAAGAGGAAAATTGTCTATTTACTTTATGTTTGGTGTTAGAAAGGCTGCTAGCTCTTTTGATTTATGTATCCTTTCTGCTTTGTTAATGCTTTTGATATTGCACTATGACTGTGATTGCAACTCTTGTGTGTCAGGCTTAGTTGTAAAGTAGCGTTGCTGCATATGCATCTGAATAGTTTGCTTAGTAAGTGCAGAACTACTCATGACATGAGAAGCTCAGTTATAACTTTTTCTAATAATCACTTGCATGGTGTAAGTCAATCTGCATAGATCGATCCTGCGTGATTTTTTTTTTTGCTTTTGGTTCATGTAGTCTACCCGAAATACTTGGGATAAAAGGTTTAGTTGTTGTTGTACTTGCATGGTGTAAGTCAATCACATTGACCTAAACACAACAAGGCATTGTATTTCTTGTTTTTGTGTGGTTTGCTTGTTTATGAAGCGGGAGCTGTAAGGACAGAGGCTTACTTATCAGGCAACTTGTAGAATGGATATTTCGACTTGAGCATCTCAATAATCTCCGACCAATGAACAACGCTGTTCGAACAGATCAGCCTCCCTGAGGCCCTGCTGTCCTCCATTGCTATCAGATGTGCCGAAACAACATCATCTATGTGAACGAATCCTATCGTTATGTTGGGATACGTAGGATAGTCTCCTGCACCATTGGAGTGCTGTTAGGACAGTTGTATCTTTTTTTCATAGAACATGTTTGATAACTTCAACTAACCTCTTACAATGGCGAGGACCAGTAGGATGGTGCTTGTTGGTTGTGGCGTGGTCAGTGGCCCGACGACAAATGATGGGTTCACAACGACAAGATCAATGTTCTGCTCCTCGGCTTGGCGCCATGCCTCCTTCTCTGCTAGCGTCTTGGCGTAAGCATACCATAGCTGCCATTCAAATGTTTCCATATCTGTCTAAATGAGCTTGTGCTGAATACAGATGAGAGGAAGGAAGAAGGAGGTGATGAACACACATTGTATCGCTTGCAGTACTCTGTATCGCTCCAGTGCGACTCATTGAGCGGGGAGATCGCAGCAGGGTCGTCGTGGTACCTTATCGCGGAGCAGGTAGAGGTGAGTACGGCTCGTTTCACCGAGCTTGCTTTGCTGCAGGAGTTGAGCACATTTACCGTGCCTTTGATTGCTGGTTTGATCATTGTCTCCTGCACCGGTATGTTGATAGTGATTGTTGTGAAATCAGTAGCAGAACAGGGCTAAGAGTCTCTCACCTGGACGTTATCTTGAGGGACATAGACGGGGCAGGCGGTGTGGAAGACGCCGTCGACTCCCTCCACAGCTTCGTCGAAGCTACCATCCGCCATCAGGTCAGCCTTCATCAGCCTCAGCCTCTCCTTGGCTCCTTCCATGCTCCATAAGTAACCAACTTTCTCCTCATCATCTGATCGCATGCATCATGTTAGTGAAAAAACAATACATCCATGCAACAGAACAACTTTGCCAAGACTGGTACCTGGATCTCTGACCGTTGCGCGGACAGTGTGGCCGTTGGCTAGCAGTTTTTTTATCAGGTGAGAGGCTATGAATCCTGTTCCGCCAGTAACACAGTATTCTGGCATTTTTTTTTTTTCCTCTCTTTTTTTAGTCTATTGATGGTGATGATCTCTGTTTAGGTGGCTTAGTTCTTAATATATAGAAAGGTGATGGGTTTGTGTCTGGTTTGGATTGGTTAGAGCTTGTTTTAAGGTATTGAGGTAGGAGAGTCACAATGCATTCATGATGCACTTGGAACAAGAAAAATGGAGAAGATGACTAAAAATTTGGAAGCTTTCTTGACATGTCAAAATTTATTATTCCTGTTTCATGAAGGCGAAAGAGGTACAAGTTGGATAGACATTGGTTGGTTGCAAATTTTTTTAAGTAAAAAAAACAGGACAAATAAGTTCATAGAAAGATACATCTTTTTTAGGTGGCATAGATATAGTTTGTGGGGGTAGATGCAGCACTTTTTACGCTAATATTATATTAGGCTGAAAGTTATCTTCTTTATTTTTAATTAATATTTTTGGGTGCTCTAATAGATTATTGGTTTATGGTGTCCATATTTCATTGTAATTTTTTATGAGTACTTTGCATGAAATAATCAAGAAAAAGGAAAAAAATGGAAAGTTGGTAAATTCCTACCCGTTCACTTTTCATGAACCATTCAGTCAGTCGATTCATTCTCCTGCAGAGAGAGCATGCATCTTAATCGGACATGTTTGACATACAATATTCACTGTTCGAATTATAAAGAGTTGCCCTAGCTCTAATCGAGCCTACTCCCTTAAAATCAAGCGTCAGAGGAATAAATTTTTTTAATCCTTTCGTCAACTTTTCAAGCCTATCCCAGGTTTAATAGTCAAGCTCTTTGCACCTTTTACAATCTTAATATCAGCATAAATAAAAGTACATATTACCTATGATTTGAGATTCGTATGTTGTAATTGAGATTTAGTCCTAAATGAGCTGTAACTCGACTAGAATGATTTTGTCAAGGCTGCAGGTGAGAGTTTGACGAAGCCGAGAGTAACCTCATCAAGTGGCTGCAAGCTTCCAAACTTGGTATAAAACAATGTTAATTAGATTTTGAATTTTTGACTCTAGAGTTTGATTGGCCCGATGTTATTTAAAAAAAAAAAAAAAAAAGTAAAGAAAGGAGAAAATTTTAGCTTTCAAAGTCCATTATCGAGAGTGAATTTCTTCGAACTAGATTTCAAATGAAATCTAATTTCAATCCTATTTCTAACGAGAATCTTAACTTTGGAGGTTAAATATAAATCAATAGATGTTCGAATTGGATATATTTGATTGACTTACTACCACTAAACGAACACCTATGAATCATCTGTATTTTCTCTCTCATACATATACGGTTTATATGGATGTAAGTAAAGTTAGTTATCTGTAATATTTACTTCATTATGGATTAATTACAGTTAGACCCCCTGTAATATTGGGGGTGTGTAACTTAACATCCCTAAACTTTGAAACTCTCAAAAAACTCCCTGTACTTAGTTATTTTCACTCCTTTTTTTTTTATACTAAAATGCACTCTTAAATTCCTACTCTACCATCATCCCTCCTTTTAACCCACACACTCTCTCTTTCTCTCCCCCCCCTCTCTCTCTCTCTATCCCTCTCTCTCAGTCAGAGAAGGAGCGTGAGTGACTGAGAAAGAGGGAGAGAGAGAGGAAGTGTGCTGGTTAAAGAGAGAGATGATGGTAGAATAAGAATTTGAGAGACAAGAGTGCATTTTAATAAAAAAGGAAAGTGAAAATAACTAAGTCCAAGGAATTTTTTGAGAGTTTCAAATTTCAGAGTGTTAAATTACACCCTCAATACTACAGAAGGTCTGATTATAATTAACCTTTTCATTATTATTGTTTAGCTAGATTAGTCGACTAAAGAAGTCTATTTTCTTTCATTTAAGTCTATTTTCTTTCATTTACTAAGGTATCACCAAATAGTCTCCTTTGCTCACTTCTACCTCTATTAGCTCATTACAAGAAAACTAGTTTACAGTTGCAATTTGATTAGTTTTTTTTGACAAATCAAAGTTGTCACTAAACATTAGTTAAACTAGTAACGAGGAGAAAAAGCTAGTTTTAGTAACAAGGAGAAAAAGCTTTAGTAATAGTAACATAAGCGACAATACTTGGTTATCACTGAAAACTTTGAGAGGTGACTTAGAAACTTCAACAAGATTATACTTCCATTTGTTGGTTGATCTTAAGCATATCACATTCACATCTACTCCTTATGCACATGCAGAGATCCCTTGAATGTCTGGTAATATTGCTCGTCTAGTTAAGAGACAAAGACAACTTAAATCTATGGGGAAGCCGATAAGCTTACATAAACCTGGACAATATTATTCGAGTTACATCTGCTCCCACTATTTGAACTCCTTTAATCTTGGAAAATATTGAGCTCCAACTGTACCCTAGCTCCAACAACTTTCAAGACAACTCATCGAAAGAGAACAAGCGTTGGCGAGCTGATCATGTCCTCCTGCTCCCCAGCCACGACACGATCACGATCACGAGGCGAAGAGATGGTGAGATCAAGATTCAGGTCAGGCACCACTCTCCTACTGCAGGTCTGATCATCCTTCACGCAGCTTGCTGTATCCGACAGGCTATCGTCGTCACTTGCGTTGCCTGGATGCTTGAACTGACCCTTCAGCTTGTAGTTGTTTCTTGAGCTGCACCATTGCATAGTGCAGTACTGGTTCACTCTGTGGTTGTTTGGGTCGATCCCCATGCTTGCGAGCTTTCTCCTCAGATGAGAGTTCCAGTAGTGCTTGATCTCACTGTCGGTTCGTCCAGGCAGCCTTCCAGCTATCAACGACCACCTACATATGATAAGAGATTGGTACTGGTAATCAAATGGTGGAGCAGCTGGCTTTGTTGTTTCAAGAAGATTATGGTATACGTACCTGTTGCCGAGAAGGGCATGGAGCTTGACGATGAGGTCTTCTTCATCCTCCGAGAAATCTCCTCGCTTGACATCATCATGTCTGAGATGGTTTATCCATCGGAGCCTGCAACTCTCTCCGCATCGAACTGGCCCTAGAGAAAAGAGATCGATATAGGAGGAGAGATTGAGCAATGGAAGAATAAATGCGTGATAATTCTAGAATATTATATATGTTACTAACTTACTATGCATAAAATATTAATTTACTAGGCTTTACAAATACAAGAGTCGAATCCATATGACATATATAATAAAGATTTCTGTAAAAATCCAATCACTTCACATTGTTGCCAACAAAAACTGTTGATATATAAATTTTTCTCTCCTATGAAAGAAATAAACAAATAATCAAACCCAAAAACAGCAAAAGTCATCTAAATATTCATTTGCATCCATTCTGTTTTAACCTTCTATATATATGACTCAGGATAAAATTACTCAAGGAGAGGGATTGAACGACCTGCTGCTGCCTGAGGGAGAGATCTCCAGTGGCCTTCGCCATGAGCCTGCACGAAATCAACGAGCTTCTTGTCCTTCCTACCGAAACAAGGATTCCTCATCGTGAGACCACGACGATGATATAACCAAGTGAGCGAGCGTGGGAGATGGAGATTTATAGTAAGCCTGAAGGCGCGGATATATAGATATATGGATATGGAGGACATTTAGAGAGGAAGAAATTAAGTAGAAGGGTGGCGCTGACCAGATCTGTGGACAAAGGGGAAGTAAGGACTGGTGGTTTGAGGAGTGTATGCAGCATGCATGCATTTGTTGTTAGTTGCAGTCACAAACCTAGTCATTCTCTAGCTTCTTGCTTGCTTCCCAACTGTTGTGTACTTGTCTACAGTCTTGTATGGCATGAGTAAAGACTGTATGTAGATCTGGGGTAGCAAAAGATACGAACTTATATAATCCGAGTTAAATTAACTCTATGCATTTTAAAGAGCTTGGACAAAGTTTTCCTAGAAAATCAGGTACGTGTTATTTTGAGAGATGACCTGGATTATCTCTCAATTCACCTATACGGCTGTTTAGTAAACCCCAAAATACTATGGGTTAAATATTTGTAAAAAAAAAAGATTTAATAACATAAATCTAGATTGGAAGTCCTTAACCCTAAGTTTTAACTCTTTGTCAAGCAAGCACTACAAAGTAACTAGTCAATGATTACCTAGATCTAACTAACTCTCGAATTACGCGGGTAAAACTCAAGATAACGACTCTCTTCGAGCTGTGGAGATTCACAAAAAAGTTTATATGAACAAGTCACTAAAGTTTGATCTTGTATATATATCTATTTTTATAAAGTGCTCATCTCCAATGAGGATTGTAACTCCACAATATTTGTTGCCATCAACTCATAAAATATGTCATTGAGCTAATTACTGTTCACAAACTTGGAAGTACTCCTAACAAGTCTAGAGACTCTTTAGCCCGCAACCCAGACGGGCCATAGTTGTAGATAATCCTTTTTTATTTTTGCTTATTTTATTTTTCTTTATGTAACTATGATATAAACACCCGAATAAGAATGTCATGTCCATATTTGCTCAGAGTTGGTCTTAGTTTTGGACTAAGTAATTAGGGCAAGCCTGAGAATATTAGTTGGGAGGAAAAGGCAGTTGAAGTCAAGTAACTAGCTTCTGTATAGGATTGTTCTTCTATATGACTTTAGTTTGAATAGTTGGAGCTCGAATGTAACATCCTTGAAAGTAGTCCCACATCATATATACGAAAGAAGTACAAATATTAAGTAATCGTGGCCAACTTTTACGGGTAAGAAATTCATGAAATCTCCATAGTTAAACATGCTTGAGTTGGAGCAATGTGTGAACTTTTAAAAGGTCAGCAAGTTATGAGGTAGTGTGCCATTATCATCGCTAGATATCAACTAGAGGTGTGGGAACATCGTCTAGTTACTGGCATGGCACAGGAGTGTCAATGGTGAGAACAAGGATGGGAGACCTTGTGGAAAGTTGGTTAGTGATAAAAATATGGACAGTTACATCGTTAATTAGAGCCTTATCCTTCGTTTTTATGAAGGACCAAGAGCAATATGTCATCAGAGATACGGACTTCCTATGATCCTACAACTTATAAATGGTAAACTGGATGTTGAGGATAATTGGGCCCTATCATGGTCCCAATCTCTCTCCCTTCTTTTGAGCCTAGATATAATTGGATTTTTAGATCATATATGCTAACCTTGTATACCAAAAGGTTATGTATTTCTACCGGGCATGCCAGCCGAGTCCACCAGGGTCCACGGATCCAGACCCTGGGCAGTAGCCTTTGATAGTCGATCAACGATGTTTGACCATTGATTAATATTATGAATACTATGGAACTTAAAATGATCGTAGCTCCTTCATCTGAAGTCTAAATTGAGTAAATAAATAGTTAAAAATTAACCAACTCAACGTGATTGACAAGATAATGGAATCATATTTGATTTGAAGGAAGTTAATTTTCTGCACATTAATTTTGAGTGTAACTTATCTTGGGCATAACTTTCTCATTCATGTCATAATTTGGCATATGACCAGTCATTTTGGGCTACTCATAGTGAAGAATTTAATAGTGCAATTCAATTTAAATGAGTAAATCATTTGCAATAAACATCGGTGCAATCAAAAGTTTTCACCGATCGCCGATGAGACATGAATGGGATGGAATAATGATGAGAAGAAACAGAAGAAAACTCTGCTTGAATCAAATATAATATGTGTATATTATAATCATGAAATGACTGCAAAAACATGTATCAACACCTAGCTTTAGCAAATGAGGATGTAGTCGTTCTTCGTCACGAAACAACCAGCACGGTCAATAACTAACTCTAGGGAGGACTCGACTTAGAGCATGGTGTAAAGATTCAACAATCATATTCAGATAATGGTGCGAGGGAGACGATCAAGACTTGTCCTAAAACTGGTAACCGACACTTAATGATGAAACTAGTAACCAAGACTTAATAATAAAAGACATAATCTACAACTCAAAAACCATTATGAAGAACAAAATCATGATCGGAAATCAACACATAAAATAATCATAGTTTATCATATATAGTCTCCTAGTCTTGCCGAGGTTACCAAAGAACCGACAAAAAATAAATATAAGTTAATGTGCAACAAGATCCCTATGGTTATACTATGTATCCTTGATAACATCATAATTGATAGAAATTCATGTTTGTACGTGGCATTAGCCGGTGTATGGCTAATTCTATTCTAGATGTTAGAGCTTCTTATTTAATCTCACCTTCTATTTGCTAGCTTGCTACTGTACTATACTATGTAGGAGCTTTAGTAGACTTCTGGAGTTTCTCTTACTGCTAAGGAGAAGAACAAAGTATTCTAAGCTGTTATATGCATCCCAAATAAAAGAAAATTGACTTTTGTCTTGGTCTAGCTGGCTACTAATTCTAGATGCTTAGTCGAAAACATGATAGTCCCCTGACTAAAGGTTTCAAAAGGTTTCATGTGATGCATTTGTAATTAGAAGGATAAATGCATGCTTATATTGTTTCGTAGAGCACGTAAAGATATCTGGATATGAACCTTCTGAATTGGAAAAGGGCGTGTATCTAAGTACCAAATTGAGGTAGCTAAACTCGAAGCAATCATCTCATGTACTACATTATCTAGCTATTAATTTATACCACAAACCTTTCAAATGAAGAATCTTTTCAATGTTCACATAAATCAAAGTCAATCTATCATCAACTCTCTGAATTCAACATTGCTTCAGTGAAATCCCATAAAAGACATTCATATTACAAGCTCCTCCTGATCTTCTACGGAATTTTAGTCGGAGTACCTACCGTTCTTTTCGTTGAATTGGACTTTATCGAAGTTTTCTTTGTTTATTTTCTTTTCCTTCAACTATCAGGATACTGAAAGTTACTCTGCAGGAAAAAAATGTGTAATGATGGTCAGTCAAGCTAAGGAAACAAGAAGCTACCAAGATCATGCATGGTTGTTTGGTTGGTAGTTGGAGTAGGATGAGAAACTAACTGGACAAGATTTTCGGTAGGTAGCTTTTGTTTTCTGTAGCTATTTCCATCGGTGTTGATATTGTGCAGCCAATAAGAGTCAAAAATTATCATGGGTTTTATTTCGTCGTATCTGTCAACTTCACTGATTTGTATTCATCTGATGTATAATTCAAAATCGATTGATTCCTAGTGACATTGAAGTTCATATCTTGGCTGTCTCCGTTTATGATCAGGCTGCCTCTCCACCCGACAGTCCACGGTGTCCAAAACTAACAGTCAAGGTATAAAACATCTCGACCCTTGTGAAGGATAGCAGGGTCTTGATATGCACTCTATAACAAGTTCGTCGATAGAAGTTTATTCAAGTTGAATACATTTGGGATGATATTTTAGGTGCATTATGCAACACTATTATATGATCTAGCTCTGTAACAAAATCATTATATTGGGCTGATTAATTCTCGAGTTAATGGAAATTATTTTACAGTGGTTTTAAAGCTATCAATTAGAATGCAAAGCCAATCAGTGTTTCAACTTGTAATATGGCAACTTGGCCTGATGGTCACAACTTCTTTAATGGCCGTGTTGCTAAATTGGGGATTGATCGAATCATGGTCCCAAAGTTTTTCCTGGCACTAGTTTTTCAAAATAAGTTGGCATCAGAGGAGATCATTGAAACATTTTAATTTGTGCCATTTTTGAAAGATTACCATGTATTTGAATTGAATCAACTTGTTTCTGGTTTATTTCAAATTTTTGATGCTAGAATGTAGATTGAATAACATTCTAACATACTACATAAAAACAACTATCCTTCTTTTGTTGTGGTCCAATATTTCTAAATCCAACCTGATGATGGCTCCAACACTTGAAAGCTCCAAAACTTCAAAAGCACAAAAGGACACTCATTACTCATCCTTGTTGCCATTCTCATCCTTGCCAAGGTCATGTGATCGTGTAAAGCCTATATTCGCTAAAGTAGGTCATCTTACACCAACAATAAACCTGGTTTACAATTTTTGAAGGAGGAATCTCCTGAGTTACGTTTTGTATTAGTTGTATAAGAGGGAGTATCTTGAGATATTCAGATTTTTGGGCACATTGATCATCATAGGGACTGATTAATTTGTCCGAAAAATATACCAGAACCTTTACGTACAAGATTATCTACCTCGAATTCTCTTAATTTTATAACTAAAATGTAGTATCAGGTCTCACCATAGAACATTTGTGTACAAGTTCTAGTGTTAATCAAGGGGGTAAACTTCTCCATGTCTCTCTCCTATCAATTGACACAAAAAGGTTACAATATTCCAAAATGGTAAAATCACACTTCAAACTTCTTTGCAATATAGTTGTCCACCCTTTTGTAGCTCAGTGGTAGTGTCCCTATGTTCGTAGATTTGAATCCTATATAACTCTAAGCTTAGGAAGCTCCATATACATGTAATGATAATATAAATGAAATGGTTATATCCTGTTTAAACTGGCAAGTAGGGACCTGGGTCCAAATCCTGGAAGTGACATGAAAGTAACCAAGCTCAAAGTAAGAAGATCCTAGTTATCGGGTTTGAATCTCCAAAAGAGATTTTCAATATTCTAAAACCTGCAGCATGTACTCATCCATGTAGAGGATATCATTGACGCATACAGAGGCATAAATGTACAGCATTGCAGAAAATGTATAAATGCAATGTGAGGATTCCTCTTTTCAGTTTAAATACATACAGATGAAGAAGTGAAAATGTTCATCTTGATACTATTGAGTAAATACAAGAGCCTTATTGAATTAATAAGAGAGTATAAATGCTGAGATGTAATGGAAAAGATTAAAGAGAATAGATTGGGCTATGTAAAGAAAGATGTCCAGAAGCATTACAACTGACTGGAGATGACATTATCCTGCCTAGAATATTGTCAATGCCTTCCCTTCTATGGGATTGTGGGTCTACATCAGCTTTACGAGCTGCAACCACCCCTACAGCTTCCCACTAATTGGACACCTTCATCTGTGAGAAGAGATTGCATAATACTTATATTTTTCCTTCCTTTTCTTTTTCAAGTTTCAAATAAAAAAAAAAGAAAAAAAAAAACATTTCATATATTCTTTGATGCATACCGCTTCAGTCCCAAGCTTTTCAGGTGTATTATCCAAGATGCTTTCATTCTCTCGAACAGCTATTATGAGAGGCTGCAAAAGGTTACAAGTAAGTTGTTGCAACGACTTAACAGTAAAATGTAATTGCTGCTATTGTGAAAAAGCGAGACAAAATGTTGAAATACAATGGCAAAAGTGATTTCAATGGCAAAAGTGGTGGCCGTGTCATGGAACCAATGCTAGGCACCTTTTGTTACCTCTGGAGGCTTATATTCCAACTTGCGTCAAACTAAAACAATGAAAGAGCTACTACAACTATAATAACTATGTCCATTCTCCATATAAATGACTATGAGTGAACCACAAATAGTTACCCTATATCATTTGGAGAAACAACACTAGTGTAGATTCTCCAGGTGTACAGACGTATTGATGATAACTTGGTCAGCTCACTTGAAGAATAGTCCAACCCTTGTCTTTAAATTTTAATATCCAAATGCTACAAAAGTTTAAGTGATTGGATCAGGTTATGATTAAGATTTTTGGGCATTATTCACAGCTCTAGATGAGCATTTGCAACACAACAAGGTGATGGAATTGGTATGCATTATTCATTATAAATCATTAATAATACAATTACATGAGCGCTGTCTAACACTATCTTTCATGTATCGAGACCAAGACGTTAGAATGTGAATGTATTAACGATTGGTTCACAATTCTATTTGATTTGAAGATGCGCTGCATTTATATAATTTCTCCACTTTTTAATGAGGAATATGATTATTCACATAATTATTAATAGAGATACTTGAAAAGAAATTTGGTTCTTTAATTAGATTAGTCTAAAAAAATCACGTTATAGACAATTCACATTATCTTACTCACATATACATACAAATACAAAATTATAGTTTATTGTTGCATCCACAGCATATATTGATAATCCTAATTTTTAGGATTTGCCTTATTTATGTATGCATATCTTGTCATGTCTGTATGGATGCATGTGTCTTTATGTGCACATGTGTGTATATTTTTTTTTGAGCAAGCACACGTGTGTATATTTGTGTACAAGAGTTACTAGATGTGCTCCATGTTTTTCTTAATGAGCCCCAAAAGTTAGGGGGGGATTATTTTTTCTCTAACTTTTGGGGCTCGCTAAGAAAAACATGGGGCGCATCTAGTAACTCTCTTTGTGTACACTTTTTTTTTATAATTACTATGCCCATACCACATAGTACCCATATCCTCTATCTGTACGAAATACTTAATAGCGTGAACACAAAATAACACATTCACCCATGTCCAAATTCCTCAATGCCCTTGTCATCTTCAGAACTGATTGCAACACCCTTTAGCCCTGCCTTCGTGCTTCATTTATCTGCTAAGCTTCATCGCAATACCCTTTAACCCTGGTGCAACATAAGCAGCCATATCACGATTCCAAGACTCTCTCCCATTGATTTATCTGTTTCCTGAATGACCACTTCCTCTTTGAATCTTAAGATTTCCATAGTAAATGAGTATAAGCATAAGCAGTCAATAGAATAATTACAAGACTTTCTCGTTTATTTGCTTCTTGAATGTTGACTTCCTTCTCAAACTCAAATCTCCAGCATAAGGAGGCAAGCACGAGGAGCATGGTAACTAGATTGTCACCCACCCAACCCCCTCCTGCACGCTGCATGTGCCATTGGCCATGGCTTTGAAATACTCTCTACACATGCAATCATGCAATTATACACGAACAAACATGAATGCTCACAATGAAAGCAATAGGGGGAGAGAGACTCATGCAAAAATTTCTTTTTAAACAAAATAATGACCTACTAATAAAATGTAAAGTTTGCATCTAGTTGGCTTCAGCTCTGAGAGTCTGGCAATGGATGCACTTGATATGTTAAAACATGGACAAGGAAAAATGGTCACCAATCAAAGAAAAAAGCAACAGACATGAGCAATCACTAAAACCACTACTGTGAGTGGTAAATAACGGATGAAAGCAAAAGTGAGAAGATAGAGGAATCTTGTATTCCAACATTCCATGATTTAAACAGTAATAGCTCTTCTAAATTTGATGTATCACCGATTCTAAATTCACAAAGGAACCATGATAACAAAAATCACAGATTCAAGTTTACATGTGTATTTAGTCTGCACTGAAATGTGAAAATGTTCTGATTGCATCTCACAGAGTCATGGTTGATAATAGTTCGTATACTTTATGTGTGAAAGCACAGATTCAAGTGGTACTGTAAATTGGAAGAGAGAGTTTACTTGATTTTATCGGATGCTCCAATAAAATACTTGACTGTAGCTATCATCTTGGGCGAATAAATCAGCCCACAACTTGTAGTCAGATGAAGACACTAGCTTGGCCAATGGAAGCAAGAAATGGATCAAAAGGACAAAGTTGATAGACATTAGACGAAAAATACCTACAGCTAAATAGAAGAGATAAATATGTTTTCAGCTTTGAAAAAGGTTGAAATTTAATTAAACAGAAGAAATGTATAGTTTTAGGTACACAAGAAACAAAACACACCTTGTGAACTTTCTACATGATTGGCAACTCGATACTATAGTAGGGTGCACATGGAGATGAACTAAGATCAGTGTGTTCTCTGTCAAATCCTTGTATAAACTCCTGAACAATGGAGGTTGCATTCTGGTTGGTTCTAGGCACATCTGTAGACTGTATAGTCTGTATTAGTCGAGTGTGGACATTCAATTGATTTTTTTTTTTTTTTTTTTGACTACAGATAATTTGGAGAAGTGGAATTAGACAGCGAACAGTGTTATGTTCTATCCTGGCCTAAAATTTGTAGATCGCCTGCTCTTGTTTTGCCGTTCTGTAGACAAATGTGGATATTTTCTACATCACCTTAAATTCAGAAGGCATCCACGGGCTATTAAGTCACTCTGGTAAGGGAAAAAAAGGAAAGCTTTGGCCAATGTTGACAATAACCTTAAGAATGTGGTTGATAAAAGGAGAACTGTTCCATTTTATTGCATTGTTAGTTACTCAGATTATATCTAATATTGGTTCACAGAGGTATCTCTCTCAGCCCCAGCTAAAAAGAAGATAGAAGCAATGCCTGAGATGGTATACAAGGTGATGATATCAGGCTGCAATTGGGGGTAAGATCAAGACGACCAAGCAGATAGTGGTTGCAGAGTCACCGCTGTGCTAGAAGTTTCATGTTTTGTCTTCTAGTCTAACACTTTAACCTATATTCTTTCTGTTAGGAGCTATATCAACGCCTCCTGAGCAGAGACAACGTGCCAAACAATTATTTTCTGCTCTTACATTAATTTGGGATATTTGTATTTCAATTAAGGTTTTTCAATGAAGACCAACGGACCAAGTACCTTGCCCATGATTCCTTAGCAAAGAAATAGAAATAAATCTAAATGTCTGCCGTTGAAATTTTAGGAACACAGCATCTTGTATGTTCAATTATATCTCACATACACTTTACCACCATCGAGTTGTTACTATACATATCTTAAATTCCTATTCAAGTTTATGAACAAATATATATTATAGGGGTATTTACTGGTTTGTCCCTCAAATCTTTATATATTATGATTTAGTCACCCAAATCTTCATATTTAGGATTTAGTCCCCTAAATCTCCTAAGTTACTACAATTTAGTCCCCCCTCTAACTTCCGTTAACACTGTTTACTTTTTTGATCTGATATTACCACCTCCTTATTCATTCTTTCTCTTCCTCCTCTCTTCTCCTCCTCTCTTCCTCATCTCTTCTCCTTTTCTTCATTATTCCTCCAGAGGAGGAATAATGAAGAAAAGGAGAAGAGAGGAGGAAGAGAGGAGGAGAAGATAGGAGGAAGAGAAAGAATGAATAAGGAGGGGGTAAAATGGTAATATCAGGTCAAAAATTAAATAGTGTTAACGGAAGTTAGGGAGGGGGACTAAATTGTAGTAACTTAGGAGATTTGGGGGACTAAATCCTAAATATGAAGATTTTGGAGACTAAATCATAATATTTAAAGATTTGAGGGACAAACCAGTAAATACCCCTATATTATTAAAAAAATCCTATTTTCCATATCAAATCGATCATCATGCTTGTTTTCTTCAAGGCAATGCATGTGAAGCGATGAAGACAATGCAGAGTATGAACAATTAAATTTGTGATGGTTCTAATGAATAATAAAGTAGTTTCTTAAGCATAAAAGGAATAAAACTCATAATTTCTCATTATAGAACTCATAGATTCATATGTAAATCCTGGTAACATATTAACATTTCAGTCAGTAAATCATCTTGAAAAAATAACTTCTGCAAAACAATATAGTTAGAAATATAGTTCAAAGAGAAATTTTAGCTACGGATAATCTTCCGCATTAAAAAGTGCACTTACAAATTAGTTATACCTGTAGCATATGAATTAACATTGATCCCCTAAAAAACAAAAAAGTAATACTCACCTAATCAGAACCTCAATGAGAATTTGCAGGGAGCAAAACCAAGTTGAACCGTTCTGGGGCAAGAATTCTTTGTTAAAATTTCAAGGACTGTACAACTTCGACAAAATCACAAACTGCTGTTTGTCTGGACTACCATATTTACGCATCCCCCATAAACCAACTCAAAATCTATGTAGAAGGATCTTGAACTTGTCAGCCATGGAAACATTGTTCAAGATTCAACAATTCAGATGCCCTTTCAACTTATTACTAAACTCAGGAAACATACGATTCAGCCTTGCGATAAAGCATAGAGCCTTGACCCATTCATGCAACCTCACCAATTCCAAGTGTATAATAGCCTCCTTTGATGCTCCTCTTTTCAGCACAAGAACTCCTAACAATCTAAATGTAGCATCATTCAGCAACTCGCATTCTCCTGAGATAGTATGCTGCTATATCAGGCAATTCAGCACTGGATAAGATTTGTATGAGAGAACAATATGCGCATTTATCGGGTGAAATTCCATAATTCACCATGCTATCAAATAAGTCACAAGCCTTAGCATAATCTTTAGATATCCCATAGGCTTTAATCATCATAATAAACACAAGGACACTTGGTTTATGCCTACCTAAACAACAAGTAAAAGCATTTTCCAATAAGTTTATGAGCCCCTTCTCTTCATAGGCATCAATATTAGCAGAAAAGCATTCTAAACTCATTTCTCATAAAATCTTTAGAACCAAGACCAAAGTTTCTCAAGCATCTTAACTCTAACATACATCCGAGTTAAGGCTGACTGGGTGTATTTATCAATCTCAAGTCCTTGCTCTCCCATCTCCATGACTAAAGCTTCAGCTTCTCTAAACATGTTTCTTATAGAAAATGCATATAGAAGAGTTCGCTAACTCACAATATCTGGTATAAGACCATCTACCTTCATCTTTAATAAGCAGCTAGCTGCAGTTTTGATATCATCTCTCTTCGTATAGAGCAACACGAGGATACTGTATGTCCTTATGTCAGGGAAACAACGGGTTTCTTCCATCAGTGACAATAAGGAGCCAACTTTTTCTAAGCATCCATGATTTCCACAAACATGTATCATAGTATTAAAAGTAACTGACAGGAGCGATGCCTTCTCTCTACATTCAAGCAAGAGTGTCTGAAACCTGCTTAAGCTCGCCAGCCTTCCCGTGAGTATCAATCAGCATGTTGTAAGTATATATAAGCTGCAACAATTGAGAGAATCTGGAATATCTTCATCAGTGACCACTGAAGACCATCTCTTAAATAACTCTTCAGCCTTTTAGAACTCGCAGGCTTTCTTACAAGCCCTATAGTAAAACTTCATCCGGCTCCATCCCTTGCATGCACATGTCCCCCAACCAAACAAGAGCTTCCCACTTCATCCCTCATTTAGAATAAGCATCAATCAGAGTCCCGTAAGTTGAGTTCATGGGTACAATTCCGTCGGCTTTCTTCTCAATCCAAAGAGAACCCAAGAGATCCCATCAGGGCCATCACTGGGCTCTCCCCAGACTCCTAATCATGGTATTGTAATGAATTACAGTGAGCTCGTAACAACCCTTCCCTTTAAACCAAACAAAAAATTCAAGGGCTCTCTTCCAACTGGTATGCTCTTTGAGAATGATGGCCCTCTCCCTGTAACTAAGGGTCCTTTCCCACAGCTTCAACGCCTCGTCGAGATCCTGAACAGCATCCGATGACTTCAAAATTGCAGGAATTGAACCACCATAAGAAACCCATTTCACCAAATGCTTCTATTCAAATTTTTGCCCACCAGATTTTTAGTGCCAAGTTTTAATTTTGATCGATGACCATCCTTTATTTTCTATAGAAGGATCAGATTCCCGAATAAAAATTGGATCTTGGGCTGTTTGTGACTTGTTAAAATGAATTCAGGGCTTTGGGTTAGCTTGTTAGTGGAGGATATCAACATTTTTTAGAGTGATTTTTGAACAGGGCCGTCTAAATCATTGGAATCAACAGGAAAATGCGTCTAAAAATGAAGAATTTTGAGGGAGAAGTCTAAGATTTTTGAGTTTTGAGATGAGATGGAGAACTCACCTAAGCCTCCAAAACCCTAACTTTGTCCGAAAACTCTCTGCTTGCGACTCTCCTGTGTTGATTCGTTCTTCTATTTTTCTACTGGTTGAATGGATTCCACCTGTAGAAGTGGAATTTTGAAAGTAGCTCCCCATTTATCCCAGCAAGCACACATCACAAATTTAATTAATATAACAAATTTATTATTAAATTTTTTGGATATTAATATTTTATCTTCATCCTCCATCACTCAAAAGAACATTCATATTCGAGATTCGAATCCAAACAGTACTATATATAGTCAGGAATTAAATTCCAAAAGATATTATTTACAGTCCGAAGTTAGATCTCGTATTATTTTCAGTCCTCTTCGGCTTATATTATTTTTCCGTCCGGAAGCACAATGAGGGTGTGAGTGTTGTGGTGGTGGTGTCAGGTACCGACTCGTATCAACAATGCATCTCTGACTATCTTGTAGATCGACATCTCCATCATAGTGTAAGGTGTGACATCTCCATCATAGTGTAAGGTGTGACCGTGCTGATCTTCCTTCCCCAGACTTTGTCAAAGTCAATCTTCAGCAATGAATTATTGACCATCATGGCCTGATTGTTGACCTTGATCAACGACTCTTATGAATTACTCTGCTGACTTCTCCCCCTGCGTTTAGGTGCCTACAATGCACACGGGGTTTACGATCAACGGAGTATAGACGAGAGACTGAAATGTGTCGAGATTGGGCAAGAGCTTGTAAGGCCCATTGTCGAAGAATATGACGTTATCTGCAGATGTTATGGACGAGAGGCATAACACGAACTTTGAATCGAAACTGAACGTCGCGACCAGCTGGGGCGAGAGCCCTACATTCGTGCGTCCTAACCAGACCATGCTGTTGGCTCCGATGGCGAGCCCCTGCAGCAAGAAAGGGACGCATGAGAAGATTAAATTTGTTGATTTGACAATAGAGCTTGGGTTAGAGCCATCAGTGGACTGGACTGAAAGCAACAAAACATCCTGAGCGAACTCGTTGCTGGAACTTAACTAGAGGACAAAATTATCTTTTCCTTCCACATGCGCTAAGTCACAATTCTTCACTCTGTTTACTCTTTCGGGACCAAACTAGGAATAAAAAAACTTTAGGGATAATAAGTTGTACAATTCGCATAGCACAAATGGTCTTATTATAATTAATCCAAATAAAAAGATGAAAGGATTCTAAAAGAAAAACCACAGAGGAAAAAATAAATCGAGCCTGCAGGGTTTTAAAAGGGAAAAAAACAAGTGGGCATGTAATATTATATAATTTCCAAATGCAATACTGGAAAATTCTATTTGTGCACGTTTTCTCTTCACGCATAAATTTAAAAATTACAAATAATTGCAAATTTTCCATTTTTTTTTTTTTGCTAAACTATCATTTTAAATCCTCAACCTCTAGCATTTCTTAAACATAACATTTAGAATATTGTCATCGTTTTCATCCTCTGTTCTCTCTCTAAAACAAAAAAAAGAAAAAAAAACACTTTTTTTGTGGTATTTAAATCTACCACTTCTTTGTGCAATCTCTTCAAACCGATTAGCTGCATTGTCAAAAAAAAAAAAAAATCCACGTTAAATTAATTGAAATCAACTCTATGCGACATTTCACCAAACATCTTCCATGCACTACCACAAAAAAAAAAAAAAAAAAAAAAAAAAAAAAAAACAAAAACAAAACCACCATAAAATCAATCAAACTTAGTTCTTTGTCATCAAATGGGTGCTACTTCTACACGAGCTTCACTCAAGCGTCGTAAACACATCTTAACAACTGAATCTACAACTTCTCTGTGCAATCTTCTCAAATCAATTAGCTGCATTGTCCAAGAAAAAATAAAAAAACCCAACAATCCACATTAAATCAATTGAAATCAGCTCTAAGCGACACTTCATCAAACACCTTCAAAAACAATCACAGAACAATCACTCACCTTGGAGAAAATCGATGACAAGATAGAGGTATCGAATCACCCCTTTTTTCTGGATCCAGGTGGAGGGAGCAACGGAGGAGGAGGCTCCTTGTGACGGATGTTGGTGTGACGTTCCTCTTGAGAAGAACCCGCTCCTAAATGTGTTTTCGACATTCTTGCAAGAGGGATTAGTCCGTAGGTAAAAATAATATGGAAAGGAGTGAAGGAAAAGCCAAAGAGAGGAGGATCAGAGGAAGAAGAGAGAGAGGAGGAAGAAGAAGAAATGGAAGAAGAACGGCGAGAGGTTTGGAAAGAGAGAAACGAGAGAATAAAAGAGAGAGAATTCATTCATTTATTACTTAGCCCATTACAATTTTCAAAATAGGAATTTATTTTTTCAGTCTCTAAAATATTTACAATAATACCCTTCACTAATATCTAATTTTACCTATCCAATATTCTGTATCTCTCTTATGGACAATCATCCGATCAGAGGCTAAAATATGGTCTTTGATAGCGGGGACGACCGTACTTGGTAAAATCAAGATTGCGAGTTCACATTTTCATCATCCTTGGTAAAATCAAGTCCACTACGTAGATATTCATAAATCGCTTTACCGTAGTTTTTTGCGAATAATTCCAATTTTTGTTTAATAGCACATCCCAATAGAAAATGACTATACTTATTTAATTTATCTATTTTCAACTTGAATGTCCTGAGATGGGCCTTGGAAAGTTTAGGCCTTGAAAAGCAGAGCCGGAGGTGTTGAGTGGAGTGTGGGCTTTTAGCGTAAATTGCTATGCGTAAGTAGAATTTTCCGCACGCTCTGGGAAATTCTAAATGCGCTCCACACTTGACCTAGTGAGCACCACGTCTTATTGCAAAGTGTTAGCACCATAGGGGGCAATGGCGCTCACTAATTAAATGTGGTGCGCATTTAGAATTTTCCGTTCTCCTTAGCCTGTCGCAGGTCGCCCATATGAAATCCTCGCCCCTCCGCAGCCGCTTCAACCCTCCCAAACTTTACACTTTCAGGCAAAATTTTTCTTCTTTAAAAATTCAACTCAAGCCCCTGATCCGCCAATAAATTTTTCTTTCTCTACTCTAAGATTTCCAATTTCCTTTCTTTGAATCTCAAGGTCCAAGAGCTCCTCGAAGAGATTACTAATGGCGCCTCCGCCGATCCTATCCCTTGCCCTCCCATCCGGAACCGGTCGGGTCCTCAGCATCCAGTCTCACACAGTTCAGGTTAATTTCAATTTCGATCTAATTTTAGTTTTCCCTCCTTTTTTCCTTTTCCCCAAAATTCTGTTGTTGGGTTGAGTTTTTTAAGGTAAAACTAGGGTTTTAGAAGCTATATTCTGTTGCAATTTATAAATTCACGGCAAAGATTGGTTCAGAATCAATAATGAGAGAAGTTGATTTTATTTAGTTATAAAAAAAAGTATCTGTTTTTTTTTTCTTCTGCGTGATAGGGCAAGACCTGATTTATTACCATCCAAGGTAAAAATTGGTTCAGAATCAATAACGAGAGAAGTTGATTCTATTTCTTTATCTAAAAGAAAAAATGTAACCTTTTTTTTTTTTTTTGCGTGAAAGGCCATGATCTGATTTATTATTTACTTAATAATAAGACAGAGCGATATAAGAATTACTGGGGGGAGTAAGAGATAAGCCACTTGCATTACTAAATTTCCCAAAATTTGCTTTTGCTACACATAGAATTGCCTCTTAAAAAAAAGAAAAAGAAAAATCAATGACTTATCCGCCACCAGCTAATTAGTTGTTCGATTTAAATTTCCTATTGGAGTTAGCGGTAGATTTTGCTCTAGCTTTTGCAAAATTAGTTCCATAAATGTATTTCTGTGAAGCACATGTATGGCTTATTTTACATGTGGTCTTTTCCAACCTGATCGGGGCATAGTCCTCCATGGAGTTGTCAAATTAGGGAGAAAGTATCCATTGGACCAGGTTCATGTACACATGGTGGGCAAAAAGGTGAGTGAAAGACGCATGATAAATAAGGGTGCTCAATGGCCCCCTGTTGATCCCCCTCTGTTGCCCACCACGTGTCTATGGACCTATTGGATGCTTTCTCCAAATTAGGAAATTTGTTTGTATACCTTTTCATGTTGTCCAATCATATTTTTGTAAGATAAACTATCATGTATTCAAATAGCTGATACATGATAATGGACAATGAAGGCAAAGTTTTAATTTTTATTTTAACAATTAAACAATGGGTTACTGTCTTCTGCTTTCTATTAATAAGATATAAGTATATAACATAACGTAATACAACACCTGTGATTTCGAAAACGAGGAACCACCAAACAATACAAACAACATCGTAGAAGAGGAAAGGAGGAAAAGAAAGAATAAAAAACTACAAAGTGGGCTGGATGAATTGCATAGCTATCCTCATTGCCTTAAAAGAGCCTCAGGTACATATAGTGCATGCTTCTCACTGGCCCTCTTAGTCCCACTCCCCGTTCTGTATACGTCTTCAACATGATTCTTAGAAGATGCTAGGGAGGAGGGGAAATGCATTGTATGAGAATCAATCAGATAGCTAGAAGCTCTCCTCGTCCTAAAGTGAACCTGTTCAGAAAATAGAGTCATGAGCAGTAAAAAGTAGGCATACTTCAATAAAATGAAATATATCTATAAATATATCTATAAAGATTCTGCTATTTCTTTCCCTACTGCCAGTAAATAGCAACTATTATGATCAATTTGATTTCAGGAGTGTTCCTAGTGACCCTACCCCTACTCCACATATCATCCACAACCGACATGTCTATGAATTGATTGAAAATGGCTGCACATTTAGGCCACAAGTGGTTTGCGAACCTACATGATAACACGATATGTTTAGTGGACTAGCTCAGTGATTTATATAGTACATAAATGTTAGGATTTGACCTACCGTGGAATGTAATTTGGGCTAGATAAGAATGAAGTTCTTAGAAATAAGCCATGGAAACTTCTTGATCTTTTGGGGCATTTGCTTTTCCATA
Organism: Dracaena cambodiana; assembly: GCA_036321105.1. NCBI lineage: Eukaryota > Viridiplantae > Streptophyta > Magnoliopsida > Asparagales > Asparagaceae > Dracaena > Dracaena cambodiana. The sequence continues at coordinate 1,080,491 of JAYEPQ010000013.1, forward strand.
TGTATGGAGTAGAAGCCATTTTGAATCCATCATCGATGAAGTGACGACAAGTGAATTTCACAGAAAACAATCCTCCCTTTCCCCATCTCCATTCTATAGTATCTTTTCTTAGGAAACCTGGGAGATTTCGGTGCAAAAATATTTATCGGGCAAAAAATGAAGCCTAGATATCACTAATTAGTTGGAATGGAAACTATCGTCAACTTAAACATGTAATGAACGAGAGTCCAAGGACTATAAGTTTGTTTATATAATGAAATCAGACCAAGTGCAACAAAGTGTTCCTTTCATTGTTATTTATTGACCCTTCCTTGAACCTATGCATAGCACTTCTCTTATCATACAGATTTCATTGTATTCTAGCTTCCTTTGTTTTGTTCATATTGGTTTTGCCTATTTCAATCCCTGTTGTTGTGAAAGCTTGCGAACCTGGTTTAGCAGTGACTATTTGAGTCCTTAATATGAAGAGGGACTTGGATTTGTATGTTTGCTAGGAGTATACTGGAGTTTCTTGGTGGAAACTATTAAAGAAATTGGGAAAAGCTTGTTTTGACCATGGATTTAGGTGTGACAAGAGTGATTGTGCAGGAATTACAAAAAACAATCTTGATATGGGAACACTGAATCTTGTGCTGTTGCACTTGATTTTGCCAATGTTTATTATAGCTATTATTTCTCCAATGTTTTATACTCATCCCATTCATAATGCCCACCATTTCCTTCTTTCCTCAGGGATATGTTGGCAACAAATCAGCTGTTTTCCCACTTCAACTTCTTGGCTATGATGTTGATCCAATCAATTCAGTGCAATTCTCTAATCATACAGGCAAGTTTCTTTATATACACTCTTCCAACTGTCTCAGAAATCAGAGTCCCGATATGCAATGCTAATTTATCTGTTGCTCCACATAAGCACATTGCTGCCCGATGCTTAGATCTGATGTAAAGTTGAGTTGGTTTATGATCTCCATTAAGTAATGTTTTGCAGGATATCCATCATTCAAAGGACAAGTTCTGAATGGTCAGGAATTATGGGATCTTATTGAAGGCCTGGCCGCAAATGATTTATTATTCTATACACATTTATTAACCGGTGAGCTACGAGCTTTCTTAGTCATTTATCACTTCGAAAGTCTTTTCTTTACTTTACAGGGTTTACAGTCACAGAATTTCTTGTTTTATGGTCAATATTTGTATGTTCTATGACATGTGTGTTGTTAATATTGTTGCATATGAATAGCTTCTACTATATATGATAAACCATTATTTGGTTTATCTTGCTTATTATAAAACAGAAAAAATGCATGGAGTATGCTACATACTGTCCGTACATGAAGTCAAAACATGATAATATAAAAAAAGCCAGATGCATAGGCTCATAGGCATAACACCATGGTATGGACTTGAACAGATCCAATACTAATGATTGTCAAGGGCAAGGGCAATAAGGTGGAATTGATCTTTGAATATTAAAATTGAAGGGATTTGAAAACAGGATTTTAGATGTTTTTGAAGCAAACATTATTTATTATTAGCAATATCACTGGAGCCTTCACCCTAAAAATTGTAGCAAGTCATTAATTTAGCCAACAAATAGTTAATTATTAAAATAAAGTTGAACTGGGGCTATTAAGAAAGTACAGATGTGAGAGAGGTCTGTTTAGAAAGGAAAGAAAAAGTTAAAAACTGTAGCTTGTAAAGATCTGAGATGAGGAAGAAAAGTGAAGGGAGAAAAGAAAAAAAATGAAGAAGCAAAAATTTGAACCTTAAAAAGCAAATATTTTGACACCCTAGAAGCAAAGAATGGAGCTGTCCAAAGTGGACGAGAAGTGAACTTTGATATGTATTCCAAACTTCGACATACCTGTCAGTGGTAATTAAAGTCATTTAGTACTAGACCTTCTATAACACTTCCGAGTCTGGTTAGAATTCATTTCATTCATAAGAACGACCCATGTTTTCTAAAGTACCATTGCCACGATGGGATTGCAATTTCCTACATGTACATACAACATTTTCAAATGGCAGGTTGTTTACAAAGAAAAAAGGTCACTAGTTTTGTACTCTTATTTATCTTTATGGCACATATTTCTAGTAAGATGTATCAGATTGCCTACTCATCTCAGCTGATTGTTAGATTGAGAACCATTAAATATTGATGGATGATATCTTTAATCAGAGAGTCATCCTGACCTGCATTTAGTCACATGCACATGTTGTTTAGTAGTTTCCTTTTTAGTCAACCAGTACGCTTGTGAGATGTTGCTGCTTACTAGTAATCTTGTAGTGAAATTACTGTCATGAAGCATAGTTTAGCATCTGTAAAATTGAATATTACGGTGCCTTGTGGATCCTTGACTTTTACTACCTATCGAGTAAGATCTTTTGTATGGGAACTATGCAGTAATTGCTAGTTTGCGTTTTCTCCATGATATATTTACCTGTTCTTTTCCTTCTACCATCTTTATTATATATTTTCAATTTGTTAAAGAGTGGGTCTGTTTCATTTTGGGATTTTGCAGGTTACATTGGTTCTGTTTCATTTTTAAATACTGTATTACAAGTTGCTGAGAAATTACGGTCAATTAACCCTGGACTTATATATGGTAAATATATATTTCACCCTTTCTTTGTACAAGCATTTACATGCTTTGATGGATACTTGATTTTGTCTACTTTCTATTTCATGATTAGATCTTTTTGTATATACAAGAAGGCTGATGCTTTATGATGTCTCTTTATGATGGTGGCATACTATAAATATGATAACCAGACTTTTTTAGAACCAACGAAATTTGACCCAAAACAAAGGCCTTATGTTCGTTTAGAAAATTCTTCTCTGGACTGCTTACTACATGCTTTGTCATCTTTTCATGTAAAGAACTATCTTGCATTGATATTTATATCATCTTTTTTCCTTTTATGGATATGTCATTCCATTGTTTTCATAAAATCTTTTAGCATAATATAGGGCAATTTAATCTGTTTGTTAAAACAATTTTCATTATTCACTTAGACAATTGTTGGACCATGCTGTCTATTTCTTGGTAAGCAACACGACTGAAGGTAGTCCTTTATGGGCTATTTTTATAGTTTGTCACGTAACCTTGGATCCTTTTTGGTAGTTCTTCCAAGAGTTGGACCCTGTTATTTCCTATTATGCATGTGCAGCCTCTTGATTGATTAAGTTGTCACAGGTCTATTAGTACATAAATAAATGTTTATTAATATTCAGTTTTAATACCCTATGCCAGTCAGATACTAATTAAGTTATATTCTGTAAAGAAAGGATTTTATCCTGTTACACAAGCATTTCTGCATGCAAATCGGTTAAATACTCTTCCTAGAAGATGTCCCTTAACTGAGCTGAATGGAAAAAACGATTCATTTAGCTAACCCCAAAATTTTGGGATAAAGGCCGTTGATGTTTATCCGTTAAAGGTTGTTCCCACCTTGCTTTTACAATTCTCTTTTTTTATCAGATCAATTTAGATGTGAGTCTGTATAATCATCAATTTATTGCAACTAGTCAAATTATGAAAGATTGCCCTTTGTATAAGTATGTTGGAAATATTCAATGCTGTGACTCTATATGTAACATCCGTAAGTGAATAATTCCACATCACTTGTGTTAGGAGGTTGAGGTCTACATCACTTGTGTTAGGAGGTCGAGGTTCCTTTTCAAGTATTGATTCAAGATTCTCCAGTTGCCCTGCTAATATTAAAATGCACCATTGCCCATATAGCATTGCAACAATACTGGAGTTTGAGGGCTTAATGTTGTCTAGTTCTCTGTCTTTGTTCGGGCAAACTGTCTTATTTCTTGTGTTGGTAGAAACACTGCATTGTCAAGCTTCTGGGATTTGCAGGCCTATTCTTGCTGTTGATAAAATTTGAAGTGGGGTGTGATTATACTTGGTTTGGTTTCCCTTGGATGTAGCCATATTGGTTTTCTTGGTGTACGCCTGAAAAATTGAATTTTCCTTCCATTGCGATTTTGATTTGAATTACAACAGTAAAAGAAAAATTACAACAGAAATTATGTGATTACAAGAATACGGTGGAGGCTTGTTGATGCACTCCGTTGACGGTCCGGCTGGGAAGAAAACAATCGCCTCTCTTTTCTCTGGAAAACTCCACCCTCTGAAAATTTTCCCTTCTTCTGAAAATCTCCACCCCGAAAATCCTCTTGCTTTTTCTTTTTATAAATTGAGGGATAACTGTTCGGATAAAATCATCGAGGGCCAAATCTACGTAATAGAAACACCAAAATCGAGGGTAACCGTTTGGATAAGATTGGTAGCGTAACCGCGCGGTTGCATCCCACGGGTGGCACCCCGCAGGTGCATAGCCACCCGCGGGATGCCCCCGCCGGTGACAGGCACCCGTGGGTGCACCCTTTTTTTTTTTTGTCTACACTTGGCATCTTCAATTTGCTATTCCTTGTTTCCATTTTGCACAAGTCCACTAATTATACATACATGTATAGCAAACCATTTGCTGAGATACTTTCAGGATATAATTAATATAATTACATTTAGAATTGCTTTTACCATAAGCTTTGTATTTGCAGTCGTACTTTCTTCTTATTATATTTTTGTTGACAACCTAAGTTATTCTAATTCTTCAGTTGACAGGCTGCATATCTACAATTTCCTTAAGCGAAATTTTCACGTGGCTATACCCTTATGGACTTTAGCTAGAGCCATTTTTTCTCCCGTTCATAGGACAGCTAATAGTTAGTATTTTCTCTCCTGACTGAACAGTGATAGTTCTCAAATAATCTGAGATCCCCTACCTGTTACATGCTCTGTCTATGTGTAAAAATTTAAGAAGCATATGCTATTAGGAACAGCTGAACTTTCATGTCTTCTCAAAAGAATTTATCATTTAGAAGCATCTTTTCCATCATAACTCATTTGTTATTTTTTTTTCTTTTTTCTTTTTAAGAAAAAAGATGGGGAAAACATCCCCAGCCAAAACTCCATTCAGCAATATGTAAAGTACAACCTTCAACCTACATAGGCCATTAGCTATACGATAACGACCTATAGTACAAAAAATGCATTTAGTCCTATTGTCAATATGCATAAAAAAGGACCGGACTATTGATAGTTTCCACAAACAGTATCAACATAGCAGTATCTAGATTTATATATCCATCTTCCAAAAACAAAAACCCTTGATTGAACACATCAATCAATCACCAGGATCTCCCTTCCATCATTCACAGAATTCTCTGGAGCGCTTGAGGCATCGTCTGATCAGCAGCAACATCTTGTGAACTTTCCTGAATCGCCATGATACCTGCTACTTCTTTTGGACCTGTACCATGAACGTACTGGTCCATTTCTTATTAGAACCATTCCGAAGCTGGAAACTGACAAGTAAGTTTATTAAAGCTAATAGAAACTTCTGATTTTTTGATAAAAAATTCTTCTGTTTCTTTCATTCTATACAGACCATTCAATTGCCATCACATAGAAATCCTATTCCAGTCTAGCATTCTTAGCAACATGATAACAAAGGAGATAACTATTTGTTGTTTTTACACTCAATGCATTGTCTTATGCAAACTTATACTATGATATCATGTTCATTTTCTTGTTCCATTTTATGCATTTTATGGTTCCTGCACAAACAATTAGAAGCCAATGCTGCTTCTTTAAATCTTCAGGAAATTTTCATTTTTTAGTAACTCAGTTTTGTTGTCTAGTTTGTGATCCAGTTATGGGTGATGAAGGAAAGCTTTATGTGCCTAAGGAACTGGTATCTGTATATCGTGAGAAGGTATTATCAGCTGCTTGATTTTTATTTCAACATGAATAACATTCTTTACCCAAATGAATTTATTTATTTATTCTTTTCAAAGAAGAGGCATAAAATTTATGCTCTTTCTTTAGTTTCTTCACCTTGTCTTGTTCACCCCTCAAGTGATTCTTGCATATGAAAACATTATGGCAATGTAGCCAAATTGTCTTCCAATTTCATATATTTGGCATTTTGAAGGAAAGAAACATACTAAAGAGCAAATGAGAATATCAAGCATACAAAGTGCTTATCCTACTATGTAGTGAAGTTGGAGTAATCAGTTGACAATTTAACCAGTAGGTATACTGCTTTTGCATCCATGACTGCTTGATCATTGGTCACCGTTCCAATATGACTAGTAATGGTTTTATTTACATCATTTTTTTGAATGAAATATAGGAGCTGTTGATGCTTTAATGGGCATCTTTGCTAGACCACTCCATGCCCTACATGTATGAGTGCCACCGGGATAAGCTTGTAATAGATTTAGAAGTCTGATGACTGTTAAGATTTAATCATATATAATGCAGGATTTTAATTGAACCATCTAGGTGTAAGTACCGATATTTGCTCTTGATTGTGAATTCAAAGCCTTCATTCAAATGCACTATTGAAGTGTCTACTACGTTGCTGGAAATATGTGGAACTGTCACAACGTCTCAGATAATCAATACCAGATTAATAAACTATTATATACTAAACAATTAGTAACTGTTAGATCTGGATGAACTTGCTCCTTAACTATATGCCTGTCTTTTTCTTCTGCATCCGTGAGAACTCCAACAGCAAAGATGCTCTTCCTTCGATTCCGTGTTTCCTTTGTTCTTGCTGCTCCGGGAAGTGAAAATCATATTGGAGGTTCTTATGTATTTTCTTAGTACTCTATACAAACAGAAGTTGCTTATGGAACTTATGTGACTTTCCTTCATTTAGAATTTGATAATAACAGTTTTGCTCGTGCATCATGTGGAATTATTCTTTCTTTTCAATTTCATAGTATTACCACTCTCTAGCTATAAGTTTTTGTGGGAACTTTTTGTTGGATATGCTGTATTCTTTTTTCCAGATCAAGCTATCATGGATGCTTATCCTCCAACTAATTTAAGAACAATCATCAGTTTTTCTGAATTACTAAATTTCACATCAACTTCACGAGAGCACACGAGTTGTCATATAAATCTTGCTTGGTTCTTAATTTTGTCTGATGTGGAACGAGCTTCAAAACCCAATAATTCCTACTTCTTTTTGGACCTAAAGACTCTGAGTCTTACTTTGATAGAATTTTACAGATCTACAGGCTTTGTAGACTTGATCCTCATGGTACTGCCTGACTATTTTGGCCCCGTATGTAAGCAATCATACAATTTTTTTTTTCCTCCCCTATGTGGACATATCCCCTTACTCTTGCTTTTGTTTTCGGCAACTGTGATCCTAGTTTTGAGGCACAAATATTATTGGGCATGTATGAGGTTGTCATTTTGCATTATATTCATCCCTAATGCTTTTGCATATCTAATCAAGCTTCAGAATTTTTATGAGCCTAATTTTTTTAGGTGGTTCCAGTGGCTTCCATGCTGACTCCTAACCAATTTGAAGCTGAACATTTGACAGGATTGAGGTACTTTTTGTTTGTATATCTTTTCTTCTGTATATGTTTTATGAAATTCTGTTACATCTTGTATGTCATCACCTTCAAATGACAGATATGGATGCCTGCATATCTTTACAACAAGCCTAAATATAGTAATGCCCTAGAACAGTATGTTCATACTTCATACAATTGTTTAATTAGTCATTTTTTATCTTTGGTCTTTATTCTTCAATGAACAATAACTAAAATTCCTGTCATTAGCACATTGTGTTGACAAAGAAATGAATTTTCTTGTTTTACAGATTAGTTCTTGCCAATTCATCTGTTTGAATGCCCCATGATGCATTTAACTATTGGCTTGTTCCTCCATAATAGATGCTTCATCCCCAGGTTCTGTGATTGGTCATTGGCTACATGAATCCTTATTTCTAGTGTTATCAGGACACTTCATTTTTGCAAATTTATTTCTGGTTAGACACTCAGACACGGCACATCACTTGGACAACTATGTCCTATTTTTCGGACACTTCTCATGTAATTTTTTTAAAAAAAGAAAAAATAGATCACTGTACTAGAAGGGAACTAATAGAATCTATCCATAAAGGAAGAGGTAGCAAGAAGTATTAGCAAGTGTCATATGTTGTCCAAATCTGCCCACCAGCTGCTTTGTATCAGTCCCAAGTCCTCCAATTTATTATTTTTATTTTAATTGTGTAGATATTCCGACATAAGGTAAATGAGCGATGCTTAATACTGCTTGTTGGTTCTTTAAATATAGGATCTATATAGCCATGTCCCTATTTCCTCCTATTTAATAGTTGCCGTGTTAGACACTTTAGGACACCTGATACCCGTGTCCATTTATCACTTTATATTCCATTCAGCTCTTTTGATGGGCCATCTCCTGGGTTACATTAAAAACCATCACATCCTTTAATTGCCTCCTTTAACTTCCTGGCTCATTTGGTGTGCCAAATATTACTATAAGAGTGTAAAGAGTAACATAAGCTGGAAATATATGCAGAGTCTCATAGAGAAAGTTAAGTGGTCAAGGTAAATGAAAGGCAAGACATGGGAATTACATGCATACAATACAAGGGTATGCCATACTTAGTAATTTTTTAATATTAGGTTGTTTAATGATTGTTCATTGTATAACAAGTTCCTTGGAACATTTAATACATTTTACAGCTTGATGTTTGATTTCATATGCTTTATTGTTGGCCATTTCAGCTATTGTATCGATACAGTCTCTTCTCCTGTGGGATCGAAGGTTTGAGTATGTTCCCTTTTATTATCAGTATCATTCCAAATTTCCAATTGCATCCATGGTAATGCAAGAAAATTGATTGGTGTAAATGCCAAGGACAAATCTTCAACATTATCTATTGTTTCTAATGCAAGAGAGGATGTTGCCTTTTTTTTCTTCTTTCATGTGTTTCTATGTGTTCTTTTATTGAGGTATACTATTTGAAAGGGCTAGAGGCATAATCTAAATGGACCATGTTATCATGGAATCAAGATAATGTACATGGTGTTCACGTAATCTTGGAAATTCATGGAATTTTAAACTCCATCCTAGACATGGGGCTTAAAAAGTTTAAAAAGGGAAAAGAAAAAGCAAAGAAAAGGGAAACCCTCCGTGGAAGGCTTTATAAGAGCACATAGGAAAGTATAAGCTAGAGGTTCATTTTATGCGAACATGCAATTTGGAGGCTCTATATGCAAAACCTTACTGTCTCGAAAGTGGATGGCAAAAATCCTTTTAAGTCCATTGGAACTCTCATTCCTTCCCCTGGTACCTTTCACCGCAACTGTAGGATCTCAATTCACAGACTGCGAATCACAACCCTGGGTGGAGTTTTCATTCTCTACGTAGTGACTGAAATATACCTCAGCAATTTAAGTTTTAATTACTAACATGATGTATATTTCCAGGACTATTAATATACATGTCAAGAGAGGGTTGTTCACATAATGCTATCTGTTGTTGCTGCTACATTTTCTTGTTCTTTAACCTAACTATTTTTCTCATGAGACTACTCACATATCTTTACTTATCCCGTTCATAGGATACTTATTTTTCACTGTTAAGCTCGTCTTATTTTGTCCTTGCACTATTTTTTTTCCCATCTTATTCCATCTAATATATATATATATATATATATATATATATATAGAGAGAGAGAGAGAGAGAGAGAGAGTAAACGGGAAATTCACTGGCAGTGAAGGGAGTTATTTCACCGGCGCTTAGGTGGCCCAATAAAATTATTACATGTGGCACCACTCAAAAGGCGGTTAAAAGAATTCATTTATTTGTTATCTTAAATGACGCCATGTGTAATAATTTTATTTGGTCACCTAAGCGGCGGTAAAGGAACTCCCTTCACCTCCGATGTATTTCCTGTTTCCTCATATATATATATATATATATATATATATATATATATATATATATATATATATATATATATATATATATATCGTCGAGTCTGCTTTTCAATCCCCTATTATTTCGATGGTTCCAGCCGCTATTGAGGGAATGGAGCCACTTTCTGGTATTTTCGAGAATGTAAATTGCCCATATATATATATATATATATAGGCTGGGCTACTATTAATAGTATTTAGATGTTGATACTATCAACTAGGATATAAAAATGGACAACCCCAAATGAAAATCCATTCTGGTAGATTTGATCTATCATACATAAACTATCTACAAATAAACTTTCATAAATATTGGGTATGATCTAATAGTGGATCAAGCATCCAAAAATTAGTGAATTTTATGAATGATAGCGGAATAGATTCTTATTTTGGGTTGCCTATTCTTAGATCTTAGTTGATAAGAAGCACATCTAAATACTATTAATAGTAGCCCAACCTAATTCACTCTCTCTCTCTCTCTCTGTCTCTCTCATACACACACACACACACACTTCCTTTAATATTATTTCAGTACTTCATGTAATTAAAGTTACATACATGCAGGATTACTTCTGAGAAGGATGGATTGGAAGCATGTAATATTCTTCATGCCTCTGGACCTTCAAAGGTTTGTTACACGTTAATGTTGGATGTGCAAATTGCTGATTTTTCAGTTGTAGCATGTTATGAGGATGATCAAAAGCATTGTTGACTATTTCCTTCTTAAAATGTTATTGAGGCTTATTCACGGGACAGAATTTAAAAGAATAAGAATACCAAAAAAATTCTGAAAGAAATTGGTAACCCAAGTGGATATTCTTCATAGTCATTTCTTAGTATGTTAGTTTTGTAGTTTTGTCATGTTCCATTCAAGTTTATCAATTCTTGAATTCAAGCTCGCGAATGTGTGCATGTATCTATGCAATACCCTAGGTTTGTTCCCTATTGGAATGAATGGTGTTATTTGTTTTGCTTAGCCATTCCTCAACTTATAGTCTTATAATTATATAAGACACATTATTTTTCTTAAGTGCATTCTAGCATAATGAAGCAGCTAACATGATGTATTTTTGGTTAGCATATGTATATATATTATCATGTAATAATGTTGTATATTTTAGCAAAAGAGAATTGTGCACTTATCTCTAGGTAGAGTGACCGAGTGATACTAGTACGCTGTGAAGAAAAGGCACAACTATACTGAGTTTTGTTCCACGGACAACTAATGAGATGCTTTCTCTTGAATTATGCCCATAAATTAATTTACACATAATGCTTTCTCTTACAGTAGGAACCCCATACCTATTGTGACTTAGCTGTTTTTTTTTCTAGTTTCTATTTCTAGGTTGCTGCTCTTGTATTTGTGGAATTATCTATTTAGATAGTGATAATCTGCCAATCTATTTTGTCAAAAGTTTTTCACCCCCTTTTACATTCTGCTTACTCTTTGTACAGTATGCAAGTTTGTGTGCATGCTCTATGATACTTCGTTTGCATGTTGGTGGCCTACTTGGCTCTTGTGTAAACTGGAAAAGAATTGACTTTGATTTATATTTACCCTTCAGGTGGTTATAACAAGCTTACGAATAGAAGATGACCTTCTTCTCATTGGCAGCCATCAGAAAGTAAAGGTACTGCTTCAAATTTTATGTTTGTGATATTCCACGAACTTCATAATATTTGCATGAGGCTGATGATGCTGGAAATGCTTAATGCACTCGTGAAGGATTATAGCTGTCGTACTCATAAAATTGCCATTACTACGTCGAATCTTATGAATACAGTAATACTTCTTAATGACTAGTAAAGACTAATAGATGTAATTTTCAGGGTGCATGATTGAAGAGTATCAAAAATTCTAAAAGATATGTGAAGATCTTTGGCAGAACCTTCTGATTGGCTAGGCTAGGGTCTATTTTCACTCAAGCAAAAATTAGTTCCCCAGACACACTGATAAGATATTTCAATACTTAGCAAGGGTCTCATTTTCAATCCAGATCAATCAAACACCAGCAAAAATATGTAAGAACTTCAAATATCCAATAAGTTCAGCAGCAGGGAAAAAAACAATTACATTAGGGAACTTGCGGAAGTCAAACAAATATTGGGCCACATGGATTAAAAATTCTAGAAAGATGGATGATTAGTTGTAAATTGATGTTAGAAGCTACTTGTTAAGTTCTCAGAGGTTGAATGTAAACCTTCTGAAAAAGGCGAGTGAGAAGTAGGAAAAATGGTTCCAATTTCTGTTGAGAAGAAATGCTACAAGCTTTGGAAGGAAGAATAGAGGTAGACAGTGAGTACCGCAAGGATTTACAAACCTGAGGAAGTCAACAAGTCTGACAGCAGGGAAAGATGAAGAAAAGCGGACCTCTCTTTCACCTTGTCTTTATTTTGTGCTTTTCTCTATACCCACTTTTATTTCTGCTAGAAGTTTCTTAAATTGAGAGGGGCAACAATCCTGAATTTAACAGGGGAATGAAATAGAAGTGAGACCTATGTAAACTTTACCTGATGCAATGCTAAAAGCCTGAAATCGTTAAACTAGTTTTCTCTCTAACTAGGAGGTTGTTTTCCCTAAGACTAAATGGTCCAATCTCGTCTTCGATGTGATGGAAGGTTGGCAGAATTTTTATGATGACAGAAGACAGTTTCCTGATAGAATTAGGAGGTATGTATAGGTATCCGATATGAAGCTCAAGTCTGATCGTACGAGGACTTTGGTCATACATACTGGAAGGGAAACAGGCAATATACTCTAACTCGACACCCATTGGATCATTTAATCCTCTTAAAAGAATTTCTTCTGAACTTAAACAATTGGGTTGCCCATTTTTTATTTTTTTTTGAAATTGTTTACTGGTGTATAACTACTTCAAGTTTGTCCCACATGATTCTAATCTGACAATCGATTTCTTTCATCAGATGTGGAATCCTCTATCAACTTATGCACATAAATCCAAACGTTTATTTGCTGTGGAATCTTAACTGAATTTATCTTGGCCATCTGAATTGAAATTTGGTTGGTTCCTCGATATCAAAATCAAATCCTTCATGTCGAGGACGTCATATCATAGGCTCGAAATAAGTTGATTGCAGTAGTCGATAAAAAGAAAGAAATTGAAATGTCAATCTGATTTAGTCTAATCCAAAATGATAGACTGCGAACCCCAGTCTATATCGATGATACTGGAGGCCTCCAGATTTGAGGGTTCAAAGCCTATGATGACTACACTATCTTATTAATTTGCATTTTGACTTAACCGTATTTATAGTCCCTAGCTATACTGTGGAAGAGAGAGCAGAATTAAGAGGTTTGTGAGCCTCGTTTGTAGCTCTAGCAGGAAACTGTTTCTTTAAACCTTGAGCTATGACAACTATGGCTGAGTAGAAATATTGGTGTAGCAAACTTGTTTTATGATGTGTGTTGACCATTGAGAACTAAACCAACTAGAAAAGTCCAGTAGCCTAATACAGGTTTATTTGGAGGTGAGGATAGGATATATTAAAATTTTAGAATGAGCGGAGTTTGAGATGTAACAGGTGTAGCTCCATTATAAGGTTATGCGAGTAGGACTGTTGGATGGTCCAAACTCAGATATGAGAAGGGGACCCGCATCAAGTATGGTTATTTATTGAGGTGGAAGGGGACAATGGTTCGAGGAAGCTTTATGATTTAAATTGTCATTGTAGAAGGGATTTTGCAGGCATTGTAAATTATGATAGACTTGAAGATGTATCTAGCTTGGCCAAGATTGGTTTGGAATACTTGTTTCTGTTTACCTTTGTGTTTTTCAGTGTTCATATAATAACATTGCAGAAGATTTGTTTGATGATTAATGCGGAAGTTCTGATATTATATACACGATATTATTGTACATTTATATCACTAATTATCTTTCAAGTTTGCCAGTTATTTCTTAATATATCTGAATATTTTTCTGTAAGGAACATTGCTTTTTTTTTTTTTAATGTTCTGCATGCCTCTTCCCTTGTATCTTTGTATAACAAACATTGCTTCAAAAAAAAGCGTTTTGATACTCAGCATGCCTCTTCCATTACATTTTGGGATAGTGTAGTACTTAGAGGTACATTATTTTTGCAGGGTCAACCTCCTGAGCAGTTTAAGATAGTGATACCAAAAATTCCTGCGTACTTCACAGTATGTACTTTAATTTATTACTGGTATCTCATTATCTTTTTATGTAACATGCACCAATCTTATTTATGAATTAAAATGCATTTCTGGTGTGCAATTTGATAAGTAAATACCATTATGTGATAAACGGGTTACAAGAGAGTTGCACATTTGCGACATGGACCCTATGATTCATAGGATATATCCTGCAACCAAAAATTGGCTTCTCCAGCCATTTGGTCATGACGCATGTGTCCATTGTGCCTAACCTTTACAAATGCTTTAACTCTTTATTCAGCTCAGTGTTACCAACGAGATGTAGCAATTTATGCTAGATTTTTGACCAAAAAAAACTTAATGTTTATAGTGCACTTTTTGTCTTTTCCATGTGTGGATAACGACCAATATGTATTTTATGGTTAGAACTCTGGAGAACTCTGTATTACCTACAAGAGTATTTTATGCCACTCTTTTGACAAAATGTTTTATGGCTCACTTTTAGTTCTACCCATGTGTGAATAGCAAACCAATTTGTATATTTTAATGAGTATAAATACATTATAAACATGCATATAGTATCGCTGTCCATATTTATTCATATTGAAGGATCACTGTGCCTTGCTCCCTGTGTCTGTGTCAAGTACATCACTCATTTATGTGTGACACTGTGATAAATAGGACATTTCTCCGAGCCAAAAAATTGATGTGTCCAGCCATATCTGACACGTCAATTGCATCGTTGCATCTGACATTTAATAAATGCTGAAGCCTCTACATAAAAATATTCACAAGATGGAGCATGTTGTGCAATCCTTTTGACACGAACTAAATACTGTGTGGTTGTTTATTTTATGATTCTAACTTCTTTCCTATGTGACTAGAACCCAGTACGTATATTTGTATGAGTTAGATATACATAAAAACTTTAAAATAAATGCATATAGCTGAGTCCTTATGTCTATATATTAGAGGATTGTTGTATCTGACGCCTTGTGTTTGTGTCGGAAGGATGACACCTATTTCTGTGTCTTCATATTATAGTGCCCACATATTATAATATGGAACTCAATTTACATATGAGAATTTATGTATTATATATGGAACCTTATGTTAAATTTCTTATATGCAAAATAAGGTAAAGATAAATTGTTGCCTGTCATATACATAATCTTATTTGTAAACGACAGAAGAATTTATCTGCACATATGCTCAAGACCTGTTTTTCATATCTGTCAGGCACTTGTCTGCACATATGCAACTAACATGACATTCTTGAGAGTTGCTTTTTAGCTGATGTGCTACGTGCCACCAGCCAAAGCTGTGTCCTTCAAGTGCAGACAGAAGAAGTTAGTTATATGCAAACTATGTAGATAGAACTTTTTTTGTTGATGTTTCACGTGTTTGGAGAAGAAATAACTTTGCTCCTATTTTTTATGTTTAGATATTTTATTTTCTAGAATTCGTGGTTAGGGAGGTAAATAAGTGCGGCTAGCCCAAGATTTGTCCTTGGTAGTTTGTTTAATTTTTTGGATTGCTGTGCTTGGCATGGTAACTAATCAAGTCCCTTAATATTGGGTTAAGTCAATTTCAAATGAAATACACTAACCTTTTTTTTTTTTTTTTTTAAATCCAACCTCTGGAGTAATTCAAATTGATCCTTCCCCAAAGAAATTAGTCTATCTTGGGTTTTGTATTGGTCTTTTATTAGCTGGAAGTTTTGTGCTTATAAAATATAACTATTAATCCCCACATGACATAGAGAAAAAGAAAATTTGAATATTCCAATTATAAACTCAAAAATGTCAATATATTGAAACGAATAATCACTACTTCAAATTCATTAAACTTGAGATAGACTTGGCTCCTTCCCATTAAAATTCAATTTCAGCCATCCGTATGGATAATAAACACCCTTTAAATTGATATATATTAGTTGAAGTGTCTAGGAACAAAAAGTAAAGTATTTTTAATATTTTTTTGACCATGCATCAAGTTTGCATAAAATGAATAGCAGAAACTATCATTTTGCTTCAGATCTATGTTTTTGACCGTACAATTGCTTGATCCAACCAACCAGTCATGATCTAATCACATAAAAAGTTTTTTACAATAATTTTTATCAGGTTTCCAACTGCTGTAGACCATTAAACTAAGCAACAATCGTTTTAGGTCGTCCTTTTTATGTGCATTTGATGTATAAACAAACAAATGTTAAGACCATATGTTTTTTAGTTTATGGAGCCCCTATAGGATATAGATCAACTTCGTCAGAGTGGATGTTAACTAAGTTGCCCTTTCATCTTATTTGGATAAAGGAGAAATGATTTGCCTCCAAATTCTTCACAAAAGACCAAAATCTAGCATCGTTAACTTGATAAAAATATTAGAAAGAAAAACTAGCGCATACTCAATGTTTGATGTTGTTATTACAGCACAACATATAGATTGGTAACTTATTCGATTTAGAACCTGCTATTGTTTTTGACTCTTTCCATGTGTGTTGCCTATTACACATACATAGGTATGCAAACTAATACAAATATAAACGACCATATACAGATGTGGTTCCAGGTCGGAGAGCAGGGGCACCCCATGAATTATTGGCATGCTAGAAAATTACACCTGCTGATGTACGTTCTTAGCATCTGCCATCCTGGGCCATTGACTACTATTAGCTTGTGTCATGTGAGGCGCACATGGCATTTATCAGATCCTTTGATACCCTAACTATCCCTATGTTGTTATTTCTCCTTCTTGTCTTTGTGTTTTGGTAGAAATCGGAGTTTCAAAGGTGACACAAGCTAATTTCCCCCTCTAGTCTTAAAATTGACAGTCAAAATGCCCTCCATTAAACGAATGGTATCAAAAGGGAATATTCTCTTAAATTCTGTTAGCTGGTGAAATGTACACCTATTAATCTCCATAGTCCATACTACCCCTAACTTTTAAAACCCTCTCTCTCTCTCTCTATATCATTATTAACTCATTCTCATTTTTTTTTCGGCATATCGGCTAAACCATCTTTCTATTTTATCATTTAGTGAAACCCCATCTCTCTAATTCACTACCGTTTGCTAAGTTGCTAACACAACTTCTTTCTCTCTTTTCAATGACCTATCATATAATTCTTGTACAATTGGTACGTCATTACTCTTTTTCTAAATGCAATTCGAAATTGATGAGTTTTCCTTTTAACTGCAACCTTCTTCCCCTCAATTTCAGAGGAACAACATCTATTAGAGTTTCTTCTCCTTTATTCAATCATCTCAGTAGCTTCGGCACTTCTTGATTTCCTCACTAAGTTTTAAGACTGAGTAACCCTAATTTGAGTTTTAGATTCAGAATATTAGGTCATCTGAAGTTGATGCTTTTTGCAGTAGGACTCCTGTCGAGGCGCGAGGACTTATAGCGTCACCATATATGCCATTGTTTCTCTTGCATCGGCCAATCATTCAGGATCGAGTCTTTCATAGCTAGATTTTCCACTCACCGCCAGTTATCATATCTCTTTGAAAAGAGGGAGAAGGTGAACAATGTTGAGGTTAAAGTGAAAGGGTTGGAGAATTAAGAAATTGTTAATGGGAAGAAGTAGGGAATTATTTCGTAGGAGTTGAGATCAAAGTTATTGATGCCATTTGACTACTACTGATCCGAAGACGAGCTTCAAGACAATCAAATCGACAATCGATCTTGAAGGAGGCTGCCGTCACAAAAGGGAGAAGGATTTAGAACAAAAAATTAGGAAGAAAATAGATGGATGGGTTTTTAGAGTATTGCGAGAGAGAGAGAGAGAGAGAGAGAGAGAGAGTTGTTTGTTAATTTTGTTATATAATGAGTATAGAAAGGGAAAATCCCATGATTTACATTAAAAAAACTAATAGAGGTTGAAGTGAAAGGCATTTTGATTGTATCTTATTTGAGGGGTAAATTGACATATATCAAAGTTTTTTTTTTTGGGTGGGGGGGGGGGGGGGGGAGTGGGGTTCTAGGTGGATAATTTTAGGGTATGTAGTTAAAAAATACCCAATCTTAATATGTAAAGTAACACCTAGTCATAATATATGAAATAACACCTATAAAATCCTCATAAAGTTTTGGCTTTTGCTGACTAATACGTGGATCTTTTAAATGAGCAATTATAGAGAAAATATTTATTGTAGTTAAAGAGAGGATTTGGGAAAGAAGAGAGAAGAAATAGTATACAGCATGAAAAGAAAGAGTACCAGGTTGTCTCAATTCATTTCATTTCCCCATTATTTTACATAATCAGTCTTTAGATCTCATTCATATCTAAAAGAACTGGCTAATTAATAAATCTAATCCACAAAAAATAAATAATTCTAACTAACTAATAAACCAATTGACATAACTAACAAACTTTACCTTACGAAGCCTAATCCTCAAAATTTAAATCTTAAAAAATCAAAGTAATTTTCAGATGCTAACAAGATCGTATTATTATAAATCTAATTGAATCTTGGATCAAATACCGCACATCAAATCACTTTCGCAACTTCCCAATGCATTAATTAGTTGCATCTTCTCCCTATTGTTTCATTGAAGGGTCTTGCCAACTTGATGATAAAGGCTAATAAATATTTTCTTGATGGCTAGAGGATGTTGTAAAATCGTCATGGATCGACAAAAGAAACAAGGAAACTCTCTCAGATTGTGAATGCTAGGTGTTATTTTTGGATTCACTCTACAATTAGATGGTCAGATGATAAAAATGGTAATTGAGAGAATATAGAGGAAATCTTGAAGTTGTAGTTGTTGATGTGTCTTCATCTGCTTTACTTCTGAGTTGGCACTCGTTTGAGTCAGAATAATTCCTTTGATGATGGTGATGGTTGAGCAGAGGTAATGGCTTGATTAAAGCAAGAATAAAATATTAGCTCAATGGGTACTTCAACGACAATGGTAGTAGCTGGCTCATAGGGTGATGGGTTTATGGAGGTGGTTCTAGTGCGTCATCTTTTGGGGAATTGGAGATAGAAAGATTAGTTAAGTAGTTACTTTAGTGATGATGGTAGTCGCTATAGGGGTCACAGGATGATGGAAACAACATTTAGTGCTTTCTCTTTTGTGGATATTCCCAAAGGAAGTGGAATTGGAGAGAGAAAAATGGGTTCAGTAGTTACTTAAGTGATGGTGGTAGTCGCTCTCGGGCAATGGAATGATAGAAACGGTATCTAGTGCTTTCTCCTATGTGGGAGATCCTTAAAGAAAATGGATGATTAGGAGCGGTCGCTGCCATCTTTTTCTATAAGATATCTCCACAAGAATGTCAAATTTGACATTGGGCATGTTTAAGGTGAAAGAGAAACAAAAATGTACTAAAGAAGATAACAAAAAGGAATATGGTGGCTATAATATCAACTGATGTAGTCAAATGGAGAATTAGCAAAAGACGAGAAAAAACAGTAGATAACATAGGAAGAAAGATATCAAGGCCCTTCTCTTTTACCAAACAAGCTAACTCAACTCATTCTATTCCCCCTTAATTTTAACTAATTACCCTTTACATAATCTTTATATGAATAGTAAGGCCTTTTACCAAACAAGCTAACTCAATTTGTTTCATTCCCCTGTCATAATGACTTCAAATAAGGTTTCTGTGAATAATAATTGATAAAAGTTTATTCTAATATAAAATAACCAACTAACCAGTAAATCTAATCAACAAAAAACAAATACCTCTAACAAATAACTAATAAACTGACTAACAAACAGAACTAACAAATTCTAGCTAACGAAATTTATTTCAAAGAGTAATTCTAAATACACCATTAAATTTCTAAGTACCTCTTTAAAGAGTTCACTTTTATCACAAATTTACTATTAAATGATTAAAATGCTTCTGCCCTCGTCCTCTTGCCCTCTCTTATATCAAAATCTATCTCAAAAAACCTAATAGTTCACCCACAACTCATAACACATCTTAGTCTATCTCAAAAGAAAATATAGTAAATAACAAAGTCTCTCTCTTTCAACCGAAATGGAATTCAAGAGATTCAAAAGAAAGACTCGCTCTTGGCACTGTAGCAAAAGTAGATTAAAAATTTTAAGAATAAAAACAATTATGCAAAAAAATAAATTTTGAAAAATGAATAAAATAACAAATTTTATTTTTACACATCTCAGTATTTTATTTTTGTTCAAAGGTAGATTAAAATTTTTGGGATGTTTAGTAGATTAGATTTTCTTTAAAAGAGCAAAATAGAAGTTGTGTGAGAAGGGGGTGAGCCAGGGTGCGAGTGGTGCGGGTTGCCATCAGGGAGGGGCGCAAGATTTAGGCAGGGTGAGTGTTCATTCACGATGGGGGTGACAGAGAAATGGAGAGGGATTAGGGGATTAGAGGAAAAAAAAAGTAGAAGGGTAATATAGGAATATAAGGGAGTGTCCTTAGGAAAAAGCCGTATGTTTGAATTTTTTTTGTGGGATATACTTAATAAGGCCGGTACAAAGCAAATGGGAGGTGTATTTAGAAGTTTCCTATTCAAATTCTCAATATCTAGATCTAACAAATCAAAGTAATTTTCAAGTTCTAGCAAGATCATATTATTACAAATTCAATCAAATCTTTGATCGAATACCAAATTTACATTAACATTAGGTGAGTGATTTCAGAGAAAATAATAGATCTCTCTCATAAAAATCTGACCTTTGACTATTGACGGTCTGCATTCACTAAGGTTTTATTCCTACTGTGCAGCCTTATTCATCTTCTTTGTTTATTAATCAGAGGTAGATTTTAGATTTGGTGGAGAGAATTACTTCATTTCCCCCCTTCTTACCTGTTAGCCATGGAGAGGAAATAAATGAATACAAAGGAGGTAGAGAGCTATTCGAGATGGGATATTCAAGGGTTATAAGGATGGGTAAACTCATCAAATAAGATCACACACAGATCATGTTATTTTACGCATGACAGGAAAAGATCATCTTAGTAGCTCAGGGATGTTGTGTGATAATAATTCACATCAATAAGTGGGATACTAATGTTCCGATAGTGCAAGGGGGTGTTATCTTTGTTTTACCTTCAAAAACAGGATACAACAATCCAAATTATTGGAAAGATATTTTTCCATATCGCTATGTTTAATTTTTTTTTTTTAAGGATTAATTACATAAACTACCCATATAGTAATAGTGGTGTATCACTAATATCCCCTTATAAAAGTTTTTCATAAAGAGACTCACGATAGGGGTATAAGTGCAAGAATATTTTGCTATTACCGGGGTCTCTCTGCAAAAACAATTCTTAATGGGGGTATTAATGATAAACCTCAATAGTACAGGGGTAATTGTTGTAATTAACCATTTCAAAGCCACTTACTTTCATAAACACTATATAATTGATTACGCACTAGATGAGATCTTAGTCTGTATAAATGATAGTACTGGAGGTTGATTATTTTATAATCCCTGAAGATTTCATTTTTCTTATATCCAACTGTTTAAAAGTCGGTACAAAAATTCAGACCTTAAACTAAGTGTACAAATTTTTCGCAAGCATTGATTATTTATTTATATAAAACGTAAACAATTTAACCTATCAAAGTCTGAGATGAAGCCAACAAATAAGCAAATTTTCTTGTTCTAACGTACTCCAATATGCGTTTGTTTTATGCACATTTGCTTTAGTTTTGCATTGTATTCAATTACGATCATATATGATCCATATTTCTATCCATTTCTCTTTACTGATCTGTATCCTTTTCTGAATTTGGCGGATATAAACATGATTATTTTTTTCTTTCGGGAGCATATCCGTTTTTGTGATTCAAAACTGGATACAGAAATGGTAAACCCCTATCCAATCCCTATATGGTCTGTTTGCGCCCCTACATATGATGAGCTTATCAAGCTCAAAGAAGTCTGAGCCAGGTATAGCTCAACTCACTTTTTCCTGCAATCAAGCTTGAGCCCGACTTGTTATTTATTTTATATTGATTATAGTTATTCATAATGGTCATTCTGCTACTTCTTGATATATATTTATTATAGTCATTCTGATATTTCATGTTACTATAGGTAGTCTGATTATTAACAATATGATTCTGCATCACATTCACTGCAATTATGGAAGTACTCGTGTGAAAACTAACATTAGATCTATACTATATATTGTATCCATCGTGTGTGCTATGGTATTAGGCTAATTGTCATTATTCTTGTTTAAAATATTGGGCCTGCCTTGCAGGGGACTGGTGATTTGATGACAGCTCTATTACTAGGATGGAGCAATGTAAGGCTTTGAGGTTTTATTTTGGCTACTATCAGTACATTAGTTTGTATATGATAATCTTGAAGACCCTGTCACTGTTTTTTCTCCTTCCTTTTGATTGATTTTTACTTCTTTTACAGAAATACCCAGATGAACTTGAGAAAGCAGCAGAGCTTGCAGTGTCAACTTTGCAGGTTGTGTTTTCTTCTATTTTCTTTTTACTCTCATTTTATGTCAACCATCTTCCTTGCGAGCTCTTATTTATTTATTTTTTTTTCTAGTCTAATGTTGTTATATATTGAAATTTGATTGTCATTCTATTGAAATCTGATTGTCATCAGTTCCCAAGGGGGAACCTGTATAATGATATTTAATGCCTTATAAATTTTCTGCTACTTTTGTTTCTACTGATTAAAATTTTAAGAAGCTATCACTAATTTTCCCATCATAGGAGAAGATTTTGATCAAAATATGATAATCAAACTGGGTAATGTCAGATGTTATTCAACTCTCAATCTCTGTGATTAACATGGAGATTGCTAAAGCATGAATTCTATGTACTAAAGTTTATGATCTCTGAAGTTTGAACATGATTAATCATATCCCCTGAATTTTGAGATTTAGCAAAACTTCATTCAGAATAAGTGAACCCAAATATAAAGAGGAAAAAGAAAAAAAGAGAGGAGAAAGATACATGATCGTGCATGGTCACGCACACGAAAAGAGAGAAAAAAAAAGGAATGAATCACCTCTGATGTATGTGCACGAGTGTATTATTTATCTTGTCATTTTCAGCTTGTAAGATAACTCTAGTATCAGGGGTAGGACAACTGGTGTTCTCTGAATTTTGAGAATTAGCAGAAGCTAGTTTAACAATTAAGTGAGCAAAAAGAGGGAAAAAAGGCCACGTGCACACACGCGAACACACACAATGATGAACAGGAAAGAGAGAACAAGATAGAAAAAAGTATGCACAAATCACCCTGGTGTATGTTTGTGCTTTATGTGTTTTACTGTAAAGACAACTCTAGCAGCAAATGGCAAGATAGCTCATGTTCTACCTGTAATTAGGTATTCGAGGGGGAATATTTAAATACATAATCTGCATAATGTTTTTTTTTTCTCTTTTTTCTTTTTCGCTTTTTTTTTTTTGTGGATACGTGTGAATACCTAAGGTGGTAGGCTCTTGGCTTCAATTTTTATTAGTTTCTGTTCCATTTTTGACAGAGGATAATTAAATCTACTACCATTTCAGCAAATTTTATTGAAAATTTCACTTTTAACACCAGTTTTAGAGAATCCGTAGCATGCCCTTCAAGAGTCCACTTGAATAAACCGATTCATTTGCCATACTTATTTAACACTTGAAACATGTATTGTGCCCAAAACGAACAAAAATTATAAAACTACGTAGAAATTGTAAAAGCTGAATTTGTCCCTACTACGCAAACTATGAAGAAGTGAAACTTTCGATGTTAATAAATTTTAATCTCTGCTTTTTTTGGTTTATGCAGGCTCTCCTACAAAGAACAGTTGCTGACTACAAGAGAGCAGGTTTCGATCCCCAGTTGAGTAGCCTAGAGATTCGATTAATTCAGAGCCAAGATGATATTCGGAACCCAGTGGTTAAATACAACGCCGAAAAGTACCCATAAAATTTATGTTTTACTTTTTAGTATCTGATTCAAATCTCACTATTTACATAACAGTGAATCAAGTATAAAATAAAAAACTCGGCAATGATTCTGATGATACATATTCATGTGTTTCTTCTGCAAATAAAAGCTTAATAACTACTTATTGATTGTTTCATTTGCTGTGGAGAAACTTTCATTGAATTTTCCATCTGTTATGTTGTTCTTTCTATAACAAATTTCCCATCCCTAATGATTGGTGATACCTAGGGATAATGGGTACGTCCACGGGCTGGATCTTGGCTTTCCTATTCAAAATTTTGAATTAAAAATGTAATTTTTATTTCTCTAATTCGAAATTTTGAATATATCGGACCAAAACTTTATCCAAGCCCTTGTGACACTCTTCAACTTATTTATGATTCTTGTGAAGCATGAATGATTTGCTTAGAAACTATAAACCATCTCAAGATTGTATCATGCAAGCTTTGGGTTGTTTAGGCAATTGGATTGAGTTTGATATTCAGCTGTATAAGTAAATGCCTTAAATTTCTGCCGAAATGATCTTGTGGGTAACATGTTATTGTTTTTTTTTATGGGTAACCATCTTCCATTAGGAAGAAGAAGAGTTATGGTGCTCACTAAGAAAAAGGTGAAGATTATTTTTACGAAAAAAAAAAAATGACAAACTTGTAATTATCGTAAAGTTATCCTCACTAAGAAAAAATAGGTGCGCATTTAGAATTTTCCAAACTCGGCATTCAAGTTGAAAATACAAAATTTACAAGGATGCCCCCATCCCATTCCGAGTATAAGAAGGATTAGAAGAGCTGGCCTATTCCAAAACCTTTATATACAAAGATATCAGCCTCCAATATTTTCCAAACGCAACGCAAACCATTCTTCCCTTCGTCGTCTCAAGAATTCTCCTTTGCTCTCCGTCTCCGTCGACTTATGTGAGTAGTGGTTTTTTTTTTTTTTTTAATTTTATTCTTGCATGCAGTTGTTTAATTTTCCCTTTGTTTTTGTATTTTTGATATTATGATTATAACTGGATTAATTATCCAAATTAAATCCTCCACTCAATCCACCGAAAATTGCTCACTTTGTACTTGTTTTTATTATTAAGTGGTTCATTGTTTATTTGAATTACTTATAACCTTTTGTATTGAGATTAACTTGGTACCTATTGTTTTTCATAAATCGAACTCGAAATCTCTCATAAATTGAGAAGGGATTGTATCGCTAATAACAATGCTTATCGGCAATTGTTAGGTCCAAATTATTATTTAATTTACACTTTGCCTAATGTATAGCTATCGAATAAGCCTTGGTTCATTAAGTATGTTACTCTAACTATCAATGTTCCTTGCTCTGTAGATTCTAGGTTTAATTCATAGCGATATCGATCAGAAAGATTCAATTTACACAAAGTTTCAATCTTTTAGCAATCTTAGAATTTTATACTCTTGCAGGTGACGGAGTGTACCCGAATGAATTCTGTCAAAGTGAGGGAGATTGCAGCGCACGTAGACGTGTCCGACCTCCTGCTGCAGCTTGTGAACAATGGGGTGCAGGTCGTCATGGTCCTGGCCAGGGGAAAGCCAGGGGACAGGCGGCACGTCGGCCAGAGGAAGCACTGCAGCAACTGTGGGTTTGCGTTGCACCCGACGACTCATCAGCCACGAGCCAAGTACTGCTCAGTCCAATGCAAAGTTAGTTTTTGCGGAGGAGAGCAGAGGCCGAGGCATAGGAGAAAGGGTTAACCTCACCGCGCCCCCTTTTACTGAGTAACATTGAGCTCGTGCCTTCGGAGTTGTCGAGAGAAATTTGTTATTTAGTTAGTTTTTAATGGAACACGAAGTACATTATTAGCTTACAGTCTTGACCCATGAAAAAAAAATTAAACTCTTCAATGTATATAACCAGTCATCTGTAGCAAATTTTCAGTCATCACTCTTCAACACCATTGTCACCATAGACCTCAACAAGCTTGCTCTAACTTGCTACACTTCAAGGTGTAAGAACAAGTGGCCTCATCATCACATTGTCCTCATGATCCAATATCTGCAAATCCATCACAAAAAAAAAAAAAAAATTAACATTTGATGAAACCAAACTACACGAATCCTCGATAAGCAAGAGATGCATCGGAAACTTACATGGCAATGGTAAACATATCCGGGCTCCCCCGTAACGTTGAACGGGTACTCGCCCTTCGAACTGAGCAGCGAGAACCGAACCAGAATCTTGGTTACATGTCCGGGCATCATCTTGAACACATTCTTCCACCCTCTCTCGTACTTTGGCACATCGACTCGCCTCCCCCGAGCATGCTCCGCCAACCCGCACGCAGTCGCGTCGTTCTTCTTGTCCATACAGTCCTGAAACTTATCCAGATCCAAGATCTCACGCTGCTCCAGCACGACAAACAGCCCCAGGTGCACGTGCAGCGGGTGGTTGTCGTCGGTCAGGTTGATCACGTACCAGACCTCGCTGGTCCCTGCTTTGGGCTTCTCTGTTGCGGGGTCCTCGTACGACTTGTTGTTCAGCAGCAAGTGCGTCGGCTCGTCCGTTGCGCTCGTGTACTCGTACATTGTGATGTAACGTGTCTCCTTGGCACGGTGCGCTGCAGGTTGAGGGTACCGCATCAGCCTCTTTGGGATCCTTGCATCATCGACGACTCTCTTGTTGTCGATTACAAACTTCATCACTTTGCCTGATGCAGTGCATACTTCATGAGTAAGAAGCTATGGAACGTATGCAGAAAGCATAGAAGCTTGCAGACTTTTACCGTTGTATTCGTCGGTTGGATCGCCTGACGGGTAAGGATACGCTGCATCATTGGAGAGAACTACAGAGTCGGTCGATGATTCGGAGAAGTCGACCACAACATCGGCGACCTCTGATGGTGCCAGGAGGAACTTTGTCGACGTAATGGGTCTGTGGAGGTAGATAGAGTCGGACCCGATGTGTATGAATTTGAGTCCGTTGGGGAAGAAGAAGTGGAAGAAGCGCGCATTGCTAGCATTGATGATGCGAAAGCGATACTTCCTACGGGCGACCTTGAGGTACGGCCAGGCCTTGCCGTTGACTATGATTGCGTCGCCAAAGTACTCGGGCTGCCACTGGGGGTGGATTGAGGGGTTGTTGCCGGTGGAGTTGAGGAAGAGGGAGCCGTCGGTGCGGAAGGAGCGGTCGAAGACGATGAGGGTGCGGTCGAGTTCTGGGCCGGAGGGGAGGTGGAAGGGGGATTCGACGGCCGGGTTGCGGACGATGTAGTTGCCGAGGAGGCCGGCGAGGAGGTTCACCCTGGTCAGGCCCATTGCATGGTCATGGTACCTGTCGAAAGAAAACAAGAACAGAACATATATATATATATATATATATATATATATATATATATATAGACTCCCCTTAATGCCATGGTTTGAGATTGAGATACAGGTTTTAGTAAACTAGAGATCGAGGAGAATGTACGGGTCCATGGGTTAATCTTCGACCCACCGTATTTAAAATTTTGAATTAACAAAAGAAAATTTTTCTTTTTTAATTTAAAATTTTGAATCATCTCTACAGTAGACATGCACATTCTTAAATCTAGTGTCTCATGTACGATCGGACACTTCTATCGTGTTGGAATGAAACTCCTTTTGTAGTTATTTGTGGGCTCTTAGTGACTTAACTGTTCATTTAAGCATTTTTTTTAAATGAAACGTCGGAAAATATATCCATTGTTTATTGTTTATGCTTAAAAAAAAAAAATAAGATACATAGCTTTCATAACAAGCACGGTTCAAGGTAACTTTCACTAGACTTTCAACTCATTTTGAAGGAAAAATTTTAAAACCATACCAGAGATTCCCGGGCTCCTGCACATTGGGATAGAACGACGTCGGCGCCACAAACGCAGGGCCCTTCGATCGGAAGGACGAGGTGAACCAAGCCTGGGAGTTGCCGTCACTGGCCGGAGGGTGGATGCCCCCGTGGAGATGGACCACCGTGGGGACACCGCCGTTCTTGGGGTCGGCAATGGGAATGGTTGGATCAAAGGGAAGGATGTGGTGCGAGGGGAGGTGGTTCTCCCATGTTATGTAGGTGGCAGTGCCCTGCACCGCCTCGATCGTTGGCCCCGGGACGGTCGCCGTGGCCTTGGAG
Source organism: Dracaena cambodiana (assembly GCA_036321105.1). Lineage (NCBI taxonomy): Eukaryota > Viridiplantae > Streptophyta > Magnoliopsida > Asparagales > Asparagaceae > Dracaena > Dracaena cambodiana. Next base: position 1,108,483 of record JAYEPQ010000013.1, read on the forward strand.
GTGCCGAAGGCGAAGACCCGCGTCGGTGGAAGGTCCCTGTGGAATTTCTGCAACCATGAAATCACTATCTATATGAATTTATGAAAATCATGATACAAATGCGAACTAAGAATATTATATCTTGTTTCTAAAAAATAATTCCAATTTAATTCTTTATGGGCAACGTAAATTAGGTAATTGCTTGGCTTATTCTCAAAAAGAAAATAACTTTATTTTGAAAATGTAAGATAATTGAAGATTTTTCTCAGATTGAAAATTCTGATCAAGATTTTAAAATATTGGTTTGTAAATCTACATAATTTTCCAAATATAAATGGTGTTTTCTAATTTGTGCCATAACGCCACCTTCATAGCATGCAACTAATGTTTTTTGTTTCAAAATTAACATAGGAAATTGTAAAATCAAATAGAAAGTTAAGAGAAAAAATAAATTAAAATTTGCAATTATATTAATGGAGAAAAACGAGAAATGATAATTATTTGTTATGAGTTGCCTTATTCTACTATTTAGAAGATTCAAATTCCAATTATCTTAACTATGATGATATTTTTTCATATCTGTATTTATCTGTTGGAGATATCAAATTGACCAAAAGTTTTTCGTGGGCGTATTTAGACAATCGAAATTTACTGAATAAATATACAAATGCAAATCTAGTGCCAGACCAAATATGCAATTAAAGAAATGTATGATGTTAATATGAAAAATTGACAACATCCCCAAGGAGGGAGTTTCCAGAGGAGCGCACTATTTTTCCTAGTGAGCCCACTTTTCCTAGAGACCACACCACATCCTCCCATTTCAAAAGAGGGGATTTTTCCTTGTGAGCACATCACTCATCCTAAAAACATCCTCTCCAACTCCTCTTACCCACAACCCTCAATTCTTTTAATCTTCTAATCTCTGTCTATTTCGCTACCGTTACCATCCGTCCCTGCCCCTTGCCAAAATATTTTTTTTGGGTGAACTAAACTGCTTCGCAGATTGGAAAGAGAGGAAAAAGAAAGGTTGAAGATAGTAATATTTATGTCCAAAAAATCGATAGCAAACTTATAATATTAATGAAATTTATAAGTATGCTCACTAGGAAAATAAGTGTGCTCCTTTGGAAATTCTTCCCAATGAGTTTCCAAAGGAGCACATAATATTTCCTAATGAGCCCACTTAATAGTTCGGACCAAACATATACTGTTTAGTAGGCTCACTAGGAAAGGTGACGTGCTCCTTTAATATCTCCCCCCAACGAGAACCTCTGGGGATGAGAACATACCAAAATGGGGGGAGTTTCTAAAAGGGCATACCTTTTTTCCTGGTAAACATGTTTAATAACTGATCGGACTGAAAATTCAAACCAAAATTATACAGTAAAATGAGCGCACCAAGAAAATTGGTGTGCTTCTTTGGAAACTCCAAAAAAATTGGTGTGCTTTTTTGGAAACTCCCAAAAATGGGACAGTAAACATAATTCCAAACTCTAAATTTCAAAATTCTCCAGACTAGGAATTTTCCAGTCCAATTAGAAATTTTTATTTTATTTTATTTTTAAAATTTCGAGATTTAAATTATTTCAGATATGGATGGGTTTATTCGGTTTTCGGTTCGGTTTAAAAACTGATATCTTAGATAATTTCAATCCCTATTATTTCTTTTATTTTTTCTTTTTCCTAAAAGGCCCCCCGAAATAGTAAGGGAGTCCGGACACCGCCATGACGTCACGCAATTCCAAAAAAATTGGTGTGCTTCTTTGGAAACTCCAAAAAAATTGGTGTGCTTTTTTGGAAACTCCCAAAAATGGTACAGTAAACATAATTCCAAACTCTAAATTTCAAAATTCTCCAGGAATTTTCCAGTCCAATTAGAAATTTTTATTTTATTTTATTTTTAAAATTTCGAGATTTAAATTATTTCAGATATGGATGAGTTTATTTGGTTTTCGGTTCGGTTTAAAAACTGATATCTTAGATAATTTCAATCCCCATATTTACTTTTATTTTTTCTTTTTCCTAAAAGGCCCCCCGAAATAGTAAGGGAGTCCGGTCACCGCCGTGACGTCACGCAACCTATAAACAGAAGGGAGAATCGGAAAAGACGGTACTAACCCAATTCTTCTCGTACATGCCGATGGTGAGGTTGGCGGTGACGGGACCGCCGTCGCGGACGTGGAAGCCCCTGACGGTGGGCATGCAGAGGAGCTCGTCGACGAATATGCGGAGCTTGGCGGGGCTGATGAGCCCCACATTCTCGTCGCTGCCGCTCACTTGGACGGCGTAGGAGAGCACGAGGAGTGCAAGCGATAGAATTAGGAGTGGTTTCTTCGCTGCCACCGCCATCGCCATGCCCACTAGAAAATCTCTCATAAGAGTCTAATGAGAGAGAGAGAGAGAGAGAGAGGCGTGAAGGACAAAGTTGAGTGGTGGGTTTTTTTAGGCCCCGTGAGTGTGGTTTGCTTGGTTTTTATATGGCAATGACAGGATAGAGAGAGCCAGCTGTTTTGTAGCTCAACTCAAAAAAGATGAAGGAAAAAAAAATAAATTTTTTTTTTTTCTTAGTAGCATTATTTTCTCTTTCTTTTTCCTTTTTAAAGGGAAAGTTGACTGGTTTAATCTTTTATATATTGAATGATTTGTTATATATGGGAAATTCTATTTGCACACTCAAAATTACTCTTGACGCACTGTTTTAAAATTTACAAATAATTACAAGTTTACTATTATTTTTTTTGACTAAGTTTCCTTACAATTTTTCCTTCACTGTCGAAATTATTTTCTGTGTTTTTTTTCCCTTCACTCCTTCTGGGCGTGGAGGCAGGCGAGGGAGCGCGACCGGCTTACGGAGCCGTCGAGGGGGTCGCGGGCGGTGGATGAGGGTTCGTCGGCGATGTCATATGATTTGGAGAGGGATCCGTCTTCTTGGAGGCCTCCTCTAGGGCTTCTTGGAGCTTGGTTTCCTGTAGCTGGCGGAGGATGGAGAGCTTCTTCTTCTTGCTGTTGCCGTCGCTGCCGCCGCCGCCCTCCTCAGCGAGGCCGCGGCCGCTGGAGGAGCCCTTACGGTGGCTCTTCTTGTCGAGGATCAGCAATGCGCAGTGCGAGATGGGCTTCCATAGTGACAAATGCATCAAATCTCACAACAACAGCTCTCTCTCTCTCTCTCAGACCATTAGAAGCAACCCTAGAACTTGATTTCAACAGAACTTTGGGGGCGAATGGAAAAGAAACCAAAAGGAGATCATTGTGAGTCGGGATTCGGCGTTCAAGCTCCTTGCCGAATCCTACCCATTCCAAACTAACAAGAAGCTGCTGACTATGTTCAATCACGAGAGTCAGTCGGTGAATTGGATGGTGCAGAGTGCGAAGGAGAAGGGGGCGAAGACTCTTAGCGCATGGTTCAAGTGGCCGACGCTAAAGCTCTGCTCGACAGAGCTGACGAAACAGATCTCGACCAAGAAGAGGAGGAAGAAGGACTCGGCTATCGGGTAGTTTGTCTTTCCAGTCCGGTGTAAGGGAGTGAAGGGCAAAATCGAAAAATAATTTGTGCGCCGAGAATAAATTGCTCTTATTTTAAAACGGAAGTCTTGTGCAAAGAGTAACCAGGGCATGAAGAGTAAATAGCAGGGTGCAAATAGAATTTCCTGTTATATATATATATAAAGGGATATTTACTGGTTTGTCCCTCAAATCTTTATATATTATGATTTTGCCCCTCAAATCTTCATATTTAGGATTTTGTCCCCAAATCTCATAAGTTACAACAATTTAGTCCCCCTCTCTAACACAGATAAATATTTGACCATTTTACCCCTCTTTTCCTCTTCTAATTTCTCATCTCTTTTTCTTCTATTTTCCTCCTCTCTTCTTTTTTTCTTCATTATTTCTCCTCTCTTCTTTCTCCTCTCTTCTTCTTCTCTCTTCCTCCTCTCTTCTCCTTTTCTTCATTATTTCTCCTCTCTTCTTTCTCCTCTTCTTTCATATTTAACTGTTTTAGGGAAGAGAAGAGAAGAGAGGAGGAAAAGAATAGAAAGAAGAAAGGAGAAATAATGAAGAAAACGAGAAGAAAGGAGGAAGAGAGAAGAAGAAGAGATGGGGAAATTAGAAGAGGAAAAGAGGGGTAAAATGGTCAAATATTTAACTGTGTTAGAGATGGGACTAAATTGTTGTAACTTATGAGATTTGGAGGGCAAAATCATAATATATAAAGATTTGAGGGACAAACCAGTAAATACCCCTAATATAAAATATCACCACCTCAGGGGGAGTTTCTAAACGAGCACACCATTTTTTCTATGAGCCCACTTAATAACCTTCCAACCAACCACAACCAAAAATACTCTGCAAACTAGGAAAAATGGTGTGCCTCTTTAGAAACTTCCCACCTCAATGGTTACATTCTCCCAAAGAAATCCAAAAATATCTTTTATTGTGAGCTCCATCAAATTCTAGAAAAATTTACCTGCCAAACAATTTAACAACCACATTTCCTTAACACATATAGAATGTGAACAGTAACAGTAACTACCTAAAAAGCAAGCGTTTTTAAATAACGCATGACAAGAAGGAGACAATTGGGTGCATCAATCGAGTCAAAATATTCAGCGTATCACATTCCGATACACATAATCTCCAAAATTTAACATCCTGTACTGAACTGTAAACAACTACAATACTAAATGCACCAACTAACTCCAGGCCATTTGCTCTTTTTCATATAATTGTACCTTAATACAAGTTCTTGATTAAAAAAAATTTATTTCTCATTTATTTAGTTAGATAACCAATCGGTGCGGGCAAGACTGTGAATAAAAAGCCTCTTATTCCAGACCGTACTTTAGATGCCTACTTTGATCTCGGGGGTGAGCAAAATCGAACCGAACTGAATCAAAATTTGATCAATTTTTGAATTCGAGTTTTAAGACCTGAAACCTTATTGAATTGATCAAATTATTTAAAACTATATATATACACATACACACATGCGTGCGCGCACATGCCCACACATGTGCACGTGCATACACCCACAAACACATGCACGTATACACACGCTCACACACATACGCACGTGGCACATGCCCGCACACGCTCACACACGTCTACACGCATTGCACACACATGCATACATGCACACACGATGCGCAAGCATAATGTATACATATACGTATATACATATTTTAGAAAATAAATGCATATTTTAGATAATAACTTTAATATCAATTCGATATGCTAGAGAGATATAATTACTAAGTGATTAAAATTATAATTTTTAGACAAGTTTTACTTTAAAAGTTGAAACCAAATAGTCTACCCAAATTAAATTATTTTTGTTCGGTTTTGGTTACCATTCTTGGTCAGTTCAGTTAACAAAAAATTAGCAAAAACCAAAATCGAAACAGACCAATCCCCAAACCTATTTGGATGACGTGGTCTTCTTCTATTAAACAATTAAACTGATTGCAACTCCATTTTGTTCACTGTAACTTTATTCACTGCAACACCACTTGCAAGTATGTTTTATTTGTTTATTTTCTAACACATAATAAAAACAAGCGAAAAAATAAGGAAAAAAAAGATAGAGAGATATAATAAGACTTTTCGAGAATTTGCTTTTGTTAGTGCTGCAACTAAAGGCATAATTAAAGTGCAAGCGTTCTTAAAGTTATGGTGATATTATATTAAGCAAGTGGAGAATGAAAAGATATGAAAATCAATACAAAAATATTGATGTAGAAAAGTCATTAGAATCATCGCATGCGTGTTTATCAAGTATTTTGACCAATTTATTAGTGTTTCCATTATGAGAATTTGTACTTAAATGATAGCATTAATTTCATGGCTTTAAAGTCCTAATAGACCTTCCAATTTTTTTATAAATCTCCTCCAAAAATTTATATTTATTAAAGTTTGTTATTAAATGTAAGGATATTTTTTAGCTCGTTTTCATCCCCTCTCTTTTCTTTAAATTTCTCTTAAAAGCTCTAATAATTTTCTCAAAACTCAAACAATAAATATACTGCAAAAAGAAACATAATAAATAACAAAGTTTTTTTTTTTTTTTTCTTTATATCGAAACGAAATTCAAGAGATTCAAAAAAACGAAAACTCGCAGAATTTTGGGAGTTTCCAAAGGTGCACACCACTTTTCCTGGTGAGCCCACTGTCTAATGTATTTTGGTCTCGACTTTCAGTCCGGACCGTTCTTAAATGGGCTCACTAGAAAAAATAGTGTGCTCATATGAAAACTCCCAGAATTTTCCATAGATTATTTGCTCATAAACCACCTCTTTTTTTTTTTTTTGTGAGTATTACCTCCACCAGTTCTTCAAAGATATTTCTTGACTATGGGCCACTCTCTGAATTTGATGTCCACTATATGGGAACACAAAGCTGAGCTTGTCCTCTTCACTTGCCATCTCTTTGTCACGAAGCATCCATTGTTGAATAATTGTAAATCTCTCAACATCAAGAATCTATATAAAAGATTAGGTATTTATCTTTCTTCTTCTTTTTTCTTTTATTAGCAGGGACCCTTTAGACGCCTCATTCTTGATCATTGGATGGACTCGGAAGAAGAGAGAGGACTCGGAAGAAGAGAGAGACGATTTGCCAGAAGAATTTGAAGCATGACGTGTGGCTATCTGTTCCGGCCTAATGATCTAATTGGATGGAATCTAAACTAGAAAACGGGGATCAATACCTTTTATTGTATTTTGTGTAACCTGATCACTATCAGTTACGAACTTATCTAGTTTAACTATTTTTAACTGTTTCATTAGTCGCTTTTTACTGAAATACAGGAGAATATAACCATTATTATTGCTAAAAGAAAGTGCAAATCCTATCAGAACACATGTGCGAGAGCTTGATAAATAGCTTAGTACACCATATGATTCGAATTCAAGGCCTGCATGCAGACTTTTCTACTCCCAAAACTTTGAATACTCTCAAACCATAATCAGTGGATGGACTCGCTCCACCTGCACGGAGATATGCTGAGTATACACGCCTCTTCGTGACTTTTTTTTGTGAAAAATTCTAACAACTTGAAAACGAAGGGACACAGCGAAACTTGAGGGGCAAACAAAGAAAGAGAGAACAAAAAGTTTAATTCTGGCCATATTTTCTTTGGAGAATCTCTTGTTGGCATACTTTAATGATGATAATGGACGCATCTATAAGTTAAATTTTGATCCGTATTATATAAAATTTTAAAATTTTGTATAGAGAGAACCAAAAATTGACTCCGGCTAATTTAAAATTCAATGTGTACTAAATATACACTTATCAACTATCTAACGTGCCTCCATCTACTAAGTATTTTAAACACCTCACTGTTGTCCTCGTTTATTAAGTATCTAATATGATATTAACTTCTACCATACAAATTTTCAATGATGAAGATGAAAACGACCATGATATAACATCGAGATCGACTTCAAATACAAAACGAAGATGAAAATAGCAAAAATATATTCAAGTTATAAAAGAGAGGGGCTTCCCGAGTAACAATTTAGAACATAAGAAATTTTTTTACCACAAAAGTTAAGGCAAGAAGCTTAAGTGGATACAACAACAACAACTAAGCCTTTCATCCCAAGTATTTGGGGTAGGCTAAGTGAACCAAAAAAAAATCACGCCGGATCGATCACTTTGATAGTCTTTTTTATTTATTTCTATCAATTAATATCTCCTAATTTAAACCTCTAGAATCCATATCTTTTCGTATCACCTCCATCCATATTTGCTTCGGTTTTTCCTTCATTCTTTTAACTTGTTCTACATTGATAAACTCTCCTCGTCGAATTGGTGCATTTGTAGGCTTACGTTACACATGATCAAACCATCGTAAAATTGTTATTTCACGTGGAAGAAGCTTATAAAATTGTTATTTTAGTAGCATTTTACTCAGGAAAAAAAATTAATTAATTCTTGTTTTTTTTTTTTTTTCGAAGAACACTTTCCTTGGGACGAAAATTCCACGTGTCACACAGCCAAACAATCTCCGATCCTCTCCCAAGTGAAATTCTAAATGCGCACCACTTTCCTCTTAGTGGGCACCACATCCTATTTTAAAGTGATTAGCACCAATTAGGGGTGGTAACAGGGGTGGCAACGTTCCTCTCGGTCCATTAAGCACATGTCGTGTCCGGATCGAAACATGTCGGCATATTTTTTTTAAATTTTTAAAAAAAATATTAAGTTGATTATTAAGTAAATTTAGGAGAATAGTTAGTTTAATTTAATTAGTTTTAACAAAAAGAAACTGATAGTAAAAATAAAATTTTATTATATTAAATCTCATTACATTGACATAGTTGCTCTATAAACCTCTTTAGAAATCATATAAAACCCGAAAAGAGAGGAGAGAAGTCTGACCGTCAACGTCAACTTGTTCTTAGTATTTTCTCTAAGAGATTTATGATTTAAAAAAATTACATGAAATTTTTTAAAAAATTTTTACAAATATAAAAATTACAATTCGAAAAGAAAAACAAAAATTTATTTTCATTTTTCTTCTGATGAGTTATCTACTTCTATATCAATGTATGGGTTCCTTTGAACAGGTGAAGCTAAAGAACATGCTGCATCACTCAGCTCGTATCAACTGCCCAGTATGGTCTCCTGATAGCCGCCTGATTGCCACTGGTTTCTCTTGACACTTGCGTGCGTGCGTGCTTGTGTATGAAGTGTGCAAATAACTTGTACAGATCATTTTATGTTTTTGTGTACTGAAACTATTTTGTACAAATACAAACTCTTCCAAAGTGAGGATTTTGGAATTAATTCTTCTGCTGCAATCTCTGGCTAACTTAAATGGAGAAAGCTCTTTGTATTAGACTTTGTTTCTAATAAATAACAAGTACAGTGACTGATTGTATGATTGCTGCTTGGGATATTTACTGGTTTGTCCCTCAAATCTTTATATATTATGATTTTCTCCCCCCAAATCTTCATATTTAGGATTTTATCCCTCAAATCTCATAAGTTACAACAATTTAGTCCCCCTCTCTAACTTTCCCTAACACAGTTAAATATTTGACCATTTTACCCCTCTTTTTCTCTTATATTTTCCTCCTCTCTTCTTTTTCTCTCTTCCTCATATCTTCTCCTTTTTTTCATTATTTCTCCTCTCTTCCTCCTCTCTTCTCCTTCTCTTTTAACAAAAGGAGAAGAGAGGAGGAAAAGAGAAGGAGAAGAGAGGAGGAAGAGAGGAGAAATAATGAAGAAAATGAGAAGAGAGGAGGAAGAGAGAAGAAGAAGAGAGGAGGAAGATAAAAAGAGGAAAAGAGGGGTAAAATAGTCAAATATTTAAGTGTGTTAGGAAAAGTTAGAGAAGGGGACTAAATTGTTGTAACTTATGAGATTTGGGGGACAAAATCCTAAATATGAAGATTTGGAGGACAAAATCATAATATATAAAGATTTGAGGTACAAACCAGTAAATACCCCTCGCTGCTTTGCTAGTAAGCTGGGCTTCACTAGCTTATGGAAACCTTTTAACATCGTTGGTCATTAATTTCATCGTGAATAAATAGTTTATAGATGATAAATTAAATAATATTTTTCGAATCATTCATATTATCCGCGGCCCACGCTAAATGTATCAAAAAGGGATTTATGGGCCTGGGTCTGCTGATTATCTTGCTAATGAAGGCCTGCCCGTAAAGCCCTTACTGTTGATATGGAGGAGGGCGACTGATGGCCCTTAGATGGGGTGCTCTCTAAGATATTTGGGAGGTAGCCTTTATAGTTACCTATTGACCGCAAATGTCTCCCAAATTACATCAAAAACCCAAAACCCTCGTCTCTTCTTCCTCCGAGGATCCAACTCGATTCGGTAGAACAAAGAAAGCAAATGGCTCGCCGGTTGTATCGCCGATTACCTCTCTCCCCTCTACTCTCTAAATTCTCTCAAAGGTTCCATCTTTTCTCTCACTTTCTTCTAATTTCTTATAGTTTCTCTTCTCCGTTACAAGTTCTAAGTCTTTTGTATAAAAAAAATACCCAGCTTGGGATCTCCAGCTCCAGTTTGCTCGGAAATTTGCCACTTGGGAAGAAGAAACAGTTCAAGATTCTGGGTTCCTTTGATGCAAGGTATCACCTTTTATTCTCTTTTTAGCGCTTCGATTATCAAGTTTGAAACTTTGCAATGGTTTCTCATTTGGGTTCGGTTTTGTGTGGATTAGTATGATATTCTTTCATATATTTTACCCTTTCATAAGTTTTGGTCTTAAAGATTGCAAATTTTGAGGTGAGACATATGAATTTTAAAAAAAAAAAAAAAAAAAAAAGCCTAATGCCCATCTTGTGTTTGTTGGAATACCCGTATGAAACTGTAACTTTTGCCACATAATTCATTATCTATAAATTTTTTATATTCAAATGTTTATAGAGTGCTTCTATCATGTATTTTTCTAATGTTTGCTTCTCTTGTCTGTCAGTATTTGAGAGGGTTATGAAAAATCTATGTTAACTTGAATTAGTTTAGAAGAGAAATATGCAAATCTTTTTTCTTCAGGAATATAAGGAGATATAATTTATACTAGTTCGAAAATTTTCTTAATTTATACAAGCCCAACTTGTAAATTTTTTACAAGTTGGAAATATGCAAATCTTTTTCCTTGAGGAATATATGAAGGATATCATAATTTATACAAGATAATGGAGATTAGTAATGCAATTGTTATTCTCAGAGCAATTATCAATAGTAATGCAATTGGTTTTGATAATCTCTGGAGCATTGAAAGAACAGATGAATTCTATTTCCAGGTTTTTCTCCACGTAAGAAACAATCTGCTTCCAGATTCGTACTAAAAACTGAGTAGCCTGTCCCTTGTTTTAAGTCTTATCATGTACAACTCTTAATAGACAACAACTGACTTTGCGAATATTTCTCGGGGTATCATACTATATTATGTTAACAACTGGTGTGGGAACTCCGATCACATTCCATGCAAATGAGAAAGCGAATATGTCAGTGGAGTGTCGTTCATATCAACTTGTCCTTGACACACATATTTCATTGTGTTTAATTATATTTAAATACAATTTTTGTTGTATCCATGCTGCTTCGGCATCATAATTTTTCAAAATTAGATATATTGGCTGTGCCAGTATCGTGTTGTACTAGTATACGAAACTGTGTCAGCGTTTCACATGTTGAATATTTGGAACTAAACACATTATGATGGTAATATGTAAGATATTAATTCTATCTCAGAATACCCCTAATTGTTACATAGATGCCTAGTAACTTAACCCACTTTAATATTCCTTGTCTAGTTAACTTTAAATAGGCTAAGGGCCTTGTATAAGTCATCGATGATCAATTGATGGGAACAGCAACCTACTTGATAATCTCATCCTCTTCAAGACTTTAAGAACAATTGATGCAGATGATGGAAAGAAGGTCAAATATAAGGATTGTATTCGTAATTGAGGCATGTGGACCAACTAAGATAAAGTACAATTCTTATCATCGTCATCATCCTTCATCTGGACCGAAATTAGTATGGAAGACATTTTTAGGGCCATTCTCTGTATACAAGAAGAATAGTAAAGCCTCTATCACAAATTTTTTGATTGTTAACATAAATTCTTTTCAGCTCAGTTAAGGGTCATTTCCATGGTTGAATTAACAACTCATATCCTTTTAAATTGCCCCTATCCATATCCGTTGAAGCCTACTTCAGTCCTCATTGCTCCATCAACTAAATTGCTTGCCTAAGCATGCTTAACCGTGGAGTTCTGATCCAGTGCGTTACTGCTGTTATGATTGCTTTCAGAGCCAATCTTGTTTGCATGGGAATAAAATTTGATAGCATATATCAGTTAATATGTTCCGACTAAGTCTTCAAGAGTTTGTCGAAAGTCCTCCAACACACGGTTATCTTGTGGCTAGGAGTTTTGACACTAACGATGGTAAATTTCATCTTCACTGTAGGTACTAAAATCTGGTCAGCTTTTCTTGGAGCTTTCTCATTTTCACTCCATTTCTGATCCCTAACTGTAGGTACTATTTGTGTTGTTCTTGCAACTGCTGGTGCTATTGTCATATGATGACCATTATCATTATAGCACTTGATTCTTCTGTTTGGATGAATATATCGATATTAATATTTGTCCAACCATCTCATGAAAATTTTCTTTTCAGAATGTTTCATTGCATCGAATCTATTTCTTATGGTTTTCCAGTAGTTTAATACGCACCAATTAGAGCTTCGTTTGATCCCATTATTTTTATTATCCAGCATCAAGGTCCTATGCTCGAGATCGTTCAAATTACAACTTATTTGGCAGTAGAATACCGGGTGATCAAGAATTCAGGAAAGCATGGGCTGAAGAAGTGGATGACGATGACTGCCTCTGGACAGGAAGTGACGAGGATGATGCTGAAGATAATGCGAAACATGAGACAAAATTACAGAAAGAGATGAGGAAAGCGAAAATGCAAGCCAAGGAAAATTCTGATCTAATTGATGCAGATGACAGTGACGAGTTAAGAAGCCTGTGCTCTGAGAGCGACGAAGAGGTTAATCTATGGAGTGGTAGTGAATGTGATGACGATGACGATATTCCTACAGAGCCCCATCCAAACGAGCGAAGTGATCCACATATAGACAAACTGTTTGAGTTTGAGGAGACACCTAAGTACAGAACCCTTGCGGATATGTTGAAAGAAGAGGAGGAACCTACTGAGTTGTCACCGGGAAAGCAGGCTAGAAAGCTTGCAGTGGAAAATGCGCTGAAGAAATTGAAGAAAGGCCCGGATGGGCGTTATATAAATGTATGGGAGGTTATGAGCGATATAGATATTCTTATTGGAGCTTTTGAGAATATTGTTTCTGGTCCTGAGTATGCAGAGCTGAGAGAAGGCGGGCCGAAGAAACTGAACATGCAGTTCTTTAAGGATATACAGGCAAGGATGAGGGATCCAAACTATAAGTTTTCTCCTGAATTAAAACTGAAGCCAAAAAGCAAATTAGTTCCAAAAAAGAAATGGCAGAAGGCTCAGTCTCGAAAGAGGAAAAATGAAAGGCGGTGAATGATGTTAGCTTCCTTCAAACTGGCGAAATATATGACTTGTTTGCTCAGGAGCGCTGACAAGCCCAATGGGAGACGGCCATATACAAGTGAAGGCTGCCAAAATGCAGTCTGCCATCAGAAAGGGAGCACACTTCAAATTGGTGGGGGATTGATAATTTCTTCATACATGGTAATTCAAAACTTCTTTCTATAATTTATGTTTAGTGAAAAACATATAACGTGTCTGACTCTGCCAAATAGGAAGTTGAACTTGCTCATGGAACTTTGTTTGACTGACATATGTGAAAACTAAGAATTTAATCATACATATAACTTTTGATGTCTCGTTGTTTTTCATAGCATATTTTCTAACTTATTAAAAATGTTGACATATCTATTAGCAAATTTATATTTTGGAATTGAATCTTATTGCTGGCTTGTGCAAATGGAGTATAAAATCTTATTATTCACGCAGATATAGCGGTAATCTTTTCCTTTCTTCCATTAATTAGTTTCTCTCCTTTTTGGGAAGAAGGCAAGGTGGTTAGTGCCCCCACTGACATGTATTTTACCAATGAGAGAATGAAACAACCCATCATAACCAAATCTAAGACTATATGAAGTCCAATGTAGATGGCCGCACTGTTTCAAATATCTATCGACTGATGCATCCGATATAGCCCCTGATATATTCTTTTTCGGGGGCGGCTGTGATGATACAATGAAAAATGACATCATTTTGTGCACACATCAGCCTAAACTTTATATATATATATATATATATATATATATATATATATATATATATATATAGTCCGAGTTATCATTTTGATATATCATCCTAATTTCTTCAATTTCCTCTTTAATTAATCAGATTCCCAAATCATTTTGATGAAGATTTGAGTCTCTCTCTCACGCCACCAGAGAGCTAAAAACAGCAAGTATATACATTGAAGAGCTTCTTCAGACAATGTTCCGGACTCAAGAATCCTTCTGCTAAGGTTCTCCTTTTTATTCTTCTTTTTTCTTTCCTCCTTGTTGCATGCCTTATTTCTACCATTATCACACTGTTACTTTCGTCTTTGTTGGTATTTCTGGTGTTACAATTGATGTTCTCTTAATTCGATCATCTCTATTCCTTAACCTCAATTATTTTCTAGTTTATGCTTTGAACATATAATTGAATATGTTCCATAGTTTATTCTATTATTTTGCATTGGTGCAAAAATATATTGAATGGTTTTATATGCATGTTATACCACTCTTACTAACATTGGTTTATTGTGACGTCCAAGTTATCTATGTTGTATATGTCATATACCTTATTTGATATGAATAACCAATATTAGCTCGTATCCATGATATATTGTCTGACATTCACTATCCAAATATGGAAAATTCCCATCGAATACGATCCCAGCATTCGATATTAGAACCTTTCGTCACCAACATCCAGGTCAAAACAGTGTCCACAGAGACATGATTAGAGGACAAGTCCATTGATAGATAACTTCTATAGTCGAGACAGCTAGCTATACAAAGAGGAGCTCAAATATACGTTAAAAGTCCCTTCCACTGCACCAAAACTCCGAAGTTGTGTTGAGAATTGAGAGAAATTATTTTGTATTTTAATACGTCTCCGCAGGTTGTTGAAAGTCCCTTCCACTACACCAAAACTCCGAAGTTGGAGTGAGAGTTGATGAAAATTATTTTGTAATTTAACACTATCCATCACTGGCTTCTTTGTGTATCAGATGCAAAATTTTCAGTACCACAGTGGATATCCTCCTATATAATCAGTATCTGGTTTCAATGTTTCGGCTGTCGAGCTTCTTTCTAGGGGAGTTTCCAAAGGAGTACAGGAAATTTCGTAGTGAGCCCACTAGATAGTGAAATTTTGGTGGAGCTGAAGTTGAGAAGTGGGCTCACTAGGAAAAATGGTATGCTCCTTTGGAAACTGCCCTTTCTAGTTCTGGCATCCTTTCCAAAGTTCAAGTAGTTTCATTTGTACAAGCTGACTACTAAGTGCATGACAATCTGTAGCTTGAAGTTTGCTTGTTTGTTGATATAATATGCAAAGGGAAACTTTTACTCCAAATTTATATCTCCTCATAAATCTACTTGTGATTTATTACCATCTTCTGTTAGAATAATGCCACTAATATACTTAATAAGTTCATGTTGCATTTGTCACAAAAATGTCAAGATAATTGTACTGTATTAGAGAATTATAAAACTTTCCTTGTATTATCGTTTTATGTTTATGTTAAATATGTCTATGTGAATGGGCGGTCCATGGACTATTTTTTTATTTGTTCTATTTAAAATTTTAAATTAATAAAATAAAAACCAAGAATTGATCAGTTGGACCTGGCTCCTAGGTGCAAATATTTGTATATGTCCGGGCCCAGTCCAGTCTGATCATGGCTAGAGTTTTGTGCCCTACCTGCCTGCGACAGGTTCAGAATGGAAAGCCCAATTTCGGCCCAGTCCATCATATGCAACGTCCTCAGCCATTTTGACACGATTGCTATTTGCAACCGTGTCTTTGGGATATCGGGACCAAGTATGGGTCCGGTGATGTGCCCAACCACCTAATGGCCTTTGATATTGGGCTCAACCCCTAGAAAATGATGTGGAGGTGGGAATTTCTATTCACGCACACCACTTTGCTTTCAACCCCCATAGAAATAGCAGTGATGTGTGTGGTTCACACATAAATACAATAACATTGCCAATAAAAAAATTAACAACTCAGTAGAATTGAGTTGTCAACAAAGACATTTTTTTATTTATTATTTCTAGTGTTCTACGATTCATATATACTGAGTTGTCATTCTCCTACTGATTATATTATTGTATTCATATATGAGACGCACACAGAAACCAAAATCTCTCTATACTAAATATGGATGTTGGAATATCCATTCCTACATGCAAGTTGGAGCTAAGCTCTTGCATAGTTAGATCTTACTTGATAACTAGGAGACCATGGGAGAATATATGAACTGCAAGGGCCATGCACATGCAATTGCCAAACTTTATAGGGACTGTCTTTTCATTAAGCCTAAGATAGGGACCAATGGTCCCTTGTTGATTGATAGTGATAAACCAAATAAGGGACCAATTTCTAAGTTTTTAAAGTTTTCCTTCTTTTAAATAAAAGAGAAGATTTAAATCTCTTGATATTTCAATCATTCTACTAATTATGTTCCGATGTGATTATGACTTAAATTTCTTATATCTGTCTTGTTTAATTCGTGTAATTTAGCATATGATTAAGATTTCCTATGAGCGGTAATTAAAATTTACCATCTTGAAAGTTGAGTAAAGATGGGGTTTGTTATTTTTAAAACGAATAATAACTTTATATAGTAGAAAAGATCCAATTTCATAAGAAGGAAGAGCTACTACTGGTTTTATACCTAATTTATTCCCTAACTTATTCTTGTTGCTCGCTATCCAACTTCTCACTTTATGATCAGTAAGCTCGGGCTTGTTCTCCTATCATCATCGATCACTTGAGAAAAAGTGTTGTTACGCAACTTGAAACCCTAGCAATTGGCCTTGAAGATGACTCATTCCTTGCACCGAAGAAAGGTAACTCTTGCTCCCTTCACACATTTTTCACGCATATTCTATTTGACTGCCTGAAACCGGTCACCTTTGTACCAAATAAAAATTGTACCCCCAATCTTCAATTCGAGAGACTCTTTGTCCAACTTCTCACTTTATTATCAGTAGGTCCCTGCATGTTCACCTATCACCATCACTTAAAAAAGAGCATCCTTGTGCTACCTGAAACCCTAGTTCTCGCCCTTGAAGATGGGGCTCATGCTCCGTTGACACAACTTCCTTGCATCCTAGAAGATAACTCTTGCTCCCTTCACACATTGTTCTTGCATATTCTGCTTGACTGCTTGAAACCGATCACCTTTGCACCAAATGAAGATTGTACCCCCCAATCTCCAATTCGAGAGACTCTCTGACCAACTTCTCACTTTATTATCAGTAAGTTCCTACATGTTCACTTATCACCGTCACTTAAAAAAGAGCATCCTTGCGCAACTTGAAACCCTAGTTCTCGCCCTTGAAGATGATTTATGCTCTGTTGACACAACTTCCTTGCATCCTAGAAGATTACTCTTGCTCCCTTCACACATTATTCTTGCATATTCTACTTGACTGTTTGAAACCAATTGCCTTTGTACCAAATAGAGGGACTTATGGTCACCCTCGATCGACACTTTCTTAGACTTGATACGGTTAAAAAGATGGTGATGCGTGCTATGTGTGTGTTTAACTTTGCAGTTGATCCTTTTTTTGGGATGATTCTCATCAACCTTGTGATGTATGACGTTGACAAATAATGCATATGCTAACACTTCATCCATGCTGCCTAGCCTAACGTCCACCTCCAAAAAAAAAAAAAATGTGACATGGTAACAGAGAATATCAATATGAACCCTAGCTAAGTAATGCCCCCCCATGTTGGGGTTAGGTATTAAGGTACCATCAATGTCATACTTTGCCGTTCATGAGGCAACAACAATACTCTCTTTTTTCATTTGAATATTGTTGTAAAAGGACCCTTCTATAATGAAAATAATTTAGTACTACAGGGAGTTGGAAAAAAATTATATCGGAGGATCAAAAAATGTTTTAGTCTTGATTCTTTGGACTTGAGGAGGGACAAAGTTGTAATTTGAGAAAGATAGGCTCATAAAAATTGTAGCTTCTAAGTTTTATTAAAAAAAAAAAAAATGAAGAGACGCTTGTCTATCCTAGTATATGATGAGGCCAAGATCAAACCCTAATCTTATCACAAAAGAGATGCTAGCAACACTGAAATCTTAAGTTGAGTAAATCCATAGAAAATTTGATGAGATGTTATTATTAGCGGCTATAAGGTTTCCCTCTACCTTTGTGACCCAATCCAAACATTCAAAAAGTTCGTTCAAAATTCAAAAGTTAGAACGGCTAGCTAGAAGCCAACGGATATGGGTTACACTGCTGACCGCTGCTGCCATTATTGTCTTGTTGCCCTTGATCTGGTTGGATCAGTACAGGCCCAATTCTTGAACTCAGCGGACGTTGCCATATAGCCCGTTATCCGACATAATAACAATATAATCATTCAAAATAAAATGATGTGCCAATACTATGGCTCAGTGACAAGTTTAGTAACGATCGATCGATTCTCCTTGCATATGCGGCTATCACTAAAACATATCACAAAAAGTATACCATATTGTCGCTGAATTTCTTTTTTTTTTTTTTTTTTTTTTTTGTGATAACTGTTGTTGTGACAATGTCTACTTTATGACAATAATACTTGTTGCAAAAGTTTACATTTTTGTCACCATATATAAAAAAAAATATTTTATGGTGAGACAACATTTCTCTTCGCAGAAACTATTTATCGGTGACAAGTATTAAACGTTGTCAAGAAAAATGTATTACTAAATCTCGCATATTGTGACAACTAATTACTAAATCTTAACTAATTGACAATGTTGCATTAACTGAATATCATTAAAAACAACACATTTAAATGAATAATTTACTAGTAATTGATACATACTTGTTAATATATAATACATAAATAAAATTTCGTCACAAAATTAATGTCAAAATAATAATAATAATAATAATAATAATATATATATATATATATATATATATATATATATATATATATATATATATATATATATATATATATATATATATATTCGAGTAGATCTTGTATCAGTAACATTTCTTATAAGGAGTTGACGAAATAAAAATTATGAAATTGCAATCCTAAATGGAGTTAAATACTTCAAAAGTAAGATGCGAACATAATCGGATTTTGACTGCTTGTCTTTTGGAGTCTTTTTTGCACATCTTGAAAATTTGACGAGAGTACTTTTTTTTTTTTTTCTTTTTAAATAGAAAATAGGTAGAATTCGAAGATAATTCAGTGAAATTTTGCAAAAACTAATTTAGTTTTCAAAATTTTATGATAATCTATTAGTATAGGTAAGAGTTAAGGAGCAAGGTTGCTAGTAGCTAGATAGATGTACCAAGTTCCAACTACGTATATTTTTGTTGTTTTTTTTTCTCATACATGTTGGTATTAATTTATGCCTCATTTGTGCAAAAGTGCCTCTTCTAGCTAGTGAAGAATCGTATTTGCTTATGATCGAAACTTTATAGATCTAACTAAATTCTTGTATACATTGATAGCCGGTCATAAAAGTTTGTGAAGCTAGCCTCCTTTAAAAATACCATAACGATCGATCTTCGATTGACTCGACTCGATATATGTTTTTAGAAACTTTGCCTGCGTACATGCATGCACAAGGACAATCTGACCACATTAAATCACATTTAGGTTTCTGTCGGCTAACACAACTAACATTCGTTTCATATTGACCTACAGCTTGCTTGGTATCAACTACTTGTGCTTATTTTGTCGAATTTTAGTTTCTAAGCTTTTTGTTCTCTCGTTACATGCAAACAATAATGTCCAGCATAAACAACTTATTCAAAGAGTTTTTTAGGTTTTAGACGCCATAACTCGTTAAAATCTACGTAAAACATAGTAATATATTTATGAAAATTTGGTCGAAACTGCATGCATGTTCTATAAGTTTAGTTTGTCCGTATAATTCTTGGAGTTATTTAGTTTGCATGCATCACCAGTACGTAGCCATGCAGAGAGACATAACTGTCTTGCGTGCGAGTTTGATATTCTCCAGTTGATCTGATGTTATCATAGACGTTGAACGTAACCAAAAAAAACTTTGGATAAGTCTCGGCTTGGTGATCTTGATCGCGTTGTTTGTTCTCGACCCAGGTGTGACCCTCGTGAGATGAGAATTTAGTTTGTTGCGTGTGAAGTAAGAGTGAGGTTGTATCGTTGAACGAGGCTTGTGAGCTTTGACTCATGATCATGTGCTGCATGCATGGTTTCAGTATTTTTGTTATCCAAGCTAGAGAGTTCTTTTTTCTGATTGCTTGATTGTTTGCGTGTGCAAATTGATTACGTAGATAGACTGCCGACTTTATGTGCGAAATACATTCAATATAGTTATGGATTTGAGACAGATATGGTCTCTTTCATGCAATTCTGTTAGATATTGTTCATATCCAAAACAAAGCGATTGAAGTATTAAAAAAAAAAAAAGGCTATATTTCGCAATAGCGTTATTTTTTTTAGGTTGAAATGGTGAGCAAACTGCCCTCCACATTCTATTAATGAGAAATAACATAACACCTATTTTACATTGAAAAATCAAAAAACAAAGATGAACCGATGAAACTATGAAATCCAAAAGCTTGGTCATATTATGTCATACATGCATAAAATAACAAAGTACAAAGCATAACGACAAAAGACCTTCACTCAGTGTGGAAGTAAAAAGTCATAAGGTCTGGTCTTTTAGGCGCGGTCAATCATGCTCTGAGGAGATCTATTCGGTGACTCATCCTGCATCTCCTTATCTGTGTCATGTCCCTCCGAAAGACACAACCGTTTGCAATAGCGTTATTACATTATATTCTAATATGTTTTCTTGGTTAAGCTTTATTCTATAGGTCGAAACTTGATTTTATATATATATATATATGAGAAAAATGAAAATGAACTGACAGCTCACGCAAGTATATATATATATATATATATATATATATATATATATATATATATATATATATATATATATATATATATATATATATATATATATATATATATATATATATATATATATATATATATATATATATATATATATATATGAGAAAAATGAAAATGAGCTGACAGCTCACGCAAGTTATCTGAGCTGCAGTTTATTTCTACTATCTCTAATAATCTTTTTTTTTTAAATTTCTTTTGGATTATGATCTCCTCCCTAGGGTTCACTCATACTCAATTTCTTGGGTTTTAGTTTTGATTTGGTATTCCATCAAGTTAATACAAAATTAACGGTTTTCAATGAATAAAACATTTTGTATGCACTTGATGAAAGGGTAAATGAACTCCAAAATTTATGAAATTTAATTTGAAAAAAGTTAAGTAGGTGTAGATAGTAATTGTTGAAAAAAAAGTCATTGGATCATTGTAATTTTGCCGCTAACTCACGTAACTTTTTTTGAGCCGGCGGCTCACCTACAGTAATCCTATATATATAACACTATTATCAAACCGGTATTTGTATAATTACTTCTTTTTTTTTCTAGTCAAGTCAAACTAATATGTACTTTAATGGGTCGAAACTTTCTGTATATTAGAGAGATATTTCTTAATTTATTGCTATTATAAAACTGCTATGTGTACGATTACTTATTTAATTATTTTAGTCAGACTCACACATATATTTTACGAAATATTATCCAAATTAAGCATCTATCCATTGGAATTCGAACTCAAAACTTACACAAATTAGAGAGATGTGATGCGACTTAGAATCTCCAATAAATTCGAAAGAGTAAGGTGATACTATTTGAAACCTTTTATGATATTACCACTCATTTGCACAATTACTAAAGAGTAGTGATGTGAGTTGAGATTGATTTTTTATTTTAATAAACGATGTATAATGTATAAACTCCTCAGGAGAGACATTCCATTAAATAAATCATACAGAATAGATTATAACCCCGTGAGTTGAAATTTATTATTACTTCGTATCCTAACACATTTTGATTCTTTTGGGTTTTGTTGAACGTTGGAGACAAGTGGACTCGCATGATCATTAATATCTTGATGTTTCAAGAGAATCCAAGACCAAACCTACGGTGCATGTTTAATAAAATTACGTTCAAAATTCAAACTCTGACACCGTTGCAATGTCTTGGAGCTTGAAATTGAGCTCTCCAATGTGGTCCATCTGATGCGAGCTTAATTGGCACTTTATAATCCAACTGCATGCATGATTGCTGATTCTAATAAATTCATAAAAATAATTAATTATAGGTAGTTTTTTTTAGAGAGAAATATGTGACTCACTATAACCTGTTTTAATTCTTGTTATTTTACATATCCAGATTCTGGGTCAGGAGCGTTGCACATTTTTGAGGAATCCAACTTACAAGACTTATCTAAATGCTAAATTCAGATTTACCAAGTCCAAATTGATTGATTCATCTTTGTAATGCCTACAACTTATTTGTTTTAAAAAAGATTATTAATTACTATTTAGGTTAATTTTATTATTAGTAGAATGTGTCATTAAAACATTCATTCTTATCATTTTAATTGTCAATTGTATAAAATTTTAGTCAATAAACTATACTATTTATTTAAAATATTCCTTTTAACTAAAATAATTTTAAACATGAAATGAATTTTTTTTAATTTAAATTAATTATCATTATAGCCTACATTAATCAATTAGCAAAACGATAATAATTAATATCAGATAATATCGTTTTCCTTCTTAAAAAAAATTAATAATTTTATTTTTCCTTTTTTAAATCTAACATTTTTATTTATTATTCACATTTTTAATAAATAAAAAATACTTTGTTTCTCGAATATTCTTCTTATAGTTAATTGTTCTCAAATATACATTAGTCAATAAGCATAGAAAAAATAATAATTAATATTAATCAACGTGATTAGTAATATTAAATTATTTATTTCAAAAACTACTTAAATGAGTGTCTTAATCTATCACATAGATAGTTCTACACGTATAAATTCCTTTAAATTACGGGGAGTTTCCAACGGAGCACACCATATTTCCTGGTAAGACCAAAATTTTACTATACGGTGGGCTCACTAGGAAAATTGGTGTGCTCCTCTGGAAACTCCCAAATTACGGACTGGCCAAGTTCTATGGAGACCCTTTCCAAAGGTAAGGGTACGCCGGTAATTTCCGCCTAAATTCCGTCCTCGCCGTCACGCTCCCCTCGTCCCCATCCGCGTGCTCTCCGCCGACATTCCCGCATAAAATCGCCCCCCGCCCGCATAGAAGCTCCCATGCGGGCACTCCGCAACGGTCCCCCGGCACGATGAGCCTATAAATACCCAACGTATCCTAACTGTACTCAGTACACTACGCCTCCTCCCTCTCACCCGTCCATCAAGTTATGGGGACTCAGCGAGTTGTGTTCTTGGTATTGTTACTCGCGGTCCGGTGCTCCGCCGAGGCCGATGCGGTCACCGCCCGGTCCGGGTGGGCCAAGCTCGACACGGGCGGGCTGAGCCGGGCCGCCTTCCCCAAGGGGTTCACCTTCGGGACCGCGGCGTCTGCTTATCAAGTGGAGGGGATGGCGCTCAAGGACGGCCGTGGGCCCAGCATCTGGGACGTCTACGTCAGGATCCCCGGTAAAAAAAAAAAAAAATTACTAACCTCACCCCCTCCATTTTTCGAAAAAATTTTTACTAAAAATTATTTTTTGCAGGGATCATTAAGGGAAATGCCACTGCCGACACGACTGTGGACGAGTACCATCGATACAAGGTGAAGTTATCGCGTTGCATGTTATTTTATCTTTTTTTTCTTGAATTTTTCCAACTGGGGAGCTGATATATATACTCTCTCTCTTTTGTTAAGATGCGCTCTCGTGGTCTTTCTCCATTTTTTATGTTCACTATGGAATTTATTTGGGTGCATAAAAGTTACGCTGACAGCAAAAATTATAGATTTCGTATCTCTAACATTGGATAATAAATATATTTTTCTAGATAGATTTTTTTTTTAAAGAATAATTAAGAATGAGCTTGGTATTTACTTTCCAAAGATTTGTGAAGTTTTCAAGCGCAGATTTTTGGCTTATGGGAGTGTATTTATCAACCTCCGTTATTTAATAATTGTTTACTTATCATTTGTAGCTGTTATGTGGGGGCTTTGGATCGACAAAGATGAGAGTTTTGTCTGTTGTCTGGATCCAAACTTTTCGTGATTCGCTGTGACTATGGACCCCACAATTACTGTCCGTGGGCAGTACTCCTAGGGAAAATTCTAAATGCGCACCACATACTACACAGTAAATTGATTAACGTAGGGGAAAATGGTGCTCGCTAAGATAAACGTGGTGCGCATTTAGAATTTCCCACTCCTGAGGGGCAAATAAATTTATATTATTAAAATAAAGAGTTGGTAAATTTGAAATAAGGGGTATTTACAGGGCTGTCCTTAGATCTTGTAAATTATAATTTAGTACCCAAAATATTTATATTTAATATTTAATCCCCAATATCCTACAATTTGGTCCTTAATTTATATTTTGGCCCGATTTTTCCATTTTACTCCTAATTTTCTTCATTTAATTCCCCTTCTCTTTTTTCCCAATCTTCTTAGTTCTTATTAGGTTCCCCCTTATTCTTCTCTTCTCTCTATTCATTTACTAGGTTCTCCCTCTCTATATTGAAACCAAATGTATTATTCACCACAAAATATATTAAACCTTTAAGTCTCAAAATAAATTCATTTAGTGGGTTCTCCCTCTCTATATTGGATAAATTCATTTCTAAGTTTAATACATTTAGTAGAGAATAATACATTTGGTCAGAACCCAATAAATAAATAGAGAGAGAAAATAGAAGAAGAAGAGAGAAACCTAATAAAAACTAGGAAGAGATGGAAAAGAGGGAATAGGGAATTAAGTGAAGGAAATTAGGGGTAAAACGGAAAATCGGACTAAAATATAAACTGGGGGACTAAATTGTAGTAACTTAAAGGATAAATCCTAAATATGAAGATTTGGGAGACTAAATTATAATTTATAAAGATTTAAGGGACAGATATGTAAATATCACTTGAAATAAATATTGTGCATGTTTATGGTGACCAGGTTTGATTAACCAAAAGAAGTTTTTGCAGTGATAATTCTAAATAGTAATTAAAAAAAATTACATTTTCCGACTTTCCGATCTCAAATCAATATATTTTTTTTTTTGTAATTTATTGTAAGATAAATTGGCTAGCAAAACGGTGACAACATATTTTCATGGAAGCCCCAGACATTCATGTTCTATGAAATATGTTTAGTTTTTCAGTAGAATAATAAGAATTAAATAGTTACCAACAAAACGTCTAGCTATAATTAGTTTAAGAATTAGTGAAAATCATTATAAAATATATTAAATGTTACCCTACATCAAATGCTTGATGACCACTTACACCCCAATTTAACGCATAAATTATATCTTTAAATTATATTTTTCAACCCAAAATTGTCAAGTTTAATTTGGTACAGTAGCTGAAAATTTAAAATAATATAAGGAGCTGAAAATTTAAAATAATATAAGGACAAATTCAAGTGCACTCACCAAGCAGGTACTTAATTACAAAACTAAAAATAAATAGATATTGTTGCTCAAAACTCAAGTTTATGTGAAGGAAAATTCTTACATAACATAAGAATAAAAACGCGAAACTCCCTAAACAGAAATCCAGCAGCTAATACATTTTTGCAACATTATTTGAGTTTCCACCACAATTCCAGTTCGGAACCTCTCACAGATGGGAGAGGAACAATACCGCTTAAGACAAGACTTACTGGCATTTTGGTTTTGTATACAGCCAAGAATGCAAAAATGCTCAAATGAACGAAGTACTACAATAGTTAGCATAATTATAATTAGTAACATTCTACTAAATCTCATGCCATTATAAGAAAAAGACATAAATCACTAGCATCCAATCTTATATATTCCAAAATTTGTCCCATTTTATGGCTCCATAGCAACAAACTAAATACATTTATTCATCTTGATTCGGACACTCTTACCTCATTCTATTGTTTGATGTCCAAAACGTTATCGTTATTTTGTTTGTTCATGTCCAAATATAATCGAAACAATAACTAGATATTTTGAGGGAAGATATTATAGTTATTATTCAAGTGAATGTACATAGTTTTACTGCTGCTTTGT
This sequence comes from Dracaena cambodiana, assembly GCA_036321105.1. NCBI lineage: Eukaryota > Viridiplantae > Streptophyta > Magnoliopsida > Asparagales > Asparagaceae > Dracaena > Dracaena cambodiana. The sequence continues at coordinate 1,134,371 of JAYEPQ010000013.1, forward strand.
AAATAATAATGTATAGTTCGGAGGTGGTAATAGATTTTAGATTACTCGAGTTACATGTTGATATTGGATAGCTTGGATTATAGCAACTCCAACGGTCAATGGTAAAGAAAATTTTGCAGTTAACTCATCAAGCACATAAGTTATCTATTATCTCTAGAGTAATTAGTTAATTTCTCGGTTCATATATCAAATATCACCAAGCCAAACAGTTGTATCAACTGATATTTCCTATTTTGTCGATTTATTCATCAATAAGTTTATGGATTTGAATCTTATTGGACTTATCTTGAGGTGCAGGAAGATATTAAAATCATGAAGAAGATGAACTTTGATGCATATCGTTTCTCAATCTCATGGTCACGGATCTTCCCACGTACGTAAAGCACTGGATTTCGATTCAATTTCTTCGTGTTTGTGAAACTTATAGCATATATATATATACCAAAAAAAAAAAAAACTTTTATGTAGATGGAACTGGGGAGGTAAATTGGAGAGGGGTCGCATACTACAATCGATTGATTGACTACATGATATCGCAAGGTATTTTCGCTGTAAATTGCTAAAAGTAAATATCTGTATTAGTTTGATACGGGTTGCCCTTTAATCGATTCATCGTCGTTGTGCAGGAATCACTCCGTATGCAAATCTATACCACTATGATCTCCCAGAAGCACTCGAGAAGAAATATTTAGGCTTGTTGAGCAAAAGAGTTGTGTAAGTCTTGTTGTATCAAACTCCTGAATTTTTTTGCTTAATAGTTAGAAATGTATATGCATTATTGTTACAAATTTTTTTGATCAAAAAGAGATTTTTGAAGAAAGATGATATATATATATATATATATAGCAATAAAGAATTTAATTTTGTTAGTAGTAAATCTTTTACTCTCGAGATGTATATATTGATACAAGCAGTTTGAGATTTTACTGTCGATCGCAGGAAGGATTACGCAGATTATGCAGATTTCTGTTTCAATCATTTTGGTGATAGAGTTAAGAACTGGATGACATTCAACGAGCCGAGAGTGGTGGCCGCTCTTGGTTACGATGAAGGCAGCTTCGCCCCTGCCCGGTGCACAAACTGCTCTGCAGGCGGTAACTCTACTACGGAGCCTTACATTGTTGCCCATAATATGATTCTATCTCATGCGGCCGCAGTCAAGAGATACCGTGACAAGTATCAGGTAAAATACCATTAACTCGCCATATTTGCTGAGTATATATCGAACAATAACATCGATCACCATTAATTTTTCGATTTTTCAGGCCACACAAAAGGGAAGGATAGGGATTCTTTTGGACTTTGTTTGGTATGAAGCTCTCACAAACTCGACAGACGACGAAGCAGCAGCTCAAAGATCAAGGGACTTCCATGTTGGATGGTAATCTTCAAGTTTCAGACACCATGAAAATGGGAAGAAGAAGAAGAAAAAAATGACCAACTCAACTTTACTGGATTTTATGTTATGTACAGGTTTCTCCACCCTTTAACATACGGCGAGTATCCGAAGAATATGCAGGAGATTGTGAAAGAAAGGCTCCCCAAGTTCACCGACGATGAGCTCAAGATGGTGAAAGGTGCCTACGATTACGTGGGAATTAACGAGTACACTGCGTATTATATGTATGACCCTCACTGGCCGGTTCAAACGAAGCCCACAAGCTATGCTCGCGACTGGAATGCAGGATTTGCTTGTGAGATCTTTGACACATTATCGAGATATTATTCAAACTTCTAGTTTATTGATCGTGTTTTTTGCTTAACTATGCAGATGATCGCAATGGAGTGCCCATCGGACCAAGGGTAAATCACTGAAAATTCATTACACTGATATCTTATTCGCTAGCTCGATAAACCTGTAAACTTTTGCAGGCACACTCTACATGGCTTTACATCGTTCCATGGGGAATGTACAAAGCCGTGACATACATCAAGGAACACTACGGCAATCCCACTGTCATTCTCTCGGAAAATGGTAGTTCTTTTTTGGTTCTATGTTCGATAAGTTGTTGTTGTTGTTGTTCTACATTTATTTCCGTATCTGATAAACTTTTGCAACTGCAATTGTAACAGGAATGGACGATCCTGGCAACGTCACGCTCCGTGCTGGGATGCACGACACGACGAGGGTCAAATTCTACAGGGACTACATTACGGAGCTGAAGAAGGCGATTGATGACGGTGCAAACGTGATAGGCTACTTCGCATGGTCTCTGCTCGATAACTTCGAATGGAAGTCTGGATACACGTCGAGGTTCGGCATCGTGTATGTCGACTTCAAGACCCTCAAGAGGTACCCCAAGATGTCTGCGTACTGGTTTAGGAAAATGCTTCAGAGGAAGAAGAATTAGATCTGCGTTGCTTCTCTATTTGCAATTTTAGTTGAAATCTCCTCCATGTTATAGCTTAGGACTTTGTTATCTTGATAAATTATCGCGGCTCTATAGAGTAATTTTCTTTCTTTTTTAAAAAAATTAGAATGAATAAATTGGATCAGTTTCATGTGGAACTAGGTTTTTGTGTCCTATGTGTTCTCATTTTGCTTCAATTACTCGCACCATTCTCAAGACGTAGTCCAAATATTTTGAAGTTAAAACGGTGAGCAGCTGTCCCTGCATTCTATTAATGAGATATAATAGAACAATTGATTACATCGACAAACTAAGAACAAAATGAGTCATGATACATATAGATACCAATAGTTCTGGCCTTACATCACCATACATAAGCAAAAGTATATAAAACAAAATATACAGTAACAACCAAAAGACTATTGCCCAAGATGGAACATGGGCGCCATATGGCTAGGTTTCTCAACCGCTGTCTGCAGGGCCTCGTATCGCCCTGTCTGAAGACTCGTCCCGTAGTCCAAATATTACGAGCACAAACTGTAAGAAAAAATAGAACCTTATTTGTGTGATCTCAGTGTCAAAACCTTCACCTCAAATGTGACATGCTCAATTTCTATTCTTCACATATCAACGATTAGTTCCAAAATCACTAATGGTGTCAATTCTTCCCTTCCTGTCGACAAAAAACTGTTCTTTACGCTAGAATTGTTGTAGAATCTCTAAATCGTGTGCTAAGAGTAAATTGTCAATCCTTGAAACGAACTATGTAATTTACTTTATTCACTGGGTTATGGATAGTAGTGGGTATCCTACTAATCCCTGTGTTGGTTATCCTACTGTCCTAGGTTTCTATCAATCTATTTCTCTGTGTTTTCTATTGAATCATATGCTCAGGAATGGCGTGAAAAGGACGATTTCCAAACGAACTCCTCATTATGATTTAATGATCTGTTGTAGAACCTATTCCAACAGCTTGCAATCGGATCGTAGAGATTACCAGAATACTTCATATCTCCTGAGATTTATCTCGAAACCCCATCCAATGTTTAGGGTTAAACTCTAAGCCATATTGTGTACATTGATGCCACCAAAGGGGTTATCTTTTTATTTATTTATTTTTTTTTTGAAGTAAAAAAATGATGGACTAACACTCTCCGCATTCCATTAGCGAATAGTTAATAGAACTACATAAATAATAACGAAAAAGGTAAAGAAGTAAAAGGAAAAAAAAAACCACAAACAAAGGGCAGGAGGCCTATGCAGGGATCGCTTTCACAGTTCTGACCACAATAGTTTAGGTAAATGCTCTTACAAAATACATAAGGAATAAACAGTAAAGAATGATGTAAGAAACTGTCAACGACTCAAATAGCTATTTTCCTCCCTCTCACGGCAGGAGCAAAATAGATTTTCTACACCGGAGATGATTGAAACCCATAAGAATTCTCATTTGAGGAACTTTCCGACAGTTGTAACCTCTCCTCGTCCGAAGCTATACCTAGCCAAAGAATAAAATTGTGAGAAATATGTCGGATACAATAATTTGTGGCATGAAAAGTAGATTTAAATATTTTATTATTCCTTTCGGCCCAAAATATTCCAGCAGACTCCGCAAATAAAGTTCTAACTAACTTCATATGGGCGTTCTCTTTCCCGAGCATGTCCCAAAAATTGTAGTCAAGTTTGAAGTTGATATTAATTCTCGCCCTCCAAACACACTGTTCCCAAACCAACCGTGTTTTCTATGCCATGAAGAAATTGGAGCCCAAGACACTAAAGACACTAAAGCCACCGGTGGGTTCAACGATAGAAGGTGTTAGCCTGAAACCACTAGTGGGATCGTTTATAGGGGCATGAGTGGGGTAAACAATGGCATTAGCCTAACTATGCTAATACGAATTTGTAATTTGCATTAAAAAAAAAATGAATTTTGGACCATTGGATCTGAAATTAAAATGAAAATATTTATTATTTTATTTTAAAATTTTGAATTAGACGGTTTAAGAATTGACCATTGGACCTGTCTTATTCTCGTCACTTCATTCATCTGGAATGTGTTATTTGAGAAAATATCTCCAACACTCTTACATAAAAAAAATATCTCCATTATACATTACAAGTTAGTAAGTTGGCTTAACATAAGCCAAGGTAGATATTTTTTAAGAATGGCCTGCAATTATTCAGTTTCAAATGATGATGATGTGTTGATACTGGCCTAATCCATATCCACTAGTTTTGTATCTACCATTATGATTCATATCCACCTCTAGATCATCATTATATCTATCAACAACCTGTTCTCTCCCATCTTAACCCTAAAAAAAAAAATAAAAAAAAAACCCTGTGTCCTGTCTCCTTCTTTATCTTAAAATAAAAACCTTTCCTTTTTCTTTTCTTTTTTTCTTCTGATTTTTCATTTTTTTATAGAAAGTTTACATACCATATATATAAATTAGAGAGAAAAGAATAAGAATAAGAATAAGATTATCTCTCCTGTCTAAATAATAATAATAATAAAATATGAAGGGTCTATAAATTCCAAACTTTCCATACCACATAAACAAATACTTCATTTATGTGAGTTTTTTTACCTATGCCTTGAAGGGTATCATCGTAAATATATGGAAAACCTTATGAGAAAAAAATAATATTATATTACTCTTAAAATATCTGAACTTCAGAAGTAATTTGTCGTGCGTAAATAGAACAATTAAAGCCACTAGTCAAGTAATATGATCGCCCCCCCCCACCCCCGCATCCCTCCCTTTATCAACCTAACATAGTTATTCCCTTGTAGAGAAACTACTAAAAAATGAGCAACAACCCCATAATGGATCTTACTTACTTGTATAACTTTATCTGTATTTAAGGGCGAATTGCAAAAAGACTCATAAGTATTCGAACCGATTAGTGGACTCCTCCATTAAAAAAAATTAGTTACGATTAGTTTATGGATTTATGTGAATCATTATCAACTATATTAACTCTTGTTTCTTATCTGATACGAGACTATTGAGATAGGAATGTTACATTAACTATTAGGACCAATCTAAGATGATACAGGAAAATAAGTATTTTTGCAACTCAAGATTTTTTCAATAAAATCCGAGAGTTTACGTGTTCTATTAACGAGAAATAAGCTACGAAAATACAGACTAAACAAATAGTTTTTTTTTTTTTTGTTCTATTAGATTCATGATAATGGTGACCCTACACAAATTATTCCACTCATCAAAATTATAATTAAAATACCATTACCACATTCCTTCATCAAGTATTATGCTATCATTTCCAAGCGGCGCTTTTAACTTGTCTTTTCATCGTGGCTCATAAACGCCGCGTGGCCAAACATTTGACAACAAAAAAACTTTGGGCTTGTTGTTTTGCTTGATATGGCATTATGAAATGGATTATGTAGGCCCATTTTGATTACGTAGGCCCATTATTTGCATATTTATTTGCAAAACTTTTAGACAATTTGTTTTCTATCATTATTAGCGGCGCCATTAAGATAATCCCAGCTTTGTGAGATGTTGGATGGATTGACCGACCCAATCCTTTCTACGCCAATTTTTGTAGTTTATTTAAAAAGTTAAGTTGATAGGTCATATCTCGATAACTAATATCTAAATAATCTTATTAGATGATAAAAGAGTTGAAACTATAAATAAAAATTGTTTATGAAATTTTTTTTTTTATGACTTGTTTGATTGCTAGGAAAGAAGTTCGGGATTTTACGGGCCGTCTGGTCCACAGACCACATGAGTTCTACACGTTGGAGAGCTACACTTAGGGTATGTGTTTGGCTCACGGAAGTCATAGAAGTTAAGGAAGAAATTTAGAAGTAACTTTTAAAATTGAAGTAAAAGAAGAGTTTTTCTTTTTGTGTTTGTTTGCTAAAATTAGAAGAAAAAAATATATTAGGAAGTGAAGGAAATATTATTTAATTAGTTAAAATATACATTATGTATCTTATTTTATTTATTTTTATGGAAAAAAGTACCATTTTTGAATAATAATGATGATATATAAATAAAAAAATATTTTCTTGTTTTACTCATTTACTTCCTAAACTCTTCCAACCCAAAAGTGTGAGAAAGAAAATTTTGAAAGTGAAGTGCCACATAGACGCCAGCTCATTATATAAGAAGTAACTTCCAATTTTTTTTCTTAAATACTTGAAGTAGTGGAAGTAGGCTTACTTCCACTACTTCCATTTTACTTCCATGCAAACAAACACACCGTTGTATGCATTACTTCCATTTTACTTCCATGCAAACAAACACACCGTTGTATGCATTACGGGCACGTGCAGGAGACTTTTGTTGTGATGTTGGTTTATGTTCTTCATGATTTGTAATTTGTTATTATGTAGTTAGTTTCATTAAGATCTTTTTAATGAAATACCGGGGATTTACGTAGAAAAAAAATCTAAACTCTGAGAACGTCAAGAGATCAAATGAATATCATGAAAACAACATAACTATCAAGATAGGTGACACTTCTACTAGTAGTACACAAACAAACACCCAAACTCGGTCATGCTTCACCTCACAAGTCCAAACCACCCCAAAACACAACCTACAATCACATGATGGAACAAGCATTGGGATTGTCGTCGCTGAACATCGACATGTACCGCTCGTCGGGCGCGTTTGGGGTCGGTAGGGCCTGCGCTACGTTGCGCACGAACCCCGATGGCGCCCGCTTGTCGTAGGCCTGAGCTGCGTAGGGGTAGGAGACCAGATTGTAGGGGACGTAAGGCCAGAACTCCACCCTCTTGCCCGTGCTCTTCACCCTGTTCAAAACCTTGTTCGCGTCGACATAGCCAGTTACGATCACACGGCTCTGCTTCCGGTTAACCTCCACCGACGTCACGCCTGAATGACGACATGATCAGATCAAGTGAAGATTGGCTCATGAGCAATATACTGCACTAGCGATCATCAAAAATCTTGTATGTGTGTATGTGACATTGCACGTGCCAAAAACTAGTACAATAGTATTTGGATGTAACAACTAGGCTCACATATCTAGCATCCAAGTCATTAGTATCAACAAATATAGAAAAGTACACGTGATTCTAAGTATTGAATATGCCAGTGGATTAGTTAGCTAACCGGGGTAGATTCTTACTCAATATTGGAATAGAAAAACAATTTTGTTGTTACTGAAGTCATTGAGATTATTATTATGCCATAAAAGAGAATTAATAGGTACTAAGAGTGCTTACTAAGACTATATATTATGTAGTGAGTTTGTTCCGTTAAAGTCAATTCAATGGAATACGAGAATATACTCACCGTTTTTTACTCAGAGAGAGAGAGAGAGAGAATTAATAGATAACAACTTAGATCACCAATTTCTCACTAAAAAGCTTCAATCTTAACTACTTATTTGAGGTATAAATCACAATTTGCTAGGGGCAAAAGAAAAAAAAATTGAAATCCAAAGACAAGCTCTCAAGTTTTTTTTTTTCCCCTAAAATGATTGTTTATGCAACTTTGATGGTGATTGATAGTTGCACATCAGTTTCAGGGTTGCCTTGCCCCCCTTGTCGTCTTTCCTTTGGAAGTTGGTGAAGATAGTGAAGTGAAATCAAAGATTATTCATAGAAATATTAATTGCATGATTAAAAAAACAAACTAGCAAAAAAATAATAATAATAATCTATTTTGGACTTAGTTAATTATATGTTCTTTTCAAATTTATTTCTGAGTTCAAGTACAAGAGCTAAGCTTCAATCACATAGGAAGACAGCTAAAAAACAGGACACAAACAAAATGAATAATAATAATAATAAGATAAAACGAGAAAATTATACCATAGAAACTTAGGTGAACAAATAGAATCATATATTAAAAGACTAAATAGACTGATATTTTTCAAAAAAAAACTTTTATCTAATTTTTTTTCTAAAAAATTTCTCCACATGCACTTGTTGGTCCACCTAAACTTCATAGGAGGAAGCCCTCTCCTCTCCTGTAACATAGTTTTTTTGGTATCCTCTAATAATAATAATAATAATAATATTAAGTTTTTGGACTTTCTATGCCTCTAAAGCAAAAATTAATTTTTTTAATTAAATAAAAGAATAATGGGTTTTTTGGGGGAGAAATCAAAGAATTATGGTTTGTTGAGGACTAATGTAGAAATCAATTGCCCCCATAGTTTAGTTATAACATATTAGAGAGAGAGAGAGAGATGAACCTTTGATAGATTGAGCAGCATGCTTCACTCTCCTTTCACAGCCATCACAATCCATCTTCACCTTCAGCTCCACAGTCTAATTTAAACCCAAAAAAAAAAAAAAAAAAAACCATAGCAATAATATTATCAAATTGTTAGAGAGAGAGAGAGAGAGAGAGAGAGAGAAGGGTAAGCTCTCATGTTTCAAAAGCAAAAAGATTGAAAACTAAGGAAAGAACAAGAGGAGGTGTTCTCTTCATGATGATGTCCCCTCACCTGCAATGGCTTTCTTCTCTTTCTATTTAGCAATGTTCTCTTTGTTTCTGTTGCACTACAAAAGTTTGAGAGGTAGTCAAGTGCCCCCATCTCACCCAGAGAGAGAGAGAGAGAGAGAGAGAACTTAGGTGGAAACATGAATGCTAGGTGTGTATTTATATGAGGAGCTTTGTGAAGGTTGTTTAATTTACTCAATGATGTGACTAATGAACAGAGAAAGAGATCATATGATCAGGACATAAATAAGCTTTTTTTTAAATTCCCCTCCATAATCTTATGAGAATAACTAGTGCACAAACATGTGTGGGTACTGGGTAGTCACTTTTCTGAAAGGTGAGATACTGTGGATGTTCTGTATGTTTTCGCCCACCTCATAAGTCTCACTTGTCATTTGTTACTTCAAAATACTTGTTTTTAGCGTAGTCACTTCTTTAGAGTTCATATTCGATACACGTAGACAGAAAATAATATGTTTATAGATTTTGCACAAAGTAAGGGAACATGCCAAGATTGTCTGAAAAGAAAAATTTCCTCAACGGTCTATAGAACTTGCAATGAACGATGTTTTTTGAGTTCATTGTGAGAGACTGTAGTCGTTAGGGAGAAAAATAACTAGCTAGTGTCTACTTTCATAATTACCTCAACTCCTTTGGTAAACTATGAATTAGGCTGTTGATACTAAAGATTTGATTCCTCTCCACTACAATGGAGGAAACTTTATGGTGTTACACTACAAATTTTCAAAGATCTCTTATTGTTCTTTCTAACCATTGGAAAAGGAAATTCTTTCCTTAATTTTCAAGGAAATAAAAGTGAAATAAACAGTATAAAGATGCAAATTTTTGGTGTATCTAAAGAAGCAAAGATTTCAAAGCTTGTACCTAACTAGTGAAGAATATATCTCATATTCATTATATTAAGAAAAGATAATAGGAATGTCAAAGTCTTTTTGTTCAAAAGATATGCGAAAAAGGGTGCAAAATAAAGGCAAAAAAAGTGAAGAATATGTCTAATATGCACCATACATAATTGAATTGTAAAATTCAAACTCGAAGAAATTGGTTTTAAAATCTCGGTCAGCTGATCTTTCACGCTATGCATATTCCTTAAGTAAATAAGCCGCCTAGAATCAATCGGTAAAAAGTTAATGATAGCTACCATCCCAAAAAAAAGGAAGTAAAGATGGAATAAATTCAATATTAGATACTGAGACAAGTGATTTAACATTACAAGTGATGCCTGGAATAATTTCCCTTGGAGGAAATAGAATTTTAAAAAAAAATAAAAAAATAAAGCATGGTTGAATTAATCAACAGGTCGATTTTGACAATTTTTCGAACAATTTTCTGCAAGATCTTATTACTTATGAACATCAAGATGCAAAATGGACAAAAATTGCTTGCTGTGTGTCTATTTCAGAAGCTGGTTCATACCAAAGTATAAGAAACTAGAAAGATTAGCTAAAGTCTAATAATATCAATAAATATCTAAATATATTATATGGAGTCCATGAAGCCTTGAATAAAGATTGCAATCATAGATTCTGATTGATTCTGGATATTTCTCCTTTTCAATTGCTCCTACACAAATTGAGAACATTGGCATGTCAATTTCAAATGTACTACTATTTCCTTAATAAGAAATTTTCTTCAAGCCAAATTTCTCATAATACACTCATATATTTTTTTAGTAGGCAAGTTTGGCCCTAATTATAAATTTGACTTAGCATATATTCATCCTTGATGGGATGAAAGAAGAAATCTTTTTATTCACGAGCAGAGAAGCACTGCAACTGATATTGATTTGTAGCCTATGCCATATAGGAGGAATTTGCATAGGAAGCTAGACCTTCAGGCTCTGATGGATCGTGGCGTGTCCACGGTAGAGGAGGAGAGGTCCTCCTCTTTTAATCACTCAAAAAGATAAAGTTAAAAGAGAATAAAATGAAAAAGAAAGTTAAAAAAGGAAAAAAGCTAACAAATTAGAGAATAAATATCACTTACACTTTCTGTACTTCTTTTGAAGAATATCTTACCCTTTTCGATTTCTCATGATATAACTTGCACTTTACATCCTTAGGGTATGATAGAAGACATGCTTAAGAACACCACCCACAATAATTGTGGTGTCCCAATCTACATTCTTAACTTGTACAAGTTTAGTGGATTTTATTGCTCATATCTTAGAAATATGGTTTCTTGTGTTGAAAGAATTATATCACTGAAGTAATGCTGAGGTGAGTACCACTTGTACTTTTGCAAGAATTTATTTAGAACATACCTATCTCTGACGTGATTGTTGTTGGTAAATAATAGTTATTTTCGATGATAACGCCTGATCAAGCCAGGTGCAAAGCTCATAGCTCATACAAACGTTCTTGATAGACCAGATATATTAATGCATAAATGCGTAGTTTTTCGTTTTATATTACCAAAATTTGCAAATCATGACAATAAGTGTTAAGAACTGAAGATAGAGATGGTGAGATCAATTAAACAGAGATACTTATAAACAAAAGCATGAACTATTCTCCTCTATCAAGCACAAGTTGTTCTTTTCCCCCTCTGAGAGAAATTTGTTCTTTAGATCCACAGTCTTGAACTGATAACTGAGTCTGAGCTGAACTTGACCAAGCTTCTTCCTGCACTTTTCCAGGATTGCTGGTTGAAAGTCTTGAATTTCTTCCAACTAATCAAAACAAAAGGACAAACCTCCTGAAAAAGTTGCTAATTTTGCTAAAGTGAATGAAGCATAAAGCTAGAGCCTATGTAGTAGGACCTGAGAGCAGTCTCTATCTCTAAATTTTAAGTGTCATGTGAGGGAAAAAAAAATATTCAGCAATCTGATGAACAATTGTTTGACCCCTGCAAGGGCAGTGTACTTTGTTGAATTTTTTACAAGTCATTGCAGCTCTGAATTCTGTCTACTCAATTGGACCAATCTTCACCAAATCCTATGATTGTCATCCAGTGACTTGTCTAGGATTGACTGCTACAAACTATGATGCACAGACACAGTGATGCTGACACGGACATCACACGCTGATACGGGATTAAGCATTAGAAATACATAGGATACACATGTACAATATGTGTCTGATACGGACACAGCTTTGTGATAGAACATTAATATCACCAAGCATTGCTGATCACAAATGAATGTGAGATTCTGAAATTTAATAAAATTTGGATGCAGCATGCACACCTGAAGCCACAATAGGAAACTCCTGACAAGACCTAGGATGCAGTTATGCTAACTAACATTGTGATTATGTCCAAGAAAAAGAACAATTTTCATTGTTCGTTCCTGTGGTGCTTGGATGTACAATACAGAAGTAGGGTACATCAACATATTCAGAAGAATTTAAACTTAACGGGGAAAATATCTGACAGTTTTCACATCGTTCATTCAAAGTCTTGTTACTTTCAATAAGTGAACTGATATAGTGATAATCCAGGTGTTGATCTTAGAATACACAGTTATAATCGCATGGAGGCCGACATTACCTCTAACAATAATTGAAAACATGGGGCATTCTGTCGAGGGAAGAGGTCAGGCTGAACGAAACGTTTAACAAGCCTCAGCTCATCGATCCAGCATAAACTGGTAAGGACTTGGCATGTTGGTGCCTTGGTGGAGTAATTTTTTGGTGGTGGGAAGGGGCTGCAGGTTTTGAAGCTAGATGCCAACATTCTTGGATGAATTTTCTCCCCCCTAGAGGATGACATTTCACCTTATTGATATGAAGTAGATCTAGCCATAGATCATCAAGTTGATATTAATTAGGCAAATATTGTTTCAAGATATTTAGAGTAAAGTGAGGAACAGATATGTGTCAGTATTCACTAAAGAGAGCTACATATAAAAAGAAATCAGGTTCAAAATGTTTGAAATGGGATATCCTCTGAAAAACAATATGTAGAAGCCACAAACATAACACATGCAATTCAAATGGTGTTGTTCAAATATCGACTTTAGCAAATCCTCAAACTTCAAAAATCATAAAAATCTCTTGGCTAATATAATGATAAAAGATATAAGTTCCGATAATTCATGCCTGGTAGCTGCTGAATCGATCCTGTCTAGAATGCTAGGTGAATCAAATGCTGTGACCATAGCCTGGATCGATGTACCGGACTTGGAGCAAGAACATCTCATCACAGACTTGAAATAATTCAATAACGATTACTATCTGAACCAAGAACTATGAGCAAAAGAAATGTATTTGATTTGGAAGTGTTTTACTACAAACGTTTGAAGAACTTAAGTATACTGGTTTTCCCACTCTTCATGCTCTTCTGACTATTTGTGGATACAGATTGCTTCTGAATCTTCTCTTTTCTGACCAAAAATTTTACAGGAGGCTTAGACTCTACTGTTACTTGTGATTCTGGTGATGATGAACAATGGACATCTAAATATCCTTCGACATTCATCAATGTTGCTGAAACTAGTTGAGTACAGCTCTCTTCCTCCTCTAAAGTTTCAACCTTCACTTTCCTCCTCTTGAAAGGATTGTTATTAGGAACATCTAAAGATCCTTCAACATTCCTCATCGATGCAGAAACTATCTGAGTAGAGCTATCTTCCTCTTCCAAAGTTTCAACCTTTGCTTTCTTCCTCTTGAAAGGGTTGTTATTAGGCACCTCTCTCCTGTTTACTTCAGCGTTTACCACCTGCTGGCTTTTCGCAGGAGCAACCAATTTTCCTAGTGCAAGAGCCTCTTTCATAATTTTTTCTTCATCCAGAACAATCTCCTCTACAACTGTCCACAAGTCAGAAATTGAAACATAATCAGCTAAATTGACAACATTCATACAAGCACATCATATATTGGGGAGGTCAAGCTTACTAGCACTCGTGTGGTCACTTGACTGACGAGCTGAAAAGATACTGATGCAGCTTTCTGGAGTGGAAGTCACTTGGGATTCATTTGAATCTATCTGTTCCAACTCCGGGACACTTTTGGTATCATAGCACGTTTTGGCTTCAGGAAAGTGATCAAAAGCTTCCATAGTTACAGGATTCAGGTGGCCTTCAGCAATGGCAGAAGCTATAGATGGTGGGAGATCTCTTTTGCAGATTGCTAAGTTAAAGGAGAAGCTTTCAGAAAATAATATAAAGAAAAAGACACTGCCCGAGTTAGACAAATGACGAAACTTTATTTTCTGGATAGAGTATAGATATGCAAATCTAAATGTAATGTAAAATTTTATCATCTTAAAATAGGATACGGTCCTAGAAAATCAAGATCTCCATTTAGAGATAGCACATGTCTCTGTTCCAAAGGCTTCAAAGTCTGTAACGATTTAGTTTTTGCATCATATCTGAAAATCAACAGTTGGTTCATAATTTTACTTTAATACACAAATCAAAATTAAAAAAAAGATTTGGCAAATTTACAAAAGAAATGCCATACATTCGGGCATGATGAAAGACGGCAATGGCTTTCCAAAATGACTCGGAGTAACCTTCTGGTACTTCATATTTCTTGTCAAGCTTCAGTACTGATAGAACCTGCACATATGGCAGCCGGCGGGGGAAATGAAATATATTAAGGACATCATCCTGTTTCATATAGACATATGTATATATGAATAAACAAAATGCATTGCTTAAATTGATAAGCAATTGCTCAGGCATCGTGATAACTAAATATGATTCCCTCAGAACCATAATTGACAATATGAGCCAACTAATGAACTGCAAATGGGAGAAAGCAAAATAACAATTTCCATGTTCCGAAAGATCCCTTTTGCATGTACTCTCAACAAAGCATATCTCCAAATCTGTTTTCTGAGTTCTCCAACTTACTCATTATGTGAACAACCAAAAAAATTTGAAAATCAAGATGCTGAATACTTTTATAGACACAAACCTGCTGTTTCTTCTTAAAACCATATTGTGGAGGTTCATTTGTTTATTAACTTTGAATTTACAACCATTGTACTAGCAATAAGTAAGAGCCTGTTTGAGTATTTGGAAGCAGAGAAAGTAGGTAAGGAAACTAAACTATAACTAAACTAACTTCCAAAATATAAGTGTACGAAGAGGCTTCTTCATCATAACTCTAGTATTTGTGTCAGTTTTGGGAAGAAGTGCAACAGGAACAAGAAGTAGAGTTAGCACAATCTTATTATTAAATAAAATAGTAATTTTTTTCTTATACTAGATTTGGTAGTAAACGTGCGATAAATAAAATATTAATACTTTGTCTTATCGCTTCAAGAACTCCTCCACTCAAAAAATGAGGTGAAAAAAAAAAATTTTAAGTTGATGTGCCACACAAAATCCACATCATCCTAATGGAAATAACTTACAATTCTCTTCTTGGCTAAATATATAGAGTTGTAGAAGTACCCCACTACTTTCCATTTATACTTATTGGCAAGCAAACAGACCCTAAGTAGCTTCTCCTTTCTTAGAATTTGCTAAGGTTGTTTGAACAAGATTTCAGACTCTTCCCGATGACTCTAATCAAGCTCATATGGATATTATGGCAACAGAAAGTACTGTGGTTTCTTCAAGGGAATCAAGGTGGGGAATAGTCAATGTCAGAGGCTTCCTAGCTATGATGCATACACTTGTAATATGAGGTTGTGTTGTGTCAGAACACTTCTTGGCCTGCCATTGCTATTCTCTAAGTGTCATTCATTCACTCTTTCTCTCTAACACGGTACCATACTCACCCATGAACACCCAAGCATTCTCTCCCTTCGTTCATTAGTAAGCATCATCCATGAGAAACCATGTTCTAATTCCTACGAGTCCATAGGTAAACCTGAAAATGGCCCAAAGTAATGCCAATGAGCGCCATCCATGATTGCCAACATCTAAAGCAGTCCACCATATATGAGCTCTCCAACTGCAAATCACCATTGATTGTGACAATAAATCCTTGATCACCACTCATGCTACACATCGGACACCACTCTCCGTTAGGCCATGGCCCAAGCTCTGCTACCATTGATGACAAATATTTGGGCCTCACGAAGGATTGATATAGGCCACAAATATATATTAGAAATCATTTTGGCCAAAAAGCTTTAACTATCATGTCATGATCCCAAACCTGAGTCCATTGTTCTTTCTATTTCTCTTCTGTGAGGCATACTCTAATAAACATACCCGACATGGTTGTGGTAAACTTTGTTACCAAATGAACCTTGAGAGTCACTTATTTCAGATCTGTAAATTTCTTAACATCTCAAGTTTCAATTCTTCAATCTTAGGCATGTTCTATAATTTTGACGACGTTCTGGCTCCTGATAGCAGAAATTTAGACCACATTAACAAGATTTGAAGGCAAGAAAATATTAACTCCATTCTCGACAAGGAAGTTTTTACATTAAAACGAATAAATCAAATGTTGTGGAATATTGAGGTAAGGCTCAAGTCACTCAAACGTTTGACAAAGTCCTGAAGAAACCATCTGGTTTTTATGGACAGCACCTGGTAAGACTTAACGGACAGTTGGTAAGTCAAACACCTATCTCATTAATTGTATTGCTTATGCAACGAAAACAATGAGTAGTTAAACTCTTAGTAATGGATTTGAAGAACACACCATTTTATTAGAGCCCCTGTTAGTAGGCACCAACACCACAAGGGAGTAATTGCAACGAGTCCAGTTGAGAATATGTCCTTGCAATTAGGAGCAAAGATCAAGGATATATTTTTAATCATGTTCCAGTATAATGGATAGAAGAAAATGGGAAACTACCAACTCCAGGTAGAAAGGAGAACTCGGTAGAAAACAATGTCAAGAAACATTGTGAAGAATGAGGACGTCTAATTAAGTGTGCAGGTCACATGTGGGCTCGATAATAACATGCTGAAGAAACATATAGAGGTCCAGAATGCCAAAAGTAGACCTCACGATCACTAAGCAGACCTCAAAATCTAGAGGTGCTATCTAAGAGGTCCAATACTTAACTCTATAGGATGTGCTTGTGCCCTAAGTGAGGGCGCTAGCTTTTATCTTGAAGAAATTCCACATGCACAGATATATGGCAGGATAATTAGTCAGTTAGCTCCCACATATAATTCTCCACCATACAAGTACATCCAATCAATTTGAGTCAAATATGAACACTACCAGCAGGTTCAATCAATTCATAAGTAAAGTAACACATCATGATTTAGTATTCAAATAGTAGAAGCGAGTGCATAGACTTACACGATCTAAGTTTCTGTACTTAGAAACCAAGGAGTGGGCTCGTTTAGTTCCAATACCAGGGATAGAAGGAAGAAAATCGCAGCCCGCTAAGACACACATGCCTATCAGAAATAAAAACTAGATCAGACCTTTGAAAGAGAATATACAGAAATGCTCAATAGCTGAATATAAAATAATTGACTACAACTAAAACAACATCATAGAGCTAGAGCTTGTCTCTCAGGTGCAAAAAGAAACAGTGAATGTTTCTCAGCGAACTCTACATACAGAATTCCAGGAAAGAAAAATATGCATAATTGGATACCGGAAGAAATAAAAAGGAAAAACTATGAAAATAACAAATTAGATGCACATTTGTGTTGATACAATCTTCCAATTCTGGTAACACACACAAGGCCTGTTTTTCATATACCTCTGCATTCAAGCAAAAAAATGACGGTCAAAACTATGATATGCTTCAGTTAGCATCAAATGACCTTGAACAAAATAGTAATATGTAGCTAACAGTTTGTTTTACTAGCATTAGGTTGCGATAGAAAAAATGGTTATTGCATTCTAACTAAACCATATGTGCTTGTAGAAATTGTTGAGCAAAGGTGGGACACTGTAGAATTAATATAGTTAGTGAATACACATTGTTGGTATGTAGCTACTCCTTGAAGTTTCCTTTTGTCTTTGCTTATTTGGTTTTTGTAATTTACCAAGGCTGCAGCATTTAGCTAAGTTCCAAAAAAATAACATTTATAATTAGGATGCGGATTACCATTATTGGCATAGATATACAGCAGATGCATCTTATTACAAAATCACAGTGCTGAGGTCAAACTCTGAAAGGTAAACATTTTTGTCAACTATCAGCCAAAATGACATGGAAAGGCCAAGGTAATTAAATTAGGTGATATATCTGAATGCGATGTTTAGAGAGGATATAAAGACTCCATGCTATAACTAAAATTTTTGAATCTATCTTTCAGTAAGGTTAAAATATCAAGCATTATTAAGTATTCTAAAGAATATTGGAAATCAACAAAATTGCGTTCTTATTTGTCATATCCCATAGTTATTAGCATCTCCTACCTGCATGGCAATAAAAGAACCTGAAATATCAGATGCATGAGGTGCCATAGGGTACCCAGGATATCTATAAGTTAACCAATCAGAAAGAGATCTAACTAGTGCAAATAATAGTCCTCGCATTGAGGTTGATCTGCTAATAAATATATTTAAAAAAAACAAAAATGGAAGTGTATCTTCCCTAAAAAGAGTAGAAAGGTATCATGTAAATGGATCTTAATTAAGAACGACAGTATTATATCAACATATTCACCTGTGAACAGTTCTTTATTGAAATGCTTGAAAGATAATCCGTTAGAAACATGATTTAAAACTTTATCCATCAGAAACTCTTCACCATTTCCATATCGGTCCATCTTAAATATAACCTGGGAGTGTGACAACCAGAAATCAGAATAAGTTTTGACAGATACAAAACAGAGGGGAGCTCATGTATGAAGTGAAAACAAGTTTCTTACTGCTTGGCAACCATACGCAATCAGGTCACTATCCTCGGTTATTACAGCTGCAATGCCCCCTTGATCAGAGTCAAGAGTTGACAAGTATGCTAGCTGTGCATCCGCCTCATATGGAGCAACTATGAATTCAACCCTTTCTGATCTCAAAATCTGAGAAAACACATGTGTCACTGCAATTTTGAACTGCCAAACAAGAACTTGAAGAAACAATTTGATCTAAGTTTACCTGAATTAGGTCTTGTGCCATTGTTGGAGTGATGTGCACTGCTCTCTAGAAGAAAAGATGAGCAAATTAGGTTGGGAAAGGGGAGAAGAAACATTATTCGACTTTATATCAGATTCCCTGTTGGACTAGACATGTGTAAAAGCAATTGACGTTATCAAAAGAAGGTAAAAGATTAATCACATGATACAAATGAACTTAAGTAGGCCAAAAATCATAATAATCCAGTATTCAGATAATGGTTACATGGATAAACATATCTTGGTCATGGTCTTTAAAGAAAATAAACAATTACTAGAGGACGGTCTGTCAATAGATCAATGGTCCTGTGTTCCATCCACCAACTGTAATCTGAATGACAGTTGAGTGCTAAAAATGAAACGGTCCATAAGCGGGATTTTTAGAATTAAAAATATTTAAAATTTTCAGTTGGAATGGTTAGCATTAGCAGCAGCAATTAAAATAAGTTTGAGAATATTGTGCAGTTTTCCTATAACTATACCTAATATAAGAACATTAATGTGTCAAAATGAACCAAAGTTTAAGGGATAGTCCCATAAGAGAAGAAAATTAAAAATAGAAAAAATAAAAACAATAAAAGTGTGTTAAGTGGCCTTCTCCCCCCTTTAGTCCCACATCGGTGAGGCTAAGAAATGAAGGGGGGGAGAGGGCTATAAAATTAAGCCCCCCCTCTCATCCTCTCCTTACACACCAAAAACCAATACAAATACCCAAACATACTTTTGTATTTTGTATTTGTATTCTCCACAAATAGTGAAATTTTGGATCCTTCTCCGGCCGTGGACGTAGGTCACATTGACCGAACCACGTAAGTTCTGTGCCTCTTGTCTTTTTCAGTTATTTTCTTTATTGTCTTTGTTATATTGTAGTAGTGGCTATTAGTTCTTGTGGGGCCTGTTGCCCAACAAACTGGTATCAGAGCCAGATTTTTTTTTTTTTTTTTTGAAGTGCTTATTGTATGCTCTGTGGCTGCCACTAAACGTGGATCCTCCACATCAGAAAATAAGTACCTTCTGTTAGCGGGGCCCAGCGTCACTATTCTCTTGTGGGGCCATTGAAGTGCTTATTGTATGCTCTGTGGCTGCCACTAAACGTGGATCCTCCACATCAGAAAATAAGTACCTTCTGTTAGCGGGGCCCAGCGACACTATTCATTTGTGGTGCCCATTGTCACTATTCACCTCTTGTGGGGCCCGCGTCACTATTCATCAAGTGTCATATTTCATAGCCATCATGACAGTAACAAAGATCTCAATTGAAAAGTTTGATCGGAGTGTCAACTTCGGTATGTGGCAACTCAAAATGGAAGTCATCCTTATACAGGATGGATGTGAGTTAGCACTTGAAGGAGAGGAGAATAAGGCACCGGAGATGACGGCGAAAGAATTTGCAGATCTAAATAAAAGAGCTAGATCTGCTATTATTTTGAATCTCTCTAACGAGGTTTTGCAGGAAGTCGCCAATGAGAGGACAGCCAAAGGTATGTGGGATCGGTTGAAAACCATGTACATGAAGAAGACGGTGGAGAATCGACTTTATTTGAAACAAAAGTTGTATATGTTGAGGATGATAGAAGGTACATCTATACTCTCTCATCTTGATAAATTTGATTCCATTATTATGGATTTGGAGAATGTAGATGCTAAGATTGAAGATGAAGATCAAGCCATTTTATTGTTATGTTCCCTTCCCCAGTCCTTTAAACATTTTCGGGATACTATGATTTATGGGAAAGATTCAGTCTCATATGATAGTATTAAATCTGCATTAAAATCTAAAGAGCAGATTGATAGGGACATCACAGGGGAGACTAGTGGTAGTCAAGCAGAGGGATTATTTGTTCGTGGTAGATCTGAAAATAGAGACCCTAGTAGTAGCAAATCCAAAGGAAGATCAAAATCCAGACATTACAATTTGATTTGTAATTATTGTAAGAAAAAGGGGCACATTAAGGCTAACTGCTATAAATTGAAAAATAAGGAGAAAAATGTACAAAATAGCAGTGTCACCGCTGAAGCTAGTATAGCAGCAGATGAGAATGAAGGAACTATATTTGTAGCAACAGATAATAAAGTCAGGTCTAATAATGAGTGGATCTTAGATTCGGGTTGTTCTTACCACATGAGTCCCAGTAGGGAATGCTTCTCCACATATGAACCTGTGAATGGTGGAGTTGTTTTGATGGGCAACCATACTGCCTGTAAAGTTGTTGGTAGAGGTACAGTTCGAATCAAGATGTATGATGGTATTGTCCGAACACTCACTGATGTTAGACATGTTCCAGATTTGAAGAAAAATCTCATCTCTTTAGGCACTCTCGATGTTCTTGGGTGTAGATATTCAGCTGAAGGTGGAGTTTTAAAAATTTGTAAAGGTGCCCTTATATTGATGAAAGCTAAAAGGTCTGGAAGTTTGTATATTTTGCAGGGATCTACTGTCACAGGTACTGCAGAAGTCTCTATATCCTCAGATGTTGACATTACCAGATTGTGGCACATGCGGTTGGGACACATGGGTGAGAAAGGCTTAACGCTGTTAAGCAAAAAAGGCCTATTTTGTGGTCAAAGTACTGGTAAAATAGACTTTTGTGAGCATTGTATTTTTGGGAAGCAGAAAAGGGTTAGTTTCAATTCTTCCGCTGTCCATAAAACAAAAGGTACTTTGGACTATATTCATTCTGATCTTTGGGGGCCATCTCGTGTTCCTTCTAAGGGTGGTGCCAGGTATATGTTAACTTTTATTGATGATTATTCAAGGAAGGTTTGGGTGTATTTTGTTAAGAATAAAAGTGATGTTTTCTTGACCTTTAAACAATGGAAGGTTTTGATTGAAAAGCAGACAGGAAAACACATTAAGCGGCTGCGGACAGATAATGGCTTGGAATTCTGTAGTACAGATTTCAATGAGTTTTGCAAGAGTGAAGGAATTGCTCGGCATTACACTGTTAGAATGACGCCTCAACAGAATGGTGTGGCCGAGCGCATGAACCGAACTCTTTTGGAACGAGCTCGGTGTATGATCTCAAATGCTGGGTTGACAAATGATTTCTGGGCAGAAGCCATTGCTATGGCGTGTTACATTGTCAACCGTGCTCCAAGTGCTTCTATTGATTTCAAGACTCCAGAGGAAGTTTGGTCAGGTACTCCTGCTGATTACTCTAATTTAAGAATTTTTGGGTGTTCTGCTTATATGCATGTTAATGAGGGAAAGTTAGAGCCTAGGGCTAAGAAATGTATTTTCCTCGGTTATGCTTCTGGAGTGAAAGTATACAGATTATGGTATCCTGATCTCAAATCACCTAAATTTGTAATTAGCAGAGATGTTACATTTGATGAATCATCTATGTTGTATCCTAGAAAAGAGTCTTGTAATTCAGAAAAGGATGATAGTACTCAGAAGCAGGTGGAGTTGGAGATTGGAAATGCAAGTTCTTCACAAAGAGTCTCTACGAGTCAAAGAGATCAAGTTGGTGAACCAGATCTTGATGAACCAGTAGAGGAATATTCCATAGCCAGAGACAGACCAAGAAGAGAGATTCGACCACCACAAAGGTATGAAGATGTTGTTGCATATGCTTTAACAGTGGCACAGGAAACAGGTGGAGACAGTGAACCTTCCACCTATTTGGAGGCAATTCAGAGTGCTGATTCAGAAAAGTGGCTGGTAGCTATGAATGAAGAAATGGAATCTCTCCACAAGAATTGTACTTGGGATCTTGTGAAGCCGCCGAAGGGAAAGAAAACAGTTGGTTGCAAATGGGTCTTCAAAAGAAAAGAAGGAACTTCAGGTGTTGAAGATGCAAGGTATAAGGCACGATTGGTTGCAAAGGGCTACAGTCAGGTACAAGGTGTTGACTTTAATGATGTTTTCTCACCCGTTGTAAAACATAGCTCTATTCGTGTATTACTTGCATTGGTTGCCATGTTTGATTTCGAGTTAGAACAGCTTGACGTCAAGACAGCTTTTCTACATGGCGATTTAGATGAACAGATCTATATGAAGCAGCCTGAAGGTTTTGAAGTTGAAGGTAAGGCAGACCATGTATGTTTGTTGAAGAAATCCTTGTACGGACTGAAGCAGTCTCCAAGACAGTGGTATAAGAGGTTTGATTCCTTTATGTTGGGTCATGGTTTCTCCAGGAGCATGTATGATAGTTGCGTATACTTCCGGAAGTTAAATGATGGTTCATTCATTTATTTGCTATTATATGTTGATGACATGCTCATTGCGGCTAAGAATCTTGCAGAAATTCACCAGTTGAAGGTCTTATTAAATGGTGAATTTGAAATGAAAGATCTGGGAGCAGCTAAGAAGATTCTTGGAATGGAGATAAGACGTGATAGAGGAGTTGGAAAATTATTCCTGACCCAGAAGAATTATATCAATAAGGTTTTGGAGAGGTTTGGCATGCGAGACGCTAAACCAGTAAGTACTCCTCTTGCTAGTCATTTTAGACTATGTGCTGCTCAATCACCACAGTCAGAGGAAGAGATTGATTATATGGCACGAGTTCCTTATTCT
Source organism: Dracaena cambodiana (assembly GCA_036321105.1). Lineage (NCBI taxonomy): Eukaryota > Viridiplantae > Streptophyta > Magnoliopsida > Asparagales > Asparagaceae > Dracaena > Dracaena cambodiana. Next base: position 1,157,663 of record JAYEPQ010000013.1, read on the forward strand.
AGTGCCGTTGGAAGTATCATGTATGTAATGGTTTGTACTCGTCCAGATATTTCACAAGCAGTTAGTGTTGTTAGCAGGTATATGGCAAATCCAGGCAAGGAACACTGGCAGGCTGTGAAGTGGATCCTCAGATACTTGAAGGGTACCTCAAGCAATTGTTTGGAGTTTGGACGTTCTAATAACTCATTGTTTGGTTTTGTAGATTCAGACTATGCCGGTGATCTCGACAAACGAAGGTCTCTCACAGGTTATGTATTTTGCATTGGAGGTTGTGCTATCAGCTGGAAAGCTACTCTACAACATGTAGTGGCTTTGTCCACTACTGAGGCAGAATATATGGCAGTTACAGAGGTTATTAAAGAAGCTTTGTGGTTGAGAGGTTTGTTCGGCGAGTTATCTCTACAGCAAGGGGTTATTACCATTTACTGTGATAGTCAAAGTGCAATTCACTTGACTAAAGATCAGATGTATCATGAGATGACGAAACATATTGATATCAAGTATCACTTCATTCGTGATACCATTGCAGAAAAGAAGGTCCTTATTCAGAAGATCAATACAAAGGACAATCCAGCAGATATGTTTACGAAGGCTCTTCCAGTTTACAAGTTCAAACAGTGTTTGGACTTGATTGGTATTTACAGTTGGTGATTTTGCCTGTTGGGGCATTGCCGGAGAAAATGGAGTAATTCATAAATTGTTCGGGTCAAGGCCAAGGTGGAGATTTGTTAAGTGGCCTTCTCCCCCCTTTAGTCCCACATCGGTGAGGCTAAGAAATGAAGGGGGGGAGAGGGCTATAAAATTAAGCCCCCCCTCTCATCCTCTCCTTACACACCAAAAACCAATACAAATACCCAAACATACTTTTGTATTTTGTATTTGTATTCTCCACAAATAGTGAAATTTTGGATCCTTCTCCGGCCGTGGACGTAGGTCACATTGACCGAACCACGTAAGTTCTGTGCCTCTTGTCTTTTTCAGTTATTTTCTTTATTGTCTTTGTTATATTGTAGTAGTGGCTATTAGTTCTTGTGGGGCCTGTTGCCCAACAAAGTGAAACCTACCAGTCTCTAAACTAATGTGCTAAAAGCAAACTCCCAAATCGAGATCTTTTCTATTAGACAAGTAAAACCTCCCACCTACCCTATATATATATATATATATATATATATATATATATAAAATCAAAAAAACTCTTTTAGGCACCAATCTCCAAATTGAGGCACACTTGCAAATAAATGTCAAAATTTATGAAGGTAAAACACTTCAAAGTGTGTGTGTGTCCATGTTGGCCACATATCAAATACGAACATTTACACAACACTTTCCTAACAAGTATCAAAAGCACCAAAGTCATGTCATATTTTAAGAACCCAAAAATTTACATGTCAAAGTTGCATCATCTTTCAAAACGTCTTAAAGAATGCGTGATGGGCATCATGAAACCATTCATTGCTTAGAAAATATATAAAAGGATCTTTTATCATAAGCTAGATGTTATTCTAATATAAATAAACACATTGCAAGTATGTGAGAGGCCAGATAGAATTGTATTGTGTGAGGTGTTGGATGGAATTTTTAGATTCTTTCTCCAACATAATTATTTAAAAACTAAGATTTAAATAATTAAAGCATTCTTTCTTTAGTTTCTACCTATACTAGAATTTGTCCATTTGTCCATTTTAATTTGTATTCACACACATAGTGATATAATTGTGGTCTTGTAACTTATTTTTTGAGAATTTGCATGTTAATGTGTCCTTGTCATGTTATATCTGCATCCCCTATCGTTATCTATGCTTTGTTCGTCAAAACACCTTTACCTAAGTTTTGCAGCATATTAGATACAGCCATAATGAGTATTTCTTATTACTTGATTTCATTTGTTGCTATGGTACTCATAATGCTGTTGGGCAACAGGCCCCACAAGAACTAATAGCCACTACTACAATATAACAAAGACAGTAAAGAAAATAACTGAAAAAGACAAGAGGCACAGAACTTACGTGGTTCGGTCAATGTGACCTACGTCCACGGCCGGAGAAGGATCCAAAATTTCACTATTTGTGGAGAATACAAATACAAAATACAAAAGTATGTTTGGGTATTTGTATTGGTTTTTGGTGTGAGGAGAGGATGAGAGGGGGGGCTTAATTATATAGCCCTCTCCCCCCCTTCATTTCTTAGCCTCACCGATGTGGGACTAAAGGGGGGAGAAGGCCACTTAACAAATCTCCACCTTGGCCTTGACCCGAACAATTTATGAATTACTCCATTTTCTCCGGCAATGCCCCAACAGGCAAAATCACCAACTGTAAATACCAATCAAGTCCAAACACTGTTTGAACTTGTAAACTGGAAGAGCCTTCGTAAACATATCTGCTGGATTGTCCTTTGTATTGATTTTCTGAATAAGGACCTTCTTTTCTGCAATGGTATCACGAATGAAGTGATACTTGATATCAATATGTTTCGTCCTCTCATGATACATCTGATCTTTAGTCAAGTGAATTGCACTTTGACTATCACAGTAAATGGTAATAACCCCTTGCTGTAGAGATAACTCGCCGAACAAACCTCTCAACCACAAAGCTTCTTTAATAACCTCTGTAACTGCCATATATTCTGCCTCAGTAGTGGACAAAGCCACTACATGTTGTAGAGTAGCTTTCCAGCTGATAGCACAACCTCCAATGCAAAATACATAACCTGTGAGAGACCTTCGTTTGTCGAGATCACCGGCATAGTCTGAATCTACAAAACCAAACAATGAGTTATTAGAACGTCCAAACTCCAAACAATTGCTTGAGGTACCCTTCAAGTATCTGAGGATCCACTTCACAGCCTGTCAGTGTTCCTTGCCTGGATTTGCCATATACCTGCTAACAACACTAACTGCTTGTGAAATATCTGGACGAGTACAAACCATTGCATACATGATACTTCCAACGGCACTAGAATAAGGAACTCGTGCCATATAATCAATCTCTTCCTCTGACTGTGGTGATTGAGCAGCACATAGTCTAAAATGACTAGCAAGAGGAGTACTTACTGGTTTAGCGTCTCGCATGCCAAACCTCTCCAAAACCTTATTGATATAATTCTTCTGGGTCAGGAATAATTTTCCAACTCCTCTATCACGTCTTATCTCCATTCCAAGAATCTTCTTAGCTGCTCCCAGATCTTTCATTTCAAATTCACCATTTAATAAGGCCTTCAACTGGTGAATTTCTGCAAGATTCTTAGCCGCAATGAGCATGTCATCAACATATAATAGCAAATAAATGAATGAACCATCATTTAACTTCCGGAAGTATACGCAACTATCATACATGCTCCTGGAGAAACCATGACCCAACATAAAGGAATCAAACCTCTTATACCACTGTCTTGGAGACTGCTTCAGTCCGTACAAGGATTTCTTCAACAAACATACATGGTCTGCCTTACCTTCAACTTCAAAACCTTCAGGCTGCTTCATATAGATCTGTTCATCTAAATCGCCATGTAGAAAAGCTGTCTTGACGTCAAGCTGTTCTAACTCGAAATCAAACATGGCAACCAATGCAAGTAATACACGAATAGAGCTATGTTTTACAACGGGTGATAAAACATCATTAAAGTCAACACCTTGTACCTGACTGTAGCCCTTTGCAACCAATCGTGCCTTATACCTTGCATCTTCAACACCTGAAGTTCCTTCTTTTCTTTTAAAGATCCATTTGCAACCAACTGTTTTCTTTCCCTTCGGCGGCTTCACAAGATCCCAAGTACAATTCTTGTGGAGAGATTCCATTTCTTCATTCATAGCTACCAGCCACTTTTCTGAATCAGCACTCTGAATTGCCTCCAAATAGGTGGAAGGTTCACCGTCTCCACCTGTTTCCTGTGCCACTGTTAAAGCATATGCAACAACATCTTCATACCTTTGTGGTGGTCGAATCTCTCTTCTTGGTCTGTCTCTGTCTATGGAATATTCCTCTACTGGTTCATCAAGATCTGGTTCATCAACTTGATCTCTTTGACTCGTAGAGGCTCTTTGTGAAGAACTTGCATTTCCAATCTCCAACTCCACCTGCTTCTGAGTACTATCATCCTTTTCTGAATTACAAGACTCTTTTCTAGGATACAACATAGATGATTCATCAAATGTAACATCTCTGCTAATTACAAATTTAGGTGATTTGAGATCAGGACACCATAATCTGTATCCTTTCACTCCAGAAGCATAACCGAGGAAAATACATTTCTTAGCCCTAGGCTCTAATTTTCCCTCATTAACATGCATATAAGCAGAACACCCAAAAATTCTTAAATTAGAGTAATCAGCAGGAGTACCTGACCAAACTTCCTCTGGAGTCTTGAAATCAATAGAAGCACTTGGAGCACGGTTGACAATGTAGCACGCCATAGCAATGGCTTCTGCCCAGAAATCATTTGTCAACCTTGCATTTGAGATCATACACCGAGCTCGTTCCAAAAGAGTTCGGTTCATGCGCTCGGCCACACCATTCTGTTGAGGCGTCATTCTGACAGTGTAATGCCGAGCAATTCCTTCACCCTTGCAAAACTCATTGAAATCTGTACTACAGAATTCCAAGCCATTATCTGTCCGCAGCCGCTTAATGTGTTTTCCTGTCTGCTTTTCAATCAAAACCTTCCATTGTTTAAAGGTCAAGAAAACATCACTTTTATTCTTAACAAAATACACCCAAACCTTCCTTGAATAATCATCAATAAAAGTTAACATATACCTGGCACCACCCTTAGAAGGAACACGAGATGGCCCCCAAAGATCAGAATGAATATAGTCTAAAGTACCTTTTGTTTTATGGAGAGCGGGAGAATTGAAGCTAACCCTTTTCTGCTTCCCAAAAATACAATGCTCACAAAAGTCCATCTTACCAGTACTTTGACCACAAAGTAGGCCTTTCTTGCTTAACAGCGTTAAGCCTTTCTCACCCATGTGTCCCAACCGCATGTGTCACAATCTGGTAATGTCAACATCTGAGGATGTAGAGACCTCTGCAGTACCTGTAACAGTAGATCCCTGCAAAATATACAAACTTCCAGACCTTTTAGCTTTCATCAGTACAAGGGCACCTTTACAAATTTTCAAAACTCCACCTTCAGCTGAATATCTACACCCAAGAACATCGAGAGTGCCTAAAGAGATGAGATTTTTCTTCAAATCAGGAACATGTCTAACATCAGTGAGTGTTCGGACAATGCCATCATACATCTTGATTCGAACTGTACCTCTACCAACAACTTTACAGGCAGTATGGTTGCCCATTAAAACAACTCCACCATTAACAGGTTCATATGTGGAGAAGCTTTCCCTACTGGGACTCATGTGGTAAGAACAACCCGAATCTAAGATCCACTCATTATTAGACCTGACTTTATTATCTGTTGCTACAAATATAGTTCCTTCATTCTCATCTGCTGCTATACTAGCTTCAGCGGTGACACTGCTATTTTGTATATTTTTCTCCTTATTTTTCAATTTATAGCAGTTAGCCTTAATGTGCCCCTTTTTCTTACAATAATTACAAATCAAATTGTAATGTCTGGATTTTGATCTTCCTTTGGATTTGCTACTACTAGAGTCTCTATTTTCAGATCTACCCCGAACAAATAATCCCTCTGCTTGACTACCACTAGTCTCCCCTGTGATGTCCCTATCAATCTGCTCTTTAGATTTTAATGCAGATTTAATACTATCATATGAGACTGAATCTTTCTCATAAATCATAGTATCCCGAAAATGTTTAAAGGACTGGGGAAGGGAACATAACAATAAAATGACTTGATCTTCATCTTCAATCTTAGCATCTACATTCTCCAAATCCATAATAATGGAATCAAATTTATCAAGATGAGAGAGTATAGATGTACCTTCTATCATCCTCAACATATACAACTTTTGTTTCAAATAAAGTCGATTCTCCACCGTCTTCTTCATGTACATGGTTTTCAACCGATCCCACATAACTTTGGCTGTCCTCTCATTGGCGACTTCCTGCAAAACCTCGTTAGAGAGATTCAAAATAATAGCAGATCTAGCCCTTTTATTTAGATCTGCAAATTCTTTCGCCGTCATCTCCGGTGCCTTATTCTCCTCTCCTTCAAGTGCTAACTCACATCCATCCTGTATAAGGATGGCTTCCATTTTGAGTTGCCACATACCGAAGTTGACACTCCGATCAAACTTTTCAATTGAGATCTTTGTTACTGTCATGATGGCTATGAAATATGACACTTGATGAATAGTGACGCGGGCCCCACAAGAGGTGAATAGTGACAATGGGCCCCACAAATGAATAGTGTCGCTGGGCCCCGCTAACAGAAGGTACTTATTTTCTGATGTGGAGGATCCACGTTTAGTGGCAGCCACAGAGCATACAATAAGCACTTCAATGGGCCCCACAAGAGAATAGTGATGCTGGGCCCCGCTAACAGAAGATACGTATTTTCTAATGTGGAGGATCCACGTTTAGTGGCAGCCACAGAGCATACAATAAGCACTTCAAAAAAAAATCTGGCGCTCTGATACCAGTTTGTTGGGCAACAGGCCCCACAAGAACTAATAGCCACTACTACAATATAACAAAGACAGTAAAGAAAATAACTGAAAAAGACAAGAGGCACAGAACTTACGTGGTTCGGTCAATGTGACCTACGTCCACGGCCGGAGAAGGATCCAAAATTTCACTATTTGTGGAGAATACAAATACAAAATACAAAAGTATGTTTGGGTATTTGTATTGGTTTTTGGTGTGAGGAGAGGATGAGAGGGGGGACTTAATTATATAGCCCTCTCCCCCCCTTCATTTCTTAGCCTCACCGATGTGGGACTAAAGGGGGGAGAAGGCCACTTAACAAATGCAATGCAAATACAAGCTAAGTTAGAAAATTGAACAGAAAAATAATAATAATACTAGATAACCATACATGAAGTACACAATTTTTTTTTTTTTTTTTTGTGCAAAGAAACCATACCCAAAGAATAATTGAACAATGCTAAAAAAGAAAAGAATAATAGAACCAAAATAATATGTGAATAAAAATAAGCAAAACGAGTCTCCACTATGTGTTGCGGAAGCAGAAGTAATCAAAACAAAGATCTAGAAATTATTAAGTTTAAAGATAAATCGATAAAAACAGAAATTTCATAGAGAAAACGAAATTAAAAGAGAACATCAAAAATTTACATGGTTTAAAGCAAGTCATACGTCCTTGAGTCAAATCAAACTTCATAATGATGTTTGTGCATTACATATCTTGGAATCTCTAAACTCTCAGAGTTACCAAGAAATCACTCTCAAATTGACAGCTCAAAGCTCTCAAAGATTACAAAAGAATTGTCAAAAATCTCAAGATCTCAAAAAAATATCTCCATAAGCCCTATCTAAACCCCTAAACACTTAGTTAAATAGGATTAGTTTCAACAACAAGCAAGTCCAAAAACACACACAGATTTACGTTTATGTGTATCAGCCATCAACGATGCTGACATCCACCATTGACTGCAGGTTTGCCTGCACGGTCAGAACTGGTGCAGGCGGTTGCTAAGCCCATCGGTGGCGAACATATGGCTGTTGATGTCTAATATGGAAATTGAGCCATTTTCCAACACTATGGACATATAGAGATGTTCTACTCGCTACAAAACTACTATTTTTCCATCTACAATATCTCATTTGCATTTTTAGCTTTTATCAACAATTAATCAAGAATATAAATACTTAAAAATAAAGCCAAAATTCATACATAAATAAATTGAAAAGAGAAGAATTACTTGAAAGAACTCAATTGCAGCATTAACATTCCCTTCCTTGAGCTTCTCTTTTGCCATCTCAAGATTAGCCTTTCTTTTCCTATATCAACATAACACCGAACAAATGAACCAATTACTCATAACTAATTAAAAAATACTAATAACAACATCTTATGACGGCATTTTAATGAACTAAAATTACAAATTAAAGCACCGACTTGCCTATATCGGCCATTCTCGGTATCGCCTTTACAAGGAATATTGCCACCGTCAAAAACCACGACAGGGGTAATCTTATAATGCATCAAGAGATTAATGTAATGCATAAAATAATTCAAGTATTGCCTCGCCTTCTCTGTCTTTAAATTGAGGCACAGCTCCATGCTACAAGAATAAGCTAAATCAAAGAAAACCCATAAGAAATAAATTATATAAAAAAAAAATCTATGTATTAAATTTATAAAAATTGCAACTTTTCCTCACCTCCTTTGTGAAGCCATGAATAGGCATCGACCCCGACCTGCTCATCAAAAATTGATCAAAAAAAATTGAAAAAAAAAATGCAAAATTGTAATCGAGAAGGGGTTTCTCGAGATTCTTACTCGCTTGCCGGAATATTTCTTGATGTGGACGGGCGCGATGAAGGGTTTGAGGAATCGGAGGAGATTTTGGATACCCATTTGACTATTTGGGATTTTTTTTTTTTTTTAGTTTATTTTGTAATTTTTATTTTGTTTGAGGGGAAAAATGCCAAAATGGGAACAAATGGGAGATGAGAAATGGTCAGAGCTCCAACTCCAAGTGATTATATGGTCGGCAGCTTCGAATTTTCCCGCCAAATTGTGATTCAAATTTTTTTCTTAAAGAACTTTGGTTTCGCGGGCTCGCACTTGCTTGACGGGTCTAAAGGGGAGTTTCCAACGGAGCACACCATTTTTCCTGGTGAGCCCACTGTCTGACCAAAATTTCACTATCTAGTGGGCTCACTAGTAAAATTGGTGTGCTCCTTTGGAAACTCCCTTCTAGAGACAGGCAACGGGTTGGGCTGGCCTGTTTGGGCTTGACTTTGGGTCCAGAAGTAAATGGGCCAGGGTTCATGTCAATAGACTCACGAGTTTCTGGGAAATTCTAAATGCCCACCACACTTTACTCACCATTTTCTCCTGTGTTGTAAATCACTTTACTATATAGTATGTGGTGCTCACTGGTAAAATGTCGTGCGCATCTAGAATTTCCCCGAGTTTCTACGGAAGGCACAAAGGTTCCTGAGCTAAGCTCATTTGGTATTTTATTTTCTTGGATTAAGGCGAGTTCAAATAATTAGGAGCAAGTTACAACTTGTATTGTTACAAGTTTCAGTAATAGAATCTATTACAACTTATATTATTATGTTTAGATTGAGAATTTTAAGTGGTAGATAGTGTTTAAAAAAAAAAAAAACCAACTTTAATTTCTTATTTTGAGAGTTATGAGAAGCACGTGACGCATCAATAATATAATCACTTTTAGCGAAGGCAAGAGGATAAAAAAAGAGTCATATGCACTTCTTTTTTTTTTTTTGCAGCAATAGATACCGTAAAGGTGGCAGTTACAGCCAAGCAACAAAAAATCTCTAATTGATGCAACTGCAAACTACTTTACTTACTGGCGTGTTAAACACCCCTTAAATCTCATATTATTTGCTTTTTCATTTTTTTAAGGAGAATTTTTAGAGTGATTATTTTTTATTCAATCAAAACACACAAACCAATAGATTAGTGAAATCAAATGCCAGGAGATCATGATGATATATTAGGGCACATTGTGTTGGTTCAGTCTAGATTGCTTAGGAGAGAGGGGTATGAAAGAAGGAAGACGAAGACGAAATGATCCAATAAAATTTATGATAGATTTATAATAAAATTTAAATTTAGGAGGACGTGGTCTTGAAAAATATAGAGTGTTTTATCTTTGGGGAAAAAAAAAGGGTTTACCTTTAGAAGGGGAGTTTCCAAAGGAGCACACCATTTTTTCCTAGTGAACCTGCTTTCCAACAGTCCAAGTTTAGAGTCCGAACGAAAAATGAACTATCTAGTGAGTACACCGGGAAAAATTGTATTCTCCTTTAGAAACTCCCCTTTAGAAGTAGCCTAACACTAATATTTAATGTAGAAAGACAATGATTGTGGTTTAGTTCGAGGTAGCTGTTGAGACCATGCATATTTTGAAGTTTAGGATTCAAGGTGACTCTTTCATGGTGACCAATTTTATGAAATGATAATCCATTATTTTATCATGTTAAATTCTTAATGGATGTGCTTACTCATTGTGGAGTTGAGCATATCTTTCAGAAAAATAAACTTTTGCACAGATTAGACTGCTAACAGAGAGATTCTTGGATCATAAAATTATTTTATTTTCGAATTTCCCTGTGGGCATTTGTTTAGTAGCGGAAGTAGATACCTGTAAAACTATATACCGGAGATATTGCCGTATGGATTTTAGTATAAAAAAAATATATTTAATGCAGGTACCATATAAATTATCAAACCCAACCAAGCCCCCGACTTGGTTAACGGGCTAATGGGCCCAACAGGCTTGCAAAGCCCAGTCCCTCTCACGTGCATATCGCGTGACAATCCAGCCAATAAAACCCCACTTCGAGGCAAGCGGCCCCGTCGCTCCTAGGGGTCGATGGGGGAGTTTCTAGATGGGCACAGCATATTTCCTAGTGAGCCTACTTAAAAGATCGTTTTATTTACCACTTTGCCATTATTTTTTTTGGTCAAAAATACCCTAGAAAAGAAAATCTCTGGCCTCCTGATCCAGGCTGGCCAACCCGAATCAGTTTGGTTGAATCGGGACTGATAGCCCGGATCAACCAATAAGATCCGGAATAGCCAGTCCGGATTAAGCCTTCCCATCTGGGCTAGCAGCCCCGGACAGGGATCAGAGAGTGAGCGAGAATAAGTAAAAAAGATTAAACTCCCATGTCATAACATGTGCTTCTGGTGTAGTGGTTATCATAGTACCTTCCCATGGTATTGACCAGAGTTTGATTTCCTGGATGTGCAATTTTTATTTCTTCTCTTTTATCACTATTGCTTGTTATTGCCTTTTCCCACTAGAGTATACTCTTTAATGCAGAAATAAAAGTAAACATTGCTTGTTATTGCCTTTTCCCACTCGAGTATACTCTTTGATGTAGAAATGAAAGTAAACAAAAATCTCAAACATTTATTAAACAATGAAGTCAATAAAAAATATAGGGTTAATTACAGTGAGACCCCCTGTAGTATTGGTGATGTGTCACTTAACACCCCTGAAGTTTGAAACTCTCAAAAAGCCCCCTTGACTTAGTTATTTTTACTCTCCTTTTCTATTGAAGTGCACTCTTGTCCCTTAAAATTCATATTCTATCCTCATTTCTCAAATTCCTGTTGTTGGTTAAAAAGAGGGATGAGAGTAGAATAGAAATTTGAGAGACAAGAGTGCACTTTAGTAAAAAATGAGAGTGAAAATAACTAAGTTCAGGGGGTTTTTTGAGAGTTTCAAACTTCAGGGGTGTTAAGTGACACACACCCAATACTACAGGGGGTCTGACTGTAATTAACCCAAAAATATATGACATATGTCCAAATTGAGCCCGAGAAGTGTCCAAATTTTGAAAGTAATTACGGATTGTCAAAGAAGTTTGCAATTTAACATGGACAAAGCTTAATGACAGAAGTGTCATTACTATCTATTTATCCCGAGCCAAAGCATCAAAATTCTTATTCATAATTCTTTGAAGATTTTATCTCAAAATTTTCTTTACCTTTAATAGAAAAGCAAAGATGAAGAAACAGTAGCTGTAATCCAAGTTCCCGAAAGAAATCAATCTTCAAAATGAAAGTAAGAAAGACAAATAAACATGGAAGGGAACGAAAAATATGTAATTTTCATTTCTGAATGTAATTTTCATTTCTGGATATAATGGTATAAACATGCCCGCGCACAAAGCACTGCTAACAACACAGACATGGAGAAGAAAAGAAAAGAAAACCAAAAAATAATAATAAAGAAGGAAAGAAAACCAACGGATATCTTTGTTCTTTTTTAATGGTGTATTCACTTTAAATATATCTTTAATTTACAAATTACAAATAATTCTACGAAACATGACAGATTCTAAATTTATTATCATCATTACAAACTGCATATTTCTAGTATTTTGATCTACTAGCAACGAGATGAGACAAAGAAAATTGCAAGACGCTTGAACACCATCTGAAACCATCTTCTCAAAGAGCTGGCAAGCTTCACTCAGCTTCCTAACATTCAGAAACCCATCCAGCAAATTGCTATAGATCACAGTATCAGCCCAAACACCATTATACTCCATCTCCCGAAACACCCGGCTCGCTTCCTCCACCAAGTACGTCTTGGCACACCCCTGGATCAGCGTCCGGAATAGTCCTAGTGCAGCGTCCAGCATCCCCCTGCCCCCAAACGCATGTATCAGCATGTTGTAACCGCGGCGATCAAACCAAAAGTTTCTCTTGGACAATTCGTCGAACAGGTCGTGGAAGTCCTCCTGCATGCCGGCTCTGCAGAGTGCGACGAGCAGGCGGGTGCAAGTGGCAGCGTCCGGGTGGTGATGCGTCGACGACTGGAGCGTTTTCATGAATATGGAGAGGGCGAGGGGGAACTGGGACTTGTCGATGAGCGCGAGGACGACGGAGCAGTAGGTTTGGGTAGTGAGAACGGCGCCGGAGTTTTGCTGCGCAATGTCGAGGGCGGCGAGGGCGTCGTCGAAGCGGGAGTGGCGGATGAGGTAGTCGAGGACGGCGACGAATGTGGTGGGGTCGAGAGAGCGGGAGGGGATGGCGAGGCAAAGGACGGGGAGAAAATGGTCGATATAGTTGAAGCGAGCAAGTAATCGGATGAGAACGGAGGGGAGGGAGGAGGGAGATAATGGTGACGTGGCATGGAGGAAGAGGGAGAGTTTGGTGGAGGGAAAGATGGAGGGGTGGCGCATGAGGTGGAGGAGGACGACAGAGAGAAGAGAGGGAGAAAGGGATTTAGAGCAAAGGGGAGAAAGGGTTTTAGAGAGGAGGAGATGGTGAGGATAATTCGGGTATATAGGTGTGCTCACTAGGAAAAACCAGACTTTTTTTAAAGGAGGGTGTGCGCCCTAGGAAAAGTGGGCTCACTTGGAAAAAAAACCGTGCCCATCTAGAAATTCCCGTCGATGGGGGAATTCTAAATGCGCACCACACTGTACTAGTGAGCACCACATACTACATAGTAAAGTGATTTACACCATAGGGGAAAATGGTGGTGCTCACTAGTAAAATATGATGCGCATTTAGAATTTCCCGCTCGATAGCCTTCTCCTTAAACCCTCCTGCGCTCATTTGGGGAAAGGAAAGAAAAAGGGAAACCCCTAAACCTAGCAATTCCCCCCAAACCCTAGCGACGATGTCGATGTCGAGGGGTTCGAAGATGCTCCAGTACATCAACTACCGCATGCGCGTCACGATCCAGGACGGCCGCCAACTGGTGGGCCGCTTCATGGCCTTCGACCGCCACATGAACCTCGTCCTCGGCGACTGCGAGGAGTTCCGCAAGCTTCCTCCGGCCAAGAAAAACCCTAGCTCCAACTCCAAGCCCGGTGAGGAGCGCGAGGACCGCCGCACCCTCGGCCTCGTCCTCCTCCGAGGCGAGGAGGTCGTTTCCATGACCGTCGAGGGTCCCCCGCTGCCTGACGATTCCCGTTCCAAGGCCCACACCACCGCCGCCGCCGGCCCTGGCATCGGCCGCGCTGCGGGCCGCGGCATCCCCACCGCCCCGCTGGTCCAGGCCCAGCCCGGACTTTCCGGCCCAGTCCGAGGCGTTGGTGGGCCGGCGCCTGGCATGATGCAGCCCCAGATCTCGCGTCCCCCAGTCCCCAACGTCGCTGCCCCGCCGGTGAACTACCCGCCTGTCATGCGGCCTCCCATGCCTGGGTATCCTGGTCAGCCCGGGCAGCCGCCGATGAGGCTCCCTCCGGGTCCTATGCAGATGCAATATGGGGGCAGGCCTGGGGCGCCGCCGCCAGGGCAGTACCCAGGGCCGCCACAGTTCGGTGCGAGGCCTATGGGGCCACCGCCGCCGCAGGGACAGATGATGAGGCCTGGGATGCCGCCTCCGCCGGCTCCAAGGCCAGGGATGCCTGCTCCACCGCCACCAAGGCCCGGAATGCCGCCACCACCTGGTGGGCAGGTTCCCGTGTTTGCTCCGCCCAGGCCTGGGATGCCACCTCCGCCACCACCACAGCAGGGACAGAACCAGCAGCAGCAACAGCAGTGATTATTGTCAAGGTAATTTCTTTAATCAAATATGTTGCTTTTTAAGTTTAGAATCTTTAGATTGTAGTATTTTGGTGGGGTTATTATTTATGAATTGAGAATTAAGTATGTTATTGAGTTTATCTTTTGTGCAGTGGTAATGTGTTGGAATTAATGATAATTTATGACTTAATAATTTGTGATATATTCAGTCTAGCATTCTGTCCTAGTTTTAATAGATTTCATTTTCTAACTAGGCAACTAGCCCATATGAAACTAGATGTTTGTTTAATTTTTGAATTTCTTTCTATAATATGCATGTTAACCTTTCAAAGCCAATCAATAGCAAAATATTGGGGTACATTTGGTATTACTTATAGATGCCCCTAAGGATAAAGAATTCTCCATGGTGCATGTATACTAGATAGTGTTAAAGTTTAGCAATTGATAGCTATGTTGTGATATACAGTCGTAATATTGCTGATGCAGGGAGAAATTTCGAATCATATGTAATGTCTCCAAGAAGGTGAAAGTCTTATCAATAAATCCCCCTGCTAAATTTTAAGAAAATAGAGATATATTCAAAGTTCAGATTAATTATTTGTTGTGGTCCATCTGCTGACTTTCTGTTGTATCCTTTTCATGGTTGCCTTTTCAAAATTGTGCTCAAGAACTGCACAGTTTCCAGCAAGCAACCAAAAGTGAAATTGATTATAAAATGCCCTTTAGAATTTGTTGGCAAGGGATTTGTTTTGTGCCAAGAGAAGCAGTCACCTGGCATAGACAAATGTAATACAAGGCCTTGCTACAATTCAATATGGTTGTATGCTGTTTTTTTATTTACAAATTGTTACTGTCCCTTTGAAGAATCGTATATAGACTTGTGAAATATTTATAATTTCAGTACATCTTGGTTGAGTACTGATTTTTTTTTTTTAAATGATTTATCCAGTGCAAAGTCACTAAAATAAACTAGTCACTAAAATAAACTAGAGGAAAACATCAAAAAAGTCGAGAAGAGATAACCATTAGGACATAAAACATACAAACCTGTTTAACAAAATTTGACGGTAGGAAGATGCCAAATGAATGGAGGAAAAGTACCATAGTCCTCCATATAAAAAGAACGGTGATATTCAGAGTTCTCACTATTATGGAATAACTCATGTGTCACAATATGAAATTTTGAGAAAAGATAATTGAATATAGGTTAAGATAGGCTATTAGGATATCGTAGAACTAGTTTGAGTTGATGTCAGGGCAATCAGTAACAGAAGGTACTCTTTTGCTTTGTCAATTTATAGAGCAATTTCGAGAAAGAAGTAGAGATTTGTATATGGTTTTTATTGATTAAAAAAAAAACCTATGATAAGATATCAAGAAAGATGTTATGGTGGACATTGTTGAAGAACTGAGTGCCTATCAAGTATAATGTCATAATTAAAAATATGTATAATGGAGTAGTAACAAATATCAAAATTTTTGGCAGCCTAAATAGTGATTTTCTATCATACTTGGATTACATCAAGGATTGCATTGAGTTCATTCTTATTTAACATTGTAATGGATGGGCTTACTAGAGCTATTCGGATGAGATGCTTTAATGTATGCTATTTGTGATGATATGGTCTTCGTTGATGAGACGAGAGTTGATGTAAATGTCAAGTTGTAGTTATGAAGGCAAGATTAAAATCTAGAGGTTAGATTGAGTAGTTCTAAAATAGAGTATATGGATAATAAATAAAAAGATGTGACATAACAATGGATGAGCGAAAGGTGCAAATAAGCAATCGGTTTAAGTACTTGGATTTAATTGTTAAAAACTATGAAGAGATCAATAGTGGTGTCAACTATAAGATCCAAGCTGACTGGTTGAAATAAAGGTGCATAGCAGGAGTTTTATGCAACCGTAATATTTCGTAGCAGTTGAAGGAAATTTTTGTAAGATTATTAGTAGGCTAGTTTTGTTATGTGATACAAAATGCTGGGATATAAAAAGACATCACTCACAGAAAATAAGTATAGTAGAGATGCATTTTTTGTTGGATGTGCAGTAATACTAGGAGAGGATAAAGTAAAAAATGAGGATATTTGTTGTAAGGTAGGGGTAGTCCCATCAAAATGAAGATGCAAAAATACCATCTATGATGGTTTGGTCATGTGCGATGTAGACCTATTAATGCGCCAATTCGATAAATGGAGCTTACCACCTTAGGACAAGTTAAAAAATCGAATAGACGATCGAAAAAAAAAATGGATGGAGGTGATAAAAAAGATATGAATGCTAGAGGCTTAAATGAAGGTATATTGCTCGATAGTAATGAGTGGAGAAGACCATTCATGTGATGTATACGACGTGATTATCTTCTGGTTCATGTAGCCTATCCCAAGTACTTGGGATAAAAGCTTAGTTGTTGTTGTTGTTGTTGCAGAGTTTTCATGATACACATCATTACTCAAGGAGTCAAAAGTGGATTGAACCTTTACATAGAGAATGTCTAGCCTCAAATAACTAGATAAATGCAACTCTGTGGAGTGGTTCCTTAGAATACTTTTCAAATCTTTAAAAATATGGAAGGTGTATGGTGCATTTTGTAGTTGCTTTTAGAATGAGTAATGGGACCATTTTCATGCTTTCTCCTGCATACATGCCAAATTCTTTGACATCTTGGCAGTCCTTTTCAACCCTTGAAAAAGCTCTAGCAGGATTCCTATGAGCATTTGCAGTTGTGACTCATTGGACTGAAAAAACTGCTAGTCATTAATGTTCCAATCACATAGTTATGTTGATTATAGACACCACACAGTCTTGTTTCATAGGATGTTTATAGTTATACGAAGAGAAGAATTAACTTAGCATAGACAGATGTTGGACGAGACCTAGCCACGATTAATATCGGTAGCAGATGTGTTTTACTTGTTGCAAAGTTACTACAATTGCTGTTTAGATGTCCTTTAACAAGAAGCCATGTGTAGGTTTGTAAATAATCTACTAGATGAATTAATTAAAGTATACTGGGGTCAGTTATCTTTGCTGTCATCATTGTTATTTTTTTGATTGTAGCTTTTTCTCATGATATGCAAAATAACTCAACTGGTTGATTGGGTTTTGCTTTTGTTGGAAAATGTCTAGCCCCAATGATGATTAGATACTGATTTCAAATTTTTTTTTTTAAGACCAAGTAAGATGGATAGTGCATATGTAGTTGCCTTTTGAAATAGAAGATGGATTGTTTAACACTCTCACTAAGTCAGGAGCAATTTTGGTTAATATGTTGGCAGCTTGTTCTTTCATCCCAAAAAAGTGATCTACCAAGGGTTCAGGTTCCTTTTAAGAATTTTCTAGTTGTTATTAGGACTGCGTGTTGATTTGAAAAATCTGTTCATTTTAATTTGACATAGCTTAGGCATCCAACCTAGTTGCTAAAACCTAGGGTCCCATCTGAAAGCTCTCTTGTCTGAATGTGAATTTGTGAAAACTAACTGCCATCTAGATATAGGATCCCATGAACGATCTGCACGAATGTTTGATTTATGTTTTGAACTGCCTCATAATTTTTGGTATGTTTGTGTTGGTTAACTGAGAATGATTGGCTATTCTTACTAAGAGGTGATGGAATCTCTTCTAAAGTTATGAAGGCAGAAATGTTGATCTCTGTAACCCTAAACATTAGGAATGGTAGCCCAGATATGTTGAATATCACTGGTGAATTTAGAGATGACAGTGAACTTAATAAAAAAATTGTCCTAAATTAATGTGCATCTTTTTTGTTGTATCTGCTATAGTAACTGTAATTGTGAAATATGGAATCACCATGGTGATCTTAAACAGGATTGAATTTTTATAACTTTTGAATATTTTTAATTTTTTAATATAAATTGTTGTGGAATCTAGCAGGCAAGAAAGAAGATATATATATATATATATATATATATATATATATATATATATATATATATATATATATATATATATATATATATATATATATATATATATATATATATATATATATATATATAGCATCAACAGGCAGAATCTAGAGCCAGACTGTAGAGTATGTTGCGAGACTTTGCTTTTTCTTGTCTATGATTTTCTTGGCTGGGAATTTAGATATAATTAACAGAGTTGACATGAGAAGTCTTGTCTGTTCTATAGTAGTGATTCTTCTTGACATGAATTTGCATCCTTTAGCTGATTCCTGGCAGCTTAGATTGATAATGAAATTTGCAGGTTTTGTTTGGATAACCTGCATGATTGAAGGATGTATTTGTTGATAAACTTGGTCAAGATTGTTGGCAATTTGGCACTTGCTTGTAAATTTTGTCGTTAAGCTTATACTTCTTTATCAACCTTTTGGTAGTCTGGGGTTTTTGTTTCCTAGTAATTTTCTTGAGGCCTTACTGACATTTCTTAGCCAATCAGGGTTCTTATGTGTTTGGGAAATTCGAGAAATTTAGCATATACGGATGAAATGCCTAGTCCAATGTGGTCTTGAGGTAGAGGCCTGGTCTAAATCCCTTAGGCACCAAAAACATGAAGATAGTATATATTTTTGGTTTTTCTCTTCACTTAGGTCATTCATCCTTTTGATACAGACATATATTATGTCTTATTTTCTTTCATGCACAGCAGCACATTTTTGCATCCCTTATGAGAAGGTGCCATCTGCTTACTAACTGAAAAAAATTGCTTCTTATAAGTTTGCTGTTGCGCTAGATTGTTCTACTTGTACATCTTGATTTTTTGGCGTGAGCTAGATACCTTTTTGTAGCGAATTTAGTTTATTCAGCAACTTATGGAGATTTAGGTCTATAGATCTGGAACAAATTTGTTGGAAGGCTTGCTAATTATGAGGTTGTGGACTTCATAATTCTGCAAGAGAAATTTCTTGTCTTTTTTAGCATGTTCGACGAGGGGAGTTTATCAATGTACGGCAAGTTAAAAGAACGAAAGGAAGAACGAAAGGAAGACCAAAGAAAACATGGATGGAGGTGATATGAAAAGATATGGATTCTAGAGGTTTAAATGAGAAGATATTACTTGATAGAAATGAATAGAGAAGTACTATTAAAGTGATCGATCCGGAGTGAATTCTTTTTTTGGTTCATGTAGCCTACCCCAAATACTTGGGATAAAAGGCTTAGTTGTTGTTGTTGTTTCATTTGATGGAATGAATTTGATATGAGGTCTAATTATGAGGTTGTGGACTTCATAATTTCAAGAGAAATTTCATGTGTTTTTTAGCTTGCTAATTATGAGGTTGTGGACTTCATAATTCTGCAAGAGAAATTTCATGTGTTTTTTAGCATGTTCATTTGATGGAATGAATTTGATATGAGGTATTTAAACCTATTCAGGTCTACTCTTCGTAGGTAGTCTGTGGAGAAAATTCAAATATCTCCAAGTAACTCCTAAGTGAAAGGATATCACATTGTCTTCAGCTAGACTAATGCAAGGCGCTTGATTATATTTGGTTGGGAGTTTATTTCCATTCATTTGGGTGCATAAAGAGGAGTGATGGTAGCTTATGAGATAAGATCTAGTTGATTTGAGCCCAAGTTCATGAGTAATTTCCAATGATCGGTGAAGAATTTTTCATTCGGGATCTTAAAGAGGACTGAGGGAGGTTGCTTAAACAGGACTGTGGCTGATTTATTAGATAATCTTTAGTTGATTTCGAGCCTGAGTTCATGAGTAAATTCTAATCATCTAAGAATTGTCTAGTTGTTGTATTCCCCTCAACATAAC
This sequence comes from Dracaena cambodiana, assembly GCA_036321105.1. Lineage (NCBI taxonomy): Eukaryota > Viridiplantae > Streptophyta > Magnoliopsida > Asparagales > Asparagaceae > Dracaena > Dracaena cambodiana. Next base: position 1,177,488 of record JAYEPQ010000013.1, read on the forward strand.
TCGTTCTTGTGATACTTGTGAAGTCCAAGTAATGTTGCTTCGTCAAACTATGAGTTGACTTCTTTAGGTCATCATATTTGTGACATTTCCTATACTTTTGCGGGTGTAGAATGTTGCATGTTGGTACATGATTTGTGTAAAATTGTAGTTTATGTAATCCTTAATTATCCAAGTATGATGATTTGAATTGGATCTGGTTCTAAAAACCCTCTTCATTTTTGTTTGTGGTTTGCTTTGTATGGTGTCCCTTGGTTGAATCATTATATTTTCTTTAGAAACGAAGTTCTCTGATCTTTTCTTTCCTCTTTTCTAGCAGTGCTCATTCTTTCTTTGCAGTTGATCCACGATTGCATACTGTTGCAAATGTGGTAGATTGAGGAGAGTTGGATTCCTTTTACCAAAAATTTCCTTTCATCTCCATCTTTATCTTTTCTTCTATGCTCGTCTATATCACTGATGGCATGTCATCAATTCATGGCATAAGCTGCTGTGTTTTCCAATTGAGCAATTGGAAATCGAGATTCTGGATCCTAATCAACTTGCTAATAAAGGCTAGTATATGGGCTAATATCTCGATGGAAATTTCGTTGGGTGCCATCAACATCTGGCAACCTTTGAAATGTACGTTTATATTTTTCCCTGGTGAGTAAATTACTTGAAATTCACTGTACTTGGTTTATAATTGGGTGACAAAAAATTGGTCAGTAAACATTGAGTTAAAGCAAATGCGATCTATGTAAATCACTTATGGTTTGATATTGGCCATTTCAGAATTGCTACGTCTCTTATGTAACCATATTGCTAGGTTACAATTGGTTGGTGGAAATTTTGTTTTGAACATAGCGAAGGCATTGAAAGCAGTTGCTGTTCATAAATTTTGTAGAAGAAAATAGGAGAGGATAAATATGACAATATAAGGATTTTTTTTTTGAACTAAGATAAATTTTTTTTTTTTTAATTTTCCCTCTGTGCAGTCTTCTCCATATCTTCTTTTTCCCTCATTTTATAGGCTTGCTGGGCATAAAAACTTATTAAAAGGTCATTGAATTCTATTTTAATGCATGCTGAATACAAACCATTTATGGTATCTTAATTATAGGTGTTTCATGTTTATCTTTTTACAATTTGAAAATTTTAAACTTCTCTATTTCCAGAATACTGTAATTCAATTCAAAGACGGCAATCAAAAAGTCTACCTTATATAGAGTTTTACATTGTATATTTCTGTAAATAAATCTCCCTTTTTACTAATTAGTAATCTGCCTCAAGCTGCTTCATTGTCTTTTTTGCTGCGTGAAGTTCTTTATCTGGTGCAGATTTATCCTTATGGCGTAGTTGTGAAACACCTTAGGTGTGTACAATATAAATGATTATGGGCACTTCAACTTTGCTGAACTTTTGGGGGGTGGGTGGGCTGGCCTAAATTATGCATTGAAAGAAAGTGAAGTCGGTTTTTAAGATTAACCATATAACAGATGGTATGGTAAGTGATCAACATTCAATTCACAGAATATTTTTCTCTCACAACTTGATATTTCTGTATGTGAACTGGAGGCCTTTGCTTTGTTTGAATCCTTCAGTTATCATGTCATCTTGCATAGTATTAGTATGCTAGAATATGTTGGAAAATGCGATAATAGAATGTTTAGAATGGCTGATAGTAGTGATTACTAAATGGGTGCTGCGACTTTGATATCCATGATACTGTAAACAGTAATGCACTCATGTATTATGTCAGAGTATTTTACATTAAACAGAAGGTAATTGCATTGGTTTCTAAATGAAGTCCAAAAATCTATTGTTTAGGTCAAATTTTCATAAGTAGAGAGCAATCTTTATTTCCATGTATTGATGTTTACTTCCACGCATGACAAGCCATCGGTATACACTTTTAGCAGATCAGAGAAAGATTATACATGATTTATGCAACTCAAGAAAAGAAGTACTTTTTTGTCATTTTGTCTACTAGCACTTCAAAGATTGCCACCTAGGCAGATCACAGGTTTTCCCAACCAGATAATGTATCTTGTGAGATTGAATTTGACAGGGGTTCCAATTACCTTTGATTTGGGTGCTTAAACTGGTTTATATAGGTGGTTATTCATAGAAGCTACCTATTTTGGATCCATTATCATAACTAATTTCTAATAGTGAGTAAAGTCAGTCCTTCATTCCCTGTCATAACCTTTTTGATGATTTTATCTGGGTCCAAGGAAAACAGTACCACCATCATGATTATTTGGCTTTCCTCCTTTTCAAATTGTGATCAGTCTACTTATTTACTGCTATTATAGTTTTGTAGATAATTTCCTATTGCTCTATAAAAAACATATAAAATTGACCTTGGTTATTCTTCTTGAAGTTTGCTACATTCGCTTACACTCACTCATCCCAGTCATAGTGGACCAAAACTTGCCCAATAACAAATCCTATGTATCTAACAGTTGTGGTTCCTCTTTGTTGAATCATAGTTTTTTTCTTTTTTTTTAATAAATAACGTTCAGTTTTCTATTTTGTTGTTTCTTCTATTTTTCCTTTTTAGTCTCCTTGGGCATAGGGTTTCTTCTTTGACCCACATTGAAATTTTATTTTCTATGTTTCATAATGGGAGAAATGTAACAGAGAGTGCTAGTTTCCATCCTTTGGGCATAATGCACCTTGATTCCTTTATCATTTCCTTAGAGAGTGCTATCTCCATCTGTTGAACATAATAAGCCTTGATTCCTTTTTCATTTCCTTAGAGAATGGTATCTCCATCCGTTGAACATAATACGCCTTGATTCCTTTATCATTTCCTCTTGCTTTACTCAAATATTTATACCAAATCCACATTGCCATTTTCTTATGCAGTGAGGAGGTGATTTAAATCCAGAATTAGTACGACCTTCATGTTTAGGCATCGAATTTGGAGTTTTTTTTTTTCTTGTGTCCAATTTTTAATCATTTTTTGCTTTGTCATTTTGTTGTCAACTTCAATTTAATTTAAACTTATTTCCATCTGCAGTAACCTAAGGCCTGTGATAATTTATAACTCGTTTTCATGTTTACTAATTTATGGCCTCCAAATGCCATCGAGTTTGTTATAAGTCAACTAATATTCTTGGTTTAAATTATAATCTTTACTACTTACCAACATTGTTATAAATATCGGCCGATATGACGATATTGGCTCATATGCCCAATATATTGAATGATATCCGCTATTCAATATGAAAAGAAAATCCCTCATCTGAGACGATAGATGATATTTAGAACCTTGGTTACCAATATATTTTTTTTGTTTTTTTTTCCATTTAAAATCTAAAATTTTATGGTATTTATGCTGTATTAATTAATCGAAACAGCATTTTAAAATGTATTCTAGTAGTTCTGTTGAGGCAATTAGGAAAATTTATGGGGTATCAAATAGTAACTAGTGTGATAGGTAGAGGAGACGTAATTAATTTCCCATCATCATCAGATTTATTAAGGCTCAACATTGTAGTGGATTTTAGAAAGGAATAAGTGTAGTAGTCATAGATGCGATTAGGAACATGAATGGTGGACCAAGTAGTAGCATGTACATTGCATAGACAAGGTATATGGTCCTAAGAAGATAATATGGTGGGTTTAATAAAAGCATAACATATATAATAGTTATATCGAGGTGACAACATGGATCAAGTAGCAAACTACTGCAGGAATATCTGGATGAGACAGATGCATCCCCTATTATAGAAGTGCAGGCTTACATGAACATTCAATGTTATGCTATTACCTAATTACATTATATATTTATGAATGTAGGAGGGTGAAGTGTTGGTGCTTGTTGTATTTAAATGATATTGTTCTTGTTGATAGCATTGAGGAAATCCCATCCCACATAGAAAGTGGAAAGAGGCACTGGAAGATGATTTAGAATTTGTGATGAAGACAAAATTTATGTAATACAAACAGCAGTACAATGGAAAATACGATCATAATTAAGGGGATCATCTTGGTTACTTAGGATTACCCATCGATAAGGTGATTGCAATAAGTTTTATGGAATAAGAACCGGATGATCGAAGTGGAGAAGTGCTCATGCTGTATTAGTGTGGCTGTAGAGCACATAATGAAGGGAAACTTACGTGATAATATGAGGAAAACTGTAGGAAATTATTGCATCCATGGAAAATTTGAACTAGTATTTATTGAGGCTAAGGTGGGGGAAGGATCTGGCGTAGGTGGTTTGGACATCTACAACAATATCGATAAAGATTGACATGTATAGGCTAGGAATACTAGGGTTGATGGTTTACTAGGACGTAAAAGAAAGTTTGGTTGAGATTGTAAAGGAAGATATACTGATTGCTAATTTTATTGAGGGTCTTGAATTTAGTAATATTGAATAGGAAAAAAAGATTCACTTCGGCAATTCCGAAGAACTGGGATAAATGGTGTTACTGCTGTTGTTTTTTGGCAAATGTAATCTGTTTATTGGTCCTGGCATCATTTATCCATTCAAAATTGACGGTTTTGATGAACTTGTTCTTAATCCAGGGACTTTATCCATAACTTTTTTCCTGTGTTTGGGGGCCATGCACCTACCAGTTGTAAGAACAACTATAATTACTTTATTTTTATAATTCAGAAGTTCTAATTTTGTGTTTTACATTTAACTTTACATTTACACTGACTTTAAATATTAGGTAAACACCTTTTTCGCTGTTTATATTGCTTTCAGAGGTGTCACCACCACATTATTTGATTTTACAGCCAGTCCATTGCTTTATGAAGTTGCTAGTGTAATACCTAGGGGAAAGCCAGAAAGGTGGTTCTTTAGCTCTTCTTCTAGTTGCTGGGTTCCTTTTAATATCATTGCCTAGATTCTACTAATTATCTACCTTCTCTAACTAAGTGCAGTTGTTTTTTCTTTTTCAAATGCTTTTATTCATTGTTTTCCTGATATTTAACCTTATGGTCTTCTTGGTCTAAGAAATTTGGAGGGTTATTCTTTGGTTCTATATGCTTAAAAGTTGGTGCATGAGGCGAAGGTTTTAAGTGACTGTCATTCTATGTTTAAGTTTTCTTTTTTATAGGGCTTGGCATCCTCTCGCTCTACTTGCCAGAATGAACTAATTTTTGTAGCATTCTCAAATTTGATTCCTGGTCCTTGAGCCACAAAATATGTAGAGGGTTGACAGCTGGTCCCCAAGATCTTATCAGTTCTATTATTTTGCATTCTAGAATTTGGAAGCCAATTTTGTGATTCCCAATGTATATCGTGTCAATAATACCCATATTCTGTATCTTTATTGGCAAAATATAAGAACTCATAATTTCATTACGGTCAGAGGTTATACTTCAAACTAATAATGATCAGTTGTCCTCCCTAAAGTTGATTTTTCTTAAAGTGTGTAATTGGTAAAAAAACGATAACCCGATGGAGGAAGTGCATCTTATCAATGACTTATTTAGCGGAACAATCAGGTAGTTGAGGCTAGAATATAGTTGGTGTCCTCGAGTAGTCATAGCTTAGATATGTTCTACACATGAATCTACTTGGTTGAGTGGCTGTTTCTAACTTGATCAGTGTTCTGAAAATATGGTGGTCTTGATATAGGATGGATTCTCTTCAACTCTATAAAGGCGACGCAAAAAGATGTTCTATATTAGTTTTCGCTAGAGCGGTTTTGTCAAAGAAAGACTTTCATGAGTTCTGTCTACCCAACCAGGGTAATGAATTATTGATGTATGTGGTTCTGTGCTTGAAGACTGTTGTTCAATGTCATGGACGAGTATGAATCAGGGGGTTCCCAGTTACATGGCTCGAGTAATCATGAAGTTCAGTGTCTAGAAAGAAAAAAAAAAAAGAGTGCATGTGATAAGTTCGAGGTAACTTCAGTTAACGATAAATGAAGGAGAATTGATTGAGATGGTTTCATGGCCTGTAGTGAGTGCGTTGGTGCTAGTTAGGTGGGATGACAGGAGATCGGGAATTTCTGTCTTTTTTATTTGAGATATTATGGATTTGAACACAAGGAGACATTTTTGGCTGACTCCGAGTTGAGCATTCCTTCTCTTCCCTGTGGCATCACATCTTCTACCAGTAACTTGGAGCTATGAGGTAGGCTCTGCGAGAATTATGCTATTGCAATAATAAACACACTACTGAGATGAAGGAACACAGGTTTGCCTTGCGAGAGGTGTCAAGAGGTACGAGAGGATTATGGTATTGCAATTACAAACCCTAGGAAGAAGCTTGCCAGTGCCATTTAATTAGTGAAGCAGAAGTTTAAATTGAGGTAGATTTCAAGAAACTTTCTGGTATGAGTGGTGAAAGCAACAAAGTATAAGGCGATATTGATCTAATGTAAGTGGTGGCATGAGCATTGGTGAAGAGTGTGGTGATACCTTTGTTTCTTCAATGGCAGGAATGTTTTAAGCTGGATTAATCTGCTGGAAGCCCGCAAAGTTTTGTGGTTGGAAGGATCTTAAATTACTTGGTTGCACCAACATGCAAGTTTAGTGACCTGGACACTGGCTACTGTGACCTGTGGACATTGGCTACAATGTTTTTACACACTGTTCTCGTGCTGAATGTTGTGTGAGCATGGACATCAACTAGTATTTTTGGTCCTTACCATTACAATGTTGAATACTACCAATCAAGTATAAGACTTGTTATGGATACAACTTATTCTTATACAGTCATTTTATCTTTTGTTTCCATTTTTAGTCATTGTGGCACTTCGTTTGTAAATAATTTCCACGGACATCTTTTAGAGATCGTCCTTATCGTTCTCCTTTTTCTGTTATTATTTCATTCCATGCATTTGATTCAATGTATATTTTTTTTTGGTAAGTCTATTAACCTATTATACGACAAGCTTCAAACTTAGGAGCTGTTCTTCATTCAATGACATACTTGTTTCATCTTTTATGTCCAGATATCCTTCGCTTTTTTGGGGCAACTTGCATCACATCTTTGAGTTTTATTGCAATGATGATGGATTCTGCATTTTTTCTGATAAACATTGTAATCAGATTACCTATATTTTGTGAGTATGAGCACTTTTATGCCCCTCGATATGACCCATCCAAGACAGTTAGCATGTTGACAAACAAAAAATTTGTCCAGTCGCCAAATTAGACCTTTTTATTTTTATTTATTAGCATTGCTAGTGACTGTCCTTATGTGTTCTAGTTTTGCTTATCATTTATGTTTATTAGATTCTTATGTGATACAGATGCTGTATGTTTTGTGTATTTATGCATGTACGTTGCTGGAATCATCTCACAGCAAGTTAAACGGTGGATCTTGGAAAATGATGGCAGGTGAACTGGCGATTTATCATCCACAACTGAGTATCATTTGGTTTTGAGAGAATTATTAATAGGCATCAGAGTAAAGTTTGTGTTTGTTATGAATACTGTTTTGCGGTTACTGTGCTCTCGTTTACATGTTGTACTTCTAATTATTTTGTTTTTCTATGTTAAAGTTGGCCTTCGGATGTGCTATCATCTCAATTTATTCGGGAAATATGCTGACTTCCTGTGCTCATGTTATGATCCTGCTTTTTCCTACTGGTGTAAAAGGGGTCAGATCAGATTATCTGAATCCGTTAAGAATCAGATTTGCATAGAAGTTCTGGCTTATGGTCGGATTTTGATAGCGAATCTCTATTTATGGCGAAATTAAGCCTTTGAAACTGGATCTAGATTTAATAAACTGTTTAATCAATATCCATTTAGTGTCAAGCAGCCATTTTCTATTTATGATGTATTTCTTGCTTAGTATGTAAATGTTTAGGTGATACATGCTACTTCCTATCTATGATGTATTTCTTGCTTAATATGTAAAGGCTTGCGTGCGGGCAAAGTATCTAAATTACTACTTGAACTCTAAGGATTCTTATTTGCTAATATTTAATATGGTTTTTATAGTATTTGATTTGTAATATTTGAACTTTATCTATTGCTGTATTTATGCATGGAAATTTACCATCTGTAGCACATTTGTATACGCATCCCTGTTGCACATCTACAGGCTACTGCCATTGGATGATCTATGACATTTATCGATTATTTCTTTCTTATGGTCATAATAACAAGTCGTATTGGAACTCAACTTGTTGAATGTACAAAATGGGTGGATATGAGAGGATATCCGGTGATCGTGTCCGATAGAATAGGCCGATCATAAGGAGGTTCTTGATCACTGTACAAATGCTGCATCTCTTTCTTTTGTAGATAGCACAGACTTGAGAGCAATAGAATCTGCACCGGTGATCTCTCTATATGAAGACCTTGCATTTTTGTCTTTCCATACTAACCAAGTACAGTAAATGAACACATAATTTATATATTTGGTACTTCTAAAGAGTGAAAAGTATGAGTTCCCGCTGAAGTTTAATATTTTTTTCCTCTCATTTTTCTATTAACAAATGCAACTTTCAAGTACCAACCACAACCAAAACCAAGCAAACACACCTTTGGAAACTCCCTAAAAGATGGCAGTAAAATATGTACACCCCCTCTCTCTACAAATATTTCTTACTTTCTCTTCGCCCGTGGCCCTCAGACTGACGAACGCAATGGGGGAATCGAGGTAAAACCCTAATCCCTACTCTCCTCGTATCTCTAATCCCTACTCTCCTCGTATCTTAAGTCTCCTCGCATCTTAAGGGTTGATCAAATTTGAGTAACTAGGGGGGTTTCTATCTCTTTACATTGATCTTTGATGGATTGAATTAAATTCTTGTTAGCTAGTTTAGAAGATGGCTCCAGTGATGATTGATTCTTCTAAGTTACCTCCTTTTTATCGTTCCAATTACTGAAAAAACCCCTTTTGATTCAGTGTGGAGCTGAAGAGACATCTGAGGAGCCCTCGTCCCAAAGTCCTTGAAAAAGTTAATTTCTGAGTGCGTGAGTTAATTTGGATCCAAGATTGTAAGATGATGGTACAAGATGTGCTTGAAAAACTCCTGCATAGCTGAAAACTTCGAACATCATCTCTGAGCTCAAAGCCCAATCTCTAAGCTTGAAAGCTTTTCCATTCTTGAGCTATAGAATTCGTCTTTGAACTTAGAATCTTGATTAACTGAGATCTCTTTTTTGGAAACTTGGAAAGGTATCAGCTTTACAATTTTTTGTACAATTTACTAGTGATTTATTAGTATTATTTTCTTTTTAGAGAATGTGTCATAAGCTTATAAGCTCCCATTGCGAGTGCAAGAAGCCCCACCATTGATGGAGAAAGAAAACTCATTTTCGTGCTGAGTCGCTGAACTGAAAGAGTAAGTATGAAGAAAAAGAAGCCAGAGAATGTTGTATAAGAACAGGATGAAGGCATTGGTGGTGATAGCAGTTAAGGAGGAGAATGCCGTTAGACGTACGGGCGATGATTTAATTCCTTACTCTTCCAGAAACTACATCATTCCTGGCATTGGTGATGTCTACAGTGATGGAGGAGAAAGTGATCGCTCTGCTGGCAGTGATGGTAAGAATGATGACAGCATCACTGTTGGAATAGATTCAGCAGTCCTTGATTGCGCAGTTCCCTTGGACTTAACTCCCTTCCAGGTACAAATACTTAGAAAGTTTACGGACCATCTGCAATTTTTTTCTAGCAGAACTATCATAGTGCTGTTTCTTAGTGTGCTACACACACTCATACATCTATATGTGTGTGCGTGCCTTGATATATACATATATGTGTGCGCGCACGAGCGCGTATATATATGTTTGTGTGCATGCCTGCTTATGTGTGTATATGTGTACGTGTGTGTACATACATAAATACACACACATGTGTGTGTGTACACACACACCCTAATGAAGTCATATGCCAGGAAGGAGCAACAAAGACGAACGTTGAAGCCTCACTGGAGGCATAGATGGGAACATATAATCTCCCCATAGCAGATCAAATTGACTGTTGTTTACCCAATTAAGTACGCAGTTGATTTAGCAGTATAACCATAAAATGCACCAGATTGGTATTGACGTATATAGACCTATTCATGAAGCTGGTCGTATGCATTACCGTCGAAGTGATCCAGCACCTGGATCTCGCTTTGGAAAACAAATATAGATATAGACTTATTTCCTTCCTGCTGCAGTTAATTACACTTACGGATCAATAGGATCTAGTATGCCGTGCTTATATATATATATATATATATATATATATATATATATATATATATATATATATATATATATATATATATATATACAGTGCATAATGGATACATAATATGCGCAACAAAGTGCACAGGAAATACATCTTGTATGGTCTATCTGTTAAAATGTCTCTCCAGAGGGTGCAACCATTTTTCATTCTCGAGACAGTATGCAATCCTAGCTTTTTGCTCCTCAATAGTCATGGCATACATTCAGGGAATGAGCTGTCAGTAGTTTGTACTAGGCCAAGTCGTGCATCCTTTGATTTTCAGTATGAGCTTGAGGTCACAGTTGATATGCTTCACCTGGAAATGATGCGAGTATGAATCAGGAGGTTCCAAGTACATGGCAACTAGCATCATATCTCTTGAGTTTGATTACAGTGATGAGGAATTCTGCCTCGTTTCTGATAAGCGTTGTAATGTGTTAACCTGTTTCGTTAGTACGAGGGACCTCTATATGACCTATCCAGGACAGATTAGCATGTTGATGAGCAGGAAATTTGTTCAGTTAACTAGTTAGACGTGTTAGATTAGAAAATTACCATGATAAGAAAGAAGTTTATATATACTACATACTATTCTACTGCTTTTAAGAAAGAAGTTTTTCTGCTGTTTACTACTACTTCTAAAAAAGAAGAGTATCTGCTGCCTTTGTTGCTGTTGCTCGAATTTGAGTGTGCCCTAATGATTCAAGTGATTCATGAGGTGTCCTTAGAAAAAAAAACATATATCTTTATTTATTTATTTTTTGTTCGGGTGTTTATAAAAATAGGGTGCTCTTAACTATTTAGTGGGTGCCCTTAGAATATCTCTTTTCCTACCCCTTGGGGTTAGGAGTGTAAATGAAGTGGGATGTACCCTAAATCCATTTAAAATATGGTTGGATTCAAATTTGTATTTGGATAGCAAATCTCTATTAAAGGCTGAATTCAGCTTTTAAACAAAAAACGGATTCAGATAATTTAATACATACCCGTTTAGTAGCCATGTATTATATACATGTACAGTATCTATTTGATATGACATATATTTGTTACTTAGTGTCAAGTAGCCTTTTAGTAAATATGATATAGCATATAATTGTTACTTACGAGTTAGGAGATATGCATATATATATACACACACCAAAAATATATTTATGTATATTTATGAAAATGTCATATGTGCAATTTTGAATCCTTTGTTCCTTTCTAAAATGTGTAATATTTTCAAATATCATACTCATATTTGGAAGGATTTGAATTGTATTTATATTGTTAAATACCAAATATATCGGTATCCGATTTTTTAGCATATATGGAAATTTACTATTCGTAGCATATTCGTATCCATAAAAAAAAAGAATACAGCTACAGAAATATCTAGGGAGACTTATTGAAAATTGATTATCTTCGTTTATTGTTTCTTCTCACTTGGGAACTCAAACCAACTCCTTTGGAAAACTAAAAAGCCTGGAATGCAAAGCGTCGCTGCTTCAATCCTCCCCTGTTCCCATTTGTATATCTACTAGAAGTGAAGGGAAAGTTGAGAAACAGTCACAAACAAGTTTGTTTCCCAAGTTGGGAGATGGAGAGAGAGAATCCAAAGTTATTACAGTGAGGGTAGATACTAAAGTCCTAGCATTGCTCCATCTGCCCCAAGCCCTCGTGGTCACCTGTTCATCCAGTGAGTTTAGCTATATTAATCTCTTCTTGTTTGGGTTTATAATGCCTTTTCATTTTTAGTATATAAAAAGCCATGAAAATATCTATTGTATCTATGATACTTACCCTTCTGATTCATTTCTTCCCCAATGCAGCACTTTCTGTAATTAGGTAAACAATGGCCAGGCATTTGAGGAAGGTTTATGATATTTTCTTCATAAATGCAGTGGTATTTTATTTCTTTAAAAAGTGAATTATTACTAACCTTCTCATTTTGAAAGGGTTTACTTCTCTAAATGGATCAAGTTAGCATTGGACCACTCTCTTTGTATCTAAAGTCAATACTGTAGAAAGTGATGCGTCTCATTTTATATGAGTAACTAGGAATGCTGATGAATCTAGTGCAATTCTTGTTAGTTTAGAAGAAGTCTACAACAAGCTTGCCTCGTTTTTATTGTTCCAATTACTGAAACTTTTGATTCAATGTGGAGCTGAAGAGACACTTGAGGGGTCCTTTTCACTAACTCCATGATAAATTTAAATTCTGGGTTTGTGAGTTAACTGATGATCACTAGTTTGCTGGGCAAAAACTATTTGGATCTGTGATTAGTCGGCTACATGAACGTTTGATTATATTACCAGACATGTTTGCGAATCTAATCTCTCTGGACTCAAAACACAATATCTAAGCTTGAGAGCTTGAGAATTTCCATTACTGAACTATTATAGATTTCAGCTTTGAACTTAGAAACCCCTTGAACAGAGAACTCTATTTCGGCTTTATCGTTTTCTTGTATAATTTATTAGTGATTTAGTTCTAGGACCTAGCGGTGCTTATTTAAGGATACACTTTGTAATATTTTAATGACTGTATAAAGTATTTTTAGTATTGTTTTTTGTTTTTGAGAATGATTTGTTTGCTTACAATCTCCCATTGCAGGGTGAAAGAAGCCCCACAATTGATGTAGTAAGAGAAAATCTCTTATGGTGCTGAATCGCTCAACTGAAATAGCAAGTATGAAGAGAAAGGAGCCAGAGAATGTTGTACAAGGACAGGATGAAGGCAGCACAAGTAATTATTGTGATGGAAGAAAACATCGCTATGCCGCTTCCAGCAACGATGATAACGGTGATTGCTATCCATTTTTTAACTGCGACTATAGTGACGACAACGGTGATGGAGGAGATGACAACGATGATGGAGGAGAAGACAACGATGATGGAGGAGAAAGTGATTACTCATCTGGCAGTGATAGTAAGAGTAATGACAGCATCACTGTTAGAATAGATTCAGCAGTCCTTGATTGCCCAGTTTGCTTTGAACCTTTGGACTTAACTCTCTTCCAGGTACAAATACTTCAATAAATTTTCAGACAATATGCAATTTTTCATTCTGTTTCTTATTGTGGTACATATATTTCGTTATAGTGCATAAATGGACACATAATATGCTCTCAGTGCTGCAACAAAGTGCACAGAAAATGTCCCACCTGCACCCTCTCCATCAGTCACAGACCATGCCTGCCATTTGAATCCATCGTCAAATCTAACAGAATTTCCTGCACCTACTCACGCTTCGGCTGCAACGTGCCCATAGTATATGCTCAAAGACACACCCACAAGGAGTTCTGCCTATATGCCCCGTGCTTCTGCCCCATTCCAGCATGCAGGTTTCATGGGAACAAGAACGATGTTACATCTCACCTCGCTTCCAGACACCACTCTTTTGAACAAAAGAAATACATCAGATATGGTACATCTGTCGAAGTATCACTCAAGAGAGAGCAGCCATTTTTCATTCTCCAGACGGTACGCAATCCTAGCTTTTTGCTTCTCAATTGTCGTGGCATGCATTCGGGTAATCAGCTGTCAGTAGCCTGTATTAGGCCGGGCCCTGCATCCTGTGATTTTCAATATGAGCTTGAGGTCGCAGGTGATATGGGGAAGAAACTTAGACTGGTCGCTTCGCCTGAAAATGTAAGGAAGTGGATGGAAGATTATCGTTCAAAGTTTTTCCTCTATGTGCCTGATGATATCATCAGCTCATCTGGTGTCATCAACGTGAAAGTGTGCATCCGAAAGCTTAGCTTGGTTAACGACGAGAGGGCTGATTGCTTGTAGTTTGTTTAGGCTTGCGATTGTGTTGTTTTCTGCATTAAATGTTTCCTTATATATTGCGATGAACTTTTGCCCCTAATTCATTTCCATTTCAATTTCTATTGCATATAACTTAGTGATTCGTTATTAATTACTTTGGAACATATATATACCATAGCATCCTAAGTATGAACATCAAAACTGTGAAATGTCGTTATCTTTGACAAATTATATATACATCTATATATTCTCAATATGTATGTATGTGTGTATATATATTATGTATGTATATCTCAAAACGGCTTCGTTTGAGTTTCTACTGCTGTGCAGAGGGTTGGCTAGTACATATGCTTGAGACTGTAGGTAGTCTTACATTATTCGTATAATTAAGCAACACACAACTTAAATAGTGGATGCTAAGATGTTCTGGTTTGCAATATTCTGTCGCAACTACGTGACGGAGGGACACCAATAATGAATGCATCAACGGGAAGAAGAATCAACAGTTCTATACGTAGCATTGGCAAATGCATTCTTTCCCACAAAAAAAAAAAAAAAAGTAACACAAATCTTTAAAATCGTTGTTCAAGCCAGATGGGAGGAGCTGGCCACGGGTGGGCACTTGGATAACACGACTCTATGGTCTCATCCTTCAAGCTGAACACGCCTCCGTCATAACATCCAGGTATACCGCAGTTACCTTCCAGTCTCTGGAGGTAACCTTCTAAATAGTCTTCAGTAAAATAGATGCAATTTCTTTTGAATTCACGTAGCTCACTGGCTGCAGCAGGTGATATCATGAATGAATGATTACGTCCCAAGAACAACACCCTGTCATCCAAACTATCAGCCTTATACCACTTGCTATCTGTAATATGCCCTCGATCCAGTTTGAAAACGGCAAACTTCCAAGTTTTGTAATCGCGATTATCTCCACATCCCTCCTCGGGAGTAAAGAAAATGATGTACCTCAGTATGCAAAAAAAATCCCCGGATGACTCTGCCAAGTAAACAAACTCTTCACCACGCACATCTTTATCTTTTTTAGGAATTGGCATTAATGTAAATTGTGGATCCATGCCAGGCTCTGAACAGAGATTGCAAACAAATATTTTTGTGTAATTACAATTCACAGCATAAATTTTGTTACCGCAGAATATAGCATCGCTGTTCGGAGCAACACCCATATCTGAGATTCTAGTCCACTTGTCATCCCCCAACTTACAAATGGCCAGCTCCAGACTGAGACCAAATATGCCTGAACAAAACAATTCTGAGGCGAAACGGCTGGATTTGCGCTCAGAACAAATTTGCTCGCATACAGTGCCCTCCTACAGTTGGGTTCCTCTTCTCCACCCCCTGCTTCTAGAAATAGTTCTTAGAAACAGGGATGCCTTGGAAGAAGTATCTCAGATTGGGTGTACAGGTTCACCAGTCTAATATCAAACTTGCAATCTAGAGTTGATAGCCAGCCATGAGATGTTGAGCAAACCACTCGATCGTGAAGCCCTGGCATCTGAATCTTGATCACATTATTACTGCAGATGTCGAATAGGCTACACGTACTTGTTTCTTCATCGAAAGGAAGTAAAAGCAGCGGTGGAATGGCAGGGGGCTGCTTTTCGAGTGCGATCGAACGCCATTTGCGACAGACAGAAGCAAATCGATAGAAATCGAGAAGAAAGATAGCTCAACTTTTCTTTGATCAGCATCGGGAGATCGTCCAATAGATTTGCCCAACCGGCCATATTGTATGAGAATGGAATTTCCTGACAACAAATAACACAAGGAACTGGTATCAAAAGAATGAAAACAACTTAAAAAAAAAAAAAAAAAAACATTTCTTTTTTCGATTTAATGATACAGGAAATCTTATACATGAAAGTTTTCCACATACGGAACGAGAATTCGAGAGATCGAGGCTTGAATTGAAAGCGCGTATGATTTCAAAAACAAAGGAAAGGGAAAAAAAAAAAAGTGATTGAGAAACTGCGAAAAAAGAACAGAGATTTTACCGAATCTAGCTAGCGGCAGCGATTTCTGGTGGTGGATTGGTTTGGCGGCTGCAGCCTTCTTCGTCTTCTCGAAACCTGGAGATGAGATGGATGGCTCAATCCAATAGGCCAGATGGCGGCTGCTTAGTTCCCTTCTGTTGCTGCTGCTGGTAGTTCGGTGGGTGGGCACGTGCGGCACGTGACTAAGTATTTACCGTGTGTCGTAAATAACTCGGTCTGGTGTTCAATGCCCAAATCTCGCTCGAATTTCGACCTCGACGGCTTCCCAGCTCCTACAGCAGCCGCGGTATTTATAGTGGGATTTTGAGGAGTAGATGAGGAGAGAGCCCGAACCCAATTAGGATTGGGAGTCCTAGTCCTGCTCCTGTTGTCTCGTCCCATTATAATGCAATTAGCAGCAGCTAGTTGGACTTACAGAGTTAAATTAAGCACCCACAGACCGACCAATTCGAATCCTATCACGATTCAGACTCCTAGTCCTAGTCTTACTGCTGCCCCTGCGGCTGCCGCATCTGTACCCCATGAAAAATTTTATGCAGATGGAACTGGGGAGGTAAATTAGAAAGGGGTCATATACTACAACCGATTGATTGACTATATGATATCGCAAGGTTTTTTCGCTGTAAATTTCTAAAAGTAAATATCTGTATTAGTTTGATACGGGTTGCCCTATAATCGATTCATTGTCGTTGTGCTGGAATCACTCCGTATGCAAATCTATACCACTATGACCTCCCAGAAGCACTCGAGAAGAAATATTTAGGCTTGTTGATCAAAAGAGTTGTGCAAGTCTTGTGGTATCAAACTCTTGAAATTTCTTGCTTAATCTTTTCGTGTAATATTTAGAAATGTGTATGCATTTCTTTCAAATTAGGTTAATAAGTTGACCTTTCCTTTTCCAATGATTCATTCCTATTAATAATATTTCCTTATTTTGTTTTGTTTTGTTTTGTTTCCAACTAGTTATGCACAGAACTGTTGCTGCTCTTGATTCATATATACTGTTGAATCACATTTAGTACTAGGTATCATGCTTGTTGCAACTCATTCACGCGGCACTTGAGTACTAGTTAACCTGGAATTGTCAATGCTGGGGTGATTCGCAGCACAGATATTTTTCTATAGCCTACTGACAGAAATTGGCATGTCCACATGTTAATTTTTGATCAATTATATTCAAAATTTTGAATTAGAAAAATAAAAATATTCATTTTTAATGAAAATTTTGAATATACCAGACCAAAAATTAACCCGTTGATAATGCATCCATTATGACCTCCTCCTGCTGCTGCAGCAAGACAATTGAATCCAAAAACAGTACATGCTTATGTAAATGCACAAAACATACATACAGCATTATCCATCCGTATCACGTATGAATCTACTAATAAACACAAACGATAAGCAAAATAATAACCATGCATCTAACTTGGAACCTCCTAATTCATACTACTCAGTCCTTAACATTGAATTGAACAACAAAGTGTCGAAGCACGCACAGTAAGGATATATTATCAACAATTCATTACCCTGGTTGGTTGGGAAGAAAGAACTCATAAAAGTCTTTCTTTCTTTCTTTCTTTCTTTTATTTAAACAAAATATATAGCTCTACCAAAAACTGATCTTCTATAAGGAAATGATCAAGTCTTTCTTTCATGATTTCATTAAACAACTCATTACCCTGGTTGGGAACAATAGATCAGTCTTTCCTTTCTTTTATGGAGAATAGCTGGCAGCACTCTCCAAGAAAATGATAAAGGAATCAAGGTGCATTGTGTTCCAGAGATGGAGAATAGCACTCCCAATTACACTTGTTACATTATGAAACAGAGAAAATAAATTCAACAAAAGTCACAGCACCCAATTAGTAATCTAATACTATCAGCCATTATTAGCATTTTACTGTCAAATATTCTAGCATAGTAACACTCAGAAAGATGACATGATAACCGAGGGATCGATTCAGAGGCAACAAATGCCTCTAGCTCACATACAGAAATATCAAGTTGTGAGATAAATATATATATATATATATATATATATATATATATATATATATATATATTCAGCATGCATTAAAATATATAATTCACTGGCCTTTTAATAAGTTCTTACACTCAGCAAGCCTATCAAATGCAGAAACAAGAAGATATGAAGAAGATTACACGGAGGGAACTTTTAACTTAATTTACATATCCATATATTACCATATTTCTTCTCTTCTACTCTTTTCTTCCAAAAAACTTTATGACAGCAACTTCTTTCAATGCCTTCCCTCCATATTCAAAACAAAATTTCCACCAACCAATTGTAACCTAGCAATGTGGCTACATAAGAGATGCATCAATTCAGAGAAGGCCAACATCATACCATATTCATCTGTTTACACCAAAGAGATTTAGATAGATTGCCTTCGCTTGAACTCAAGGTTTACTGACCAATTTTTGTCACCCAATTATAAACCAACTACAATGAATTTCAAGTAACTTAATCACACAGGAAAAGAATACAAAGGTACATTTCAGAGGTCACCAGATGTTGATAGCACCAAGCGAAATTGTCATAGAGACTTTAGACCATATATCCAATCACTAAGTAATCTTTTAATTTGAATAGGAATAATTTCCATTTGAGCCTTCCATTTCTACCTCCCTGTTCTTTTTTTTTTTTAGTTACATATGTAATTCCTCTTTCAGAATCATGATGTCCACAATTTTCATAATTAGCAAGCCTTCCAACAAATCTGTTCCAGATCTATAGACTTAAAATCTCCATAAGTTGCTGGATAAAATAAAATCACTACAAAAATGCATATAGCTCAAGCTAAAATATCAAGACGTACAACAAGGATAACAATCTAGTGCAACAGCAAACTTATAAGAAGCAATTTTCTTCAGTTAGTAAATGGACAGCACCTTCTCATGAGTCACAAGGGATGCAGACATGTGGTGCTGTGCATGAAAAAAAAAATACCAGATAATATATATCTGTATCAGAAGGATGAATGACTTAAGTGCAGAGAAAACCAAAAATATACACTATCTTCATGGTTTTGGTGCCTAAGAGATTTAGACCAGGACACTACCTCAAGATCACCTTGGACTAGAAATTTCAACCAACTGCAAACCATGTATGCTAAATTGCTTGAATCTCCCAAATACAAAAACACACCCAGATTGACTGAGAAATGTTAGCAAGGTATCAATAAAATTACTGGGAACCCAAGCATCCAGACTACCAGAAGGTTGATTAAAAAAAAGTATAAGATTAATGGCAAACTTTCTAAGGACGAACATGGATGCAGATTCGGACACGGACTCCAATACGGAAATGAAACACGGCATTTATGAAGAAATGAGGACAAGGACAATGAAAGGACACGGGAATATATATATATATATATATATATATATATATATATATATATATATATATATATATATATATATATATGAGTAAACGGGAAATACACCGGCGGTGAAGGGAGTTCCTTCACCGCCGCTTAGGTGGCCCAATAAAATTATTACATGTGGCGCCACTCAAGGGGTATTTAAGAGAGTTTTTTTATTTATTACTTTAAGTGGCGCTACATATAATAATTTTATTGGGCCACCTAAGCGGCGGTGAAGGAACTCCATTCACCGCCGGTGTATTTCCCGTTTCCTCTATATATATATATATATATATATATATATATATATATAATATATATATATATATATATATATATATATAATCCTAATTTTAAAATACTAGTTTTATTAAAATATCTATAAAGAAAGTACTAGTAATACATGGGTTCGTTTCTTTCTATTCCTTTATAAAGGACAAATCTTGTTTGGCTCTAATGTTCGAAAAATAATTTTTTCGAACATTAGAGCCAAACGAGATCCAAACATATAAAAAAATATTAAATTATAACTTCATAAAACTAATTAGGTATATATTGATGTTACCAGTGTACTAATGTTTATTTTTGATTTTTCCAGAAAATTTAGCTCATTTTTCAGACCCAACCTACAAGAAGGTTGGACATAGTAAAAACATAACCTATAAGAATGTCGAACACGGCAATGACATTACATTTTTTAATTTTATACGACACGTCGCGTGACGTGTCTAACACGGTTTTTGACGTGTCCATATCGGACATGTGTCCAACATGGACACAGTATCTCCAACGACGTATCCATACTTCTCAGCAAAATTTACAAGCAAGTGCCAAATTACTAACAATCTTGACCAAGTTTATGAACAAGCACATCATTCAATCATGCAGATAATCCAGACAACCTTGTAGATTTCATTATCGATCTAAGCTGTCAGAAACCAGCTAAAGGTAGGGATGAGAATGGATATGACCACGGGTCAGTTTTTGCCCTGTCATGTTCAAAATTTTGAATTAAAAATAAAAATTTTATATTTTTAATTCAAAATTTTGAATAGAGTGAGCCACAAATTGCCCATAGACGCATCCATTATCATCCTTATCTGGCTCTATTTATTCTAAAACCCAAAACCGACTCTAACCCATCCCTTAGCACCCACTAAAAACTAACAAAATTACCAATCGAGCTGTGTTGTCGCTGATGCATACAGAGCAAAGCAACATGACTACTCTCGGTAAGTCACCTTGGCGACATATTATTTTTTCTCCCTTCTATCCTTTCATCTTCTTCTTCTTCTTCCTCATCATTTATTCATTTATCGTTTTCCTTTGATGTACCAAGTAGCCTAGACAGCTTCTCTCGAGACTAGACTCATTGATTGTCTTCCTAATAATTCTGAATTTTATTACATTTTTTTACTTTAGCTCTTGGACGATGATATAACTCAGCTCGTACGTGAATGCAAATCATTGCAACAAGTTTTACTTTTTTCCCTCTTGTTTCTATCCTATATATTTTCCTAGCGTCTAAATTATATGACTAAATTAAAATAGGGCAGGTTCTGTTTCCCACCAACCTGTCTACCAGGTTTAATAAATTAAAAAAAAAAAAAAAAAAACTCCGGTTACAAGGAGTAATATTCTGCAACTAAAAACTGTTCGATTAAATCCTGCAACTTAATACCAAGGAGCAACCATCTGCAGCTAGAAACTGTTCATCTAAATCCTGCAAGCGCCAGTAGTAAATGGGACTTCACTGACTGAACTCTCATGGTGTCACTAGAGTAGATTCAGGACAAGGAAAAAGCGTGAAGCACTAAACTAAAGCTTAACATAATATGACATAAACTATAAAGAAAATCTCCAAGACTTTCCAGAATCAGCTCATTATTCACCAAGTAATTTATTTGATTCTGTTATAAGAGATTAACTAATTGAACACATGACTGGACCATAGCATTATCATCACGGTGGTAACACTATAAACAGAAATTAAACCTAAACAAATATTCAACACGGAATCAGTAAGCACTTGGCAATAGAATAAAAGAAACATTAAATGGTTGGTTCTGTATGTGTTTGTTTTATTCTGCAGACTGGAAAATAAACTTCAAGATAAAATGAAGAGGTATTTACTGGTTTGTCCCTCAAATCTTTATATATTATGATTTAGTCCTCCAAATCTCCTAAGTTACTACAATTTAGTCTCCCTTCCCAAATCTCCTAAATTTTTGACCTGATATTACCATTTTACCCCTCCTTATTCATTCTTTCTCTTCTCCTTTCTTCCTCTTCTCTTCATTATTCCTCCTCTCTCTTCCTTCTCTCTTCCTCCTCTTTTCTTCATTAGGAGAAGAGAGGAGGAAGAGAGAAGGAGAAGAGAGGAGGAATAATGAAGAAAAGGAGAAGAGAGGAGGAAGAGAGAATGAATAAGGAGGGGTAAAATAGTAATATCAGGTTAAAAATTTGGGGATTTGGGAAGGGGGACTAAATTGTAGTAACTTAGGAGATTTAGGGGACTAAATCCTAAATATAAAGATTTGGGGGACTAAATCATAATATATAAAGATTTGAGGGACAAACCAGTAAATACCCCTAAAATGAAATCAAGTTGAGAGACTCACGATGCAGCACATGTGAAGACAAACAATAGCATAAAATAAATGTGCTGCGTTCAGTTCGAGTCTTTGTTCTCTTTGATGCCAATTTGCGACCCACAGCAATACTAAGAGCCTAAAGCTATGCCGAAAGAAACGAACCACAATGTTGCAAAGAACAAATCAAGCAGCTCCAACGAATCCAACAGACAAGTGATCAATCGACACAATAAGAATAATTTTCAAGTCACTCAAAGAATTTCCAAAGTATTCCGTCTTATTAAAGTACCGAAGAGCATAGTTGTATCAAATCATTTGTGCAATGCAAGACCAAAGGTGTGTGACATGACAAGGTGGCAGAGAAAAATATGACACTACAGGATTTTCAAAGCTGAATATTTTGTCAAATAAATTGCAATGTGCAAGAGCTCACCTGTCTCTGCGTTAGAAGCTTATTCTTAAACACATGACAAATTAATGTGCAGAAAGAATATGTGATAGAAGTATTTTCGATTTTCATGACTTCAATCTGCTTATCAACCGACCCAATACTGTGAGATTACAAGTCCCATTGTCCTACTAGGAAAACTCCATATTTACTTTTTCCATACAGCTCTCAAAATTTAGATAACATAGTGGGAAATTGTAATGGGTTTCCCTATAGCTTTCAGAATCCAAGCAAAATTTTTCTGCACAATATACTCATATCGAAAATAAGGCTAGGACTAGTAGTCTGAATCGTGATAGATAGGATTCAAGGTAGTCGGTCTGTTGGTGCTTAATTTAACTTTGCAAGTCCAACTGGCTGCTGCTAATTGCATTATAATGGGACGAGACAGCGGGAGTAGGGCTAGGACTCTGAATCCTAATTGGGTTCGGGCTCTCTCCTCATCTACTCCTCAAAACCCCACTATAAATATCGCAGTTGCTGCTGCAGGAGCTGGGAAGCCGTCAAGGTCGAAATTCGAGATTGGGGCATTGAACTCCAGACTGAGTTGCTACGACTCACTCACGGTAAATATCTTAGTCATGTGCAGTGCACGTGCCCGCCGAACTAAAGGAACTACACAGGACCTCTTCATCAACTATTGGGTCAGAGGCATCCATCTCATCTCCTGTAGGCTGTAGTAGCTTCTGGTTTCGAGAAGAAGAAGAAGAAGGCTGCAGCCGCAAACCAATCCACCACCAGCAATCGCTGTCGCTAGCTAGATTTGGTAAAATCTCTGTTCTTTTTTTCGCAGTTTCTCAATCACTTTTTTCCTTTCCTTTGTATTTGAGATCATACGTGCTCTCAATTCAATACTTGATCTCTCGAATTCTCGTTCCGTATGTAGAAAACTTTCATGTATAAGATTTCCAGTATCATTAAATCGAAAAAAGAAATGTTATTTTTTTTTAAAGTTGTTCTCATTCTTTTGATACCAGTTCCTTGTGTTATTTGTTGTCAGGAAATTTCATTCTCATATAATATGGCCGATTGGGCAAATCTATTGGATGATCTCCTGATGCTGATCAAAGAAGAGTTGAGCGCCTTTCTTCCCGATTTCTATCGATTTGATTTCTTTTCGATTTGCATTCGAAAAGTACGAAAAGTAGCTCCCCGCCATTCCGCTTCTACTTTTACTTCCTTTCGATGAGGAAACAAGTACGTGCAGCCTATTTGACATCTGCAGTAATAATGTGATCAAGAATCAGATGCCAGGCCTTCACGATCAAGTGGTTTGCTCAACATCTCATGGCTGGCTATCAACTCTAGATTGCGAGTTTAATATTAGACTGGTGAACCTGTACACCAAATCTGAGATACTTCTTCCAAGGCATCTTTGTTTCCAAGAACTATTTCTAGAAGCCGGGGGTGGAGAAGAGTAACCCAACTATAGGGCACTGTATGCAAGCAAATTTGTTCTGAGCGCGAATCCAGCCATTTCACCTCAGAATTGTTTTGTTGCAGGCATATTTAGTCTCAGTCTGGAGCTGGCCATTTGTAAGTTGGGGGATGACAAATGCACTAGAATCTCATATATGGGTGTTGCTCCATGCAGCGATGCTATATTCTGCGGTAACAAAATTTATGCTGTGAATTATGATTACATAGAAATATTTGTTTGCAATCTCGGTTCAGAGCCTGGCATGGATCCACAATTTACATTACTGCCAATTCCTAAAAAGGATAAGGGTGTGGCTGGTCAACAGTTTGTTTACTTAGCAGAGTCATCAGGGGATCTTTTTTGCATACTGAGGTACATCATTTTCTTTACTCCCGAAGAGGGATGTGGAGATAATCGCAATTACAAAACTTGGAAGTTTGCCGTTTTCAAACCGGATCGAGGGAATATTGCAGACAGCAAGTGGCACAAGGTTGATAGTTTGGATGACAGGGTGTTGTTCTTGAGACGCAATCATTCATTCATGATATCACCTGCTGCCTCAAGCTCACATTGAAAATCACAGGATGCAGGGCCCGGCCTAATACAGGCTACTGACAGCTGATTACCTGAATGCAAGCCTCGACTATTGAGAAGCTAAAAGCTACAAATCCTTAGAGTTCAAGTAGTAATTTAGATATTTGGCATAAATTGGCATGCTCGCGCACTCATGCATTTACATATTAAGCAAGAAATACATCATAGATAGGAAGTAGCATGTATCGCCTGAACATTTACATACTAAGCAAGAAATACATCATAAATAGGAAATGGCTGCTTGATACTAAATGGGTATTGATTGATTAAACAGATTATTAAATCTGGATCCAGTTTCAAAGGCTAAATTTCGCCCTAAATAGAGATTCGCTATCAAAATCCGACCATAAGCCAGAACTATTATGCAAATCTGATTCTTAACGGATTCGGATAATCTGATCCGACCCCCACCTTTTATAACAGTAGGAAAAAGCGGGACCATAACATGAGCACAGGAAGTTAGCATGTTTCCCTAACAAATTGAGATGATAGCACATCCGAAGGCCAACTTTAACATAGAAAAACAAAATAATTTGAAGTACAACATATAAATGAGAGCACAGTATCCGCAAAACACTAGTCAAGACAAACACAAACTTTACTCTGATGCTTCTTAATAATTCTCTCAAAACCAAAACTGTAGATGTTAAATCGCCAATGTTTAACTTGCTGCAAGACAATTGATTCCAGAAACGTACATGCATAAATGCACAAAACATACAGTATCAGTATCACATTAAGAATCTAATAAACATAAATGATAGAAAAACCAGAACAACACAAAGGGACAGTCACCAGCAATGCTAATAAATAAAAATAAAAAGGTCTAATTTGGCGACTGGACAAATTTTCTGTTTGTCAACATGCTAACTGTCTTGGATGGGTCATATCGAGGTGCATAAAAGTGCTCATACTCACAAAATATAGGTGATCTGATTAAAATGTTTATCAGAAACAAGGCACAGTCCATCATCACTGCAATAAAACTCAAAGATGTGATGCCAGTTGCCCGTAAAAGATGAAACAAGTATGTCATTGAATGAAGAACAGCTCCTAAGTTTGAAGCTTGTCGTATAATAGGTTAATAGACTTACCAAAAAAAATATGCATTGAATCAAATGCATGGAATGAAATAATAACAGAAAAAGGAGACCAAGTAATGCAAGTACAAGAATCACTCCTGCTACTACAATTAACACGCACCTGCTACAGAAGGCATTATTTTTTTTTTTAAAATTTAAACAGAAGACATTATTGCAATGTCAAAGTAAAATTGGTTAAGTAGTTTAAATGATAATAATGTATAGGATCATACAAATTATCAATGACTTTTCTAATTTTTCCAGCGCTTTCATTTGTTTTATCTGACAAAATATTAGCTGCATTATTCAAATCTATATTAAGCTTGTCAATTTGCTCCTAAACATTGGATGGCAGACAAACCCCTTCTACACTTATTGTCTTTGCAAAACGACAGAAAATCCGTGACATTCCTAAGGAACTAAGCAGTGAAATCTGACCTATTGCCCACAAAGCTTTAAGGTATCCAACACTTGGTCATGGAAATCATCCTGTCCAACAGAGAGAAGAACGCATCCATTTTTCCTTAGTGAAGAGAATCGACTGTGAAATCTGTGATGGTAAAAGTACACGCAATCTCAATTTCAAAGTAGTTATCAAGCACACTATCAATAAATTGTCAAAATTTTTAAAAGTTTTCGAAACCTTCGTGATTAACATGAAAAAAATGGAGATATAAACAATCCAAGAGAGAGTTGTCGAAAATGATGAAACAATTTGCATTTCTCCTAGTTTATTAGGAGTATTTTAGGCAAATTACGAAAGATTATTTTCAGTCTCCAACTCAATTTAAAAGAATATTCCTTTCCGATTATATTAGTATAACATATTAATACAACTCGTTAAAATCAGGGGGCATTTATAAGCAAATAAATCAAGTGGTGTGCTTATTTAGAATTCCCCTTTTTCCAAGACTCGCTCGTTTTCCCTCCAAACCAAACAGAGCTCACTACGTCGGCAAATTCTAACTGAGCTCCTCCAGGATTTCGTCTCGTCGCTCTCAACATTTCCGATCTAGAGTTTCGTCGCTCTCAACATTTCCCCTCTAGGGTTTCGTCGCTCTCGGCATTTCCTCCAAATTTAATGGTAAGCTCTATTTTCTCATCAATTCCCCAAATCATGATAAAGCTTCTAAACATCAAAGTAAGAACCAATACAAATACAATCAGTAGTACTTCAATTTTTGCTTTGATGATTTTTAGGGGGTGTAAAGATACCCTTTTTCTTAAATTTGGAAAAAATCATGGTCTTAGCTTGACCTATATGGAATCTATAAGAAAGTTTTTGTTTCAACAATTGTACTTTTTTTATATAGCATGAAACTAAATATTCAAATAGATATATCATCCTTGCATCAATAAAACCTTTTGCCATTTCTCAATGAAGATATTATTTGTTCTTTTGTGTAATTATAAGTTTTCTTATTTTTGTTGAAATATAACCGACAGTCATGGCTGAGGTAAAAGGCTAAACCCTTTCTGTTATTTTCTTGCCATTTGATTTCTTATGTCATTTATCTATATAAAATTGTGTTTATCTTATGCATCTGAAATTGGATATCTATATTTACAAAGTTTCTAAGGTTTCCCAAAAGCTATTATATATTCTAAATAATAAAATATAAAATTTCTCTAGACCTGACCAAATTGTCTAGGCTCAAGTCTAATGTAGCTAGTGCATTAATTTTCATTCTCATTTGTGTGTTATAGCTATAAACAACAACAACTAAGCCTCTTATCCCAAGTATCTGGGGTGGGCTAAAAAAAGCAGGAGAGAATCACGCTGGATCATTCACATAGATGATCGTTCTCTACTCATTCTATTGAGCAATATATCTTCAACTAAGTCTTTAGCATCTATATCTTTTCATGACAAGTCTGAAGTATGAGGAAAGTTCAAGTCTAATCTTTGGAAAAAACAAATAATGCATCCAAGCTTGCCTCATGTACCAAACTGGGGATTTGTATACGAGCTATTTTTTAAATTCTGTGTTGTAGCTATGAAGTATGCAATTTCTTTCTTTATAAATATTATTGATATTATTTTGTAAACTGAGTAATTTGAAGTTGCAAAAGATTAAATTTGAACTGTACTATGCAGGCCACTAGAAGAGTTCGCATCCCAGACAATCATGAGTAGTATTGCAAAGATCACGGTCGTTTTTATAGGGATGCTAATGCAATGAGTCATCGTTTGGTTGGCCACAAGGTCCGAAAGCGACGGACTAGGAGTTTAGATAACATTAGATGTAGTGATTATCTTAATTTGTTCTTCAGCAATGGACAAATGCGAAGAATGCCTCCAAATCATACTTTTTCTTTTGATAGAATAGAGGAGGTATCTGAGGACGGTTAGATTATAGCACGTTACGGCATAATCGAGTTGGAGGAGTAGGGTAAGTCTTTTTGCTCTTTTTTTCCTTTCTTTTTTTTTTCTTTTGTTTTTTGCCGTATTCGATTTTAAAGTTTAAATTTGGATTATTTTTTTATTTTTTATTTATTTTTGTGTAGTGACTGGAAGCTGTCGAAGCCAATAAGTAGTGGAAGTAAGATTGCTTTATCTTTGTTTCTCTGCCTTACTTTTGATATTACTCTATTGTACAGAAAAACTTTACTTGAATTCTGAGAGCTACAGAGAAACCCATTACAATTTTCCTCTATATTGTTACCTAAATTCTGAGAGCTATAGGGAAAAAGTAAATATGGAGTTTTTCTAGTTGGACAATGGGACTTGTGATCCTACACTATTGGGTTGGTTGATAACTAGATTGGAGTCATGAAAATAGAAAATACTTCTTATGACATGTTCTTTTTGCACATAAATCTGTGATGTGTTTAAAAGTAGGCTTCTAACACCGAGGCAGGTGAGATCTTGCACAATTTGTTTGACAAAATATTCAGCTTCAAAAATGCTACAGTGTCACCTTTTTCTCTGCCACCTTGTCATGTCACACACCTTTGGTCTTGCATTGCACAAATGATTTGATACAACTATGCTCTTCGGTATTTTTTTATAATATGACGAAACACTTTGGAAATTCTTTGAATGACTTGAAAACTATTCTTATTGTGTCGATTGATCACTTGTCTGTTGGATTCGTTGGAGCTGCAGGATTTGTTCTTTGCAACATTGTGGTTCATTTCTTTCAGCATAGCTTTAGGGTCGCATATTGGCATCAAAGAGAACAAAGACTCAAACTGAACACTGCATGTGAAGACAAGTAGTAGCATAAAATAAATGTGCTGTATTCAGTTTGAGTCTTTGTTCTCTTTGATGCCAATATGCGACCCTAAAGCTATGCCGAAAGAAATGAACCACAATGTTGCAAGGAACAAATCCAGCAGCTCCAACGAATCCAACAGACAAGTGATCAATCGACACAATAAGAATAGTTTTCAAGTCACTCAAAGAATTTCCAAAGTGTTCCGTCATATTATCAAAAAATACCGAAGAGCATAGTTGTATCAAATCATCTGTGCAATGCAAGACCAAAGGTGTGTGACATGACAAGGTGGCAGAGAAAAAGGTGACACTATAGCATTTTCGAAGCTGAATATTTTGTCAAACAAATTGTGCAAGATCTCACCTGCCTCAGTGTTAGAAGCCTACTCTTAAACACATCAAAGATTTATGTGCAAAAAGAACATGTCATAAGAAGTATTTTCTATTTTCATGACTCCAATCTACTTATCAACCAACCCAATAGTGTGGGATCACAAGTCCCATTGTCCAACTAGGAAAACTCCATATTTACTTTTTCCTTATAGCTCTCAGAATTTAGGTAACAATATAGAGGAAAATTGTAATGGGTTTCTCTGTAGCTCTCAGAATTCAAGTAAAGTTTTTCTGTACAATAGACTAATATCAAAAATAAGGCAGAGAAACAAAGATAAAGAAATCTTACTTCCACTACTTCTTGGCTTCGACAACTTCCAGTCACTACACAAAAATAAATAAATAATAAAAAATAATCCAAATTTAAACTTTAAAATCGAATACGGCAAAAAACAAAAGAAAAAAAAAAGAAAGGAAAAAAAGAGCAAAAAGACTTACCCTACTCCTCCAACTCGATTATGCCGTAACGTGCTATAATCTAACCGTCCTCAGATACCTCCTCTATTCTATCAAAAGAAAAAGTATGATTTGGAGGCATTCTTCGCATTTGTCCATTGCTGAAGAACAAATTAAGATAATCACTAAATCTAATGTTATCTAAACTCCTAGTCCGTCGCTTTCGGACCTTGTGGCCACCCAAACGATAACTCATTGCATTAGCATCCCTATAAAAACGATCGTGATCTTTGCAATACTACTCATGATTGTCTGGGATGCGAACTCTTCTAGTGGCCTGCATAGTACAGTTCAAATTTAATCTTTTGCAACTTCAAATTACTCAGTTTACAAAATAATATCAATAATATTTATAAAGAAAGAAATTGCATACTTCATAGCTACAACACAGAATTTAAAAAATAGCTCGTATACAAATCCCCAGTTTGGTACATGAGGCAAGCTTGGATGCATTATTTGTTTTTTCCAAAGATCAAACTTGAACTTTCCTCATACTTCAGACTTGTCATGAAAAGATATAGATGCTAAAGACTTAGTTGAAGATATATTGCTCAATAGAATGAGTAGAGAACGATCATCTATGTGAATGATCCAGCGTGATTCTCTCCTGCTTTTTTTAGCCCACCCCAGATACTTGGGATAAGAGGCTTAGTTGTTGTTGTTTATAGCTATAACACACAAATGAGAATGAAAATTAATGCACTAGCTACATTAGACTTGAGCCTAGACAATTTGGTCAGGTCTAGAGAAATTTTATATTTTATTATTTAGAATATATAATAGCTTTTGGGAAACCTTAGAAACTTTGTAAATATAGATATCCAATTTCAGATGCATAAGATAAATACAATTTTATATAGATAAATGACATAAGAAATCAAATGGCAGGAAAATAACAGAAAGGGTTTAGCCTTTTACCTCAGCCATGACTGTCGGTTATATTTCAACAAAAATAAGAAAACTTATAATTACACAAAAGAACAAATAATATCTTCATTGAGAAATGGCAAAAGGTTTTATTGATGCAAGGATGATATATCTATTTGAATATTTAGTTTCATGCTATATAAAAAAGTACAATTATTGAAACAAATACTTTCTTATATATTCCATACAGGTCAGGCTAAGACCATGATTTTTCCCAAATTTAAGAAAAAGGCATCTGTACACCCCCAGAAAATCATAAAACTACGATTTTTATAACTCAGGTCATCGTAAAGATGGTAATTTTACTGAGAAAAAGTTACTTAAAAGTGAGAAGAAAATTAATCTTGCTGAGCATAACAGCAACAAATTCATTCAAGTAGACAAGGTTGTTGGTCCTTAATGGTGGTGAGTAGCAATACAATCAGGTTATGTTTGTTTGCATGTAAGTAGAATGGAATTAGTCAAAGGAAGGCTACTTTCTCTACTTCATGTGATTGTTTAGTTACGTATTGGAAGTTACTTCTTAAATAATGAGATGGATCTTAAATCGCTCCCACACATTTCAAATTTATTTCACATGGATTTTAAGCGGAAGTAAATTTGGAAGTAAAAATTACAAATGTTTTATTCTCCTATGTCTAATCCTTTTCCTTTATTCCACAAAAAAAAGAAAAAAAAATATTTCTCCTTTATCTCTTCCTTCTTCCGAGAAGTAATGGACAAACATTACAAGTATTGGTGATATGATACTTCCAACTTTTTATTTTTAGAATTTATTTAAAATATTTTCCTACTTTCACTACTTCCATACACATCCTAAAATATGATAGATCCCAAACAAGAAATACTCTTAATTTTATTTTTATATTAGACAATCGGCTTATTTTCTGTCACAAGAAATACTCTTAATTTTATTTTTATATTAGACAATCGGCTTATTTTCTATCACAAGAAATACTCTTAATTTTTGCAAGGAACATATCAAATTGTTTTTAGACTTAATTTGCACATTTTACCCTACATTTTCTATCATCAGAACTTCAAACTCAAATCCTACAGTCCTATTCTTTAAGGAAGATGTGCAGACACAAACACTTGTCCAGTGTTTTTTCTTTTTTTTGTTGCTCATGCTAAGGTCACAGTCTGACTAGTTGTCTAAGTTAAATTTCTCGATCAACATCGCTAAAAGAATCAAAACCTAGGATCATCCTTTTAGAAACATCAGGCGAAGCATTGGATGTACATAGTTGCAATATGTATTTTTCTCCTTAGAGATAATAAAGACAAACCAACATGTTTCATAGATAATACATGATAAAGCATCTAAACAGCAAAACAAAAAACAAAAACCAATACAGATACATAAGAACAAGTCAAATGATTGATCATGATCCCTTGCAGCAGTATTACTTCAATTTTTGCTATCAATGGGTTTTAAGTTAGGCTTACTATTAAATGCGGAGAGCAACGAAACCCTAGATGGGACGAAACAGCGACGAAACCCTAGATGGGACGAAACCCTAGATGGAAAATGTTGAGAGCGAGTCCCGATGTTCTAAAATGCGTTTTCAGTATGCGTACGGTCGAGGACCGCATAACGCATAATCGGATTACGCGCCGATTATGCGGATTACGGGAATTATGCAGAATATTAATATTTTAATATATATTAATATAATAATTATAAAAATAGATATATTAAGTGCTATAAAACTCTAAAAAATTATAAATAATAACTGTAAGCATGTAAAATGAAGATAAATTGGCCAATTACAAATTACAAAATTACAAGATGCATGTACAAAATTACAAATTACAATGAACATATGATAATAATCCACATATTGCTAAAACAAGATATGTGTATGATAAGTTTTAGTTCGGGGACTTGTGAAATTCCAAAAATTCAAGATGCATGCACAGTTTGGATATAGAAATAATCTAGTATTAATGAAATTAAAATTGATCATAAAAGCTTGTGTTCACATAAGTTTGAAAAAAATTTCTAAATTGTTCAGCAATTACTGCACATACAAACTAATAATCAAGTACAAATAGAAATTAAATTGCTAATCAAGTCACTAAACTGTACATTACTCATCAGTAACTAAATCCAATAAATTTTAAGCAAGATTCAACTTCTTTATCAAAAGAAACTCCCCTAAAAGTTTGTGCTGCAGAATTGTTTCAAAAGAATTCCGCTATTATTTCAAATTATTGATGTTTGTGCTGCAGAAGTGGTGTGGTCATCGATGAAGGTGAAGAACAAAAATAAAAATTCAGCTAATGGAGGTGAAGAATCAAAATAATGCAGTGGCTGAATCTTCCCTTTTTTCAAAATAACTCAAACCCTAAATTTTACTCAGTTAACAGTTAACACAAAAATTGTCGCAACTCATTTTCCACAAATAAAACACTAGCCCTAATTTTTCTGAATATTTTCTTTCACCAAAAAATTCAATCCCTAAAATCAACTCAGTTTACTCAAAATAATCATCAAAAATATTCAAGAAGAATAATACCCAAAAGAAAAACTATCGAAACCTAAAGAGATCCAAAATCTTAACTGAAAAAAAAATTACCTGCGCTGTCGCTGCCGCCGCCGCCGGAAAGCTCGCCTTTAGGACCGCAGTCGCCGGAGGAGATGTCGTCGGGTCGCCGGTGAGATTGGAGGGGGGAAGGGGCGATCAGAGAATTAGGTTTTTTTTTTTTTTTTTTTTTTTTTTTCCTGGGCTCGGGAGCTTCGATTCGGGAGAATTAGGGAATCATCGAATCGATGGGAAATAAGGGGAGTTTCTAGATGGGCACAAGAAATCTCCTAGTGAGCCCACTTTAAAAGGTTTTTTTTTTACAGTTTTGCCATTAATTTTTTAGATCAAAAATATCCTTCCCACTGTTTTCTTCATCTTTCCTACTGTCCATTTTTTTTCTCGCGTTCTCCATAGGGAGAGAGGCGCTGAGGAGAAAAGGAGGGAGGAAAAAAAAAAATATATATATTTCTCAAAATCACCAATTCATACAAAAAAAAGTTCTTTGGTTCATTAAGATAACTCTCAAGTTAAGAAAATTATAACCTAAGTGCATATGCTCTCTTCTTTCGTTCATGTTTTATCTCTCTCATGTTATTATTATTATTATTTTCTTCTTCTCAAGGTTCAAAAGTCGAATTTTAGCTTAAATCTCTTCTCTAATTATCTAGCTCTAGAAAATATAAAACCAACTTAGCGCACCCATCCGTGGTTGACAGCCCGGACAAAATCGTTGTGTCCGGGGTATACAGCCCGGACATGGAGCTATGATCCGGGCTGGATACCCCGGATACAGAGCTTCTGTCCGGGCTATACACCCCGGACAGAAGGAGTTTGTCCGGGCTTGAAACCCCGGACGGGTGCACTAAGTTGGTTTTATATGGAGGATTGATTCTAATACCTATGTTTGGAAATTTTCTTCATTATCTTGTGAGCACGGTCCCATTTGTGTCATTAGAAATTAAAGTTTCATATTGGAATGAGATGCGAAGAGTGTATAAGTTGAATAATAAATTAATAAAAATGATTGAATTTAAATAGTCACAACCATTTTTGAAAGGACATGTTATTTGAGTTCAGTATTAGCTCTATAATTAATATGAACAGATAAATTTTTGTGAGAGGATGTGTCGTGTGAGGTTTAAATTAATGAATTAATCTGAAATGTTGCGGTGGCTAGCCTAAGGTTAATAATTTTTGATAATTATGTTTATTTTGAACCTATAATTTGAAGCTATCAATGGCTTGTGTTTATGTCTAATCAGTATTGCCTATTTTGTTGATATGTTTTGATACGAAGATGTTGATATAATAGACTGTTGTTGGTCGACATGTTTTCAATTGTTATCCTCATCGTCCGGGCTTACAGTGCCGGACAGAATTTCACTGTCCGGGGTATACAGCCCGGACGGAGAGCTTCTGTCCGGGACTGTAAACCCGGACCAGTGGTCTCCATTCGGTGTGTCTACCCCGGATGGATGAGTCAAAATTCCAATCTCATCATCCGGGTTTACAGTTCCGGATGTTCTATATTTGATCCAGCTCTGTAAGCCCGGATGACTGATACGGTTATAGAAACCAAGTGATACGGCGTCCCGAAAAACAACTTCGCAAATCTAACTAGTTTGATTTCAGGTCCAAAGTTTTGATTGGATTATTTAACGATATATGCCCAGTATCCGGCTACTGAGTCCTTTTCTTTTTCTTTTTTTTTTCTTTTTTTTTTTTAAACAAACACCATAAACAAATATATATTAAAGGTTTGACATTCACAAATTCTTTTCCTTCACTGTGTATGCTTGCAATGATTCATAAATCCTCCAACAGGAAAATTTAACCAAAATTTCAGAAAACACTACAAAATATTACCAAAACACCATATATTGAAACTAATTGCACAAAAAGATAAATGAACATCAGATGTTACAAATACTTAAATAGGTAAGTAACTTGAAACATAACTGTGCATAACTTTTGTTTCAAAAGATCACTTCATTGTGCATCACTAACATTTTTTTCTTCAACTATAACCTCTTGGGATATAAATCCCAAATAAATCACAATAATAACAACCAAGAAACTCAGCTAAAATCATAAAACTTTCTAGATCATGTGGTAGGGTACTAATATATATAACGTGAATCATTGAGTACAACTTCAATTAAGAAGAACAACAAACTAAAAGGAATATTAGTTCCAAGCTAACAACTTTTTTTTGGATTTGCGACTGATATTACAAAATAACAACAAATTCTATATTCTTCTAAACTTCCGAGCGGGTTGCTTCCTTGCGGGTTGACGACGTCTTGAAAAGCTCGCTGGATCGGAGGGGGATTGCGCAACGGGCTGTGCTACTGTGTGAATATCAGTTTATTTGCACCCAGTTAGAACTGATTTGATTTTTACGAGGGCATTATAGAGCGAACTCTTCTTACTTCTGGTCTCGCCTACCTCTAAGAAGGATCAATAATTGCTATAGCTTCTTGAATTCTCTGCATATATCAGGGTAAAAATATATATAAGTTTGATTAAACCTGATTAATTTACAAAGAATAAAAAAACCAAATATTACCTCATCATTATTTGTCTCCGGGACATCTTCTCTATTTGTCTGCGGGACATCTTGCGCTACTCCCTCTCGATATATCAGGGTTTTTTTTTTTTTTGTTTACGTTGGTGAATTTTTTTATCCTTTTATGAGGCTATTATGTAAACCTATTAATTATTCTCTGGAAAAAAAAATAGGGGATGCTACTTGGTCAGGTCGGGTCTAGGTATTATTTGATCTAAACCTGAATCTAGACCCTCATGGATATATTCTCTAAATTTAGACTTTACTTAACTATGAACACATTCACAAGTACATCTATAACCGAATCTTTAACTAAAATTCAGATCTTAGTCAATTAGTATAAAGGCACTTATGTCCAAATTTTGGATTAGTTTTAGGTATTGAATTTTTGTATAGTCTTATGTATTTTGTTTAAACATTGTCTATTTTATTAGTATCAGATATGAAGACAATTTGGATCAGGCATTAGTATGTTTCAAGAGTATTGAGTCCATATAAATGGTGCTTAAGTTATATTCAATAGTATGCATGGGTCCCAATATTATACTAGTTATCCATGGAAACAAATCTAAGCACTCAAACCGGGAGAGGGGGAAGAGGGGGGAGGGAGTTATTCAGGTGTCAAGCTGCTTGGAAAACTTGTTAGCGGGTGCAAGTGGCGAATCCCCTGCCCAATTTTTTTTCTTATATTATAGAAATATGAATTTGATAATAAAATTATAATTTTGTAAGACATGACATGATCAATACGTAATTTGATGGATTAATCCATAATCTTGATATTGATTAATATATTTTTAAATTTTCTAGAAAATAACAAAAAAAAAAACCTGCAAACTTTGATTTTGATATAGAAGACATGGCATTATCATGCTTCCTTAGTATCCATCAAAGTATAGGATATATAGTTCAAAATTTCCCAATCAAAGTATAGGACATATACTGTCCACTAAAAATAAAACAACAACTCAATCTATCTAAAATCATAATCCATTTAAAAAATTTATTTAATTTAAATAGCAAATATCTTACCTCCTGCACTCCTAAATCGAGAGCGAGAGTCGGCAAGAGTGCGTCAGGAGAGACCGCGTCCCGGATCGGCGACTCGCCGCGCAGATGACTGATCGGCGTCACTAGGCGTCGGCGAGAGACAGGGGGAAGTCGGAAAGTCGGCGACGGACTCCACCCGAGCCACCCGAGAGAGAGAGAGAGAGAGAGAGACAGGGGCAAGCTCGCGCGAGCTCGAGAGAGAGAGAACCCAAGAGAGAGGCTCGAGAGAGAGAGACCACCGGGCTCGCGCTCGAGAGAGAGAGAGAACCCGATCACCCGCTCGAGAGAGAGAGATCACCGGGCTCGCACTCGAGAGAGACAGAGAGAGAAGCCGACGGATTGGGTTTTGGGGAATGATGGGAGGGAGAAAGAAGGAGATGGTGAGGGTATTTAGGGTATATAGGTGTGCTCAATAGGAAAAAATCAAAATTTTGAAAAGCAGTGATGTGCACACTAGGAAAAGTGGGCTCACTAGGAAAATAGTTGTGCCCATCTAGAAACTCCCGAAATAAGTAATGGGTTGCGGGTACGGGTCGGGTTTTGGGTGCGGATCGGGCGAAATTTTAACGTTCAAAACCCAGTAATCCATTTGTCTGCATAATTGTGCGCATTCTTCTTTTTCTACGCATTTCGGTAGCGAAAACGCATATGCGCCCGCATAGAGTATTTTTTAGATCAGTCAGACAGCGATGAACCTAGATGAAAATGCTGACGAAACTCTAGAGGGAAAATGCTAAGATTGACGAACCTCAGTTAGAATTTCCCTTGAAATAGCAAGTTCTGTTTGGTTGGAAAAATAGAAGTTTCACTAAATAGCGAGTTCTGATGGGACAATACGGCGATGAAAACCTAGTGGGCCCACTAGGAGCACACCAGTTTTCCTAGTGAGACCACTAAATAGGACTTTCAGTTGGGCTCACCAGAAAAAAAAAAAAAAAATGGTGTGCTCCTTTGGAAACTCCCGAAAACATCGCAAGCTCTCGGAGAGATGGGAATTCTAAATAAGCACACCACTTGACATAGCTACATCCTTAGAAGATGAGCACACAGACACTTATTCTTTAAGGAAAATGAGCAGACACAGACACTTATACGGTGTTTTATTTATTTATTTTTTCATACCCAGGTCATAGTCTGATTAGTTGTCCTTTTAGAAATATCGGGCAAAACATTGGATGTACATAATTGCAATATGTTTTTTCTTCACATAATAACAAACCAACATGTTCCAAAGATAAGACTTGATAAAACATCTAAACAGCAAAATAAGAAACAAAAACCAATACAGATACATAAGAACAAGTTAAATGATTGATCATGATCCCTTGCAGCAGTGGTAACAATCCATACTACATCAAAACAATAACATTCATCACAGTTACAATTTTAAAACACAAAATAAAATCAATCCCTGTAACTGGCATTTCAGGATATGTGTAATAACTAGTAATTTTTGAGCAAACATTCGAAAATATCCACGCATCATCATAACAAAGAACCGATGTACAGAAAGAAAAATATTTTATCTATGTTAAATAATTGTTCTGAGAGCTGCTTCTTCACTGTCAATATCATCAGTAAAAAAAATAAAAATAAAAAATAAAAAAAACGTAGACTCGAGCATTCTGATGAATGTTACATAGCAAAATAAACATTACAACCCATGCGAGATGGCCCAGGTAAAAAAAAAACAAAAAAGGAACACTGTCATCAGTTCCCATGACTGGCTTCTAAAACAAGTGCCATTGTGACTCGTTTACCTCCGAAGCCACACCAGGTTCAGTATGAGGCAAAAATTGCTTGGCAGCCTCACCTCCATCTCCATTATATCGATTCAAGCGAGGCAAGGAATGGGGAAGAAGAGATAAGGAATGGGGAAGAAGAGATGTGCTGAAGGCAGCACTGACCAAAGGATGTGCTGACACTAGTGTGATAATGGTCTTCTGAATGAGGCCTCCTGTCATCACTTATGATATACTGCACTACTTGCAAGATCGCGACTGGGACTTCCATTCAGCGACTAGTCTCTCCATCACAGACCCAAACTTATCAGCTTGAGGACCGGGCTTCACAATGTTAACATTTCCCCAGTGAGAACATGGATCTGTCCACCATCTGTTCTTGGCAGAGCACCAGGCCCCAGGAGCCACACGCTTATACCTTCGTTTGAGTATTTTCTCATCAATCCTATCAAGTACTTGATCACCTCTATGGAATTGTCTGGCAAAGGGCACCCCGCTCTCTGCCATTTTATCATAATTGGACACATTAAGAAAGTGAGGCTCCATCCCAGGAGGACTATCCCATTCTGTGTAGTGTAGGTCGCTGTTCACAGTGGTGTTCCGAAACTCCGGTGAGTTGCAAATTACAGAGTGGAAGTAGGCTTCTTGCGACAATAGCACATTAGTGAAGTACAAGAGAAGGGTCCGAGGCAAATTATCCCAACCCATAATGCAGTATTCCAGAAAAGGTCTGCTCAGAATGACCCACTGCGAGCCTGTTATTCATAGATGAAGTTACTACATCATAAAATTACCAGAAATCGAAGTTTTAGGCGAAAAAAAAAAAAAAAAAAAAACATAGAAGGAAAGATGCCTGTAAAAAATTTAAAGGCATCAGGGGTCTTCCTCTTCTCTGTTGCTGTGAAATAACTGGATCTCCTTTTCAAGTAGATGCCTGCATCAACTATGATTGGTTGGACTCTCTGGGCTCTGTAAGAATTTAGCTGGCAACTTTAACCCACAAAACCTAGAGAATTAAACAAAAGCATGAAAACGATAGGAATTGGTACAAGTGGGCTTACTCTTTCCATCCAAGATCACTAGTGTGATCTATGAAGTTGAGATCTCTAGGTACAGTAGAGAATACATGAATCAAGTCTGCAATAAGAGAGGAACCGGCATCATCGTCTCAGAATAAAGTCGAAAGTAAAGAAGAGCAGATCTGAAAAACTTATTCACTGTTGAAGAAAATTATCTCCTTCATAAGTTCTCTGAATCCCAAATAGCATGGACAAAACCAATTTCAGGTAGCAACCTCAAACAGCAAAGGAGAATTGTATATGAAACATCATATAGAAATTAGAGAACTGTTACCACTTCACTTAACATCCACCAATAATTCAGGACATATGAATGTCGATAAAAGAAACTTCTCCGGTAACACCTTCGAAGAGCAAGGAGAATTGTATATGAA
The DNA here is from genome assembly GCA_036321105.1 of Dracaena cambodiana. Classification (NCBI taxonomy): domain Eukaryota; kingdom Viridiplantae; phylum Streptophyta; class Magnoliopsida; order Asparagales; family Asparagaceae; genus Dracaena; species Dracaena cambodiana. The sequence continues at coordinate 1,217,265 of JAYEPQ010000013.1, forward strand.
ACGTCATACAGAAATTAGAGGGAATCTTACCACTTCATTTAGCAACATCCACCAATAATTTAGAACATATTAATGTCAATAAAAGAAACTTCTGATAAGGCTCTGCAGTTATTTTGATTCAATACTTCCAAGGCATCTTAGCTCACATAAGAGAATTCCATTGGTTGAGATTTTTTTTTTATTTAACTCAGTTGACCTATTTATATGGAGCCTATGGATAAGTTCAGCAATTACTTTCATCCCATGCTCCCAAGGCTTGTTAGCCGGGAAAAAAAAAAGAAATTGGTAGACTAAGAAATTTTTCCCCCAGATAACCTATAATGTGTATGAAGTCTATGGATACACAAATGCAGCTAGTATGTTGTACAGTATTCCACTAAGATAGAAAGTAAAGATTCTTTTCTTGCAAGTTATCTTTGTAGGAAAGGAAAAGCGATAGCTTTAGGACATTTCTATACTTCTTGAAGTCCACTGCTTTCAGCACTTCTTTTAAGGGAAAGGCAAAAGAATTTTGTTTTATTGCACGTTGATGTGAATACTACGTAGATGGTGGTATACTAATTTACAAATATAGCATAACAATACTGTTATTTGTTGAAGATTATTAACATAATCTACATAAAAATTAATCATATGGAGGGCAAGTAGTCATATTTGAAAGCAGCAACAGCATAATCATAAAGTGGTATAGGCGCAGCTATAAGCATAACTGTCCAATTTCAAGAAAACTCCAATATCTTGGAGTGGGAACTCACAAGGTCTGGTCTGGAAAATCAGTTGAATCCGAGCACAAATAACAAAATTAGCTGATAATTTTATTTCAAAGAAAGGCAACATAATGAAGGATATGACATATTTGAATAAAAAATTTCTTGTATCATGTGCCACATTTTACATTTCACCTATATGGTCCTATTAATGAAGGATATGACATATTTAAATAAAAATTTCTTCTATCATTACACATTTCACCTGAATGATCCAGCTAAAGGAAGACATCACATAAACCATCATGTATCACTAAACACACAAGATTGAGTATTCTTTCCAATAGTCCTGTTGGTGCACAGAGTCTTTTTACAATGTAGTTCGAAGAGCTTTCATCAACTGATAAGAAGGCCTTAGAGATAAGAGGCGAGATAATGGCATGAGCCATTATACATCACAGTTTCATCAAGACAAAACAAATGCATGCACAGAAATCAGGAGAATAAAAGGAAAAAAAATGCAGCATACAACAAGCATAGGGACAAGTATAAATGAAGGACTACGTCAGGTAAACCCATAAATATTTTGTAGCCCAAGCACCTACTATAGTTTTCTTCTCATTTTTTGGTATGAGTGGGTGGGGGGTGTTGGGGCTATTCATCCATGTGTGGCTAAGTCTCCATTTGGGGCAGTCAAGTGGGGTTGCTTCATATAGACAAAGAAGGATACAGAGTCACTGAGTCACTGACAATACTGTTTGGTTCCATTTCGACTCATTGAATAAAAAACATGTGGAAATGCACAAACTTCAGCAACTTACCCTTTTCCTCAATGTAAATACTCAGGCAATTCAACTCATATATCATGTATGTTTCCTCATTCGTGTGTTCCTTAACCCTGATCACAACAATCATAATGACAGGATAACTAAAATCATGCTGACATCTTCCATCCCACACATATCTGGCATCTTCTATCTGTCTTTACTAATCAGATTTACTTGATGCATTTCTTCTAGTACATTATATATGACGAGTTAAGTTACAAGCTCTTCGACTGAAATAGAGGAGAAAGACCAACTAATGGCTTCAATCAAATGTGGTTTACCAAACTTTGAAGAGTTAAAAGGAGGCATAACAGGAAATAAACCATGCAATCAGGGGAGCAAATGACGAAGTCGATCTGATATAAAATGCACCCTACCTGATTTAGGCCAGAGACAGACCAAATTGCAGAGTTAAGACGTATGATCAGTAAATATATTAGACATCATTCCATTGTGTGGCATAAATTCTTGAGCTGTAACAAAACTTTTTTGAGTATTAATCCAAATTTTGTATGCAACATAAAAAACCACATTTGCTTTGAACTCAATTAAAATAGTGATTCGAGTCATTAATTGATCAGTGCTGACCAAAAACACATGCAACCCTTCCCAAATGGTTATCTGCTCACGTCCATATTTTACTTTAATTCAACCATGTATCAATCAGAGTATAAAGTAAACGCAGCTATCAGCCTACTTGTTAACTCACTTATCTGTTTTACATATCTATTAACAAAAGAACTGGCTACAGATCTAGAAACATCATAATCATAGATGTAGACTTTAAAAAAACTTGTGGTGCTGAAATTTATCTACAAGACTTCATTAACACCACTATATATATATATATATATATATATATATATATATATATATATATATATATATATATATATATATATATAAATATATATAACACCTGGCTTTTTTTTGGTCAGAAAATAATAGACTTTATTAATAGGCTCATAATTGCTGCAATACTTATGCCTCTACCAGACCTAGATTAAAAGGGCCCAAGTAAAAAACCTTTATTTGTTTGAATCCTAATTCCTTGTCCCAAATGATTTAAACAAGCTCCAGAGAAGCAATAAGATCAAGTACAAGCCTTCCATGGACTTATGGCCTTGGCGTAACCAGACACCTAGAATTGCATGGAAATTCTAAATCACAGTGGAACTTCCTAAATCTTGCATGTGGCTACACCGCCTTTAAGACGAATATACCCCTGGCAGGAGTCATATTCCAGAACCTACCGTTCAATTACATCTATGCATCATCCCATACACCAACCCAAGGGCTTAATAACTTGGAAATAAACTTTAAGAATTTCAAATTTGTACTTCTTCTTCAAAGTGAGATGTATTATAGCATAAACTGGTATATCCAGGTTGCTTCGACTAGGACAAAAAAAACCTCTAATAAACAAAAAAAATAGAATTCTTAATAAATTTGAATGACAAGTATCAGTTCCCAACTACAGCTTGCAGTTTAGGAAAACAAAAGAAAAAAAACATTTCCCATGGGTGATAATGAAGAATGGTACTTTTTTGCACCATGAGGGACATGCATACCTCTCTTGCCATCTTGTCAATCTGAGCAAGATGCTATATAAAAGTTATTGACAGTAAAGGTCATGTTAATATGTATATATAAAAGAAGCTTCAGCTCACAAGCAACAAGTTTGCAGATCCAATTGAATCTAGGCAATTCATCCGAACACAATCACCCGTTCATTCAGCGGAACAAAGATCACCAGGTTGGACAATCAAGAACCACCATTTTCATTGAAGACTATGTAACATCATACACAACCAACGGAAAACACAGTACATCACATACACTATGAGTCTATGATGGACAAATAAAGACTTGGATCTGATTAACAATTTTATTTGATCGTATTGCCAGGGATTGTTGTTAGGGATCTCTTTCATTTGATTTTATTTTAGAGCTTTTACTTACATATCTACCAAAAGTACTTCCTACTATCCTAAATGACTAACCTATCAAACCTGTAGTCTCACTTACATATCTCCTATAAATTTTTCCTGAGAAAATCCATCGACCGTGTTTAATAATAATGTTTACAAATCTGCTACAAATGTACGTCAAAAGGTGTAGGAATTTCAAGTCCAAAATAAAGCATTAAATACAATTCCAGTGTCGTCATCTTTTGGAGTAGCAAATACATAGTTCTCTCCAGTTCTATTACCACCAATAAAGCTACTATATAGACTTCTCATAAAGAAGGTGAATGATATGTTGCAAAACGAAATAATTTTGATAGTCGCAATAAATTGCTAGCAATATTTGATTTGATGAAAAGGCTGACCTGATTTGGAGGTTGATTAGATGATTTCTTATTCATGTACTTGCTAGATTTACCATTTACTTTAATTCATCTATTGCGAAAACCAGTTCCACATCTACCACCTTAGTGCAACATAAAAGAGTGCATTCTAGTTCATAAACCATCTCCATGGTCCGACTGGGATGCTATATATGAAGGTGATCATCAATTCAACCCGGATATGTCTAATATTTCTTATTGCTACATTCATTGGAGATGATTGCTTTGAAACCAAGAGAATTGGAGTCAAATAACAACTTCGATCTGATTAAGAATTTTATTTGATTTATTGTTAAGGATCTCATTTGATTTAATTTTATTGTTAGAAATTTTACTAGATTTTGGTTTAAATGTAGGTGTAAGTGCACATGCAATATATGCAACTGGTTTTTTGTTAGTAAGACTTATAAATAGAATTTTCAGAGAGAATCAAATACATTGAATTAAAGTCCCTTTTGTTTTAGTATTGTGATTTGCTAGACAATTAAATTTTTTATCCTGCATTCGTTAAGAGTGGAAGAGAGATCATATTAGTGTGAGGCCTAAATTAATTTTTATCGTTTATTTCCACCTAACCCTAATTTCTTCTTTTCTAATTCCACCGCCAAACACTAATTTAGTTTTCGTCCTGCATCACACTACCACAATACGCGATGTCACAATCTTAGACTAGGAGCTAGTAATTTTTCCAACTCTCATCCTTATAATTTAATAATATAATTGGTCTCACCTACAGCTACCCGACAACCATACATCAGAACTCCAAGATAGATTATAGATATGTGAAGGATCACCAAAAATGATTTTACTACTAAAGATAACTTTTTACCAATTTTCTCAAGTATAGTTTGACAACTGAACTAATGCAACAAACAAAAAAGAAGTAACCTTACATCATAAAGGCCCATGTTATGTGAGAAAAAAAAACAGAGAATCTTTTTATAAGCATCACAAGCCAACCCAATAAAAATATGTGCCATCATAATGAACACAAAATTGAAATACTTTATTTGCGAAAAGAAAATAAAATTAGGCAAATGAAGTAACTCATCCTACCTAACAAGATATCCATTCCTTAAAACTCAAAAAAACCAATATTAGTTCCCAACCACTTCCTACTACTGAAACAACTTTCATCAATATTCTCCAATTAAATCTCACCAAATTCAAATACCACTAAACAAGTAAGGAAACAACACAAAATCCCACTTCCTGTAAGTTAAGGCATAATCATAAAAAACATAGATTCTCCATAGTGTTTTCTAACTTTAATGTCACGTCTAAAAGACTAGATATTATGCAATTTAAGCTCACGCAAGCGAAAGCGACATTAATCAACCAAATCCAACCCA